>OOIN01000003.1:1200000-1800000 GCA_900323505.1 Ustilago trichophora | reverse complement strand
ATGCTCGAGACCTGGACGATGCGAACGGTGGGCGAGTCAGGCTTGGCGTAGTCGGGAAGCTTGGAGGTGCTGTAGAGAGTGGGCAGCAGAAGCATGGTGAAAAGGTAGTGGCCGACGACGTTGGTGCCCACCTGCAGCTCGATGCCGTCCTTTGTGAAGGTGTATGGGGTGGCCATGACACCGGCATTGTTGAGCAGAATGTCGAGACGCTTCTCGCGAGAGAGGAAGTCGTCGGCGGCCTTCTTTACCGCGGCGAGCTCAGTCAGATCGAGCTGCAAGAAGTGGATGTTGGCGGTGGGGACCTGCTTTTTGATTTTCTCGATGGCTTCCTGCGCCTTCGACTCGGTTCGCGAAGCCATGTACACCTTGGCACCCTGGCGGGCGAGCTCGAGACACGAGACCCTGCGCGATCATAGATCGAGCAAATCGAGAACCTCTTTCGTCAGCTACGGAACCTTATTGGTTGCATGTTCGAGCCCACGAGCCCAATTAGAAAGTATACTCACTCGCCCAAACCGCTGTTGCCGCCAGTGACGATGGCCACGCGGCCGGTCAGATCAGGAATGTCGGAAGCTTTGAAAGATGGCATGGTGTTGAAGAGATTCGAAGGCGGGGATGGTGGTGAATGCCAAAGGTGTGAGGTGGCTGGAAGCGAACTATGAACAGGTGGGGCGTCGTAAACTTCGGCTCTTCGTTATCACATGCTCCTAACAAAATGCACACCCTGTTGAGAAGGTGGGGAACTCGGTCGGGCCGTGACAGCGTCATGGTACGCTATCTCCTCCGTGGACATCGCGCATTTTTTACGTGCTGAAAGTGGAGAGCTTTGTTCGGCACGTTGCCAAAAAAAAAGAGGCTCTTGCCTTCTAGCCGAAAAATCTCGAGGTGGTAACTCAGCGTCGTCATTGCTGAAGTTGGTCGGAGCGAGGATGGAAAAATGGCCTTTGAAGAAACAAAAAAAAATGGAAATCATCAAAAGCCTATAATAAATCCAGGCTACATAAATCAAACACTTGAGAGCGCTCTTTTGGGATGTCACATCCCTCATGTGAGGAGAGAGAAGATGTGTAGCTTTGACGGCGTTGTTGACGGCCGTTCCGAGACTTTTCCATGTGGTCACTGAAGTCGGCTTCAGATCCAGTTTACAGGAACCCGGGCTCAGTTCAAGCGTGCCCCTAGTTGGTCATGGAGCGGTCTTGTTGCGGCATCAGCTGCCAGGAAGTGGTAGAAAAGCGTTCACATTCAAAGCCCATGACAATACGTTAGATATCAAAACAAGTTTGGCTGCCAGACATGGAAAAGTAAAGACTGTGTACACGTCATCGGAATCCAGAGATGACCGAGACCATCAGAAATCGTGACGATCGTTGAGAGGGTCACGGATGCGGCTGTTGCGGTTGTTGGATGCATTGTTGCTCTGGTAGTTGCGCGCATTGTCGTCGAAGCTGTAGTTGTCCGAGGCGTACGATTGCTGGGAAGGGTGTCCAAGGGCTTCGGCTTCCCTTGCCCAGCGGTCCTTCTTCTTGGACTTGGACGAATTGGATCGACCCCACTTGCTGCCGCTGTTGGTGTCGCGGGCGTCGTTTGCATAGCTGAGCGAGCTTCTTGACGAGGCTTCGGTGCCGGCACCGATACCGTAGCGCTCAGCGTAGCGCCTTCCCAGACTCCTTCTCGAGCTGGTGCGCGAGAGCGAGTCGTATCCGCTCGAATTACCAGCTCCCCCGTCATCGATGACTGCACCCGTGACTGGATCGCGGACCACGTTTCCTGGTCGACCAGCATTTTGTCTCCTCTCATCAGCATATGGGTCCTCGCGCTCGGCACGTGGGCTGTCGTCGACGTTGTCGGCCCAAGGCGCGAGGAAGTGACTGCCGGAACGAAGGTTGCCGGTCTTGCGAGCGGCTTCGGGATCGCGACGTGTCTCGCCAGTGATGGGATCGACAATGATCTCTTGGTTCTGCCATTCGGTGGCACCGTCTCCGTATCGGTCAGACCAGCCGTTGGCAGTACGCTTGACACGGTAGTCCTTGACGAGACCGTATCGGATGGCCCAAGAAGGCGAGTGTCTCGAGTTTTTGTTGTTTCGGATGTTTTGAATCCAAAAGTTGTGTACGTGACCAGGGATGTAGCCACAGATGGTGCAAATGATGTTGATGAAAAGATCGAGACCAACGCCGAAACGAATGAGAACTGCTAGAGGAGGTAGCAACCAACCGCAGACCATGATTACACCGTGGAAGGCATGATGCCTCTTGATGGGGCCTTTGCCCTTCTTTGACGGCATGTTTAGGCTTGAGCGACAACGACCTCTAAGATGCTAGTGGCTGGGTATTGGTGGAAGCGAATGCGACGCTGGGGTGGGTCTTGGTCGTTGAAGGCAAGGAGCAGATGTAGGAGGAGACAAGAGGTCAGCTGTGCGCGTGGTTGCTGGCTTGTGAGATGGAAGACTGGTCTGGAACGCAAACGCTAAGAGCCCACAAAACGAGCAACTCAAATCCACATTCGGCGCGCGGGGGAGGATTGGCCAACGCTCAACATTTCGCGGAATCAAAAATGCGGCAGGGTCTCTCTCTCTCTCTCTCTGCTACAGTACTTGCTCAACAATTCATTTCACTCCTTTCAAAGAGTTGGGCCGATCTGACACTTCTTCAAAAAATTCACGTATTTCGCTTCGTAGACCTGAAAAGTGTCACCAGCGAGCAGGCGGATCACGTCAATCAGCCAAAAAAGATACAGTACAGTACTGTACTGTATCTCTATCAAACGTCCGTGCAGAGTGGAGGAAGCGTGGGATGTCAAGATTTCCGCACCTTTCCTTCCAACTCCATCGTCTAGACAACATCATCCTTCCACCATGGCGCTTCCTCCTTCGCTTCAAGCACTTTCAATCGGGTCGCTCACCGCTCCCAACACCCTCGAATTGTATCTCGACTATCTCTGTCCCTTTTCCGCAAAACAGCTCAAGGGTGTCAACGAGTATCTGCTGCCACTCGTCATCGGAGACTCGGCTCAGTACAAGGACAAGGTCCGCATCGTCATTCGACCCTACCCCCAACCCTGGCACTCGAGCTCCACACTCCTCCATGAATCTGCCCTTGCTGTAGCCAGGATTGCCCTTACCGACCCCAAAGTCACTTCGATTCCAGATCGTAATGCATTCTGGCTCTACTCGTTGGAGCTCATGAAGGAGCAAGAGCGCTTCTTTGATGGTCCCGCAAGAGGCAAGGCTCCGGACCAGATTCGTGGAGAACTCGCAACACTTGCCATCGAGACCGTCGGAGAAGGCCCCAAGAAGCGCAAACAGGAGGCAATCCACCGAGATCTCCAGGGTACACCACTCGGCCAATCTGTCAAGAACCTCATTCGCGTCGAAAAGGAAGGCAACGGCGGAAGCTCTGTCGTTCCCGAGCTCAAGTACTGTGTCAAGCTCGGCCGACAGAATGGTATTCACGTCACACCAACTTGCCTCTGGAACGGTCTTGTCGAAGCCAGCATCTCGTCTTCCTTTGACCAGGCCGCCTGGAACGACTTCCTCGGCAAGCAGCTCGCTTAAACACACGCCCACAAATGCCCTAGTATTCACTGTCTGCGATACCGCAATCTACTACCCTTGATCTCAACAACGCGTCCCGAAAGCTTGACAGAATCCGACTCTTTCGTCTTTCAAAACTTGCGGTGCTATCTACAATTGATCCTTTCGTTTGAATAGGTAGGTAAGGTGGGCGGAGGGAGTGAGTGGTTGAGCTAACTCTAAGAGCTTGAAGCTCCCTATCTTAGCGCTGAGCGCGTGCGGGAGCAGCGGCAGCAGGCTTCTTGCCAGGAAGATCGCGCTCCTCGATGAAGAACAGAGCAAAGAAGGCCAAGAGACCAGCGCCCGCAATCGCAATGAAGACGGTGTGCATCGACTGCTCGTAAGCTCCAATGGCAGCCAGACGAAGAGGCTTGCTGAGCGTCTTGATCGCGCTGGCGTCTGCACGGATCAGCTGGATCACTTTGCGAGGGATCTCGGTCTTCTCCAGGTTGTTCTGCAGTCGGTTCTGCAGAATAGCGCTCGTAAGCGAAATTCCGAGCACCGAGCCAGTGGCACGGAAGAGGTACGTGACACCAGTGGCAGCCGCCATATCTTTGGGATCGACCGAGGCAATCAGCGCCACCAAAGTGATGGTAAGAATAGCGCCGTACGCCGCACCACCAAACGGCATGGTAGCCCAGTAGAAGAACTCCGAAGTGCCTCGTCCCCAGAAGCACATCATGAGAGGACCGACAAAGCCAAACAGTCCACCGACAAGGAGCATCTTGCGATACCTGCCAGTACGCGCCATGATTAGACCGCTTCCCAAACTGCAGCTTGAAGCAATGATGGCGTTGGGGATGAGGTGCAGACCGGCATACTTCTTGGTGGTCTGCTCCACATTTTCAAAGTAGTTGGGCACGTTGAAGATGATGCCAAACTGCGACATGGTGATGAACCAGCATGCAATGGCAACGAAGCCGGGAGTACGGTTGAAGAGCACCGACATGGGCATCAATGGCTCCCGGGCGACGTAGCGCTCGATCAGCACAAAGAGCACCAGAACAGCACCACCGCCAATCAGGGAACCAAGAACCAGGCCGTCGGTCCACTCGCGCTCGTTGCCTCCCAGACTGAGACCTACGAGGATCAGCGTCACCGAAGTGACCAGCGAGAGCGAGCCGAGCGCATCGATACGCTTGATCTTTTCAATCATGCTGCCAGGTCCGGCAGGAATGTCGATCTTCCATGAAACCACAGCAAAGTGGACAACACAGAGTGGGACCTGAACGAGGAAGGCCCATCGCCAGCCAAGACCACCATCGGCAAGAGCACCGCCGAGAGGTCCACCAAGGGCCGCACCGGTAGCGTAGACCAAGTTGCCGAGACCTTGCCAGGTTCCTCGAGCCTTCAGGCTGACGAGATCGCTCGTGACCAGAGTTGACATCGTGGTCAATCCGCCGCCGCTGCACAGTCGAAAGGGTTCGGTACATAAACCAAGTATCGGCGTCAGTCAACTGCTAGTCAGAGAAAAGTTCGATTCTTGGTGGCACTTGCCGTACTTACCCAATACCAGCGATGGCCCTGGCAGCACAGAGCTGCCAGAAAGTCTGGCTAAGGCCACAGAGAAGGGATCCGATCAAGAAGACAATGGAAGCAAAGAGGGTCGCTGCCTTGCGGCCAAAGATGTCAGAGGCTCGGCCGTACAAGGGCTGGAAAGCGGTCTGGGTGAGCAAGTAGCTGGTTCCGAGCCAACTTGCCTCCTTGCTCACGCGGAACTCTGAGCCGACAGCCGAGAGAATCGTAGCAACAATGGTACCGTCAAGCGCAGCCAAGAACGAGCCGATCCACATGGCGCCCATGATCACCCAGATATCAGCGCGAAGAGGAGGATCCTCGGGCTCTTCGGCGATGGCATGGACGCCCGAGACGGAGAAGTGGCTCTGATCCAGAGGCACGAAAGCGGAAGAATTCGGATCCACACCGTGGGCTGCGCCCTGGATGGCGCTGAAGGCCGACTCTTGTGCGATAGCATCTTCTTCCTCAGCAGTGAGGTCGGGGCGACCAATGCTGGCGGCAAAGCTGGGTCGATGGCGCGATACGGACGGCTGGCGCTGTTGAGCGCCTAGCAGTGGGGTGCGCTCTGATTGCGTAGGCGCCATGGTGTAGAAAGCGAATCGGTCTAGATGAAGCTGGTCAAGAAGGAAGGGGAGCATCCAAGCCCGAGGGAATGAGCATCTTTTTCCAAAGAGGCGATCCGCAAAGATCTCCTCGAACGGTCAGACAACAGACGCACGACAGCACTTGCAAAACTGAGGATCATGACTTCTCAGGTTTCGAGGAAGCGAGCTGCGGGTCTCAATGCGAACTTCTGTCGTCCAGGGACGATAACAACGACAAGTTCAAATGGGACTTCAATGATAAGCTCTGGCTTTCCACTGACTGCCCTATTGCCATCATCAAGCGGCAGACTTGTCCTTCCCCTCGAAGATTTCGTTCTTCGCTTGATGCACTCTCCAGGCGGAGTGTGTGCTTGAAATTGTTTGGGTGCCAAGTGCACTGATACGGCAAGTTCCGTCTGGCGTTTAGCAGCTGCATGGACACGAGGTCTCGACGTAAGAACCGATTAAGCGAAGCTCGAATGATAAGGCTCGAATCATAGTGGGGCCACGCACGGACGTTCTTCCAGAAAGTTTCTTCTCCGCAAAAAGTTTCCCCAAAGTCTGTCCGAGCCTGCAATGTACTGTATACATCTCGCCGATGGACCTAGCGGCAGAAAAACCTGTCCCGATGCCGATCTAAAGACGATGACCAAGAAAAAGTTGCCGAAAAATGCAAAGAGATTTTGGATCCCGTCCAGATTCTACGGGACAGTGTTCTATCGGGTTCGCTTTGCAGCCTCCACCGCGGCAATGCACCAGCAGTTCTCTATGACGAAGAGAGCAATTCGCCGATCATTAAAAATTGTGCCATAGCATGCACGGTTGCGAAAATACGACGTACAAAGTTCTGCCTAAGTCCGTGCCAAGGTGCTGTGCCTTCCGAAGAGTTTGACTTCCAAAGGTGAAGTTCATCTTCTGGGCACCAATGCCACACAATGATGCGGGAGGATAGGCCATATAAACTTGACAGAAAGCAACAACGTCCTGAACACCATTACGTCCATCACCCAACAACCAACATCATGAGCAGCACACACAAATTCTACACTCTCCCGGAGCCATCTGCTCGCAACGGCTTTTCCAGCCTCAGCCTCAAGGAGGGCCCGGTCCCAAAGCCGGAAGCCAACGAGGTGCTGATCAAGGTCCACGCCGTTTCGCTCAACTACCGTGACTTGATCATTGCAAAGAACGCGTACCCGTTGCACCTCAAGCAGGGCGAACTCATTCCCCTCTCCGATGGCGCCGGCGAGGTCGTCTCCGTGGGCAGCAAGGTCACAAAATGGAAGCAGGGTGACCGTGTGATGGGTATCTTCACCCAGGATCACCAGAGCGGCTCCACCCCCTCCAAGGACGAGGTCAAGACTGCTCTCGGCGGAAGTCTCGATGGTATGCTCGCCCAGTACGTCGCTCTGCGGGAAACCGGTGTTGTCCGCGTTCCTTCTCATCTCTCTTACGAGGAGGCTGCTACACTTCCTTGCGCTGCTCTGACCGCCTACAACGCGCTGTACGGTATCCCTACCGAGCAGCTGCGTGCAGGTGACACGGTGGTCGCACAGGGTACCGGTGGTGTCAGCGTCTTTGCTCTCCAGCTTGCCGCTGCTGCTGGTGCAAAGGTCGTCATCACTTCTTCGTCGGATGACAAGCTCGAAAAGGCCGTCGATCTGATCCCTCAGAACCTCCGTCACCTCATCACCACGGTCAACTACAAGGCCAATCCCGACTGGGACAAGGTGGTGCTCGATGTGACCAACGGCAAGGGCGCCGACCACATTGTTGAGGTTGGTGGCGCCGGCACCCTGGAGAAGGCGTTCAACTCGATCAAGCGAGGTGGTGTCATCTCGACCATCGGCTTCGTCGCCCAGGGCGAGGCACCTAATGTTGCCTACCACGCTCTTATCACGGGCGCCTACTTCAAGGGCATCCTCGTCGGTTCGCGCGAGCAGTTTGAACACATGAACCAGATCATCGAGGATCACCAGATCAAGCCGCTTGTTGACAAGGTCTTCCCCTTTGAGAAGGCAGAGGAGGCCTACGCTTACCAGTGGAGCCAGGCTCACGTAGGCAAGGTCGTCATCAGTGTTGCATAGGTGTAGTCGACATCACCGCCACTATGCTGAAATTTTCGAATGTAGACGCTTTAATCCTCATCTATCTGCAGATTGCGACTGAGCAGAACACTCTGCCAAACTACAACACAAGTACGTTTCCGTGAGCCATTCATGTCATTGCTTTCGTGTTAATTACTGAGTGTTGTCAGCCTTGGGAGGCACAATGTCGCCATGACCCTGTTGTGGTGCCGACGATGTTGCGGTCAGGTTGTGCTGCTCTTCGTGGGCGGTGTTCTTCTTGATGTTTTCTGCATTCTGGGCGTACTTTCTGTGAGCAATCAATCAAGGACAGGGTCAGCAACGATACCCCTCTACTGCGAATACAGAGCAAGGCGCGATCGGCGGCTCGCTCTCACAGTGCTGACACGAAAAAGGTGTTGCAAACACTCACCCCTTCAAGAAAGCGGTCTCCTTCTTGACAGCGTCAAAGTTGACGGTTCCGTCCGGGTTTTTCAAAATGTGCGGCATGATTATGGTTGCAAATCCGACGACAGTGCCTCGTAGATTCCGTTGTTGTGGTGGTCAGGAGAGGAGGTGGAGAAAACAGAAACATGAACCTCTGAGTGACTTTAAAGCGCAGCATGCCATGCCAATTCTGACAAGCGGCAACTAAAACTCGCCTTGTGCTACATTACACAGCCAGTCGCACCTTTTGCCCACTTTTTGACGTGAAGCGCTCCTCTGACAGCTTGGACTTGTGACAGGTTACACAGCCTGGTGGGACAAGGGCGGCTCTTGCTCTCAGCAAAGTGGGAGAAAAATGGGGGCAACCGAGCACGGATGCCTACGCTCCGACACTGCAATTTGACCCACCTCCACACTTTGACTGAAGAGGTTGCTGACGAGGTTGAGCCAACAACACTCACCAGGTGCCTTTTTGAGCGAAAAATCAGTTTTGATCTGTGTATCTCTGCTTGATGACCGCACTCTTCAACTGAGCTTGCCTTTCCGGATTTGTAGACTCGAAATGTATTTTCGACCTTTTTTTTTCAAAGAGGGAGCAGATAGTTAGTGGCGAAGCAAGCGCGCAAAACGAGGGTCCACCAAAGGATTGCTTTGCCCTCAGTCTCGCTTAGCTACAAAGGCCCTGCCGTACTCGCACAGATCGACGCTCAGCCCCTTTCCGCCCGCCATTGAAGCTTAACGTTGCCCTGTCTATCATCATCCCTCATACCATCATCTAGTACCAGCTGCACCCGCGAACTCCATCATTCGAAGGTGTCATCTCCAACTAGGAAAAACAACGACAATCCATCCAATCTAGAGCCATCGTACGCAACACCATGCGCTCCTCTTGGCTCTCTACCGCTTCGGCCGTGTTTGTGTGCGCAGCTGCGCTCGCCAACGCCGCCAAGCTGCCCGCTCCCCTCAAGCAGATTCACTACGACCAGGCAGGCAACCTTGTCTGGAACGAGGACACCGAGGTCACCAAGCCGGTCCCCTCTCTGGGCCGACCCGACTTCTCCAGCCTCGAGCTCAACGATTTCGCCGCCGCTGCCGTTCCCGCCAAGCACGCTGTCGAGGATGTCTTGTCCGAGACCATGAAGCAGGCCGAGGATATCCTCACCTGGACTGAGAACGAGATTGAGCGCATCGAGCACAAGATCGAGCAGGCCATCGCTGGTACCAAGCAGGGCGTCAAGGATTGGATCCACACCGGCAAGGTCTTTGTCGACGGTCTCGAATTCGAGCGTCTCACCCACCCCTCTTTCCCCGAGTACTCGCTCCGTCTCCACACCCAGCAGTCGGAGTCCTTCTGTGACAAGGATGTAGTTCAGCACAGCGGCTACCTCGACATCTCGGACTCCAAGCATCTTTGGTTTATCTTCTTCGAGTCGCGCAGCAACCCCAAGGATGATCCCGTCGTCCTCTGGCTCAACGGTGGCCCCGGATGCTCCTCATCCACTGGTCTCCTCTTCGAGCTTGGTCCTTGCCGTGTTACCGACGAGGGTCGCAGTGTCAAGAACAACCCTCACTCGTGGAACAACAAGGCCAACCTCCTCTTCCTCGACCAGCCTGTCGACGTCGGCTACTCGTACTCGGACAACGACCAGGTCAACAACTCGCCTGCTGCCGCCGAGGACGTTTACGCCTTCCTTCAGCTCTTCTTCACCAAGTTCCCCCAGTACTCGAAGCTTCCCTTCACTGCTTCGGGTGAGTCGTACGCCGGTACCTACCTCCCCAACATCGCCTCGACCATCTACAAGAAGAACAAGAACCTCGCTCTTGCGCGCTACAGCAACCCTGAGCTCGCTCCCAAGCACATCAACCTCGACACAGTCATGATCGGCAACGGTCTCAGCTCTCCTCAGTACCAATTCCCTTCGGTTCCCGAATACGCTTGCGGTGCCGACAACAAGTACGCACTCTTTGAGCCCGACAGCCCCACCTGCTCGACCCTCACTCAGCAGGCCGCCACCTGCAAGTCGCTCATCGAGTCGTGCCAGAAGTACAACTCGCGTCTCACCTGCACACCTGCTGCTCTCTACTGCTGGAGCCGCCTTTACGGCCCTGCCCAGGAGACCGGCAAGAACCTGTACGATGTTCGCAAGACCTGTGACCGCGAGAAGGACGGCCCCCTCTGCTATAAGGACATGGAGTACATTGAGACGCTCCTCAACACGCCCAGCATCAAGAAGAACCTGGGTGTTCCCGAGTCGGTCAAGTTCCAATCGTGCAACATGAACATCAACCAGGCCTTCCTGCTGCAGGGTGACTCGATGCACGACTCGGCTGCTCTCCTCCCCGAGCTCATCGAGGACAACATCCGTGTGCTCATCTATGCCGGTGAAGCTGATTTCATGTGCAACTATATGGGCAACCTCGAGTGGATGCAGAACCTCGAGTCTAGCTACCTGGATGACTTCAACAACGGTACCGCCAAGGTATGGACCGTCGATGGCAAGAAAGCAGGCGAGGTACGCAAAGGTGGCCACGGAGCGGGTAACGTAGCGTTTGTTCGCGTCTATTCGGCTGGACACATGGTGCCGTATGATCAGCCAGCCGCAGCAGAGGATATGATCAACCGATGGCTCGCCAACAAGCCTCTGGCTTGATGTGCCTGGCATGATCACTGTTCAACGTCTGGCTCATCGTCGATCGTGTCTCCCGGTGCCGGTCAATCTATCACTGTTTACGTTCTTGTCTGACCTGATCCACATACATGCATGCAATCGAATATGATTCACATCGCTTGTACTCCCTCTATCAATTGCTTCGGTGGTTGCATTCAATTAACACTTTGGCAGACTTGCTTGTGGCTGGGTGCGGATTTTTGTCCCTGAACGCTTGCGCTCCCAGTGCTTGCAGGGGTGACGATCGGCCAAAGTGTCGCGGAGCTGGGGCCAGGGAGCAGTCTGTGTGCAAGCCTCGGGATACTCTTCCCCATTGCATGGAAGCGACGATGAGTACTATTTACAAGATGAAAGACCTCTTAAAAAACGCAGATGCACATGAACGCAGGAGCTCAACGCACCTTGTGAGCGCCCTTCTTCATGGCACGCTTCCTCTCGACCTCTTTGCGCTTTGCCTGTTCGGCAGGGCTTAGTTTGTCAAACTTCTCCTTCTCGGCTTTGCGCTTTGCCTCCTCCTTGGCTTCCTGCTCGGCCTCGCGCTGTTCCTTGGTGGCCTCCTCCTGAAGCTCCTTGTCGACCTGGGCGCGAGTTTTGCGCAGTTTGTTCAAGGTTTCGTTGCGGACCTTGATGACTCCCTTGTCGAGGGCGTCCACGAGGTTGCAGCCGAATTGGAGGAGCTCGACCGCCTTGAGGGCGTCGGTGCGCGATTTGGGGACTTGGAGAGTAAGGATGAGCAAGCGTTCGCGCTTCTCTGCTGGAATGGGTCCACGGGTGGGGCGGGTGAAGGGCTGGTCGGTAAGGACGAGGCTATCGAGGAATTTGCCAGCTTGACCTTCGAGCAGGTCGACGAGGCCAAGTTTGGAGCGCTGTGCTACACCCTTCTGATCCGGCTCGCCGAGGAAGCCATCGGTGAGGTCGGAGGACTCGCTCATGATGGCCCACTGCTTGGAGAGGCCACGAGAGGTGACGGCACTGTCCGAGTCGTTGACCTTGGCGAAGGTGAGATCGAATCGGCCTGTGCGAGTGTGCTGGAGAGCGCCCTTGTTGACAAGGGCAAAGACACCCGAAACGTTGTCCGCGGTGGGAGGAAGGGTGAAAGTGAGCGTGATGGTGTCACGGAAAGCGGTGTTGGAGGCGAGTACAGTATCCTTGAGGAAAGCGAAAACAATCTCCATGGGGTCATGGCGGGGGATGAGGTCGAAAGTGACGTGAAGGCTGGCACATCCTCGTCGTCCCGAAGCAAACATGAGCGCCGAGTTGCCGCCGTTCCAGAGCAGATGTCCCTTTCCGTCGTCGTTGGTCACCACGGCAAATTCCTCTTCGAGCGTGGGTAGTGCAGCAGAGGCGAATCTCTCGGCCATCTGTCTGTTGCGCGTCTTGCCTACGAAATGAATGAGAATGAAGAGCACACAGAAGCCAAGGACACCACCTTCGAGCCAGAAGAGAGCGGGACGGAAGACGAAGCGACCGGCGATAGGGATTTCGATCCCATCATAAGGCTGATTTGCTTGATAGGCGGTAGCTCCAGTGGGTCGGTTGACGTTGCCGTTTGTGTTGACGGTCGCTTTCAGGAAAGACGGCAGTTCGAAAGCAGCGGTTGGCGATGCGAGCAGCATCATGGTCCACATGGCAAAAACGACGCCTGCGGGAGCCCAGGCAGCTGACCTGGAAAGTTGGTTTGTGGCCATGGTGAGACGAAACTCTGTGCTGAAGATGTCGATGATTGAGATGGTGGAGAGCCAAGACCGATGTACAGTATACTAGTTACCCCACGTCCTACAGGTATTCTTCTCGTGCTCCCATCTCGTGGTTGACCGAAAGCGGAAAAAGCGTATTTCGAAGAACGCGTAAATCGACACTGATTGGCTCGAGCCGTCCGTGCGAGCGCGGGGAAGGAAACTGTTAGATCCGAGCTGTTGCTCTCTCCACTTGGAATCTGCGCTCCGCTCGCTTTCAGAAGCGAGAGAGAAGCGACATGATGCCATATACGCTCAACGCCTAACGTACCCCGCACAACCAAACAATTGCAAAGTGAAACGCCGCTGACGCCTTTCGACAACAACCACAGCTTCGCAGCCCACCGTTGCTCTGCTCTTCCCCAATTGCATCGATCTCACCTTCTCGGTTTCCCCCTCACAGACCTGCTTGCATCATATATAAACCAGCTTCAAGAACTCCTCGCTCAGTCATCTGCCACATTTCACCATGGGCAGCAACGGCCTCAGGGTGCAGATCGCATCCTTCAACGCCAACTTGCAAGGGGCCGAATCCACTCGTCATGATCTCACACCTTGGCTGATCCCCACAGCAGAACAGAGACCTCTTAAGCCAGTCTCCTCCAGACCTCTGACCAACGGCAACGTCCTCGAAGCGGATGCATACAGATCTACAAACACCAAGACCCTCTCCACCCATCCTTCGCTTCCACGCGAAGCGCCCGACTTTTACGCTGTTGGGTTTCAAGAGCTTATTCCTCTTCACACGGGCCTCTCTGCTTCTGGCAGCACTGAGCTGTACAATACCGACCTCGACATTCGCCGAACGATCCGTCCTCACCAAGCCGTAGTCTCAGGCACCGGCCTCTATGCCAGCCTGGAAGAGGGGGGTGGCCCGGAAGGCTACCCTCTTCTTTGCAAAGTAGACCTGGTCAGCATCGCTCTTTACGTCTATGCTCGAGAGAGGGCGCCTTTCTCCATCTCCCGAGCCACCACCAACAGCGCCAAGAGTGCAGCGCATCGAGTCAAAGAGATCCGCACCGCTACTGTCGGTACTGGTATCGCAGGTGTGATGGGGAACAAGGGTGGTGTTGGTGCGCGTATTGTTGTCGCTGCAGCGGATGGCAAAGGGCCCGATGAGATTCTGACCTTTGTCAGTGCACACTTGGCCGCTCACGATCACAACGTCCTTCGACGCAACAAAGACTGGCAGCAGATCGTACAGAGGATGGTGTTCGAGCCATCTTCGGTGCAAAAACTTCCCATTCTCCAGGATCCATCGAGCAAGCCATTGAACCCTAAGGATATGGACGCGCTCAAGCAGCAGCACGAGAAGGTCACGTCCGGCAAAGCTGCCAAGAAGACGGCTGCGCTCGACAAGAACAGCTACACCGTCTACGATACCACGCATCTGTTCGTGTTTGGCGATCTCAATCATCGCATTGCGTTGGGCAAGAGCGAGCTCGAACAAGCCAAGGGCAGCGGCGAAAAGCCAAGTGCCGCGCTGACCAAAGAGACGCTCATCAAGGCACTCGAGGCTGGAGACTGGTCTACCCTCGCGCATCATGACCAGCTTACCCATCAGAGGCTTGCTCCGCAACCCAAGGCCTTCCATGGCTTGACCGAAGTGCCAATCGCTGAAGCAGGTATTCCACCCACCTACAAGTACGCTGTCTCGCGTCCCGGCAAGAAGACCAAGAAGAAGAATACAGGCATCACGTCTGATGCACTAGAAGGCCAGACCCTCAACAAGAAGCGAGTGCCCGGCTGGACCGATCGCATCCTTTGGGCTTCGGCACCGTCCAAAGATAGCAACGAAATGCACGGAGTCGAAGTCGAGTTCTATCGCAGCATCATGCAGTATACTCACTCGGACCACAAGCCCATCACCACCCTGCTCCGCCTCCCACCTCCGTCAGCTGCCAGCGGAGACTCGTCCGCCTTACTCTCTTCACTCAACCCTTACGAACCGCTTCCGTCGACGCAGCGAATGGTGCTTTCGACCAGCGGATTGGTGTTGGACAGAATCGTCGGCTATGTCTGGAGCCTGCTCTTGCTGGCCGGTGGAGGAAGTCTGGCTGGAGGATTGATCGAGGTGTTTGTCATCGGTGTTATCACTGCTTGGTGGTTCTCCCAGTCAAGGTCGTAGTGTTGTAATTGCTTCGTATTGCCAACCAGTTGTCGCTTTTCAGTTGCGTGTGATCAGAGCTTGCTCTCCTTGCCTTGGCCTTCATGTTCTTCGGCTCCTTCGATGGCCTCGCAGATCTATAGCGTGACCGAGAGGTGGACGAGTGCGAATGCGGTTCGGCGTCAACAATCACTCGGAACGAATGAGCGGAAAGGCAGATGCGGATACTTACACCATCAACAGTGCGCACCACCCAAAGCGCACCTTCTTCGGTGGTCAGCCATTCGAGTCCCTGCTTGTTGGAATCCTCCGGCTTGATCGAATCTTTGGCTTTCATCAGGCCCCATACGTGGCTTGTCACCTGTGGTCCTACTCCACCCTGGGCTCTCAGAGCCGAGATGGCAACCAGCGAGGTTCGCAGACGGTTGACGTCCCAGTTGGGCTCCTTGTTGGACGAGTCCGGGTCCGAAGGTAGGGTGAACGAGGCGGGGGAGGAGAAGAGGGGACCGTACTCGGATTCCACGATAAAGACGGGAAGGTCGGGATGAGAGGTGCCAAGGATTTTGAGCAGCTTTTGGGAATGAGGAGTGTAGATGTCGTCCCACAGGCTGTAGGCGGCCTTGTGCACCGCTTCGAGACGGTCCGACTTGATTTGTCTGTGGTCAGAAAACGAATATACGAGAAATGAGTATCATCTCGCTTGTACAGTACTTCTGGAGATCTAGAACCTTACTCACCTTCTCGGCTCGGTTGGCAGAGCCTTGACTAGCTCTGCATCTTCCTCGACAGCTTTCCTGAGCGCAGCGAGATTGTTGATCACCTTTGGAATGCCGATAAAGCCAATACACTTGAGACCTGTCTCGCGCATCAATAGCGCAACATTGGTCCTATGCTCTAAATCGCCTGCCTTGTCACCGGCAGCAAAGCGGTGTAGCGCCTGCAAACTTCCTGGGTTGTTGAGAGTGAACAGTGTTGCAGTTGCAATCGAGACCCATTCGCCCCAGCCAATGCCCTTTTGCTTGGCCTCTGCCTGCAAGCTCTGGAAATGCTGACCAACGCTAGACAGCTTGGGAGTGGGCGAAGGGTTGGCGGATCTCCCGGCGGGCAATTGTGTCGATGCTGACAGCTTTGATGCGCGAGCTGGGAAGGTTGGCTGCTGGAGCAGCTGTTTAAGCGCAGGTGGAAGAGAGCGACCTTTGGACATGATGACGTTTCAAGAGCCTCTTCTTGACCTGAGAAGATGTGGTCTGAATGTGGTTGTTTCAAGAAGATCTAGGGAGAGATGATGGTATGAAGCATTGCTTTCCTAGTTGATGCGCCGAACTAGGTCGCACCGGCCAGCTGTTGACTGTACACAGCCGGAGTGGAGGCACTTCCGTCCGCCGGCTTTTACCCCGCGGTTTTCATGAAAGTGTCAGACCGCTGATAAGTGACAATCTGGGTCTTTTTTTTCCCCTGCTCGACCGTTCGGCCAAGATTGGCGCTAATGAGCGTCTGCGTATCGCGAATCGCGCGCTGAGGAAATTCCCTTTTGCGTCGTCGTCTCCTGTCCTAAGGGTTACAAGTACGTGCATACGACAAGAAAGTCCAAGCACACCTTCGTCTCCACTTGCACCACCGACGACCCACTGGTATCATCGTTCCCTCGTCAGGCGAAACGCAATCGCTGACGGCTGTGTCAACGTGGCACCCACTTCACCGGTCCGATTCGCTGATTCCTGCGCCTCACGAGATACGCCTCGTGCGATAAGATTGTCTGTCTCGCTTCGCATGCAGATCTTCATGCGCTCCACATAGACTTTGTCGTCCGTACCGGCGGAGACACTTTTGTGCGCTTCGCTCGCAGTGTGGCGTGGCGCCTCTCATCGATCCGACCGCGCGAGGCTGTGCTCAGACCCGTTGTCTTTTGTCACAACGGCGACCAGCCCCGGGGCGCTCTATCATTAACTTCTGTCACATCGAAGCTGCCTTTACTTCCCTACATAACAGGCCTTCCATACATGGATCCTCGACACCAGCTTGAACGTTAGCACTAGCTTCAAAGGATGGAAAACGCCAGTCAAGGTCTACCGAACCTACCATAAGAACGTCCCTCATCAACAATCATCTGCCTCTACTCTCTTATCCTAACAACTTGCATCCACTACCAGCTATTGCTGTCAACATCGAACCATGGGCAAGCGTGGAACACCGCGAGCCTCGTGCGATCCATGCCGCCGCAAGAAGGTCAAATGCGACAAAGATCAACGCAACGCCGAAGGCATCTCTCTCTGCTCCTTCTGTACCGCACGAGGCTACGACTGCATCATCACCGACGATGCTCGCCCAAATCGCCCGGATGAATCCGACAACGATGCCACTTCTGGCGCCGATAATGCATCTAAAAAGAAGCGCAAGAAGTCCGACGCTCAAGATGGTGGCCCAATGAACGGTGCGACTCCGTCTCGTCCTATGGCCTCCTTTGACCCTGCTGGCGCTGGGCCTGGTCAAGACACCTTTGTCACGCCTGGTCCTGCGATGGAACCCGACATGCTCAACGTCCGCGGTCTCACTCGTGCCATCTTGGACGATGCCGTCGCTTCACACTTCAGAACCACCTATTGGTGCAACCCGGCAGTGCATCCACGTCACTTTTACCCCAGATACCGACGCTATCTCAGCAAGCTAGACGGTGTCGCATCCTCCTCAACCGACTACGACACCTTCCCACCAACCGACATCCTCATCCTCGCAGTGGCCTGTGTCGGCGTTGTGCAGCTGGGCTATGCGTCTCAGCGTTTTGATCTTCAGGCGCGCATCTACCGCCGTCTGGAAAAGCTGGTCTCACAAGCATGCACCAAGGATATCACCGTGTCGCTCGACGTCTTGGAGGCCATCCTGCTCACCTTTGACGTGCCTGCTCGCAACAAGGCCGTCGAAGAAGCCACCACCTCAAGCATTGATGCTGGCTTCGTGCATCCCATGAGCCACACCAAGATGATCCGTCTTCTGACCCATCACGGTCTCAACCGCTCGAAAGAGGATCCCGTGGTCAAAGCAAAGCGACTCAAACACAGCACGCCGGAGCGTCGAATCCTTTGCGAAGTCAACGATGAGCGAATGCCTCTCATTCTCGCTGTCGCCGCTACCAACGATATCATCCGCAGCTTCGACATGTTTGACCGACATCAGCTTCTGCAAGAGGACATCGACCCGGACGCCATGATGGCCGACCTTGGAGGACCAATAGGAAATCAGTGGGCGTGGCAGCTTTCCGTCATGGCATCGGTACTGCGAACCAACAATCTCACCATCTGTGCTGCCAAGTCTCGACGGATGGGCATTCCGCCGTCTGCGATTCTT
Organism: Ustilago trichophora; assembly: GCA_900323505.1. Taxonomy (NCBI): domain Eukaryota; kingdom Fungi; phylum Basidiomycota; class Ustilaginomycetes; order Ustilaginales; family Ustilaginaceae; genus Ustilago; species Ustilago trichophora. The sequence continues at coordinate 1,781,960 of OOIN01000003.1, read as the reverse complement.
GAGGTGCTGATGGAGCTAGAACGCTTCGAGAGGCAGATCCCAGAGGCACTGAAATGGAATACTTCCGCAGGCGAAACTCATGGCGCGACGCTTCGACAGCTGATCCCTCACGACAATACGAGCGAAGACATCATCTCGATCCTGGTGCGCAAAGCCTTCCTCAGTCTGCTCTTGTGGAGCCAGTACCGATGCATTCATACGCTTGTGCAGGCGCATGGACTGCAACGCCCGGTGCAAGGTACACGACTTGATGGCAGCGTGTACCTGCGAGCACGACAGCGTCTGGATTCGCTGCTGCTGACAGCGCTGGACCGCATGTCCGAGATCTGCCCACAGCTGGCATCGATTTCCGTGCCGCCATCGTTTGCATTCGTCAACTTGCTAGACTATAGCTCGATCGCGTTCCGCAGTTCCATCAAGGGCGGCGCATACTACACGCTCGAGATTGCCAAGCTGACCTTCAAATCCGGGCTGCACGAACTCACCGCCGACTTGCTTTCAAAGGCTGGCAGGATGATCTACGCGTTCAGCACGTATCAGTGCCATCCCGATACACAGGCCGAAGCGGCGAGGATGCGCAAGATTCTTTCAAGCTTGTACACCGAGTTCGAGATGATCCCGGGACTGGGCACGATCAACGATGCCAAGCTGCAGCTGGAGCGCGAGCAGTTTTCGAGCGTGTTTGAACCCGCGGCTGCTTTCCAAGATTCCGCCATGCCCGCACTTGTATCGGACGTGACGGATATGCAGTGGAACAATGGTGGGGGTGGAGCCGGGGTTCCATCGGCGCCGATGAGCAGCGTTGCGTCCTGGAGCACGCCAGGCACCGATGATTTGGCAACATTCGGTGGGTCCATGAATGACTTTCTCGCCGGTCTGCCTTTTGTGAATGCAGCCATCGGCCCAGCGTCCGCGAGCCCACATCCAGTGCCTTTCACCCAAAAGACGCCAGCCTCGACCACGACAACTGGGGCCAGCCCGTTCGACTTGAATGCATTCCTAGAGACGCATATCGAGCCGAACGCGGTTCCCAATGCTCGCGAGACACCGTCCAACTATTAACATCTGCTCTAGGTAGAAGTGCTTCTTGTCCTGTTTCTTGTAATACTGTCAGTGGGTGACTCAATCGCAATGCATGCTCGATTTAAGTCGACCGAGTCTACAATGGTGCTCACCTGTGGGGCGCAGTGGGAATCGGGGTGGAATCGGATCCGATTACGGAGAGTAGAGAAAGCAGCTTTAAAAATTGCCGACGTGTTGAGTTGGAAGAAAGAACCCACCACACGCGGGTTTGAAGACAACTTGCGATCGGGCCACCTTCTGCTAGATTGCTCCGTCGCCCTTTGTTGATCGACGCCGTCTATCGACATCCACACTCTCTCATTACAACGACAATGGAGCGAGCAGGACCAGCAGCAGCACCGGCAGCAGTGGGCAGGCCGAAGACTCTCACTGAGCGACCGCTGGACGTGCTGTATTTGGCATATTTTGGCATCCACCTTTTGGCCTCGATTGCAATCGATGCTCAGCTGACCTACCCGCCCTACTCGCAGCGCCTATTTCCTGAACCACTGCGCAAGGTGCTGCAAGACTATTTGACCAGCTCAAAGGATCCGTTCCTGCTGGCTGCGGCGGAGAGCTCGCCGGAGCATGTTTGGTTCAGAGTTCTGCTGGCGAGCGAGACGGTATTCCAGATTCCGTGTTTTGTGGTTGGCATTTGGGGGTTGTGGAATGGTGAGTTGCGCCAGGGAAGACTGGTGTGGAATGCGTGGAAGTCGATGTGACTAATGGCTAGCTTGATCCGTGTGTTGACGTTTGATATTGCAGATGAGAAGCGTACCTACCCGCTCATGGTTGCGTATGGAACACTCGGTAAGTAGCTATTGATTTTACAAGGAAGGTAGACTGGATGTAGAATGGGATGGATAGACTGACGTGTCCGCAACGATTGCTCTACCTGATTGCACTCCTGTGAATGCTGATTCACAGCGGCATCTTCGACACTGCAATGCATCTGCAGCGTCCTCTACGGCAAAGATGGCAGCGGGCTCACTTCGGCTCAGGTCGGAGGCCTCCTCCAGTAAGTAGGCCAACTGCCTAGTTATCACCTGATGTACAGCAGCTGACAGGATCTCATACTTGACCTTTTCGTCACGCCCTTGCCGCAACAGAAACTACATTCCTTTCTGCATCATTCCCACGCTGCTGACGGTCGATATGATTCTGCGCACTGTCAAGCTCCTGCCGAGCACACCGGCGATTCACAAGGAGCACGGCAAGGAGCAGTAAACCCAAGTACCGCAGCGCTAGTCATGCGATACGTGGTACCGTAGGCTTGACAAAATACTCCGGAGACGTCTTGTCTGGCAATCTTTCCGAAGATCGACACATGTGCGAGCGGAGTGGAAGCCGGTGAGATTTCCGAGCACTCTTTGCTCGCTTTGCTAAGTTGTGAGACGTGTACCGGAGGCTTTTTTTTTGCATCCTTTCTGCTTGAATTGTAGAATGCATCCCCAGATACAGTACCGATGACGTTAGGCTCACCGGGCGTCTCTTTTCTGTGTCAACTGCTCCGGATGAATTGTTGGTGAAAAAGATGAAGCTCGTCTTGTGGCCGATTTGAGTTCCTGATCTAGGTGACCCCACTGCAAGAGACAAGACATCTGGTGTGCTAGCTGATTGTTTGAGGCGTGATTGCGTGCGATGTGCTTTACAGAGAGCAAGAGGTAGAATGGGAGGGTCGATATTTGCCGGTCTTCGGAATTGGTCGGTACATGATATTGATTTTGCAGTTTGCAAGCCACAGGGCCGAGCTTGGGTGGTCGGAATTCGAGTTCGGACTTGAAGGTCAAGGTGAAAAGGGAGAGCGAGCGACTGTCAGGGTCTGATTGCAGCAAAAGCGCGTCATGAGTGAGAGAGAGATTGATGATGAATTTCGACAGTCGTCCTTCCAGCGTCCCCACGCTCCGCTCGCCTACGGAATTCAGCTACAAAATAGTGTCGAAATGCCCACGGTCATCTTTGCTCCTCCTGCATGCACAGTTGCTGGCCGCCGACATCATTTTTCAATGCAATGGCCCTTACTCTGTATCGAGCACCGACAAAGACCAGCCAACTACACCAAGTAGCTCCTCCTCGACCTTTCACCAAGCTGCTCTCCAACAAGTTATCATCGTATTCCCCTCTTCTTTTCCTTCATCCCTTCACTCCATCATCACACCATCACACCCTCGGTAGGAATCTAGCTCTACCTCCAACTGCCTTTGTCTTTCGCCGACTACGCCCAAGCACTCACCACACACGGATCAGGATCGGCAGCTGGACAACCTTCCTGGATTCTTTCACATCATCGATATCTTCAAGTGGAACGCGAATATTCTCAGGTAGCATCATCAAGGCAACGATCTGCACACGCATCTTGTATTCTGCGTCCTAGTAGCTTTCTCAATTCAATTTGGATTATAAGCCACACGACATCCATATATATTCATCATGAACGGCAGCTCAGCCAACGGTAGCAGTCACCCCAATCGACACACAAACGGTCTCGTCAATGGCACCTCTCACACCAACGGTATTGCCGGAGGCTCTCACACCGAACTCCCAGAATTTGATGCGACCGAGCACCCCCACCGCCGATACAACCCTCTAACGCGCAGCTGGGTCCTCTGCTCGCCCCACCGCACCAAGCGACCGTGGCAGGGCCAAGAAGAGAAGCCCCAGGGTACTTCACTCCCCGCTTACGACGAAAAGTGCTACCTCTGTCCCGGCAACACTCGTGCCACGGGTGCTAAGAACGACAACTACGCATCTACCTTTTTCTTCGAAAACGATTACGCTGCCCTCATGCCCCACGAAGTCGCCGCAGAGTCAAAGCAGCATCCATTGCTCCAGTCTCAGCCGGCTCGCGGCCGATGCTACGTTATCTGCTTCAACCCGCAGCACAACCTTACGCTCGCACAGCTTAGCACGCCTCCCTTCTCGCCAGATCAACACATCGTACCCATCATCCAGAGCTGGCAGAAGATCTACAAGCAGATCCCTGCCGAGAATCCCTTTGTCAAGTATATCCAGATCTTTGAAAACAAGGGCTCCGCAATGGGCTGCTCCAATCCGCATCCTCACGGACAGGTCTGGTCTCTCGATTACATCCCCGAAGAGCCGAGTAAGGAGCTCGCCTCGCTCCGCGATTGGGCGCACGACCCCGTCAACCAGGACGACAAGATCAACCTCGGCGCCTTGGACGATCACGGAAGACCCTCAATGTTGCTCACCTTGGCCAAGCTCGAATTGACCACTCCCGGTCAACCGCGTGTCATCACCTCCAACCAACACTTTGTAGCCATCGTCCCCTACTGGGCAGTCTGGCCCTTTGAAGTTCTCCTTCTTCCTGCACAGCGTCAGATCCGAAACGTCCTACAGATGACCGAGCTCGAGGTCGTTTCGCTAGCCCGCATCATTGCAGAGATCACCTGCAAGCTCGACAACGTCTTCAAATGTTCCTTCCCTTACTCGATGGGTATCCACCAGCAGCCAACCCAAATCGCAACGCAGCAAGAGGACGAATATGCCCAATTCCACGTGCACTTCTACCCGCCGCTGCTCCGCTCTGCCTCGGTTAGAAAGTTCTTGGTCGGCTTCGAAATGATGGCCGAACCACAGCGCGATCTGACAGCCGAACAGGCGGCAAAGCGAATCAGGGAGTGCCAGGATACCCATTATCTTGCTACTATGGAGCAAAAATAGATCGTCGCCGCAATTGTGTTGTCTAAAATCGTCTTGGGTTTCGGGATCAAACGACATCACCGCCAAATAGATTGTAGGCCTGCCTCACTTGTACACAATCATAATCGTAACCAAAATCGACATGGCTCAAATCGTAAACTCTACCATCACAGCTCGTTTGTATGTTTGCTCTGCTAGTGGTTCTTCCGGGTACAATTACCATCGCCGACCCAGACCTTATGCATACGGCGTGGCAGTCAAAAAGTCTCTCTGGTGATTTGAACAAGTGCCTCCCTCACCACCTCTTCGTCGAACATCGGCAGACCATTTTTACCTCTCAACCTCGGCTCCATCGTCACGCACTTTACTCCCATTTCCACCATCCTTTGTCGATCTACCTTGACTTGACCCTGTTCAAAGTAGACCAGGTGTGTGATGAGTCTGTTGGTCTTCCAACCTTGACCACCATCTCTGCCTTGGTCTGTTGGATGGTCGCTGCGGTTCAACGATCCACAGATGGCGCTGATGAAGTCGACGGCGTGCATGCCTCTCGTTTCGCGATCTTGAACGGTGTTCAGTAGAAGCACTTTGTACTGTAGAGTCGGGGAGGTGGCGATACTCGATGCGACACTGCGTAGCGAGAGACAGGGGACAAGACTGGTCCACAGCGAACCGCACGAATAGATGATGGTCTTGCTACGTGCAAGCGCAGTGACAAAGGATGGATTGGGAGCAGGATAGATCTCGTTTCGATACGCGTTGACGTACAGAATGCGTCGGATTGGACAAGGCAAACAACTGTCGTCTTCGGTCTTGGAGAAGATGATATTGCCTGTCTTTTCTTTGCGTCCTGACTTGTTGCGGTTGGTCGCAATCGTGGGCAGCGATGTGGACGGCTTCTCGGGGGGTTGATCATCTTCAGCAGCGCTGTCATCACGCGGCGAGTCGGTTTGATCATGCCCATCTTGCGAGTCTTGGTCGTCGTCTTCGGGGTCAAGCCCGTCCTTTTGATTGCCGACGGTAGTCAGACCTTTCGAGGACCGCGCGTATGCAGCTGCTCGTTCGTCGACCAATTGCGCAAAGAGTGGACTCGGTCCTGCTGCGCTCCTTGCTGGTGTAGATGCAGCACCTAGCCTGCCTGATGAGGCATCTACCGTGTTGCTGTGGATCTTGAGCGCGTCCGTGCTGGCATTCACCGAAGTGTAGTTCGAGGCGAACGGCTCGTTGATGTGGTAGTGCGCTGGAGGTCCGAACCCGGGCGTTGACGGCCCTCCATCTCCGAGAGCCATTGCGTCGACTGATAAGAGACCTGTCTGATGAGGATCCCACACAGCACTCGATGGTGTCCCCGGAGGCTGACTTCCCAACGATCCTCCTCTCTCCATCGCCTTTGCCGAGCCTCCCATCTTTACCCCGCTTATCACCTTCTTCGGCGCAGGATGCGAGATCTCACACTGTCCGACGACCATCTCCCCATCCTCCAGTTCCGCCGCAATGGTCGCGGTGTGATTGGTATTGATGACGGGAAGCACCTTGCCACCCATCCCAGTTCCAGATGTATTGATCTGCGTCGTCGCCGAGAAGAGGAAGATTGCGCTTTGGATGGATCTGAAGAACTTCTGAGCCGCTGCGAGGAAAAAGTTGCCAATGGATCCGCCGCGAAAGTTAAAGTGTCTGTGTGCGCGACGGAGGACTTCGCTTTCGAAATGAACAAGAAAGCCTCGAATAACTTCTTTGCGCTCGGGTTCGATCCCTCGCCAAAGAGGGTGACGGCCCTCGAGGATGTCCATCCATTCCTGCTTGATTTCGCGCGACGAGCCAGTGGAAGGAAGGCGATAGGAAAGCAGATTGTGAATGGCTTCGTTCGACTGGAGCGGTCCACTGGTGGAGGAGGTGGGGTCGTGGCGCGAAGGTGTGGGGATGAGACGGTTGAGTCGAGAGCGAAGATCGCCGATGGAGGGACCTCCAAGAACGCGTATGATTTCGGACGAGGAGCCACCGTTGTCAGAGATGGGCATGACATATGTTGCACCTGGTGTGGCGCCGACCAGATCGTTGTAACCGCTGCCTCCACTGATGACGAGGATCTCGCCGAGGGCTGATTCTAATGTGGGTTGGAAAGCGGTGGGAGATTGGTGTGGGGCCATCGCTGTTGCTGCAGGGCTGGTGGGATCGGCAGAAGAATCAGGGCGCAGACTTTGTGCTACCTCAGAAGGTAAGATTTGTTCGAACGTCGAAGGAGGTGGAGAGCCGGCTCCTGTGCTGTCCAACTCGATGTCGGTGACAGCGCTGACAGAGAGCGTTTCGTCATCCTTGGCGGATGGCTCGCCAAGCCTTCCTAAGCTTGCCATACGAGCCGAATGGTATAGCTGCACCTGTTCTTGGTCTCGTCTTGTAGAGAGCTGCCTAGCGACAGATCAATTGGGATCGTGTCTTTGAGGATAGTGGAGTTGGCCAAAGCGGTGGCTTTCAAAAGCAGGCCAAGTCGCGTTAAGTTAACGTGGCACCAAACTTGATCTCCGCGGGATTGCCGAGATTTTTGACAGCTCCAAAAACTGCGCTCAAAAATCAAAAATCTAAAATTTCCCAAACATCTCATTCTTCTCTCCTGACCATGTCATCCTATCATCCCTACCCACGCTTTGTCTACCACTCGGCCATTACTGAAGCAGCTACAGCTGTCTCTCATCACTATCCTTCTGGGCCTGTCCATGCAGCCACGAGCTCTTCGCACTGGCCTTCTCCAACTCGCATACCCCACTTTCCGTCCAGCGAGCAGAATGTCATCCACTTCCAGCACCGCCGGTGCCGCCTCCTGGTCCGTCTCGAAACCGGAGAAGAAAAGTGCTATCGCACCTGAATTCTATCAGACCTCGCCACCTCCTCACTGGTCCAATGTCCCCAAGCCGTCAAGTGAGGCAGCGTCGCTTGATGTTTCTCGACGCAAGTTCAAGTCTCCTTGGCCTTCCGCGCAGGCCCATGGCATTCTTGGCTTCCTCCGAGCCCGACTTTTCGATTGGGACGAAGTGCCTCTCCCACCCAAAGTAGCTCCTTCAGCAGACGATGCGATCCTGCCTCCCGTCCACAAGCCCACCTGGACAGCCTCGGGAGCTTCAGAGGGGAGCATCACGTTTACCTGGCTCGGCCACGCCATCTGCCACCTGCAGATCCCAATTGGCAACGGGAGGAAGATCACTATCCTTTGCGACCCCGTTCTCTCCCGTCGCGTCTCTCCCGTTCAATGGTTTGGCCCAGAACGATACACCGACGCTCCCGTCACCGTTGACGAAATCGCCCAAGCAACTCTCACCGAAGGCAAATCCGCGTGGCCCGACCTCCTGGTCCTCTCGCACAATCACTACGACCACACCGACTACAACACCATCCAGTCTCTCCTCAATCCCACGTCCACCGGCGTCAAAAGACCACATGTCTTCTGTACACTGGGCAACAAGTCCTGGTTCCAGTCCAACTTTGGACTCACCGATGACGAGGTGACCGAGTGCGATTGGTGGCAGCAGAGCACGGTCTCGCTCGGCGGAGAAGCTGTGCTGAAGGTATCCTGTGTTCCCGCACAGCACTTTTCCGGCCGTGGCTTGACGGATCGCGATCGCACCCTGTGGGCAGGATGGACCTTCCACACCCTCTCGCCTGAAACCAAGGCGAGTGTGTACTTTGCTGGCGACACCGGATACCGCTCCGTTCCACGTGGAATGTCCAAAGAGAAAGAAGACACCCTGCCGTCATGCCCGGCGTTCAAAGAGATTGGTGAGAAGCTCGGTCCATTTGACGTCAGCCTGATCCCCATCGGCGCATATCTGCCCAGAAACGTCATGTCGACCGTCCACCTCGCACCTCAAGATTCGGTGTTGGTGCATCGCGATGTCAAGAGCAAGAAGAGCTACGGTATCCACTGGGGAAGCTTCAGATTAACGCCGGAAGACGTCAACGAGCCACCCAAGTTGCTCGTCGAGGAAGCGAAACGGGCCGGTGTCGATCCGGCCGAATTTGGGGTTGTCGAGATTGGGCAGAGTGTCTCTATCCCCATCACCTCGTCCTCTGCCAAGCCAGGCGACGCCATCGCAACCGCTGAAGCACCAGCATCCCAAGCCGACAATGTCGAAGACGAGCCTCTACCAGAATCCAAACTAGGCACCAAGCAACATTGGGACGAGGTATACGCACGCGAGGTCACCAACTTTGCCGAGATTGGTGAAGAGGGTGAGGTATGGTTTGGAGAAGATGCGGTGATGCGAATGATTGGATTTTTGGAGAGATACTACAGTGAGACTGTTGTTGGGGAGTTTTCGTCTGATCAACGACCTCCTAGTGTTTTGGATTTGGGGACTGGGAATGGACATTTGTTATTTGAGATGCTCGAATCGTCGGTTGAATTGGAAGATGTCATATCCGCTAGGTATATGATGGGGATCGATTATTCAGAAGCCAGTATTCAACTTGCCAAATCCATCGCAGAAAAAAGAGGCGATCCATGCACCCAAGTCAACTTCTCAACTGCAGACCTCCTCAACCCTTCCTCAGTCCAAACCCTCCTTCAATACACCAGCACCACCTTGAACGAAACACAACCAGGTTGGGATCTAGTATGCGACAAAGGAACTCTAGACGCAATCGCTCTCTCCTCCCAACCCATCAACGATACCTTGCCGATCGATCTCTACACAACAGCTGTCCGACAGTTGACAAAGCAAGGTGGAATCTTTTTGATCACCTCGTGCAATTTCACCGAACAAGAATTGACGACGAGATTCACAAAGGAAGGCTTCCAGGTCGAACAAGTGATCCCCACCCCTTCGTTCACTTTCGGTGGTGCCAAAGGTAGCACGACTACCAGCATCGCTTTCAAAAGGGTGTAAGACATGTACAGTAGAGCTGCAGACAGAGCCCATCATCTGGAATGGAGATCATAATGAACTTAAACACAGCAAGAAAAAAAAAACCCCCCGAAATTAATACATACAACAATCACGAAGCACAACCGGATTTCAATCAAAGGTGAGAAGAGATGTTGGAAGCAGACGACTTGTCAGCCGCAATGTTCTTGAGCAGTTCCGAGGCCTTTTCTGCGCACGCGATGACGGCGGCAGTAGGGTGACCGGAGATCTGCTCGGGGAAGATACTGGCATCGCAGACGACGAGGCCGTCCGCGCCGTGGACGTGAAGGTTGGTGTCGACGACCGAGTCGGATGCGTCGGGACCCATCTTGACGGTTCCGACGGGGTGATAGAGGGTGAAAGCGCGCTTGGTCATGAACTTCATCAACTGGTCGTCGGTCAACTTGCTAGGATCAGTGGACGAGACGGGCCAGTAGAAATCGTCCTCCTTGTCGCTCTTGTAGTCCTCGAGGTAAGGCTGGAGGGCGTTGGCCTTGGCAATGGCGATGGCGAGACGCATGCCAGCGAGGGTGACCTTGCGGTCGTTGTCATCGGGGTCGGTAAAGTACTTGGGGTCGACGATGGCCTTCTCCCATGGATCGGCCGACTTGATCGAGATGGTACCCTTGGAGCGAGGTCGCACGTTAAGCCCGACGATGGAAACGCAACCGGTACCGGCAGGGGCGGGAAGTGCACCGTGGTCGTTGTAAGCCAGAGGAGTGCAGATGAGCTCGATATCGGGGCCCTTGCCGAGCGAGCCAAAGAACTGAGGACGGTTCTCGGGCTTGGTGAGGGCGTTGGTGAGGGGCAGCGACTCGTCGTTGCATCGAACAAAGGCGGCAGCCTCACCGGCATTGGAGGAGACGGGACCACCGCCAGTGACGAGCCAGCGAGCGAGGGAAGGAATGGCCTTGATGTCGCTGCCGAGGTAGTCGAGGGTGTGGCCGGGTTTGGCTCGTGCGTTGATCGTGGTGTGGCAGACGTGGTCACTGAGGCGCTCACCAACCAAAGCATTGTCGACGACGACGGGAATGTTGTACTTGTTGAGTGTTGCGGCGGGGCCGATACCAGAGAGCATGAGGGTCTGAGGCGAGTTGATGGCACCACCACAGAGGACAACACGCTGCTTGGCAGCGGCATAGTACTTCTGGCCACCCTTCTTGTTCTGCATCTCGACAGCGATGGCCTTGGGACGCGATCCGGTGCGGTCAAAGACGATGCGATTGACCATGGCGTTGATGCCGATGGTAAGGTTGGGTCGCCTCTGCACCTCGGGAGGGAGGTAGGCTGTGGCAGCAGAGGAGCGACGTCCAGCGCTGTCGATGAAGGTGGTGAACTGAGTGACGCCCTCACTTCCCCGGTGGGTGTTGAGATCAGGGTTGAAGGGGATGCCGACCTCGACACAGGCGTTGACGAAGCCCTTGGAGGTAACCTCGCTCTTGAACGACGAGTGGCCGGTCTGCCAGAGGCCGGAGGTACCGCGTTCCTCGCCCTTGACATCGGGCTGGCTGGCGTGTGGGGTATACTTCTCGGATCGCTTGAGGAAGGGGAGGAGCTCCTGGTAGGACCAACCTTTGCAGTTGTATCGCTCTGCCCACTCGTCGTAGTCTGAGGGGGCACAGTGGTGATACATCATGGCGTTGATACTCGAGGAACCGCCAATGAGCTTGCCACGAGGCCACTGCATCTCCCTGTTGTCGACCTCTGGCTGTGGAGTGGTGGTGTAGTCCCAGTCACGCTCGGTCTTGAAGTTTTTGGTGAAAACCAAAGGAGCCTTGACCTCGAGGGCGTCATTGTTTCCGCCTGCCTCGAGGACGAGAACCGAGGTGTTGGGGTCCTCCGAGAGACGACTGGCAATGACACATCCTGCTGTACCGCCACCGCAGATGATAAAGTCGTAGCTCTTTGCCTTCTGGGCCTCCTGGACGGTGTGAGGAGCGAGGTTGGCAGCGGTGGCGTAGACCGAGGCGTCAGAAATGAGAGTAGGAGAAGAGAAGAGACCCATGATTGTAGTTGGCGTGCGGGTGAGAAAGTAGGGAAGAAGCGGGTTACTTGGGAAGAAGAGGGATAGGAAGCGAAGGAAGGGCGAGGCTTGATATACTCTTTGCTTCAGCCTTGTCTACAGCGCGCAGATTGTCGTAACAAGTTGATTGCTCGGAGCACCTTTAGTGACACACTGCCACCGGAATCTGCAAAAGGGAAGCGCGGCAAAGACGAAACAGAGCTGTCCTGCCACGACTCAGCCTCGATACAGAGAGGAGAGAGAGAGGCGCGCATGTTGTTCGGATGTTCCGCTCCAGAATTGCGAGCAAGAGTGGTCCGTCCGCAGCGGCTGGCGAATAGAGCACGAGCAAAGGGTTCAAGGAAGGGAGAGAGTGCGTGACACAGAGCGGAGTACAGTATCGCCAATCTAGCCGCCCTGGTAGCGTACAGCGACTGTCGCCGTGACTTGTTACAGAAGCCAACACTAAAAAAGGCTTTTCTGCTGCTCAGACGGTGTTGCCGTCGATGGGGCACATGACCGACGTTCGGCAGCACTGTACTGTGCTGTACCTCACAGGTCACCTAGCTTGCCAAAAACAAAAGGGTCTATGCTCTTGTTCTCTTGGCTAGTATCTGTGTTCGGCTAATCATTTCAAGGTGTAGGTGAGAAATGCGGGGAAGTACAGTACAGTACAGTACAGCAAACTAAAGCAGCTCTGTTCAGGGTCGCGACGAGCCAACTCTTTTTAGAGTTGCACTGAAAATGCGGGGAAAAGTTGACCATCCAGCTCCTTGCCTTGGCTTCGACTCGAGCAGTCTCCCCACAGTGCAAGCATCATTGGTTCTACCGGCGGAGGTGACATGCCCTTTCCAGGCGATCTTGGGCTTGACTCGAGCTGCTCGCATGAGAACAAAGTCACTTGGTGCATAAGGTGCCACGCTCCCGGTGACTGTTTGGCATGGCCAAACAAGCCCCGCCGCTTATTTACATCGCCTTTTGATCGCGCACAAACCATCCTGCACTACATCGACCCATGCTGCCATCCTGGTCCTGAATGACACACCGCCAGAAGGCAAATTGGACCCTTTTGTCCCGGTTAAACTTCTTAGCTTGGTGCATTGTACCATCGTCTCTGATATAATCGATCGATGGAAGATGCATTTCTATTGTACGTCGTACATGATGGTTGCCTTGTTCTGATAGCAAATGCTCTCCGCTTGAATCGTGCGGTGCGGCGACGAGCGTTGCATAGACGGCAGCTCACTGAATGTACGACATGCTCTCCGACCAACCCCATTCCCTGTCATACCAACCTGCAGCCTGAACCCCACCCTCGCCCATCCATTCCGCCGTGCCATCTGTAACGACCCATTCTGGAATCATGGTCGCTGTCCTCGTCGGCAACAACCGAGCAGCCCGTGAAACACCATCTGCACCGATCCCATGAACCACCAATGCGAGACCTTCGGCGTAACTCGGATGCGGCGCAAGCGTAACCATCGCAGTGCCCTCCTCAGAGAAGATGCGTCCTTGAATCTCAAACTGTGCCGATGACTCTGGAGAAGGGAAGTGGATTGGACTCTTTTTTGGCCAGCTGTCAAGATTCGCTCGTGTATAGCTGTTGATGTTGGGTCCACCGAGTGTGACAATGTTGCTGTGCTTGAGGTGGTCTGCTGCACTGATAGAATCCAAATCTGCATCGGTCAAGATCTGCGAGTTGATCGAACCATGCAGAAGCAGATCGGCTGCAAAGCGTTCTGCCACTCGTCTCCAAGCGCTCACCTCTGCTGTCGGGCCTTCCGAAGGGATGACCAGCACCATCGGTCCTTCCGACGTCACGATCCGCAGCAGTGGCCCGATCGGCCGAGTTTGTCGAGAATCTGCAGAGAGCTCTTCTTCGGTGATGATGGTCCAATCTCCTTTTTCTCTCTGGACAAAATGGATCTTGTCGGTGCCGCCAATCTCTGCTTCATGATCCTGACCGTTCAAAGAGATACGGAGCAAAGTCGCATTGCCAAGCGAAGCAGCAGCAAAGCTCGAGCGGCGCATAATGGTCAAATCCAGTTCGATCCTTCTTGTGTTCCTTGAGGCCACTTTCACGTGGCCCTTGCTGTCGACGCCGTCCTGTAAAGTATCAGCTTTGTACTGAACTTCGAGCTTGGCGAGACGTCCAGGAAGTTCGACCTCACTAATCCGCCATCCACCCTTCGAACCGGATTCAGCCGGATTGAATACCGTCAGTGTAAAGTTTTGCGGTGCATCTGGCATTTCGTATCCAGGATTCTTGCTGGACAAGCAGGCCGCTTCAATCGCACCCTGCACATCATCCTCAGAGAACAGCGTGTCCCACCAGTGCGGACGACCCGGAATCTCTGAAATCTTGACCTTGTCCTTGAGCCCCGACCGCTGATTCCATCCATCCACCACCATGGCCATATCCTTAGAGTTCCACGGTGGCACGTTTGCATCTGCAGAGCCGAACTTGACCAGCAAATCTAGACCAGCCAGGTTGCTTGCAAAGAGGTCGTTTTCGAACATCGTCACTCCGCTGTGTAAGATGCCTTGCAGGACAGGATCTACAAAATGTCTTCCAACTTTCCATGCAAACGACACGTAATCCGATACCTTCGTGTATGCCGATCCTACCATGCCGCCAATGACGCGATCAGGGAAGCGTGAGAGTCGGTACCAGGCTCCCTGTCCACCGTTCGAGTGACCCATGATGAAGAGCTTATTCGGATCAAATTGCCAAGTCTGCCTCTCCTCCTCTGACATGGTTGTTGGGAGTCCGTAAAGGTGCTTGTGAAACGCCGAAACAGCGGCATCGGCAGCCTCGAGTGATGCCAGTTGCCAGTCGTAACCCCACGGCGTTCGGCCTGTCGGCAAAATCGACCAGTTCTCCATTTGACGTCGGATACTATTGCTGAAGAACAAGTCTCGTAAGTCGACGCCTGCGCCGTGGAGCGTCACTATGAGAGGTGGTAATGTACCATTTTGCGTCAAAATTCTTCCAGATCGTTTCGGTGGGGTAGCGGCGGCAAGTTGCACACTGTGATCCGGAGCAAGGTAGCTGTACATGTACGCGTTGTGGTCGTCATCGTTGCTGGATGCTTCCCAAAACGCTAGCTTGTTTGTCAGCGGAATTCGCACAGCCTTGGTGATTCTCGCTTCGTCAGAATCCAAGGCGGCACTGAGACGCAGAGACAGATTGAGGAAGGTCACGTTCGCGTCCAACGCCGAGCTCTGCGTCAACTTGACGGGGACAACCACCGTCTGCCGAGGAGCGACTCTTAGCTCATGTCCAAGCTCTGCCTGGAGAGGCGAATGAACGGTATCTGCAACCATATCGACGCCCCGAAGAGTGTAGGTGTTGTTGGGATCCAGATTGCGTACGGCAAACGACAGACCCCATCCTGCGACCCAGCCTCCGACCACATGAGGAACGTTGCTGTGATGCGGGTCTGTATGTATCTCTACCATCTCCTCTTTCGCAATGTCTGGCAAGCCACGTACAGCAACATCGATGCCAACAGTCATTTTCGGACTCTCGGCACCACCGTTGTTCCGTGGATCGCCAAAGATTCGAATTTCGTACATCGACCTAACGAGCAGCTTGTATGCTCCCTGGTCCAAATGCAGCAGATGATGCGAGATGGGAAGCTCAGGTGCGATATCGCCCTCTTTTGAGAAGGCAGCGATATACAAGTACCAGTCTCCTGTATGCCATTCGATCGCCATCTGACGCATGCTGTTTGCTGAGAAAGCGTTCTTGGGCAGAATGGCGAATTCGGCGGTCTTGTCCATTGTGATCGCAAGTGCAGTGTTGTTTTGGCCGATGGTGAGGTCTGTAACGGCCATCATCTGCCACTGTAGCGACGACCATCCGGCGCTCTTTCGGATCCATGGCCAGTCTACGTTTGGATATTCCACTGTGAGCGACTGTTTGATGTGAGTTCGCTCTGAAGTCTGCACCTGGGCATCGAAGCTTTGTAGAATCGTTGTCGCATTGGTGGGACCAAAAGTCGAAAAGTATCTATTTTGGCCTTGGGGATCGAGAAGCTCGGCATAGCTCGAAGTCACCGAAGGTGTGAAGCCGCCGAAGGGCAGCTCCCTCATTCCAGCTGGAAAAGGACCGAGTACTTGCCATGTCTTGTCTAGGAATATGGCAGCATCCATAGACGATGGTGCAACACGTGGCTGCTCCGACTGAAAGACTTGCTGCGTCGAGACAGTGGCTGTGACAAGCAGAGCCATCAACGAGCACAACTGGAAGCGGTTCCGCAGCATGATATTTGCTTCTTACCCTCTTCCTGTTGACGCCGGAGCACGTCTTTACGAGTGCGTCACAACGGTGGTGTAGGAGTCGATGTGGGAACAAGTATCTGTTGGACGACGAAAAACCTGCGTGTGAGAGAGGGCTCGTGTTGGCTTTCTTCTGCAGTCTGCAGCATCGTCCCGCCTAGACCCTGCATGCATCTGATGAAAAAACACGGCGGTGAACCTCCACACCCCAAACCACCATGCGCGCTGAGGCCTCCTCGATCTTACTCAACCCTTTTCGGTCTCGACTCCCTCGAAGCAGCTCACCCTTTCATCGTCTGCGATCAAAGTCCTCGTTTGCGACAGCAGCCAGCAGCAAAATGTCGAAGCCAGCACCAGGTCACAAGGATGCCGTGTATCACACCGAGTGCACAGGCAAAGCGCTCGAGACCGTCAAGGCACATTCTTCTCCCTCCGAGCAAACTCTGTTCGGTGCTTGCTTCTGTCCATTTGTGCATCGTGTTTGGATTGCCCTCGAGTATCTGGGAGGTGAGTAGCGTCATATTGCAACGGTCGTCATGATTTGATATGCTGACGATATCTTCAACTGCAGCCCCATACCAATATCGAGAGGTCGATCCCTACAAGAAGCCAGCCGATCTCCTCGAGCTAAACCCTAAAGGCCTTGTTCCGGCTCTCAAGCTCTCTAATGGTAAAGGCCTGGCTGAATCGACAGTAATGTAAGTTTGACAACCTATGTGATCTAGGATGCCACCTGCTGACTAAAGCTAAATGTAAATGAAACCATTCTCTTCGTCTCTCGACCGCTGTCTCAGCTTGGAGTACATCGACGAGAAATACGGCAGCGGCAAGGAAGGTCATTCACTTCTGCCTCCTATCTCAGAGCCCTACGAGCGAGCACTCTACCGACTCGCTGTCGACAAGACCAATCGCAACCTGATCCCATCGTTCTACCGCTACCTCCAAGCCCAAGAAGTCGAAAAACAGCTGGAAGGCGCCAAAGAGTTCACCTCGCACCTGAGCGAATTTGTTCGTTCCATGTCGTCCGGCGGCACTGCTGGATTCTGGGACGGAAAGTCTCTCTCGATCGTTGATTGCACTGTCGCACCTTGGCTCTACCGTGCTACCAATGTGCTGCGACACTTTCGCGGCTTTGATCCTGAGAAGCTTCTCGAGGCGGATGTGCTGAAGCGATGGAACAGCTGGACGGATGCTGTGTTTGGATTGGAAGCTTTCCAGGCGACAACTTCGACCGATGATCTGTACCTCGATAGCTACGTTAGGTATGCCCAGAACAGACCGATGACTTCGCAGGTTGCCGATGCTATTAACAAGGGCCGAGGTCTTCCTTGAGCCGCGTCATAGCCAGAACACAGCGAAGCAACCAAAGTTCAAGCTGTCTATCGCTTGCTGTGTACATATTGACCCTGCTATCATCAATCGTACTGAGCACAGTGTTTCTTGATGTCAATTTTGTGCCCAGCATGTGGCAGTCACAGCGATGCTGCGTTTATGGCGGGAGAAGTGGGAGTAATTTGCAAAGCCGTCTGTGCTCCGTTCCGGTCCTCGGTTACCACTCAGCAACTTGGCGGCGGTGACCTCTGTTTCCGAAACACTGAGTTCTTGATTCCTTCTCGCGACTCGTCGAATAAAGTTGAGATGCACATTCGACAAGGCCGCGTCAACCAACAGCAGGTACAGGTATTGACATTTTGTGTCCGTCCATCTCAGCGAAGCTTCCTATCACCACCATCATCACTATCATAAACTCTAGACCCTAGATAGACACGTATCAACGATGTCGACCAACGTAAAAGCTCCCGAGGCCGAGCTGATTGCTCGACCGCTCCAATTCAAGGGTGGCAAGGTTGCACCTAACCGACTCGCCAAGGTAAGCTTTCAGATAAGGTTGTACAGCGATCATCGATCATGTTGCTGACACCAGATCCATCATCGGCCCTCGAATCCTCTTCGTAGGCACCGTTGGAAGAGACACTCGCAAGCACAGGAGCGGGTATGCCAAACCATGCCCACTTTCAACTTTACCGAGCATGGGCTCGTGGTGGGTGGGGTCTCATCATCACTGGCAACATCGCCATCGACTCCAGGCACCTCGGAACTCCGTGGGACGTCTTCATCCCCTCGGACGAGAAATACATGGCTTACTTCAAGTCCTCCATGAAGCTTTACGCCGATGCTTGTACAGGTCGCGATCAGCCAGACGTGGTAGACCCAGCAAAGAGACCGCTCGCTGTGGTGCAACTGGTTCATGCTGGTCGTCAGTCGATGCGTGGCTCTGGTCGTGGAATTAGGGAGCCCGCTCTGGCCCCATCCGCGGTGCCTATGAGCACTATGGGTGGTCTCGGGCCCATCAGCAGATTCTTGGACCACATGCTTTGGGGATCCGTCGCAGAGATGACCACAGAGCAAGTCCAGCAGCTTCGTGACCGCTTCGTTCAAGCCGCCCTCATCTGCGCCGAAGCTGGCTTTGACGGTGTCGAGCTTCACGGCAGTCACGGTTATCAGATCGCAGCATTCCTTAGTCCTCGAACAAACCTTCGCACAGACCAGTACGGTGGCTCTGCCGAAAACCGCGCCAGACTCATGCTCGAGATCGTCGACCTTATCCGCAAGCAGGTCAAGGACGACTTTTTGATCGGCATCAAGCTGAACAGCTCCGACTACGTTCAGGGCGGTCTCACTGAAGATGATGCACTGCTCAACGTCAAGTGGCTCGCTGAGACCGGCAGTGTCGACTTTGTCGAGATCAGCGGTGGCAACTACGAGAACCCTTCGTTCGTCATGGAAGGTTTCGACTCGGAGAAGGAGAAGGCCAAGATCGAGAAGCTCTCCAAGAAGACCGCCTCTGCCAATGGCAAGTCTGACCCCAAGGCGACAGGTACCGGTGCTGCCACTGTTCAGGGATCTGGTGTCGATCCCACCTCCAAGACCACCGCTCGTACAGGACGCCGGGAGGCCTTCTTCCAGAACTTTGCCCGTCGCTGCCGCTCCGTCTTGCCTGAGGATACCCGTCTCAAGATCATCTTGACTGGAGGCCTGCGCTCGCGACACGGTATCGCCTCAGCCATTCACCCTGACGACGGTGCTTCCGATATGGCCGGTCTAGGCCGCCCCGCCGCCTTGTTCCCCTCCTTGCCCCTCCGTTTGACTGATAAGTCCATCGAAGATGACTCCCCCGAAGCAGGAACACCAGAGTACAAAGTTCCTGCAGTTTCAAGCCTTGCTCTTATCCCGACCAAGATCGTCGGTGCTGGCTGGGGCACCCTCTGGCACACGTTCCACATGGCACAGACAGTGCTCGGCAAGTCGGAAGATCACACAAAGGGAACCTACCGCTTGATCAAGGATTACACCCAAACCGGAGCAGTACAGACCGGATTCAAAGAGCCGAATGACGATCTGTACATGCTCGTTGTTATGGTCGCTTTCCCGATGATCGCTTGCATCGCCATGTTTGTCTTCAACACCAGATCGTAGCTGTACAGTATCAAACGTTTCGGAATTGCATTTGCCTGTTGATGCTAGAAAGACGTTTCGAGACGAGTGAGGAACATCGAGCCCTTGAGAGATCACTCGAGATACGTGATTATTGACGCTGTCAATTCGATTCGTTGACTGCGGCAAGCAAGATGCTTCCTGTTGGGTTCCGGTCAATCACGGAATCGCCATACCCTCCCTCGGGTCAATATGCGGGTTCCCAGCGACACGACGCTGTATCGCGACACTTTCCGGTTCGAGAAAGGAACGCTTGTAGATCTCAAGGATGTGATCCGTCTCCAGTCTCCCGCCGGGCTCAATTTCATTAAGGAGTCTTCCATCTCATGCATCGTCAATGTCACTTTCCAGACGGTCGCCAAGATCAACGCCCAGCTCAACGCAAAGTGAGCATAGTCTCGAAAAGGGTTTCCAAGTAGCGGGTATATCGACATTCGTAATACATACAGCAATTTAGTCTACACGAATCGTCTGTCGGCCTTGTGGCACATGGTTTCGTGTGTGCTTTTTTTTTCCTATTACAAATTGTCGTGGCTGTGTCTGAGCAGATCCAGCAGCAAAATCGCTCTTAGTTGACGGGAGCAGATGTGACGGTAGTCTCGTTACGCTTCTCCTTGTGCTCGAGCGAGTCCTTTTCGCTATTGGAGTGAGTTCTGGCCGCACCTTCCTCGAACTGAGCCGGGTGATTAGCATCCAGCAATCCCATCTGCGAAACATCGTATCCGTTGTCTGCCAGATACTGTCGGAACGCCTCGTCTTCCTTCTTCATGCTGTCTGGGCCAATAGCGGGAATGAAGAAGAACGTGATAATCGCCGAGAAAATGGCGAGACCACCGGCAATGTAGAATGGACCAGCGTAGTAGATATTGTCGCTGGGAGTGCCGAGATCGGCCTGAATCTGAGGATATGCGTAGGATCCGCTGAACGCTCCAACTTTTCCAATTGCAGCTGCAATGCCGTAGAATGTACCTCTGACGGCGGCAGGTCCACATGCCTTGCTGGCGAGAAGGCCGAGGTTATTTCCCGGTCCAAATTCACCAAATGCAAGGAACAGCCCGTAAACGACGATAAAGCCTCCTAGGCTCTCTCGAATCTGACCGAATGCACCACCCATGACGAAGGCAAGGACCGCCTGGCATAGGAGACCGAGGATCATCGTGTACTTGGGGCCGAGACGGTCCGAGACGAGGGCGCCAATGATGGTACCGGGCAGGTAGAAGCAGTTCAAGGCGGTGCTGTAGGCGAGAGACTTCTTGAGGGTGTCGTAGTCGGAGCCA
Source organism: Ustilago trichophora (assembly GCA_900323505.1). Lineage (NCBI taxonomy): Eukaryota > Fungi > Basidiomycota > Ustilaginomycetes > Ustilaginales > Ustilaginaceae > Ustilago > Ustilago trichophora. The sequence continues at coordinate 1,761,282 of OOIN01000003.1, read as the reverse complement.
TTGCCAGGATTGAGTTGCTTTACGATAATGGACGAGTAGATACCGCTTGGGTAGGAGACGTACTGAAGAAGGAAAGGTGAAGGAGGGTTAGTGTGATTGGTTCTTTCCGGGGCCATCCTTTCCAAAAGGGTGCAAACATTCCAAGATTTGAACTCTACTTACGTCGTATGCGAACCAAGCAAGGCAAACAGCAAGGAGGCGGACCCAGTAGCGCTTGAAGATGAGCCAGTAGGGGACGTTCTTCTTGATGGCGTTCTTTCGGTAGTGTTCGGGCTCCTGCATGCCCATTCGGAAGAAGAAGACGATGAGAGGAGGAAGAGCACCGATGCCGAGGGTGAGGCGCCAGACCCAGGCGAGATGCTTCATGCCAAAGATGAGAAGGAGAATGTAGGCAACGAGAGCAGCGACGACGAAGCCGAGATCGATCATGGTGTTGGTGGCAATGATGAAGTACATCTGTTGGCGGTTTTTGTTGACACCCTCACCCTCGGTGTTCTCAGAGGCGGCGACGGATCCACTCGGGTACTCGGCACCAATGGCGATACCAATGATGAAACGGTAGGCAGAGAGAGCGGCGAACAGACCGCCGATGGAGCCACCGGCGCCCCAAGCACCGGCGATGAGGATGGACCAGAGAGTAAGCCAGATCGAGGCGAACCACATACCGTGTCGTCGGCCGATGCGGTCAACAAGGAAACCGAAGAGGAGCATACCAAAGACGGTACCGGCAAAGACGAGCGAGGAGAAACGGGATTCGAATTCGGTGAAGCCGGCATAGTCGGGGTAGGCGTAGGACAGTACGGTAAGAGCGGGTCCACTGCTAGCGTTTACGTAGCCATCGGAGAACAATGCAGCACCGCAGGCGAAGATCAATCCGACAGCTCCAAGACGAGACTTGTTGGTAAGGGGTTGAGCAGGGGTGTCGATGGAGTCTTGGCGAACCTCTTTCTCGCCGGTCGGCGAGATCTCGTCGCGGTGTGTAGGTTGGATGTCGGCCATCTTGTGAGTGCTCTCGCCTACTGTATGGTACAAGGAGACGTTGAGAAGAGGAGTATGCCGTTGGAGGGAATGGTAAGGAAGGAAGCGGCAGAGCTGGGCTGTTACAATCAGCTCTTTATATGGTGGGGCAAGGAGTGCCAGAACCGGCTCTGTGTGCAGGAGTCCCGAAATGCGCAAAACAAGGGGTCTAATGAAACAGGTAGACTCTGTGGTACTCTGTGTGCCCACTTGGATTTGATAGTGCCTGTGGGTTGCTGCACTCGGTCTAAGCGGCCCACAGGCTCACACCAAATTGCGCCTTGCCACTCGAGCCCCTCCATCCTCACACGGCAGGGCAACAATCATGAGGTGATGTTCCCTATCCGAGGGCACAAAATGTGGCCTCGAGAAAGTGGACAGTCGTTTCACCAAAGCCAAAAAAGAGAGGAGAACTCGGCTAGAGAGATGATATTCCGACAAAGTTGAACAAGCGAGCAAGGAACGCTCAAGTCCGACAGTGCGCCTCTCTCTCTCTTTTTTTTCACCCTCAGGCGGCGGTCGAGGTCGGCGGCGGCTTGCTGAAGTGGGTTAAGCGAAAATTGCGAAAGATGGACCCCCTGTTTCTCCTCCTCTCTCTCTCTCTCTCTTTCTGGACTCTGTGATTGCGTGAAATCCACAAGAAAAAGCGCATTTTTCCTTTTGTCTGGAAAGTGCGCTGCAATGCAATGCACCACCTGATATGCATGCTCTTGTGAGTGATTTTCATTTTTGTGGGTGAACCAATCGAAGCCCATGCAGCGTCTGAGGGTCAAGTTTGAAGGGGTGCCCACGTTCCCTCGTTTGCTGCTGCTTAGGACTTCATCATCTTCGCAGCACGGCCGCCTCTTGAACGTGCGCACACGCCCAGCTGGGCGCTGGGTTAACCTAATCATATTCTGCTTTTCTCTTGTGCCACTGAGCTCATGGTTGCCGCCGGGTCGGATATGCGTGCGAACATCACCAAACTTGAGCAAGAGAGAATGAAGATGTTGGTGGGATGAATTGGACGCAGCTGTCGTGAACACGACAGTCCCACTGTCAACTACATCGTACAAGCCCGAACACAAGGGACGTTGAGCTGCCATGGACCCACTCCGATCGTGGATGCGTGTCCCACATAGACCCAGTCAATCATGTGCCATCCCGGATCAATTCAGAGTCAGGTTTTCATGCTAAGTTGCACGAGCCCAGCTTGACATGAATCATAGGGTTGTGGTGCTTGGTTCGACGGTCACGTTCGCGATTGATTTGGCAAGAAAGGCTCAGGGCGGTGCTGATAGCTCTGTACAAACGTCGTCTTGTACGAGGATCGGTACTGTATTTCTCCGTTGTGCCGAAAAAAGTGTGGAGTTTCAAACTCCTTCTTCGGTTACGCAGAGCCTTAGCCGCGCCAAACTTGTTAGAATTAAGTTCTTTCTCTATTTTTTTTTTTTTTTTCTCTTTTTGATTAAATCTTTTCTGTGTATCCTGCGCTCATTAGTCTGATTTTGGTGCTCCGACTCTGCCATGGCAAGCGAGCTACTCTATCCTACACAACCAAAGCCCACCTAACAATGCTAGCAAGCAAGTGCGGTTTTGACCTTCCACAGTCACCCACGCTAGATTGTTACTCATGCTTCCATGCAGCCAGGACTTCGGATGTTCCTAGGCTAAATACCACGTTGGCAAGCAGGGTCTTCCATTCAGGCGAGCGTATATCTGGCACGCGGGCATGGTGTTTGCAATCGGTCCTCAGAGGATCTCTGAAAACAGAAGCTTGTCATCTATGAACAGCTCGTCTAAAGAATCGGTCGGAATTTTCGGCCGGGATGCAAGCGAGTCCGAGTTCCGGGAAACGCTTTAATTTTTTGGTGAAATGGTGTTTCTTCCAAAATGTGCAACACCCACACGTCAGCTGCTTCTTCAACTTCATCAAACTCTCTCGAACATTCGATAGCGACCAACAGCAGACATGGAGGATCTGCTCAGAGCACTCCGCAATATCGGACTCTCGCTACCAGATCACGAACAGCTCCTCCAACTCTCCGATCCCGACAGCGAAATTCAAGACAACCTCGCTCGTCACCTCTCTCTCACTCCAGCTAAAAACGACCTCGTCCCGGATGAAAGCGACGAGGCAGCCACCGACGACAACAAGGATGGCGAAGAGGATGACGATGAGGACCTTGCCTTGGATCCTCTCGTAGATGCTGACCTGTTCAAGGGCGCCGTACAAGCGCTTTTGGAGAACTACAACAAGTCGATCGACAAAGAGCGGGACGCCCTTCGGAAGGAGAAAGAAGCACTCTCCGCACCCAAGAAGCTCAAGCCTGTACCACTTAAGGCGCTCCTAGCTAGGCAAGCTGCAGAGATCAAGAAGCGTCAAGAGGAGGTATACATCGCTGGTCACGACCCAGAGTCCGGTCGCAAGCGCAGACGTCTCTATCTCCCACGTCAGACTTTCGACGGTGTCGGGAGCTATGCTTCAGATAAGCCTCTCGACCAGCTCACACAGCTCGATGCAGACGAACTGGAAACACCGAAACGCTTCGAAGGCCGATACATCCTCTGCCGGGTAGCGTCTAGTCTCAATCTCTATATCGGCTGTACCTTCATCGGCGTCCTGCCCTCGGGCAACGCTTTACCAATCAGCATCGCACATTTTACCAGCAACCTTCACCTCAACGGCTCGCAGCTCGACGCATACCTTCCAGTTGGCACCGTGATTGCGATACGCGAACCGTTTGTCAGCCTCAACCATTTTGCCAAGGGAGGACCGTGCCAGGGTGGAAAGAGCGTGCCAGGTATTCGAGTCGATACGCCTACCGATGTTCACATTCTCGATCGTCTCAGTGAGGCCGACGCAAAGCTTCTAGACGCCACCACTTGGAGCGTTGACGTTGCACAGGATGCAGCAGATCACTTTGATGACGCTGACTCGCTTCTCAAAGATTCGCCATCAGCATGCAACACGAGAGGTTGCCTATGGCTACAGGACGGCCCCCTCTCTCGCATCGTCGCTTCCTCCACTCCAGCACAGCTCGAAGGGCATCTGCAAAGCTTGGACGAAGTTCAGAGAAACACCCTCAGCGAACGAACGCGCTCCCTCATTCGATCATTCCTGGCTGAAAACCGCCCCGGAGCAGCCCATCGCGAGCTCTGCGCTGCTCGCGTTCTTGGCCTTCCTCTCTCCACGTCTTCGGACAGTTCAGCAGCCGAAGACCTGGAACTCGAGGGTCAAGTGCTATACAAAAAGTGCGACTTTGAGCACAGCCGACTCGCCTTTGAAGCAGCCCTGTTCTCATATTCTCCTTCGCAACGCATCTCGGCACAAGATCGAATCCACGAGACGCTCACCGCAGTGCGTTCAGCACAAAAAGCATCTGCCTTCGGTCCGACGCACGAAAATGTCTGGGGCTACTACTACGACTCGCAATCCTACGCTACACCTCGTTTCGACATTCAGGATTGGTTCGGTCCCATTGCGATCGAAAACATCCCAGGCGCTGGGAGAGGATTGGTGCTCACCCGCGATGTAGAGGAGGGAGAGCTGTTGTTGTGCTGCAAGGCGGCTGCTTCGAGCTATGCTGCGGAGGCGGGATGCAGGGGTGTACATCTGCTGCGCTACTCGGTCGAGTCTGGTGTGACGAGCACTACGACGCAGGTTCTGGCTGCGACAAAGAGCATCCATGCCATGGTGGATAGGCCGAACGAATTAACTCTACCGATCATGGGATTGACTGCTGGTCCAGGCGTCGAGTATTCGAAATGGGTGGGCGAGACGTATCCTGCCCCTCCAAAGCGCAGCTACACCGACGCAGCTTCCCCTGCCGACCAGATCGAGCACCTTGTTCAAGTTTGCCAATCCAAGCTCAACCTGGATTCCGACGAGCAACGCAAGTGGCGGGAGACTGTGCTTCACGGTGCAAATCGCCCTTCAATCAACTCGAGCTACGTCGACGGCGTGCTGCGATTCAACGCCTTTGGACCTGCCGCCAACCCCGGAGGCAAATCGTCCTCGGATGACGCACCGCAAGACTCGGAACTCACCCGCTCCACGATGGTCCATCCTCTTCCTGCCATTCTGAACCACGCCTGTCTTCCCAACGTATCCTCGGTCTTTTTTGGCGACATTGTCACCACGCGTGCCTTGCACCCGCTCCAAAAGGGGACTGAGATCATGCATCAGTATGTCAAAGGCGAGCAGCCGTGGTTGATCCGTAGGTCGCAGCTGTCCAAGCACGGATTCAAGTGCGGATGTGGAATCTGTGTGCTTGACGAACGGGATGGTGAAGAGAAAGTGCGAGAGCGAGGTCAAATTATCGGTGGATCCCTGTCGATGCTTCAAGAACGTAGTCGAATCGTGCTCAAATCGTCCACACCAGCACAAGCCGACAAGGAGGATTTGGAGGATCACAGAGACCTAGCAGAATCGCTCGAAGAGATGATCGAAAAGGTTCAAGCGACTTACGATGCGCAGAGGCCGATCTTGCGACCGGACTTGATGAAGATCTATCAATTGCTGGCGTTGCACCAGAGTCAGTACGACATGGAAGCGGCGGTCAAGTCGGAACTCAAGGCTCTCGAATCGATCGGATGCACACTCGCCGAGGCAGGAAAGCAAGGCGCAAGGATCTTGAACGAGCTTCCTTCGCTGCACTTTGATGGAGGAATCACGTCCATGCTCACCCTAGCCAAATTCGCGTTGAAGCAGGATCAAAAGGAGGAGGCGAGAAAATGGGTTGAGCAGGCCTTCTACACGCATCAGTGCACGATTGGCGGCGGACTGGATATCTTCCTAGACCGATGGCATGATGCGTTCCCTGATCTGCCTTACAGGGACTGGTTGCCGCGGTGCTAGACAGCCACTGATCATCAATTTTCAATTATGCAGTATAGAGAGCAATTCGGAAGCGGACTGGACGCTCAACTCGATAGACCATGTTGTGTGTTGAAGATCGAAGGTTGACAAGGAAACCACCATGCGAGCCTTTCAGACTGATTTCGGCTCCATGTGTAGTTTCTGGTGCTGCCCATTGCAAGATACCTGGGTTTGACAATCTCTTGGCCCTAATGCATTGACTTGCACGTGTAAACTGCTTGGATGAGATCACTCTTCGCCGACCCATCTGGACGCTATGTCGCCAATGTGTGGGAGGTATGGGTTTCTCGAAAGCGAAGGTGCTGATTTGTGTGCCGTTGATCTGTCGTTTTCGTGGCAAAATAGAAAGCAAGCGTTAGCATATGCATCGCATCACGACAAGAGAGCGGGGTGAAGAACTTACGCGTTGACCCAGAACCATCCATAGGCGCCCATCCCGACCAGCAACCCGATCGTCTTCAAGCCTAGCACCGATCTCAGAATCCACAACAACACGATCAGCGCCGCCCCGCTGATGCCCGCCTGATAAGCGTGGAAGCGCGCCAGATCGTTCTCCGTCTCCCAGATCAGAACAAATGCCGAGCTGAAAGGCGGCAGAGCCCAAGCGATCGCGCAGATGCTGCTCAAACTCCACGCCCGCGATGTCCCAAACGAATGAGAGGAGTATCCTCCGCTGACGCCTTGCAAGGAGGCAGAGGCAGAACTCGATTGCGACTGCTGCCACGATGGAACCGAAGATGCTTTGAAGCCTCTCGAGGGTTGTGATTGCGACTCGACCGCTGATGCTGCGTCAAAGACTACGTTGGCATTGTTGTGGTTGCCGACTGAGGAGGCGGGTTGGTGCTGGTAGGATTCGGTTGCATAGCGTGGGTCGAGATCTTCATCGAGAGACTCGCGATATCCGGTGTTGTTGATGAGCGGTTGCTTTTGATCCGACATGTTTGCTGTTCAACCGGAGGAGGCGTATACGAAGAAGATGGAACAAGGGTGAAACGTGGAAAGGTGTTGAAGTGCACAGCCGGGACTGAGCGAGAACAACACTTTTGGATTGAGTTGCGAGTCCCGAGTTGTGCTTTTGCTGCGTGGAGCTTGAATTTGTTTCCGGACGAGAGTTTGGATTGAGCATTTGGCTCGAGCGCGCATTTTCGGCACCAAGAGCGGTCAATGCGCTCTTTCTTTTTCGTTTTCTTTTTCTTTTTCCGGAAGGCGGAACAGCACTGAAACTGCACTGCACCGCCATGCCTCCACAAACCGCTTAAAAGGACATGCCGTCGAGGTGCATGCATCAAACAACTTCCTCAACTGCTACACTGGCCAGTAGCATTCTCATGCTGTTCTACGACAAGGTCAGCTCACCTACCTCGCACCATCTCTAGCTGGATTCAGTCAAAACATCAAGATATATATAACGCCCATTTCTTCACCTCATCAAGTTTGATCGTCACCCTCTCATATCTAGACAGGAACAGTCAGTCTATCACAATGTCCGACAACACAGACCCACACACAAAGGACGGAGAGGCAGCGCCCTCCATCCTCACTTCCAAATTTGCCAAGCTCAACCCTTTCTCCAAGACCGGCTCCTCTGACCCCGAAGGAGGCGGAGACAATCTCGGTGAAGAAGTCGAATTCGACTCGATTGCCGGTGGTGGACATGCAGCCCGTCGTACAAAGATCACCAAATCCGAGCTTCGAGTCAGCCATGCACTCCGCGAATTTTTGGTAAAAGAACACCTGCTCTCTGCCAACGATGCTGCTCTAGATCAACCCAATGCAGCAAGCTCCGATGCGCTCAAGGCGTTTGTGGACAAGTCGCACATCAATGTTCCAGACTACGTGCGCGATCGTAGCCGCCCGCTGAGCGAGTACTTTGTGAGTTCTTCGCACAATACGTATCTTCTAGCTCATCAGCTGTACGGTAGCTCGTCGGCGGTGGCCTACGAGCATGTGTTGATTACGGGCGCAAGGTGTGTCGAGATCGATGCATGGGACAACGACGACAACCCATCAGAGCCAAAAGTGACGCACGGTTACACGCTCGCTTCGCACATTCCCTTCCGCGCCGTCTGCGAGACCATGAAGCGGGCAATTCAAAAGGAAGAGGAGGAGGCGAAGCGAGATCAAAGCTTCAAAGTCGCTCCTGTGCTCTTGTCGCTCGAAAACCACTGTGGTCATGCGGGCCAGAAGAGGCTGGTCGAGATCATGCACGAGGTGTGGGGTGATTTGCTCATCTCGGGTCCCGTTGACAAGGGGCAGCCTGCGAGTGAGCATACGGCACTCGATCATTTAGGTGCCAAGATCGCGGTCATGGTCGAATTTCATCTATCCGACAAGCCTCCTGTCGAGGAAGCCGATGAAGAGGAGGATGACGAGGAAGAGAAGAAGAACAAGGCAAAGCGCAACGAGGCCAAGAAGGCAGGCATCATCCCGGAGCTCTGCGCTCTCGGTGTCTACGCTCAATCTGTCAAGCCCGTCAACGATTCTTGGTACACTTCGACGCTGACCAACGGTCCACACGATCATCTGATCAACATCTCGGAGACCGGCCTCCTGGACCTCCTCCCCAAGCAGACAGCCGCTATCAAGAAGCACAACGCGGAGCATCTTATGCGTGTCTACCCTAAAGGTACCCGCATCAGCTCCAAGAATCTCAATCCCGTCCCCTTCTGGGGAGTCGGTGCTCAAGTGTGCGCTCTCAACTGGCAGACTTTTGACCACAGTATCCAGCTCAACGAAGCGCTCTTCTCCGGTTCGGACGGATACGTCCTCAAACCACCTGGCCTTCGCATCGGCGGTGATGGAAACACCTCGCTCGGCCGTCACAAGCTCGCCCTTCACATCGCAGGAGCCACCGACCTCCCCCTTCCCAAAGGCAGAGAAGCAGACGACATCCGCCCTTACGTCACTTGCACCCTCATCCTCCCTTCTGATCTCAAACAAGATCCACCAAAGGAGAAAACCAAACCTTACAAACAGCACAAACTCGGCATCATCCACAAGGGCGAGCAACCAATCCCTACAGACCCGATTTGGCACGAAACTCTCGAGTGGGAGTTTGAACATGACGAATTGGCATTTGTCAGGATCCTTATCAAGAGCGATGACAAGTTTGCCAGAAATCCTCTGTTCGCCGTTGCTGCGGTGAGATTGACGTATGCAGCCGACGGATGGAGGTTTATCCGATTGCTCGATTTGAAAGGTAGAGAGACTCATTCGACGCTGTTGATCAAGTTTGATCTCAAGAGGGTTTGACAGTGCGCTAGTTGCATATGTATGTTCTATTGCTTTCGCAATGCATTCACGATTCTGATCAAACATCTGCGCGCTCTGACACTGAGAACAAGTCTCTTGAGAGACCAACATCTGTTACAGTTGAGTTGTGTACAAATTATGTCCTTGTCATACAACCACAGCAGATCGTTTTTTGCGCGCTCAAAAAATGGAGTTCAAATACAGTCATGAGTGCCATTCGCATACTGTATCACAGCCAACATCACGCACTGCAATAATCGTCTTGAGAGAGGCAAAACACTGTGTATTGTTCGATCACCAGTAAGTCAAAGCCCTATTCTCCAACTCGCCCAATCCGTGCTTCTCCCTACGCCTCTTTTCGAGCATCCACTTTTCGAACCATTTGGCCATCTTTGCTCTGCTATTCGGACTACCCACATTGACGGTGGCAATGATCCTGTCGTACCTCGTGCATAGGGCGAAGGCGGTCAACTCGAAGAAGCTAGAATGCTCCGAGTAAGGAACGCCAAAAATTTGGTAGTCGGCCGTGCTATCTCTGGTCGGGTAGAGGTTTTGCCAGCTGAAGGAGCGCGATTGATTCCACTGGATCAGTCGGTCTAAGCTGGGAGAGACGGTATCCATCCCAATGGGAGGTTTATAGGTCCATCCTGTTGGACGAAATGCCACGGCATGGGTGAAATCGTGACCGCGTGCACGGAGTGCGGCAACGACATCGCGAAGGCCTTCACCGTTGATCGCGTGCAGGTTGGTAACGTGCACAGATGCGGAAGGAGAGCGAGTGAGAAGAGAATGGAGCTCGGGATCTTCCAGCTGCGCGTAGACGCGATACTTTCGCGAGTCCATGCAGAAGATCTTGGAATTCATGGCGCGAGCAACGGCTTTGACGATGCGTTCTTTACCAATGGTGTAGGTGCCAATGACGACGAGAAGTCGGCCACCGTCGCGACGCCGCGTGGAGCTGATGGCATCTCGAGAGGATTCGGAATGCTTGGTAAGCCAGTTGGATGCATTTGTGTCGTCTGATGTCGCTGGCTTGGCGTCATTGACAGCTTCCTCGACCTTGTTTGGCTGTGCTGCGCCCGGTGCGGCTGCTGGCCCAGAATCAGCTGCGTCAGAGTCTACCTTGACTTCCGGCTTTGCGTCGTCCGGGTTGAAGTCGAGCAGAGCATCTTCAGATGGCTCAAGCTTGACGCGAGGAGCAGGGGACTCGCTCGATGCATTGGCAGGGCTCTCGTAGTTGCTGTCCTCCTCGGCCAGAAGATCTTGGTCCTGCTCGCCCAAGAAGAGCTCCTCTTCATCATAGTCCAGACTATCCTCTTGTGCATCCTCCTGCTTCACAGAAGCCGCATCCTCGTCTCGTTTCAAGTCGCCGAGGCTGGAATCTCTGGAAAGTGGTGGTGGGGGCAGGGCGGAAAGCGAACCATCCGAGTTTTCAGCCTTGGTGTTGAACCATCCTTTGAATGCGTTCGCTGATGCGCTGTTCCGATCGACGCTGTTCTTGCCCCTACGTGGTGGTGCTGTTCTCCAATCCTCCGCCTGCTCTCCGTCTTGTTCGTTTTTGATAGCTGCCCGATTGGCTTCGAGCTGTTCCTCGGGTACCATCCGACGCACCAGCTCGGCACATGCTTCGATAACCTGATCTTGAGCTGGGAAGCAGTACCGCGGATTGCAGTACGTCGTGTCAAGGTAGATGATGTCGAGCTTCTTACCCGCTATGGATGGGTGGTTCGTGTGGACTGGGCTGGCGCGGAAGTCTCCACAGTGTAAATAGCGAAAGATCCTGCCTGTTCCGATATGAGGGCTAGCATGATTCCTTGAGAGCAACTGTGCCGTCTGGGGCCCCTCGAAGAGGAAGAGACACGAGCCGGGACAGTGATTGGCCTCGATGCAGGTGACCATCACGCCGCCGCTGTCGGGGACCGGCACGGCCACTTCCATGGGCAGCGGTCGAAGCCATTGCGGGTCGACGCCGAGATGAGTACGGCACAGGTTGGCTGTAGTGACACTACAGTAGATAGGGCCGTGATTCCAATTGGAAGTCATGCCGCCATAGTGGTCGCTGTGAAAGTGGGTGAGAAAATAGCCACGGCAACCTTCGATCTTGCCAAAGCGGAAAGCGTCGACGGTGAGTGGCATGCCTTCGAGTGCCTTGTAGAAAGGTGCAGTACGCGCCTCGGGTCTGGTCCTTGCTTTACCGCGGTAGTTGGCAGCCTCGACTGCATCGGCTGTCGCCCATTGTTTGGACTCGGAATGCGACTTCATGAGCACTGTAAAGGCAGAGGAGGCTGCACGCTTGGCTGAAGAAAGCAGCGATAATGGTGTCCTGCCAGCCTGCGGCACAGGTGCAGGCCTTGATGAGACACTCGAGCTTGCATCGTTCGCACTTGTTGGAGCGATTTCAGCATCGAATGTCGACGCGAGCTCTGATATTGATGTGAGTCTGGCAGGTTGGAACAGTGTTGGTGCTTCCTTGGGAGACTCTTTTAACGGCGCTGGTGCAGGTGCAGGCGAGCAAGACTGGCTTGGCGCAGTCTCTTGGCCGGGTGTGATACGCTGCTCGTTGACGTGATCTCTCAGTATGTCAGGTTCTTGCGCTATCGAGTCGGCAGCATCGAGACAGGTATTGACATGTGCTTGTACGGTGTTGAAGGGAACCTTTTTGCCGCAGATGGGACAGTCTGCGGAGCGCTCTGTTTTGGACTCTGCTAGAACCGAGGAAGTCCTTGATCGACCGTCCTCTCGCTTGTGATCGGATGATGTACGCTGGAGCGAATCTGATGGCGAAGGCGAGGTTGCTGGTGGACGCCCATTGCCAAAGAAGGAGAAGAGAGAAGGCTGAGCTGAGCCACTTGGCCCAGCTTGCTTAGAAGGGCTCGAGGAGGCCAGCTTTCTCCTTTTTGTAGGAGAGGCTACTACTGACAGTGCCATTTCGTCGATCCATGGCCCCGCGTTGAGATGGCCTTAGATGATGTAGTGGCTGGTGTCGGGATGATGGTGAGGGTGTAGCGCAGGATGGGTGGCTGAGTCAATTCAACGGAAGCTGTGGGATTTCTGCACCTCCACCCAACTGTGCATTAAGCGTGCAGCTGTGACTTTCCCTTTTTTTTTTTCAGGGTTCAAAATTAAGAGCGAACAGTCACGTGCATTTTTATTGACAAGAATGTTAGTTTCAACGCAGGGGCCGTCAGAGCTGCACTCGCCGTCACGCACAGATCGGAAGTTGTTGCTCTCACAGCTTTGGTGGTCCACACCACCCTCTTCTCTCCGCCTCACACACAGCAATCATGTCGATGGCACGACCAGTAGTCGGCAGCGGTCTTGGTAAGTCATATAGCAGCAGCATCAGCAGGAACGCAAAGGCTGGATGAATCCATGCTGACAGGGACTCACCTCCTCATCTTCTCATCATCTCACTTGCACTCATTACATACATTGCATCGATAATCCACATCAACAGCCAGCTGCTGCACAGTAGTATCCGTATTCGGCTCCGTCATTCTTGCCATCTTTGGCTATGGCTTCCAGCACAATTGGCCAGCGCTCATGGGCAGCACCTCGGACCCACAAGACGGACTCGCCGTCGGTCAGACATGCTACGTCGCTGCCCTGATCTACATCGCTTTCATTGCCTTCTGCGGCTGCCAGTTGGGCGTTCACCGAAGATATAGTCGCATCCAATTGTGATCTCGTGGCCGCATGATCATGGCTTTGGACGACTTGCGAACGTAGACTGTAGGCATTCATTCGCCTTCGGTTCTCAGCTGCCGCAGCTGCACTCCCTCGACCTCACCTTGTTTATACCACTTTTCAGCATCTTTCAATGCAGGCATTTGACCATTCCAGCTACGTTCTACTTGTCAGCTTCATCGTTGCCGATACAGTTGCGCGACCCTCCAGCAGTATCTAGGAACTCTATGCTGAATACTCAGGCGAGCTAGATCCGTGGGCAGCGCAAAGCTACATCCGTGAGCAACGCAAAGATATGTCACTTCCATACTCGCGTTGGGCGACTTGCATAGAGGCCGTCTTTCTGTGCTATGACTTATCGGACTGTTAAAGCTGTTGACGAACTCCATAAGAAGGAGAGTTGAGAGGAGTCAGATAAGATGTCAATGCGAGATCGGAGGTGTACCTTCATGCAGCCCAATTTTCATTCCTGACGACCCCATCGAAGCAACAAAGCGCCAGCAGGGCTTGCATTACAAGATCGAACAAGCTCACAGGAATACAACGGAAAGGGTCCGCTACCAGAGGCTCAACCAGTGATGCAAGTCTGGGAGGGCAAGTGGCATCGGCCGATGTGCTTTTCCAACATCACATCGGCGATTTCTCGCGGTCTTCAACGTATGGACAAGGGTTAGTCGTGTAAAGAACCGCGGCTGGAATGGCTGCAACTCAAGGTTCACAAAGAGGGCGTTGCCGCAACGCAATGTTGATTCGACAGGCCCGGACAGGTTAGCTTGCGGGCGAAATGACTGGGCGGAGCCGCGGCCTTCTCTACTCTCCCTTAGGAGTCTGACAGCCGCGATTCTTCTCTCAGCTCAGCCAACCGCAGCGGTGATTTCTTGATTTCGTCACAATGGCCGTGTGGCACAAGACGTGGTACTCGGCTAAAATTGTTTTATATACACACACAGGGAAACGCGGCTCCCCTGTCACAGCGGTCCGCCAAATTTGCTCTGATCCTCGTAATCACCTCAGCCTGTTCCAATCCAATTCACTGCACTCGTGTAGCTACAGTATCTGCCGCTACGCTCATCGCAATGATCAGACCCGAGATCGCAGATTCTAGCAGATTCTGATGGTGACACAAGACGCTTCAGAGCAAGGCACTAGTACGGAATGTCGAGGATGGCTGTTGGGCGCACATGGCAGGACGAAGGTTTTCGCCGCAACACTAGACGATGTGATGCGGATTGCGGATCATGCCCAAAAAGCACAAAATTGAGGCGGCTCATGGAGCCGACGCGCCTTTTGTTCAAACATACCTGTGAGCAGCGGCAGCAGAGTGGATAAAGCTTGTGCCGCTGCTTCTGCTTTGAATACGCTTCTGGTCCACTCGAGATTTAGAGGCGTTTGATCTTTCTCGGATCGGTGGTGCGGTGCGGTGCGGTGCGGTAGGACATGAGCGTGCCTTTCCCGTGTAGCCGAATCGTATCAACCTCATCTGGCGCGGCAGCGGGAAGCATGGCGCCAACGCTATACGGCACCACCAGCCACAGAATAGCAACAGCCGGCGTCGGAGAAAAAGAAAAAAAAAAAACCAGAATCTCAATGACGCTGCCCCCGCTTTCCGTCTTGTTTGCTGGAATGATGCATCACTTTCCATCCTTTGCCCCACTTGGAACAGCGGCTACCCAGGAAGTCCATCTCTCCAAGATGTATGAGGGCTCGTCCCTTCGCCAAACCTGAGACATTGTTACCCCAGCCATCCAATGGTGGTCTCCGCTTTTGACGTGTCTTCTGTTCGAGCTTGGATCTTCTCGCTTGGACTGCGTGGGAATGCAACCCCAGAGCTCTGATCGCTTTTAACGTCTTGTGTCACACATACAGCGACCACTAGACGTGGTCAGAGCGGTGACCACACGCTGGTTCGCCTATTGTCAGTTGTCAAGATGGAACGCATCTAGTTGTGTCGCCGTCTGAGCCTGTATGGAGCAGTCCTGATCATTGCCCATGCTACAAATACCCCAGCTTCAATGACCATTGCTTCCCTCTAAATACTTCGGACATCAACCCTCTACGACATCTTCACCCTATCTGCCTTTGCTGGCAAGCATACTCTCCAACATGTCGCTCCTCCTCCCGACTGTTCAGAGCTCCTTTGAGCACCTCACACCCACCCATATCGCCATTGGGTCGGTCCTCATCCTTGCACTTCTCTGCCTCATCGCACCCGACCGCTACATCTTTGCCAGTCACCGAAAGGGCATCAAAGAAGTGCCCAACGCGCTTCCGCTGGTCGGCAACCTCGTCTTCCTCCTCGACATTGCGTCGAAACGCCGTCGCTTCCTCGATGAGTTCCTTCGCATGCAAAAGTCCATTGGCGCTGGTGGCCAGCCCTGGGCAGCCACCTTGCCTTACCTCGGCGGTCGTGTCACCTCGATCAACCGCCCCGAGTACATTCGCTGGGTGCAAAAGACCAACTTTGAAAACTACGTCAAGGGCGCCTACTTCCAAAAGTCCATGGGCGACGTCATGAGCCTTCACGGCATCTTTGTTGCCGATGGTGAGGTCTGGAAGAAGCAGCGCAAGATGGCATCGCACATTTTCAGCGTCGGTAACTTCAGGACCCACGTTCAGAACACCATCCAGCGCGATCTCGGTAACCTCAACAAGCTCTTCCAGGACGCTAGCAAGAAGAATGTCGAGGTGGATCTTCCCGATCTTTTCTTCCGATTCACGCTCAGCTCGTTCTCGCTGATGGCTTTCAGCGCCGACATCAAGTGTCTGCCCTCCGACGTTGAGGGTTTGAAGAAGGTGGTTGAGTTCGCTGCCAACTTCGACTACGCTCAGCGTGTCATGGATGAGCGATTCGTGGACCCTCTCGCCAGATTCACCGAACTGTTCTCGGCTCAGGGTAGGAAGATGCGAAAGACTATCAAGGAGCTGCACAACTTTTGCTACGAGATCATCGATCTTCGTCTCGCTGCTCGCAAGCGTGGTGAGGCTCAAGCTGCCTCGGGTAAAGGTGACAAGGACCTTCTCGCTCTCTTCATGGAACAGAACTTGGGTCGTGACGAGTTGCTGCCTGTTGTGCTCAACTTCCTCATCGCTGGTCGAGACACCACGGCACAGGCGCTTGGCTGGCTCTTCTACGAATTCTCCAAGAACCCCGAATGCGTCGAGAAGGCGCGCGAAGAGATTCACGAAAAGCTTGGCGCTGGTGCTGACTTCCGCAGCATGGGCTACGATGACCTCAATTCGCTCGTTTACGTGCAGGCTTGCTTCCTCGAGGCTCTGCGTCTGCACCCTTCGGTACCTAAGAACTTGAAGTTGGCGGTCAAGGACGATGTCATCCGACCCTACGCTCAGCCCACTTCGGATGCCGATGTCGCCCCCAACGCCGTCCCCACCGCACAGAAGCTCCCCGACCTGATCATCAAGAAGGGTGAGACGGTGACATGGCAGGACCACACCATGGCTCGTATGCCCGAACTCTGGGGTGAAGACTGCGAGCAGTTCAAGCCGGAACGCTTCATCGAGGAGCGCAACGACGGCTCGATCGGCATCAAGACTTACTCGCAGTACCTCTTCCACGCTTTTAACGCTGGTCCCAGGCTTTGCCTCGGCCAGACGCTGGCAACGTACGAAGGATGCGCCGTCGTGGCAGAGATCCTTGGCAACTTTGATGTCAAGTTCGACCAGCAGGCGCTCAAGAACGACGAGCCGACCTACGACGACTCGTTGACTCTGCCCATCAAGAACCCTTACAAGGTGCGCGTTCAGGCTCGAGATGACTAGATCGCATCGGCCAATCCACACTCTTTGATTCTTGCGCGCGCTGCTATAGTGCACGGCTCTATACCCACCTTCCTTGATCTTGCTCTCTCGGTCTTTACGGAAAGGAAGTTGTTTGCTTGTTTAATGTTATCTCCGTTGATACTTTGCTCTCTCTCGTCTAATTGTGTGCATCGTCTGAATTTTAGACGCCGTTGAAGTTGATCCAGCTTTGTGAATGACACCGACGTCAAGGTGGCAAAGTGAGATTTGAGATGACTGGAGAGGTCGAATCAGATAAGCTTTTGAATTTCAAATTCGCATTTGGCGCGCGCTGTGCCACATTCCTCTCGAACGCTGGATTCGTAGCTGTGAACCTTACGTACTGTACAGTACGTCCATCGGTCAAAGAGCTTGGCACATTCGAAACGAGAGAAAGAGGAGGAGGAGAAGGAGAAGGAAGAGGAGGATCGGAATTCGGAGCCCAAGAACGTGACCAAAAGAAATTTCAAATTCACTTTCCGCTCTCTGTGTTGGGGCCTCCGAGAAACGCTCCGAGCTTGGGCGCGGGAGTACTGTAACTTAGCGCTGGAGGAAGAAAGTTGCAAGTATGAACGGCGCAGAAAGCAATTTGAAATTCGGCTTTCCACATGTTGAAGCTTGACCTCTGGTTCCGCTCTGCAGATTGAATGCTCATTGAATTCCGCCCTGTCCCGCTGTACGCTTTTGTTGAGGTTCAAGATTCTGATCTTGGACAGATGCATTCATATATGATGCATCCTTCAAACTTCAAATCTTTTCCTTTCGACCGCCACAACAAATGCTAATGAGATGGTCCACTAGGCCCGCTCTCGATACCTACTCTCTCTACATCACTCACCATCTCGATCGACGTTAAAAGGGATATCCCAGATTGACTTGACAGCAACTCGAGTCATACCAACGCCCGAAAGTGACCCGAGGCTGTCAATTTGCTGCGATCATGTCCAGCTCCACGTTGCACGCGCAACTCGAAAGCAGAGCCACCACCAGCCCAATCCATCACAAGCCCCAGCGCCAGCACGCAAGCACCATGTCAAGCACCATCGACACCGACACAGAGATTCACGACGAGGATGGACTGATTCTCGACCCGAAAGGCGGTGTGCCCAAGCTTCGTTCTGCACTCCAGGATGCTCGTGACTCGACCGGCGCCGCAAAAGGTGTGCTTCTTTCCCTCGGATGGCTCGACCGTCTGCTATCGCTCTTCATCATCCTCGCCATGATCCTCGGTGTGATCATTGGCGAATTTGCCCCCAATGCAGCACGCAATCTCTCAGCAGGAAACTTTCGCGGCGTTTCGGCCCCACTTGTAGTGGGGTTGATTGTTATGATGTGGCCTATCCTTACAAAGGTCCAGTACGAACGACTACCGCAGATGTTTGCGACTCGGCGCCTTTGGTACCAGCTCGCCATGTCGATCGTCCTCAACTGGGTTCTCGGTCCGTTCCTCATGCTTGGTCTTGCCTGGGCGACCCTGCCCGATTTGGACAACTACCGAGTGGGAGTCATCATGGTCGGTCTCGCGCGGTGCATTGCCATGGTCATGATCTGGAACAAGATCGCTCGTGGTGACAGCAACACCTGCGCCATCATCGTCATTGTCAACTCGATCCTCCAAATCGTCCTCTACGCCCCCTTCGCCGTCTTCTTCATCAACGTCATCTCTCACGACGATGGATTGAACATCGACTACTCGGACGTCGCCATTGCTGTAGCCATCTACCTCGGAATCCCGCTAGCCGCCGGCATTTTCACCCGCTTGTTCGTACTCGGCCTCTTCGGTCGTGACTTTTTCCACAAGAAATTCCTCCCCTTCTTCGGACCCCTTTCCCTCATCGCTCTGCTCTATACCATCATCATCATCTTTGCAGAGCAAGCCCAGCATATCTTGGACAACCTCGGTCCGGTATTCCGCACTTTTGTGCCTCTCGTGCTCTACTTTGCGCTCATGTGGACGAGCAGCTTTGTTCTCATCTGGTGGCTTTCGGTGCGATATGGCAAGACAGAGTGGGGCTATCAGATGGCAGTGGTCCAGGCATTCACAGCGGGAAGCAACAACTTTGAGTTGGCCATCGCGGTGTGTGTAGCAGTGTTTGGAGTCGGGTCGGATCAGGCATTGGCTGCGACGATTGGGCCACTGGTCGAGGTGCCCGTGCTGCTGGTGCTGAGCTGGGTCGCCATGTTCGTCGGCAAGCGGCTGCAATGGGATAGGAGCCTGGAGAGAAGGCAGATGGAAGGGGCCGATCTGGAGAAGTAGACGTTGCTCCTGTGACATTCCAAAAAATAGGTCGACAAGGCCACCGTTATATCTCTAGTTCTCTTGTTCGCAGTTTTCGGACTCTTACGCATCAGTTGCTATTTGAATCATCAATTGTACATCACTTCTGAAGCCGATGTCGCTCTGCTGGACCACTTTTCGCGGCTGTGCTTGCCTAAACTGCTTTTTTGGCAGGCGGCAAAAACTGCGTATTCAGGCTGTGGAAGCTGCGTAACACTGTGGAAGCCCCAGTGCGATGTTTTCACTCATATCCTAGAAAGAGGATTGATCCACCTCGGAGCCACCTCCTAGAGCCGCCCGGTGTGGTTTCAGGAGGTAGCTCCGAGGTGGATCAATCCTCTTTTCAGGAGATGAGTGACAAGCCCACAAGCCCAACTCAGATCGCTTCTCAAGTGTGTATTGAGCCTGGCTCAAGTAGGAATGTATTCACTGCCGATTTGGGGCATTTTGATTTGTATGATAAGATTAAGGTTTGATAGCCCTAGCATGAATGACACCGAGACCCTTGCAGCCAATTGAGGAAGGACTTAGTTGTTCTTCTCAATGTCCTGCTCGAGCACGAATCGGTAACGAATGTCGTTGTCCTCGACACGCTTGACGGCCTTGGAGCAGTCCTTCATGGGGAGAACCTCGACCCAAGGCTCGATGCCCTTCTCGGCGGCCAAGGCAAGCATCTGGAGAGCCTCCTTCTTGCTACCAATGTGGGAGGAACCCATGAGGCATCCGTTGCCGGCAAAGTTTTGGATGCGAACCTTGAAGACGTCCTCGGGCATGCCGACGCAAATGAGACGGCCGTGCACCTTGAGGGTGCTGAGGATCGAGGGGAGGTCGACAGCGTTGGACGAGGCCGTGTTGATGATCAGGTCGAAAGGCTTGCTCTTGTACTCTTCGGCCCAGTTGGGGTTCTCTCCGGTGGAGACAAACTCGGAGGCACCCATCTTGAGAGCGTCCTCCTTCTTGCGGGGAGAGTGCGAGATGGCAACAACCTCAGCACCGAGGGCGTGGGCAAACATGACACCAAAGTGACCAAGACCGCCAATACCAACGATACCAACACGCTTGCCAGGACCAGCACCGTTGCGGATCAAGGGCGAGAAGAGGGTAAGACCACCGCAAAGCATAGGAGCGGCGTGCTCCGACTTGATCGCCTCGGGAATGGGGAAGACGAACTGCTGTTGGGTTCGGATGTTGGTAGAGTACCCACCTTGCGCGTTCGTACCGCAGTGATGCTGGCTGTTGTAGGTGTCTACGAGGGCCTCTGTACAGTACTGTTCCTCTTCGTCCTTGCAAGGGACACACTTTCCGCAAGAGTCTGTTGAAGAATGGTCAAGACAAAAAAGATGGTGTGAGTGAATTCTTCATTTGGACAAAAGCGTCAGGCTGCGCAAATTTCATTTCGAGCTGCAGAGAGATGAAATAGGCGGGGCCGACGGGCCTTGGACGAGGTCGATGCAACAAAGTACCTACCAACCTGGGCACCAACACCAACACGGTCGCCAACCTTGATGTCCTTGACGTTCTTGCCCACCTTGGTGGCAATACCAACGATTTCGTGCCCGGGAATGCAGAAGTCGTGCTTCAGAGGACCCCAGCCACCCGAGATGGTGTGGACATCGGAACCACAAACACCACAGTGGGTGATGGCAATGTCGACATCATCATCGGTCTCCTTCTTGAGATCAAAGTCGTAGACCTTGAAGTCGGTCCAGTTCTTGGTGTCAGCGATACCGTATCCGCGAGGCATGTTTGTCGATTATGTTAGAGGGGATGAGTTGTAGGTAGAGAAAATGGAAGTGACAGGTAGGGAAGAATGGGGTTTATATGGCGACGGTTCTTCTGGGCAGCTGGGCGGCGGACCGAGAAACTAGAGTGTGGGTCGATGTACGTGCACGGCTATCAAACGGCTGAGTCGCAGGAAGGCACTTGATCTCAGTCACTGTCACACACACACGCACACACTGCTTTCGTCTCGGGGCGATCGATGAACTCACTTCCTGGCCCGTGAGAAGGGGCGACGTACAGAATGCATAGCACACCCCACGTTGACTGCTGTTTTTGTTTTTTCTTTGTGTTTTCTCTTCTTCCAATTGGTGCCAGTGCTCGCGGCACTCCTCTGTCAATGATGTCGTGAGATAGGAAAACACTGGTCAACTGCCTTTGCTCCACAACTTCACACGACATCATGTTCCAACCCTCACCCAAAAACGAAATTCAAAATCCGACCCGCCTTCGGTTCCAACCATTTCGGTGTCTTTGGCTTTTGCTTGCTCTCCCACTCTCTTCGGCACCCGATCACCTGTGATGTAACTTATACTGTACCTAGCAACGCCGCTGTTCCTGGTTGTGCAAAGCCGGAGAGTTTCTAGGTCGCACAAGACACCGAGGGGAGGGCCCATCAATAGAGACAAGCTGTTTGTGCCACCACCTGTTGTGCTTCCACGTTGGAATGCTGTGGGTCCTTTGTGTGGCTGAACCCATTGTCTGTGGAACCGATCCCACGCACTTGCTCCTCTATACCACACAAAGCAGTAGACATGTCTATCAGGACGGGAAGGACAAGAGTCGAATCATGCGAGGACTCTCTATTGTTTGATGGTCAGGATGAAGGCCCACCCTTTCCACGCCAGCTGACATGATTTTCTTTTTCTCCAATTTTTCCGACTGCTTTTTCAATTAATTTTTTTTTCAATTTTATTTTCCGATTTTCCCTTTTTTTCTTTCGCCCGGCCAATTCCCGTTTCCCGAATCAACACTTTTGTTTCATCTTTCCTTTCTTCCAACCTTGACTGCCATCACCCTCATCAGCAAACGCATCATTCACCATGTCGATACCCACAACATCATCATCATCAGCTGCTATGCTGCCTACAATCATCGCAGTCTCCATCGCATCCCTCACCATCGGCTACTTTGCCGGCATGGGTCGTTCGCTAGTCTCGTACAACGCCCACTCTCGCCGCATCGTCTCCACCTCTTCCGACGACGAATCTGACCTTGACTCGGACGAGGAGCTCGCGGCTATCTCTGACAACTATAAGTCCTCGGGTACCGGAATGGAGGCCGAAGAGTGCAAGATGATCCTGGCCGTCAGGATGGATATCAAGATGGAAAAGGGCAAGATCGCTGCCCAGTGTGGACATGCTACGTTGGCCGTGTACAAGTTGGCGACCAAGGTGACGCCCAAGTTCGTCAAGCAATGGGAGAGGAGAGGTCAGGCGAAAGTTGCAGTCAAGTGTCCGGATGAGGACAAGATGCTCGAGCTCGAGAAGAAGGCAAACGAGCTCGGAATCGCTGCCAGGAGTATCATTGATGCGTGAGTATCCACCCTAAAAGCAGCCGAAATGCGGGTCCAATCCAGTACTGACGTATCTCTCTCCCATCTTCTCATTGACTCGCCCTACGCAGCGGGCGCACACAGATCGCACCAAACACACGTACAGTCCTCGGCCTCGGCCCAGCACCCGTCTCGCTCATGAACCAGCTCACCGGCAACCTCAAGCTTCTTTAGATCGCCTTTCAGCACTAGCATCTGTACAATAATCATGGGAGCACATCAATTTTTAGACACATTCATAGAGCATTTTTTTTTTTGGATTTGTCCCAATTCCATCAAGACTTATACGTGACAAGAGTGTAGATATACCCAGAGGAGCGGATCGAGGGACTGAGAAACACACCGATAAGCTGCTGGATGTGGCTCAGTTTGTCACTTCGGCGACCATCGACTTCCACTTGCGCTGGATGACGATCGATTCTCGGAAGATCTGCATCAGATGATGTAGGAGCAGGAAAAGATTTTGTCAGCTGATTCGCTCCGTGGACACGCTCCCTAACTTTTGCTGTTCTGATTTATGGAAGACTCACTTTGTACTTGACGTCGAGCAACTTGCTCAGCTTCTCATCCTTCTGCGGGAAGACCAACGTACCTGGCTTGGTCATCCTCACCATCAGATCCCAAAGATGGTCCTTGTACTTGAACGAGCTCTCCTCTGCAATCTTCTGATCCTTGATGCTTGTCGCTTGTTTCGGAGCATGCTGACCGCTAGCATTCGATCCTTGAGGATCCTTGACGTCGGCTGCGAATCTACCCAAAATCGCCGAGCCGGCGACGACGCTTGCACTCGAACTGAACGGTAGCTGCACCGGCATGTCGCAAACATCCGCGATCAACTGCATGAATACGGGATTCTTAACATGTCCACCGCTCATGTAGATCGAATCGATCTTGTGACCCTTTGCGTTCATCTCTTCCACAATGTGACGTGTTTGCAGCGCGATGGCTTCCAGGGTGGCATAGTACTTGAGCGCCAGATCGGCGACGGAGCGATCGAGCTTGAGACCGGTGATCATACCACGCATTTGGGAGTCGGCCAGGGGGGAACGGTTGCCGTGGAAATCGGGATAGATGAAAAGGTCCTTGGTGAGGTACGAGGCGTGGGCGAGGGAGCAAGCTTCGGCGAGAGAGTCGATCTTGTCGTGGAGAACTGTGAAAGGAGATCGGTTTGTCTCCGAGGCGATGGTGCGGAGGGTGGGAGCAGCAGGATGCGTGTCGATGATAAAGTCGATCAGTTGGCCTGTGGAGGATTGACCGCCTTCGTTCATCCACAGACCAGGGAAGACGGCGTGCTTGTAGGGTCCCCACACGCCGTCGACGAGGATACCGTCGGGGGACTGAACGCAGTAGCATGTGCTGGTACCGGCGATGGCTGCGAGGCGGTTCTGCGAGCTGATGAGCGAGGGGTGGTTATTGGCTTCAGAGACAGGGTTGGTAGCCGGGGCAGCAACGGTGCCCACCCAGCCGGCATAGGCATCAATCAAAGCCGATCCGACAGCTGTACCCGGAAGTAGACCGAGCTCAGCGGCGACTTGAGCGGTAAGACCATCACCCACTGGCTGACCAGCCGTGAGCACAATGCCATTGCGACCGGGCACACCGCCCAACTGCTTAAAATCGTCCTTGACCAATTCCGACAGGCCAATCTGGTCAAAGAACTCGGGCTGCCATCCGAGCTCCGATCCATCCACACCGGGAGGGATGTACGAGCACTTGCAAACCAACGAGCAGTTGCTCCTCGCCAACGATCCCGTCGCCTTGTACGTAAGATAGTCGGGAAGATCAAAGAACATGCACTGCTTGAAAAGCTCGCTTGGCATGTGCTTCTTCAACCACAAAATCTTGGGGATCTCCATTTCGAGCGACATGGTCTTCCCGACATAGTTGAGCACTTTTGATCCAGTCGAGTTGATCAATGCTGCTTCTTCTTCTGCTCTGTGGTCGGCCCACAGGATCACATTGCGTTCGCCGGGGCCCCATTCGGCAGAAGCGCTGGAAGACTGAGGTGTGACGGCGATCGGATTGCCGCTGAAGTCCGTGACAGCGAGCGAGCAGGTTGCATCGAAGCCGAGACCTTTGATGAGCGCAGGGTCGACCTTGGACGCAGCGACGACTTGGGTGATGGCGAGCTTGATCTGAGACCAGATGTCCGAAGTCGACTGTTCGAAGATGCGCGCGTCCGACTCGAGGCGGTATGTCTGAGTGGCATGGGTAGATTCGGCGAGAATGTTCCCGTCGTCATCGACAAGGGCTGCTCTTGCAGAGCCTGTGCCGCTGCATTGCCAATCGCGAGGCAAGTCGAAACCATCTCTGGAGTCAGCATCTTTGATCTGATCCAATGAAGGAAGAAACGAGACACTTACACGTCGACACCGATGTAGTAGAATTTGGAGCTTTCCGTCGTCATCCTGGCTGTGTGGGAAGTTGCGATGATGGTGAGGAGGGAAGATTGATCTTGCTGGACACCAAGAGGTTCCATCAAGGTCCTTCTCAGAAGATCCAAGAAGAAATTGAAGGAAGCAGCTCGAGTTTCCGGTGGAAGTGGACAAAATTGCCGACAATCATGCAAAGCTCTACCGCACAGACCCGAACACGGCAAGAAAGATTGCCACCCCCACAAGGAAAGCAGCAGCGCCCATGGCAACGGTGACGAAATTCACCGAAATCTTTCTTCACCAAAAAAAAAAAGAAAAAAATAGCTAAATGTTACGCCGTCATTTCGAACAAGTCAATCCGCGAAAGCGACACGCCAGGGCGGATCGCGGCTTCTTGGTCGGCGCTCACGGCAATACTGCTAAACGAGACATGTGGTGCTTAACGAGCACTTTCGTCAAGATAGAGTTCCGAGGGCACAAGACACTTTTTGGCCTTGACACAGGAAGACTACTTCGGCAGGCATCGAGCTTGAGCGATAATGGCCCCGGGAAGTTTTGGTCGCATGACCTTTCCTCTACGAGCTGTGATCGTGCGCTATTTAATGCTGAGCGAGTATTGTCATCTTCTCCCTTTGTTTTTGACCCCCTTCCAACTCCAGACTCGATCGTATCGCATCGCCAAGAGAAGCGCAAGCATGATCACCAGAAAAAACATCCTCTTACTGACCGCGCTCTGCTGTGCTTCGTTTGCGCGGACCCACTCGCACTCGCCCGGGCTGGAGGAGGACCACCACGGCGCATGGCCGCACAGCTCATCCGAATTCGCACCCATCCCTCTGGTAGAGTTCCCATCCAACGACATCCCTGATCCTTGGACTGCCAAGTACTCTGGTGTTGCCAAGCCAGCCTACTCTGGCGTCAACACTTATGCCCACCTCCCCACAGCCAAGTGTCTCAATGACCCCTCGCAGCAGTTTGATGTTGCAGTCATTGGCATTCCCTACGACCTTACCGTGACCTATCGACCAGGTGCAAGGTTCGGTCCCAACGCCATCCGACAGGCGAGCAGAAGACAGAGAGCAGGACGGACCTTCTCCCTACACCACATGCAAGATCCTTACTCGACCGGACTACGCTTCCTCGACTGCGACGACATTCCGACCTCTGGTTTCGACCCCGCGCTGGCAATCGATCAGATCGAGGCTGGGTACACATCGCTCCTCCAGCGAACTCCCGCCTCGGATCCCTCTACCCACCCTTCTTCCGCACCTCCAAGCTCCCAGGTATCTCCGGAAGCATGGCAAGCTTTCTCTAACGCTGCCATTGCCAAAGACGCCAAGCCCCATCCCAAGATCGTCTCCATGGGAGGAGACCACACCATCGTCCTTCCCATCCTTCGCTCCTTGCACCGCGTCTATGGCCCCATTGCAGTGATCCACTTTGACGCCCATCTCGACACCTGGCCGCCCGAAGTGTCTCCCGCCGGCTCCCCCACTCGCCAGCACCAGATCCAACACGGCACCTTCTTCTGGCAGGCCGCTTTGGAAGGGCTTATCGCCCGAAACCAGTCCATCCACGCCGGCATCCGCACCCGCCTCGGCTCCTACGACGATATCGAACACGACTCCTCCATCGGATTCGACATTATCACCTCCGATGATATCGACGACATTGGCATTCCGGCGATCATCGACAACATTCGCTCGAGGGTCGGAACCATGCCTGTGTATCTTAGCATCGACATCGACACGCTCGACCCGGGCTTTGCGCCGGGTACAGGCACGCTAGAGTCCGCAGGATGGAGTCCAAGGGAGCTCAGGAGGATTCTGAGGGGTCTCGAGGGACTCAACTTTGTAGGTTTCGATTTGGTCGAGGTCAGCCCGGCCTACGATCAGGCTGAGATTACGGCGTATGCCGCCAGCGACTTGATCTACGAGTTTATGAATCTCTTGACTCGCGGTAACGATCTGCAGGGGAAGGGCAAGGTCGCCGAGCCAAAGAGCAAGAGCAAGGCGAAGAAGGCCAAGAGTAAGGTCGGTTCTCTCTTCAGCCACGGAGACGAGCTCTAAATATATGTACTGCACATGACGTTATGCCGGGCAATCTCATCTCTTCATGATCTCATCTCGTGCATGGGGTCGAGGATCGACAAGATTGCGTGCATTGAGTGTTGTACATCATGTGAGATCAATTACATCGGTAGGATCTACTGTCTTTGCTTTGCGCGGAGCTTTCCTTTTGGCCTTCTTTTCCTCGACCGTGCTTGTCTCGGATACTTGCGCTTCTGATATGGAATCTAGCGCTTCTTCTGCCACGCCCACTGCTGGTTGTCTCCGCTTCCTTCCAGCTGTAGCTTTTGCTTTCTTGACTGTTTTGCCTTGCTCTGCCTGTTCTGCATCCAAATCGACTTGTGATTCATCCTCGATGGCTGCCTTTGCCCGACCCTTCGACTTTCCAGTCTTTGCAATCTTCGCCGTTGCCTCGACCTCGGGCGGATTGAGATGCTCCGTCAGGGTTCGACCCGACCGAATCAGAAGCTGCAACAAGCGCTCAAAGCGCTCACTACGTCGATACATTGCTCTGACCACGTCAGACCACAATGCCGTCTCCTTTTGCTCTCCTGCATGATGAGGACAGACGCCATGTGTTGGAAGCACAGTATTCATGCTACTATTTGCGCCTTCCCCGCTATCTCTCTGCTGAAGGAACGAGGAGGCTAGGCAAGAAAGATGGTATACGGAGCTGCAACTCTGATCATCTATGTGCATCGAGCCTGCTTCTGCAACGCTGGAGGTTGTAACAGTGGCGTTCGGGAGGGTGCTCCGAGGTGGACTAGGACATAGCACAAAGTCCAGCTGTCGGGTGAGGTCGATCGATTCGTCACATATCGCGCAGGGTGCGGTGGGGGCAGGCACGGCGTCGTTGATCGTGCGTGCATCTTGTGCAGCAATGTACCGTTGCACACAGGTCTGCATGAAGTCGCTCATAGAACCACCAGCGGCCTTGTTGGATGACGAAGAGAGGTGAGCAGAGATAGCTTGCTCGAACCGCCTCCATTCGCTTTCTTCTACGTCGAGATCGTCGAATCTCATCCTGTGAAGCACTAGCGCCGATGCAGATCCAGCTTCTGCAGGCGAGATCGCTGTGGTTGCTCCCTCTGCACTGGCATCTTCATCCTCAGCTTCTTTCTCCGCTTCCTCGTCCTCCACAGCAGATTGCCCTATCGCCGCTTCCTTGCTCGCCTTCGTCACACGCTTAACCTTCTTTGTCAGATCCGTACTCAGAGGTGGAGGTTGGGGTGATGGGAAAGAGGTAAAGTCCTGCACGCAAGCATCAAGGCCCTTCAGATTCGCCGACCTAGGCAGCGTTTCTGACCATTGCGGAGTCTCCTCCGTGTCGAGATGCTTCTTGCTCGAATTGAGTCTCTTCTTGATCGGCTGGTCGGCGACACCAGCATCTATTCGATGTTGCGGCGAAACATGAACGAGTGGGATGCGTTTGCCATCCACACCGGCAAAATCGCAAACCACCATCGGGTATAGCGGATGCAGTGGCTTGCCTGATCGACTGAAGCGTTCCAACTGCAAACGCGTCGTGGAATGTGGGGCTGATATGCTGCTTGGCGCCTGATTCGCTGCTTCGAGTCTCTGGTAAGCCAACCAGCTCCATTCGGTGAAAAAGGCCAGCTTGAGGCCCCAGCCGCAGAAAGGTTCTGAGCGGAGCAGTGCACGCATAGCCAAGAGTCTCGCGTTCGGTGTTGAGGGAGGTCTAGCCATTCGTCTTTTTGGTTTTCCCCAACGAGTCTGACCTGGTGTCATGCTAGTTGATGGGAAGAGCGGCATGCCTACCCAGACAGCTGTGTCTGATGTTACGCCGTCCGCAGAGTGTTCCACAGCCAAGAACTTGAGGTGACGAGAGAGGTGTGGTTTCGCCCAAGCCCACTCGAGTTGAAGTGCGGCGATCTTGGACGAGAAGCCATAGACGATGCATTCCATCTCCCAAGGACGAGCCCGAGCGGTCTTGTACGCTCCTTGGGTGAGGTCTCCATTGTGCTGGCGTTTGCGGCGGGGAGGTGCGGGAGTGGAGCCGATATATGTGGTGCCAGGGGAGGCTAGCGAGCGAAGGAAGTAGCAGGCGTAGAAGGGTGGGATGGTGTGCTTTGCGACGGAGGAAGGCATCGTTGCGGAGCAGTGGGTGCAGGGCCGCTTCGACCTGTCGCGAGCCTAGTTGATCAGGGTAGAGCTAAACGGAACGCTCAGATTCTAGTGGGGGACCCAACGCCGCCATGTGTGATTATGATGCTATTTGCGGGAGCATATCGACAATGTGCGTCTAGTAGGTGTGTTTGCAGATGGTGTTGGTTGGAAGGCGAGAAGAAAAGCAGGGTCTTGCAAAGCTCAGCCATAAACTCTCGCATCTCAAAGCCTCCACTCACATTTCGCGGTCGCGTGGCATCAACAACATCTCAGTCTTCCACCTTTGTTTCTTGCAGTGGACTCAACCAGTTCCACGAGCTCTGATCTTCACAGTGAGAGCAGCACACAAGGTAGATGTGGAATAGTTCGTATATGCACCGTTGATCATGCATTCTTCATCCTATGCTGTCTGTCTCTCCACCACAGCCTGCCAGCCTCATAACTGCCCAAGTACACGCCGGCACCCAACGCAGTCCATGCACCTCTAAGAGCACCTCCCTTCATCAGTGCTTTCCAGCCCTCTTTCATAGCGATCTCCTTTATTGTCGCCATCACACCCAACGAGCCTTTCACGCCGGTGTCCAGCATGATTCTCGTCTTGGCCACGTCAATCGGTGTCGTGACCACCGCCGCAAAGGATCCGGCTATCGCAGCTGACCCTCCGGCAACTAGCCCAGCTTTGGTGAATTCGGTCGCAACGCTCGTCTCGTCCTGAGCTGCTTTCCTTCTGAAGTCCTCTGAAGAGCGCACGTCGTCGACCCCTCCATCTTCTTTGTGCGTCCCTGCTTTGATGCCTGCCCACTTGCCGAAGGTCTCTCGGAGTGATTCGTAGATCGGAAACTGAAGTGCTGTAAAAGGCAGGTTTCGACCAGCTAGTGCCAGATACGAGCGACCAAAAGTGGAAGCTAGAGGTACTAATGTGGAACGAGGCCCGGACTTGGAGCTCATCTGATGCAGCTTCTCCTGTGCATCAAGTACGACATTTCTCGCTGTCGAGGCGGCACTTCCAGCTGGGGCCTGCTTGGTCACCTTATCGGCTGCATGCTTTACCGTTTCCTTTGCGATCTGCGACTTGGACTCGCCAGGCCCTGCGTTTTCGATCACCTCCTTTGCTGCGCCAGCGGCTGTGGTTGCAGGACACGACGTGGAGCCCCCTGCGCCGGATGTGGAATGGGTGCGGCTTTGTTGTTTGTTGACAACCTGCGCTCGCTGCTTGATGATCTCAGCTGGCGTTAGGACGAGACAGGATACAAGCTCGGCCGTCGAGCTGGCAAGCATGTGCGACAGCGCCGGCGGTGCATTTGCAAGTGGTGAGCTCGACGAAGCTAGAACGCTCTTCGTCTGCTCATATGTCGTGAAGAACAACCCAGCGGCTGGGAGCGTGGCAATGATGACACTGCCAACACCTTGGTATAGACCGCCATAGAGGCCTCTCCCTGATGGAAAACGGGTCGCATAGTCTGGTGCTTGGAGTCGAGTCTTGAGTGTGTCGAGAGGATAGATAAGGAGGTCCACCGTGAAAGCCGCTGCTGCACCAGCGACGACTGTGTCCATGTTGTCAGACTCGCACCTGGCCGACGGTGACTCTCCAACGAATTGACACTTTGAAAGATTGAGCCCGCTACAAGATGGTGATGGTAGTCATTCAGATGACGGCTGATCTGTCACTATCTTGACGCTCCTTCGCCAGCTGATGTGCACCCTGGCTTGCCGACTCCGTTCCTCCATGCAGGGTTTCGTCAGAAGGATTGAGGTGGAGGTGCAAGATTTTCCGGAATTCGGGCATCCTACGTTCCACCGCCGGAACTGCCTTCAGTCGCCATCGCAGGGCACCAACACAGAAGTCTCGACACTTCACAGTACATGGCAGTCAGACTCCGATATCCGCCTTTGAACTTGGGCTGTAACGTGGAGTTGTGAGGTGAAGAAGGGGGCGGTGGAAGGACAGATGGGTAGGAGCGGCAATGCACTGGCAGTCAAGTCAAGAGCTGTCATGTATTTTTGATATTCTTGAAAATGGAAGCGCTTTTTAAAATTTCCGGTCGTTTGACAGCTCTCAAAGCGGGAATTGGCGCAACTTGAGCCGCTGCACAACAGCGAACGTGCCATCGTGCAGAGCTACGGCAACTAAGCGAGCAATAGCGCAACTCCGCTTCTTCCTTTCATCAACAACAACACTTCAACACTTGACAGAGAAAGAGAGCAAAACCGATTTTAACTTGAGCTAGCGTTGTGGGCGGACGGATGGAAACCATGCATACTCCTTCGCTGGCCTGCAATGACAAGACTGGGACCGGAAAGGCTAAGGTTTAGCGCGATGCGGAAATTCGTTGCCGCTGCCTCTGATGTTGGTGGGTAAGACACAGCCCGACCCTATCGCGGGAGAAAAGGTTAAAAACGACATGGACTCCAACTATCTCCGCCACTCCCAACAACATCAGCACACTCTCCTGAAAGAAAGAATGTTGGCCAAATTTGCGCTGGTGCTGCCAGTCTTTTCCGCCCTTGCCTCTGGCGTATCGGGCGCTGCGATTCGTACTCGCGGGAGCGGCATCGACCCTGCCGACTTCAGCTCCAAGGGTCTCGTCGCCATCGGACAGTACTCTGCCAGCAACAGGGACAGCAACAATGAGACCATCGGCGGTATCGGCTCTGCAGGTGGTCTTGTGCCAGGCAAGTTTTCTCGCAATGGAGATATTTACTCTGGCCAGCTCTACCTTCAACCCGACCGTGGTTACAACGTCGAGACCACCATCGACTACGTCGCTCGTCATCACAAGTTTGATTTCCAGTTCCAGGAGTACACCGGCTCCGACGACTTGCCCTTCAGTCAGGCGAGCAAGCTCTTCAGCCTCACTTACCGTGACTCGCTCTACTACCATGAGTCGGTCAACGCAAAGAACACCACCGGCCTGGATCCTACACTTACGAGGACCGGTGGTCTGAGCGGGAGCGGAACCAACGATGGCCCTCTTGCTGCCGCCAATGCACCACGTAACGCAGCTTCGCTCTCCTTTGACACCGAGGGCTTCTCTGCCAACCCAGATGGCACCTTCTGGGTCTCGGAAGAATACACGCCCGGTATCTACAAGGTTGCTGCTGACGGTACCATCATCGCCTATATCACTTCACCCGAGGCCGTCCTGCCCCGCATCAATGGCAAGTACAACTTCACGTCCAAAGCTGTCCCTGATTCGGGCCGTAGTCCGAATGCAGGCTTCGAGGGCATGGCTGTTTCGTGGGATGGCAACCAGCTCTTTGCTGTCCTCCAAGCCGGTCTCGTTCAGGATGGCGGTGACGGCGCACCCTACCTCCGCATCTTTGAGTGGGACATCTCTTCACTCTCTGGCGTGACCAACTATCAGGCTGGTGCCAACCCTGGAGATGGAGTCAAACTCATTGCCGAGTACGCCTACAAGGTTCCTGTCTCAAAGAAGGGCAAGGCTCGCAATGTCAGCGACCTCATCTACATCGGTCACAAGACGGTCGGACTCCTCGTCCGTGACGGCAACGGATTCGGCAGCGACGATTCGGGTGTCAACTACAAGCACATCGACATCCTTGACCTCTCCACTGCTACGAACCTTGCTGGTACCAAGTACGACCAGGCTACCGGTGCCATCGCCCCGGGCGGCAAGCTCGCCAGCGGGATCGATCTCGCTGCTTACAGCAGCCTCGTCGACTACACGACCGACTTGGGCAAGTTCGGCATGCACGGCTCGGGCGATCCTGTGGACCCCACTCTGCTGGCGGCAAAGATTGAAAGCTTGATCTTGCTCCCCACCTTGCCCAAATCCAGCGATGACAGCAGCTTTGACAAGGACGAGTACTTCATCCTTTCAATCAGCGACAATGACTTCCAGACCAAGAGCGGATACATGAGGGCGATCGGTGACTACTCGGCAGCTTACCCTCAAGATGTTCCTACCCAGCTGTTTGTCTTCAAGGTCAAGTTGCCCGGTGTCAACAGGGGCGACTTGCTTTCTCGTCTTGGTTTGTCCGCTTAGCTCACACGGCGTTGTCGGTCTTCACCGTGCTTTGAATTGCAAACGATCCGGTCAATCTGTGCAGCCAATGAGGCCTATGTGAGGAACTGTGCCAATCACGTGAAGGATCGACCCTCAACAAGCCAAAATAGGGCATC
Source organism: Ustilago trichophora (assembly GCA_900323505.1). Taxonomy (NCBI): domain Eukaryota; kingdom Fungi; phylum Basidiomycota; class Ustilaginomycetes; order Ustilaginales; family Ustilaginaceae; genus Ustilago; species Ustilago trichophora. The sequence goes on along the minus strand of OOIN01000003.1, from coordinate 1,728,343 downwards.
GTGAGAGCAGAGAGAAAGAGGAGAAGAGGAAGAAGGGTCCACGAGGGTGCGCAGATCAAGCTTCCGTTTTCTCTCTTTTCGTGCTTCGGGTGCAATCCATCCGAACATCGACGAGGGACACGTTCCTGGCCCTTTCCCTGTATCCGTCTGCATCGCCCCACTGACTTCATTCTTCTGCATACACGACCAAAGTTGATGATGTCCTCTGAACAAGAAGAAAGTGGATGGGCGAGCAGAGTGGAATTGTGTTGACGTGATAGTAGTGGTAACGCGCAGGCGAAGCTTGGAAAGGTGTCCACGTTCTTGGCTCGCTTATGCGCTTCGTCTTGGCGGGCCCCGGGAAATTTCTCGAGAGACAAAGAAAAAACAAAAGGATTGCCGCTGCTCCTCCTGCATGCTTTGCTGCTGAAAGCAACCTCCGGTTCGACAATCGGAAAGGCAAAGACCGCAGGCTTCGAAGCACATCGAGGTGGAGCATCGATGGCCCAATGATGTTGCTCCGATTTGCTGTCTCCTCCGCAGATCGTGGATCCAATGGTGTCATTGTAGCCAGAAGCTTTGTGCATCGTGCTGTGGCATCGGCTTTTAGCAACTAAAGCACTTCACAGCGGAACTCGTATTTCTAGACGCATGTGTCTGACGTCCACGTTCTGATGCTGTGTCTCGATTGGCATATGGTCGAGCTTGTACGACGATGCAGCGCTGTGATCAGCATTCGGATCGACGACGAATCTGTGGAAAGGCTGGTTGGGATGGCGAAAAGTAGAAGAGTAGATAGCCGGCGACATTCCCCTCTTGCCGCGAAAAAAATAATATTTTTGGAAGGTCTGTGCTTGCTCACTCGCCAAGCAACCGCTAGCCTCATGCAGAAGAACCTCTCAAGCGAGGCTAAACGTGGGTCCTCAACTGTCTGCGGCTACCAAGGTTCTTGCTTCTTCAAAGAGACTGACGATCTTCCTCGCCATTCGTCAGAAGGATGGTATCTGCGCACGACCCTTCAAAGCTTCGTCGGCCCGACGACCGTTACGCTGGACCTAGCTCTACAGGGAGCTACCCTTCGGAATGTATATAACCCCAGCGTGACCTTGCCGTGACGCCTGCTTTCTGCGCTTAACACCAACCAAGTTCGCGAGCCATGAAGACCATCCTCGCACCTTTTGCGGCGCTTGCCGCTGCGCTCACCGTCTCGGTGTCCGCTCTGGCCCCTCTGGAGCGCAACCTTGCCTACCGCTCGCCCTCGCTCTCCCTCAGCAACGGTGATGGCCTCAGCCACGACATTGAGCACATCGGCACCCAGATTCGCAAGCGTGCGTACGACGAGTACGTCACCTCCAAGGTTGAGGGCAAGGCCAAGCGCAACAACGGCAAGAAGAACAAGGGTCAGTACAAGACCGAGGCCGACTTCCTCGTCGAGGAGTACGACGGCAACTACGGTTCAGATGGCCGCGATGCATACAAGGGCAAGGTCTCTTTCCCTTACGGTGTTGCTGCGGGTGACCCTTACCCTGACTCGGCTATCCTCTGGACGCACCCTGTGCCCGAGGACGCCAACACTAACCTCCCCGTCTGCTTGCGATACCAGACCTCGAAGAGCAAAGACGACTGGTCCAAGGACAACCTCGTCGACGACAGCTACGCCTGGACCACCAGTGAGGTCGACTACTCGTTCAAGGTAGAGACCACCGGTCTGTCTCCCAAGACAAAGTACTACTATCGATTCTTCTCGTGCCACGATCACTCTGTTGTTTCCCCCGTTGGAAGCTTCAAGTCGATCCCCGAGTACAACGACGAGGATATTGACTCGCTCAAGCTTGCCGTCTTCTCGTGCTCCAACCTCCCCTTCGGCTACTTCAACGCCTACCGCGCCGCTGCCGCACGCAAGAACGGTGCTGACTTCTTTGTCCACGTCGGCGACTACATCTACGAGGCTCGTGGTGACGGTCAGAAGGTTGCGGGCGAAAACACGTACGGTGATGGTCGCTCGCTCAACCGTGTCCCTGAGCCAGACCACGAAATCGTCAGCCTCTCCGACTACCGTCTGCGATACGGCTCTTACAGAAAGGACAAGGATCTTCAAGCCCTCCACCGTGAGATGGCCTTCTTCGGCACTTGGGACGACCATGAGGTCGCCGACAACTCGTACAACCATGGCACTGCAGATGGCAACAACACCGACTCTGGTGCCGTTCGCAGTGTTCGCTTCACCGAGCGCAAGCTCGCCGCTGTCAAGGCTTACTACGAGTGGATGCCCATTCGTCAGGTTGACACCACCGATTCTCTTCGTATCTGGAGGTCGTTCCGCTATGGAAAGCTCGCTGACCTCTTCCTGCTCGACACAAGGAACTTTGACCGCGATATCACTGATGTTTACTACAACACTGCCCAGATAGCTGCCTTGAGCAACGACACTGATCGCTCCCTCATGGGTGGAAAGCAAGAGCAATGGCTGTATCGCAACATGATCGAGTCTGAGAGCCGCGGAGCTACTTGGAAGGTATGTACCTAGCTTCATCTTGGATTCGCATGGTGCTGCCCATACTGACTACGCCCATCCTGGCACCGTTTTCTCCGCATTTCCTAACTGCAGGTCCTGGCCCAGCAGATCATTGTCAACTGGCAGAACTACGGATCGCCCAGCTTCATGTACAACTACGATGCTTGGCAGGGATACCGATCTAACCGTCGTCGTCTCTTTGACACCATCGTTGACAACAAGATCGACAACACAGTCATCCTAGCCGGTGACTCCCACGCCAATTGGGTGTACGACACCGTCCCCGAGAATCGTCTCAACAACACCCAGTACGACCCTGTCACTGGTGAAGGCAGTATCGCTGTCGAGTTCGCTGGTACTGCCGTCTCCTCCCCCTCGTCCTACGGTGCCAACCTGACCGAGGAGAAGTACACTCAGAACGCCAAGAAGCTCGTCTCGATCAACAGGAACCTGCAGTGGGCCGAGGGCGCACACCGGGGCTACTTTGAGATCGAGTTTACCAAGACCGACTGCAATGCCCAGTTCTACGGCTACGTCAACAACACCAACCCCAACAGCGAGGAGCTACTTGTTGCCCAGTTCAACGTCAAGAAGGGCGCCAACAAGCTCACCCGCCCTATCAACTACGGTATCAGCCCCAACTCGGGCAGCCTTCAGTCCCAGGCGGTCGACTACACCAAGCAGAAGTGGAACGGTACTGCTTTCGTGGCTCAGAACTAGGCTTGTTGCTGTGTGCGAGCCCCGTTAAGATCCCAGCAATCTTCAATGAAATGATTTATTGGCGCGCTTTGTGATTGTTAACGAGGCTTCAGTGTGATACATTAGATGATGAGGGACGATTAGATGTGAACGACACCGTCGACACAGACGACGCACGATCCACCGATCCAGATTTCCGGCCTGCCATTTTCGCCCTTCGATCTATCCACCTTGACACTGATCCTGCCTTTTCGCCCGATTGCTGTACCCTGCGAATTGGTGTACTCGTCCGCGGGACTTTCACCCGTCGACTCGAGCCACTTTGCAAATCCAGCATTGAGCGACCCTGTGACAGGATCTTCTCCGATATCTTCAAACACGAACGCCCTGACCTCGTTCGCCACGCTCTCCGCCTCTGCATTTTTGCCACCTTCATAGGGTCCAATGAAGCCGAGGAAGAGATCTCGAATAGAACCAATGTCGCAACTGGGTGCATTGACGTCGATCTTGAGCACCTGTTCGGCCGATCTCAGTTTGATCCCGATCCAGCGAGGGCCGTTGTCGATATGGTAGGCGTCGACGATATCGTCGGATTCGAGACAGAGGGCTTTGGTGATACGTGTGATGGTGGTGGGATCGACTGGTTCGTGGCGAATAAAGTCGGGTGCGAGGAATCGGACGGTTGTTCCGTCGGGCGAGACTTGGAGTGAGACTGGGCCAATACCGCATTCCTGGACGAGCTTGCCTTGGCGTTCTGTGAGTAGTGCAGAGGCTTGGTAGTCGCCGAGGTGCCGGAGGAACGAGTGGCAGCTACCGAGAGTAGGATGGCCGGCAAAGGGAAGCTCTTCGACGGGGGTAAAGATCTTGAGTCTGTAGTCGGCGCCCGAGCCAGGGGTGGGAGGAAGCAAGAATGTGGTTTCCGACAAGTTGGTCCATGTGGCGAATCGCTGCATCTGCTCCTGGGTTGGAATGCGAAGAGAAGTGTCGAGGCAGTTGACGACGGCGACTGGGTTACCAAAGTATGGGGTGTCGGTGAAGGTGTCCACCTGATGGAAAGGGTATGTGGTGGTCTTGCTCGACATCGCTGAAGTCGGTGCTGCTGGGTCGCGTATGGCTGAGAGATGACAAATTGCAATGAAAGAGTCTTAGAAGATGTGATACGTCTCTTCTTATAGCTTGCGGTGTGCCGGTGTCGAGTCTCCAGCCTGTGCCACTGTTGTAAATGGTCGGTGTCCTCGCGAAAGTCTCGGTGTTGTGCGGGCGTTCTTGTTCTAGAGAGACAAACTAATTATGTGCTGAAGTTGTCAAGCGAGAACCAGCAACCGATGAGGCTTTCTCTGAGCGCTTTGTAAAAGGAACAACAACGCCGAGTCACGATGTTGTTGGTGGAGATTCGGTTTTGAGGATATGGTTGGAAGAATAGGTTGTCGACGACAGGGTCCAGCTGATTTTCGGTTATAACGCTTTTAGATTGCCTCGTGCCTCCACGGCACTTCTTTTGGTCGAGTCAGAGATGTGCTTCACTATACTCCATAGATCTCGACGATTGTAAGTGAGGGAATCTATCATCAAATCTGTCATACTGACATGCTGTGAGAGGCAACACAGGCATTCATGTCAAACAGCGCCGAATGCTGAGTCATGACAGCCTCGCCGTTTGGGCCACAAGCCGAAGCGGCAAAAATGGTAGAGATGTTACATCGCGTCATCTCACAAGCATTTGTTGGGCGTCAACTGGCTTCGCTTGCTCATGACGATTCCTATGTGGCTTGCCTGCAGTGGTACGCTGCGCAGCAAAGCGACGTCCTCAGTGACGGAATTGAGGTCGAAGCTCCTAGAAAGATGTCACTGCAGAGTGGACACCATATCGATTGATGTCACCACCACTGACATGTTTCCGAAAGAAAGTTGGCTTTGTTTGCTAGGCAGCAAATAAAAAGCGGTTCCCTTTTTGAGAACTTGTGAAAGAGAATCAGGCAAAATTCGAACGGTCGGTGGGATAATAAGCTCAAAGTGCAGCTGCTCAACTACTGCAAGCCAATCGGTTGACAGCGTCGCACAAGCCAAACGAAACGCACCCGTAGCGAGTCTCTCAGGGTCCCGCCTGCTTTTTTCCTCTCTCTGGCTTCCCGTGAACCGGTTACATCTGCAGCCGCGGATCCAAAGCCAGAGTAGCGTGTGTGTGTAGAGTCCTGTTTTTTTGGTCAGTGACGCTTGGACCGGGTTCCTGTCTGTGAGATGTTGTTCCGCTTGGCTTCCTCGTAGTTTCTTCTCATATACAAGAAGGAGGCTTCAACCTTTCTTGACGTCCGTTCTCAACCTTCGACAATACCTGCAAAGATCAGAAGATGTCGTCCGAAATCCCCTCCATCACGACGCCCAAGCCGTTTCAGATCGTCTACACCGACGACGAGGTGTCGGATCTTCGCAACCGCTTGCGCAACACCCGCCTCCCTGCTGCGCCTTACCTGCCCGAAGATGATCGAAAGCCTATGAAGCTGGTCTACAAGCCTGACTTGCCCCTCGTCCAGCAGCTCATTGCCAAGTGGGCAGACTACGATTTTACCGCCTTGCAGAAGCGTCTCAACAGCTTCCCACACTTCACCACTTCGATCGACTGGTGCACACAGGTTCACTTTGTGCACAAGCGCTCGAACCGCCCTGATGCGATCCCTATCATGCTGATCCATGGATGGCCTGGAAGCTGGTTCGAGTTTGCACATGTCATCGACGACTTGGCGAACCCAGCAGATAAGGATGCACCTGCTTTCCACGTTGTTGTTCCCTCCCTGCCTGGATTCATGTACTCGACTGCCCCACCTAGCAGCAAGCCTGGAGTCGGTGACGTCAAGGGCTACACCCGTATCTTGGACGCGCTCATGCGTGGTTTGGGATACGACAAGTATGCCTCACAGGGTGGAGACTGGGGAAGCCCGCACGCAAGAGCGCTCGGCGTCTTCCACTCGCACAAGGACGGTACCGGCTGCCGTGCAGTCCACCTCAACTTCTGCCCCGTGGCTGCAAAGGGTCTCAGCAAGCTCATGCTCACGACTCTCCCTGTCAAAGTCACTCTTGGTATCGCCAAGCTCATCTACGGCCAAGAGTACCTGATGATGGCGGCAAAGGGAATATATTTTGAGCAGAATCGTGCATATTACGACGTTCAGCGCATCCGACCTGTTCAGCTGCTCTACGGTCTCGTCGACTCGCCCGTTGGTCTTCTTGGCTGGTTGGGCAACATCTACGACACACTGTCCGAGCGACGACCAAACCACGAGAGGCTCAACATGGATGCATGTCTCGAGGTCGCAACCCTGTTCTGGTTCACCTCGTCGATCGGTACCTCGTTCATCCCCTACACGAACAACACTTTCCTCCCCGAGATCCACGGCTCGCCCGAGTACAAGCTCCCCGTCCCTCTCGGATACTCGGATTTCCCCGATGAGCTGGTAAACACCCCCAAGTTTGTTGTCGACTCTACCACCACCAGCGGCAAGACTAGATGGATCGCCAAGAGCCCCGTCGGAGGCCACTTTGCAGCTCACGAGGAGCCAACGATCTTTGTCAACCATCTGAGGAATGCCTTCTCCAAAGGTGGAAAGTGGAAGGGCCACGAGGAGGGGGTTGAGGCGCCACAGATTGCTGGAGGTTTGTGGGATGAGGTCAGGGAGCAGGAGGCGAGAGCTTCCAAGATCTGAGTTCGTCGCATTGACTGTGGTCGTGTTATGGTCATCGTAATATATTCTGGCAATGCTGCATCTGTGTGACTCTCAGCGGCGCAAAAATGGGCGTTTGCTCAGCCTATTATCGTGGGAAGAAAGCATGGATTTCTGAAGGTATGAGATAGAGTGATCCATAACGACTGGACTATTGAATGATTCCATGCTTCTGGAAGAAAGCGTTAATCCTGTCATCGAGCCACTTGACGTCGTCCTTTGAATCGCCTGGGCCTCCTGCCCAGTGACCCCAAATACTGGGAATGACCTCCAACGTTGCCTTGTCTCCCATGATCCTCGCCTCGTTCTCTGAGTCCTCTGGAGGGAAGTACAGATCGGTCTTGCCTGGCACGATAAGCGTCGGGCACTGGATACCCTTCAATGCCCTCTCGAAAGCCTGATCATCCTCGTTCGTCACCACTCCTCCATCGCCTCTCATTCCCAACCTGCCTCCTTTGCTCTGTGTCACATCGCGCTTGCTCCCTCCAGCATACCTTGGTTGGGCACCGATATCGCCATGCTGCCAAGTGTAAATCATGTATAGCAAGTTATTGGCATCCTTTGAGGTGGCCCAAGCGTGCCAAAAGTTAGCGAGGACGTTGGAGGCTCCATCGATTCCAAAGTGCTTCTTGAACCCGTCTTCTCGATAAAAGGCTTGACTGAACCCCCAGCCGGCATAAATGGTTCCGAAGGCTTTGAGACCGTCCACCGGAGGATCTTTGGGATCGTAATTTCCACCTTTCCACTTGGGATCCAGCTGCAGTGTCTGTTTGAGCGACTCGAGGAACACCCAGTTGTGCACGGCTGTGCGTGCAGAGCCACAGAAGGGAACGGCAGCACGAACAGACTCAGGGAACTGCGAAGCCCACTGGAACGTTTGACCTGCACCCATCGACCAGCCAATCACGACCACCTTGCCAGTGACTCCAAGGTGATCATATACGAGCTTGTGCTGCGCCCGGACATTGTCGTAGAAAGTAGCCCGAGGGAGCTCAGCGCCCAAAGGATGGTTGGAAGGAGAGCTCGATTCGCCATTGCCAAAGAGGGCGGGGACGATGATAAAGAATCGGCGAGGATCGAGCGAGCGTGTGTGTGGTTCTTTGCCGGGAAGAGCGATGAGCCACTCGTTGCCGTCGGTGATGGTGCCAGAGTACCACGTGGGGTAGACGATGGCTGGCTTGCTGGCGTCACCGTAGGTGCGGTAGGCGATGTGGGCGTTGGGAATGACCTCGCCGGAAAGCAGCTCAAAGTCGCCAAGGCCGAAAATCTTGACGTTGGAGTCCTTTGGTTGGAAGTTGGTATTCTCAGACATGATTAGAAGCAATCTGCTGGCGATGGTGAGGAGAATTCGAGCCTGATGGTGACGGCAGAGCGAAGGAACAGCTTCATACAGGGTATGGATTGTGCACAACCGACTTGCCCGCCATCCAAGAGCCTAGCTCGGAGCGAGAAGAGCATTGACTGGCAATCATGCGGGGCCAGGGTCAGGTGGACACAGGAGAGCAGATGAGACGTCAGCTGGTTTGAGCGGGGCTAGTGTGGGGTAGGAAGAAAAAGCGCGAGGTAACGCCGCTGTGGAGGCCGAGAAATGCCGTATCGCCGATGGATGCATCCTCTTCCTTGATCTGTTCATCGGGACTATTTTTTGATATCGAAGAAGAGGAAACAGCGTAAGACTGGCTCCTGCTCGAATGAGGAGGAAGCGAGCGTCCGAAACGAACGCTCTTGGCGTGCACCTCGGAACGGAGGCAGTACTGGCAGTTCCAGCATGAAGCTCGGAGGCCGGGCTAGTAGAGTGGCTCTTTTACACAAGGCATGAACACCGCTTGACACAGAAATGTTGCTGCGGCTCATCAGTTTAAAGGATTGAAACCCGTTTGAACGCCGAGAGATCAATGCTGAGCATTGGCTAACAAGAGGTTTGCGTGTGCTCTGCGAGTCCGAGAGGCATTGCAGTAGATCAACTCGGCTAGGGATGGAGGCATGCACCAAGCTGCGGCGAAACCTCGATACCGATTTGCGTGCGCTGCTGTCTCTTGGCGAGCGTTGCAATCTTGGACTGGGCAGTATAGGTGGCGCTCCAAAAGTACATCTCGGGCAGGCTAGGTTGGCTAGGCGCCGGTTGTTCTACCAAGGAGGCTTTGTGATCGTCGAGTTGCAGACGTGCTTGCGTGCTGCTCGGCTTTTGAGTGTTCGTCATACTGCACTTCTCACAATAATTGAGTTGCTGGACACATGGAAGTCGATCAAATGCTTGGCAAAGATGCAGGAAAGTTGTCGATTTGATCCTGCCCCTGCTAGTCTTGCGGAATGCATTTCTCTCTTCCACTGTCGAGCGTGTTACGGTGCAACGAGACCTCCTTGATTCATAGCTGGAAGTCACTGTGTCTCAGAGCGCCAAAGTCGTCGGTTCCATGCCGCCCCTAGATTGCTTCTATGTCACTGTGTATGCTGCTTTGACAATGGAACTGAGCTGGAATTGAAGATAGATAGCAAGGCGGTGCAAGCAGGCAAAGCTGGTGGCGATTTCCACTCCTGAAGCTAGCAGCAGCAGCTACAATATCACATCTAGAAAAATATAGAGAGAGAGAATGTTGGGCATGGCGGCGCAAAAGTCTGCCGTTTGAGTGGCACTACAGAGCCGAGCTCGGTGACAGCACAAAGAAAGAACTTGAAAACCTTCTTCTCAAATTCACAGCACGCGTCTGCAACTGCACTGCACTGCACTGCATTGCACTGCACTGCACTACACTCGAGCCAAAAGAGCAGCCAAAAAGATGCCTCGCTGGCGGACTGAGTCTGAAAAGCAACACACACGAGGACCCTTGAAAAAAACGAAAAACAAAAAAAAAGAGTCTTTGATTTCAGTAGCTCGGCGACTGAGTCGCAAGACGCGTCCAACGCGACACCTTTTTCAACCATCTTCAACAGGCCTCATCGTTTGTCAAGGTGTTGGGAGCGCCCTGCACCAAGATGAAATGTTTGTTGTGATCACGATGAGAGGGCGATCAGGCTGTCCTGTGTGGGAGAAGATTTGAGGCGACCAAGATGGGGGCTGGCGTCGATGCAGAGTCGGCTGCGAGCTGCAACGCGTGCATCCTTTTGGACTGGTTGCGAGGATGCGCCGAGATGGAGAGAGGCCCCTGTGTTGTGCCTGCCTCTTTGTTCTTCAAATTAGTGTTGACAGAGTGCAGTCTCGCGCCCTTTCCAAGCCTCATCACGACCGATGTAAGAGACAAGCACTGTTCCCGTTCCGGCACTGGCATCCTTACGACATGCAGCGTTCGCATTCACTCGACGGTTTGAACTGACTTCTTCCCATGGTCACAGTAATCGTACATGAAGTATGGCTCGGCACCTCACACTTTGTGAACGGTAGAGCGTCGTGAGATGGCTTCATGTGGTGGCCGACTCCACGTTCACTAAACTCAGGGGATCCGTGGTGTAAGTGTGTACAGTATTCAAGCGGAGATTTGTGTTCCTCGATGATGTTCCTGAGTGTGAAAAAGTGACAGCCAGGCAGCACAGCTCTCAGGTGAAATTGCAGCACACGGAAGAATCTGTACTTCAGCCTGCGACTCGGCGTACAATTCATGCCTCTCCCTGTGTAATTCGGACTCTGTCCATTGCTGTGGCATCGCCTCCACCAGCCTGAGCTGCAGCATTGCTCGGCTTTCTGCTTCCTATGCAAGAGCTTGCCTTCGGTGCGTGACTGCGACTGAAACATACGGAAGAGACAGATCAGCTGTCCTGGTCACACAGCATAGCCTGTGTATACTGTACTGTACTTTTATTTTTTTTTTTTCTCTGCCTGCTGATCTCCTTGCTATCCACCCATCACTGTTTGTCCTTCCCTTCCTTCTTTCCGACCACATACCACTCCACCCTCTCCACTCCACTCCGCTACCGTCTCTCTCTCTCTCTCTCTCGTCGCACTCCCTCCTACGTTGATCGCAGGCCCCGGACTCGCATTTCACTCTCTTTCTTCTCGACGCTTTCCTCGATACCACCAGCACTCTCGTTTTCCCGCTGCAATCTCTACACATCTTCAAAATGGTTTCCGCAAAGATCACCACCCTCGTCGTGCTCGTGCTCGCCGCTGCCGACGCCGCCGTCTCGACCATCGTTGTCACCAAGCCCGTCGCGTAAGTATTTCTTCGCTCGAAAGTCCTGCGATGCGATATCTTCAAGGCCGCTTGGATGCGCGAATCAATGCTGACCTTTTGATACCCCTTCTTGTGTACACATCTGCTGATTCGACAATTGCCTGCAACCATCTCCTGCAATTCTTGCTTTCCCTCCTGACACGCATTCTCATCCTGTAGCTCCACCACCGGCCATGGAGGCAAGCGACTCCGAGTCGAGTGGAACGATGACGGCAAGGCTCCCTCCCGCCGTGACTGGGGCCGCGTCAACATTTACCTCGCCACTGGCTCGCGTGATGTTCAGTTCAAGCTCCAGACCCTTGCCAGCAACATCTCTTACAACACCGATTCTGCCAACTACAACGTTGATGCCTCTGTTGGCCCCAACGGCGGCTACTACTTCCTCCGTTTCGAGGGCACCAACTCGAGCCAGACCGGTGGTATCCCACCCATGGCCTTCTCGGCTCGCTTCAGCTTGGACCAGATGACCGGCAACTTCAACTCGACCATCATGTCGCAGATCTCGGGTGCTTCCGGTACCGCTCAGCTTACCGCCGCCACTGCTTCTGCAACCTCGTCCTCGTCCTCGCCCTCGTTCTTCTCTTCCGCTTCCAGCGCCAGCATGGCTACTACCACCTCTGCACGATCGTCTGCGGCTCCCTCTTCGCAAACCACCAGCGTCAAGTCGTCCTCGGCTGCCGCTGCTTCCAACAAACTCGCCGGCTACGCAAGCGCTCTCGTTGGTCTTGCTGCCGTCGGTGCCGCTTTCCTTTAGGCGGACAGATTGCATTGCATCGTCTCGACAACTCTAGATCAGAGGGCTTGCTCAGCGCCTCTCGCATCACAAAGCGGCTCTGGTAGCGCTTTCGTGATCCTTGCTTCTCATTGGCAACCCTTTTGCTGCTTTCTTTGGCAAACTCTTCGTCTTTCGCTTACGCTGGTCTTTCTGCACTTTTTGGCGGGAATGAGCCTTCATTTTTGCTCCATGTCTTTCGTTCGTTCTCTCTTTGTTTGCTCTGTAAATGCTTGCTCTCGGAAAGAAACCCCACACTCATTCGCCTCATCCACTTTGAGCTGGCTGTGCACCGTGTCCAGTGCGCTCGACTGCGTCGAATGCGAAGCCATTCCACTTTGTCTCAGTGAACGTCGATTGAAATTAGCAAAAGCAAGTGCATACAGAGCAGAACCGAAGGTCGGAGATCAGAGACAACAGATGATGGAGCAAGGTTGAGACTTGAGGAATTCGAGGTCAGAGCTTGGCGACCCTGGACATCTTCTTGACCTCGTTCATAAGAACCGTTTGCATCCTCAAACCGAGCATAATGTTACCCTTGACCTTGACTTTGCCCTTCATAAAGGCGGCTTGAGGGCTCATCTGCCCCAGCGCGATCCTAATCATATCCCTGTCGTTGATGGTAATCACACAATCCGGCTTAGGCTTGGCGGGGCCTGGACCTTTGATGATCGTGCCCTCCTTTCTCATGTCGACGTAGAACTGGACGATCTTCTCGTTCGCGGCTTCCGAGTCGGAGGATGGGCGGACGTTGAACTGGAAGATGCCATTGACAGCCTTCTTGGCCTGTTCCAAGTTCATCATGTCCAACCCGGCGGTGATGCCTTCTTCGTCTTCAGAGTGGATCAAAGCCCAGTAGACGACGCAGAAAAGCTTCGAGACTTCCAGACCGGGAACTTTGAGCTCGGTGGGGTCGACTTGGGAGTCGGCGGGCTTGGAGGGGTCGGAAAAATCAATCTCGTCTGCTTGATCAAGCATGATCTGGAAGAGGTTGGACTCTTCGACTTTTTCGTCTTTGCCCATCTTGACGGTGGTAGGGGATGAAAGGAGGGTTGAGGCTGGGTGCGTCTGACGGAAGTGCGGTTGGTGGATGCTTGTCGAGTGTATAGATGAAGGGCCTGCAAAGCTTACTTGGATGCGGGGTATAGGGTTGAGGGTATTGAGATCGATGGGGGGCGACAAGGATGCGGGGGTATATATGTGTGAATGGAGGACCGAAAGAAAGGTAGACAGATACATCCGCATTGTGTCTGTTCGGCGCTATCTGCGCCCATCGCAACGCTGCATACGGTACAGCAATCACACCTCTCACACCTCGATATCTTTCTTTCACATTCGCTGCGCCGGTGTGGAGGATGCATACAGCAAATGTCAAACATGTCTTGGATCTCTCTGTAGCAACCCGACTGCGCCGTGGTCATGTGCGAGATAGATACATCCGCATTGCGCTCGTCTACTTTTCTTGTACCCCAATTGTTATCCCCTCAAAGACTGTGAAAGGCCGCTCACGTTGCTGTACCACTTCCCATGCTCTGTGGGGTAAGTTAGCGTCTTGCTTCAGGTGGCTGACAGAGTGTGAGTTGCAGAAAAGCAAATCGTGGAAGGGACAAGGAGTGGGGAATGTGGGGTAAGACCAAGCCGTGGGCGTACTAGCGAGCAGAATCCCCGATTAGCCGCCAGAAGCACAGACACGATGAACACCATTTTCGCTTCCGAAGCCATTTTCACACATCTATGTCACAGCGACACGGCCTCTTCGCCGTTTTGTGGAGGAAATGCAAAGGCCATTCGCACGAGAAAGTGGTGGTGGGATTCGGAAGAAAGCTCTGTCGAAAATTTTGAGAGGGTCGGTGCGCATTTTAAGCTCTTCCTCGCAGAAACTCCACCTTGTTTTGTGGCCGAGAAGAACTCGCCAAACTTTGCCGCTCACCATCATCGATATCGACTTCCATCTACTGGCATCGTTCTGGTAGTGAAAGCGAAATTGGATATCTCAAAATGGCATCTTTCGACGTCGCATCGGCGTTTTCGCCCGACCTCCTGGCCCCCACCACCGTCTCCCAGTACAACGAGCAGTACGAAGCCAGTGGACCCTACAAGCACGCCGTAATCCCCGCGCTCATCGACGATGGCCTTCTCAAATCCACCCGTCAAGAGATCATCGAAGAGCTTCGCTTTGCTGAAAAGGAAACCGACATCTACAAGGTCAACCAAACCGGTGATCTTGCCAACCTCGACGGTCTTCCCACGGAAGAAGCTGGTCGACTGCAGAACCTCTTGCGCGTTCGCAATGCCATCTACTCGCAGGAGTTCAGGAGCTGGCTCCAGGGCGTAACCGGATGCGGGCCATTGAGCGCAAAGAAGAAGGACATGAGCATCAACGACTACCGCCAGGGATGCCACCTTCTCAACCACGACGATGTTATCTCGACACGCAGAGTGTCGTACATTCTGTACTTGCCCGATCCGGATCAGCCATGGCAGCCAGAGTGGGGTGGTGCGCTCGAGCTGTACCCCGTCAAGACAAAGGGCACACCTGACGATCTGCCAAGCAAGATCATCCCGCCCAAGTGGAACCAGTTTACATTCTTCACCGTGCAACCTGGACACTCGTTCCACTCGGTCGAGGAAGTGGTTCACCCGACCCAATCGCGACTCAGCATCTCTGGATGGTTCCACCGACCCCAAGAGGGAGAGGAAGGTTTCACGACAGAGGACGAGAAGAAGGAGGCTGAAGTTGAAAAGGAGATGAGCAGTCTCGAGTCTCTTTCCGCCAAGGAAAACGCAAAGCTCTTTGAGGCCTACCCAGAGCAGTTTGCACCCCCAATGCCAGGCTCGCCACTCAGCCAGGCGGAGAAGAAATTCTTGATCCAGTTCCTCAACCCAGCATATCTCGTTGAAAAGACTCAGGAGCAGCTGTTCGAGCAGTTTGGTGACGAATCGCACATCCTCCTCTCCGACATTCTGCGCAAAGAGATCGCTGAACCGATCGAAAAGGCTTTGCGAGACACCGATGCCAAGGACGGCTTCCAATGGTGGACTTCTGGCAAAGGCGAGGAGTCGACACGGATCCAGCCCCACGGTGTCGGCACGGACCGCGCCACCAATGCCGACGCCGAGGCAAAGAGCTGGAGCATTGCCGGTCCCCCTCACAAGCAGCGTTACGCTGTACTCTCGGAACAAGCTACTCCTTCGAAGGCAGGGGAAATCGCATCCTCCAACACGCAGGTGCCATCTCCGCTCCCCTCGGACGCCAGCTCCCTCCTCAAGCTGCTTAGCACAGTCCTGTTCCCCTCGGACGCCTTCCGTCACTTCCTTGCCAACATCTCGCAACTCGTGCCGCTCGGTGCCCGTCCGGTTGGAGCAAGACGATTCCGTCCCGGTCTCGACTACACCCTTGCGCGCAGCGACACCGAAGCTGTTCTTGATGTCACCCTCAATCTGACCCCCGATGTAGTCAAGCCTTCGCTCGAAGAAGAGCGCAAAGCCGGTCCACGTGGTCTTGCCGGTAAAGCCAAGAAGGCCAAGACCGCCCCTGCGCCTTCCGCTTCGGGGAGCAAGTTGCTCTCGAAAAAGCAGGCGAAGGATCTGTCTGCCAAGTGGGAGAGTGGAGACATTGGTGGATGGGAGTGCTACATGGCCCCACACGAGGGCGAAGAGGACCCGGCTGTTTACCAGAGCGCAAACAGTGGCAAGAAGAAGGCAGCAGATGGCGAAGAGGATGCCGAGATGAAGGATGCAGCTGATGGAGAAGAGGAGGAAGAGGAAATCGTCGAGATGATCGAAGACGATGGTGAGGAGGATGAAGACTTTGATGGTGTCTTGTTGAACTTGACACCCAGCTTCAACACTTTGAGTGTCGTGTTGAGGGACGAAGGTGTAATGCGCTTCGTCAAATATCTGGCTGCTTCGGCGGGTGGATCGAGATGGGACGTCATCGGAGAATACGAGATTGGTGCGGTTGAGGAAGAGGACGAGGACGAGGAGGAGCAGGCATGATCTGACTCATCCTAGACCCAATCCGAATCTACTCACAACCCTACACATAGACTTTCATACGCTGTTCCTTCATCCGTTTCTGCATTCTGCATGTAATTCAACCCTCTGCTTTCATTCTGTTAATGACCGTAGCGACACGTTACTACAGAGGAGTCTGTGGATAGCCTTCAAGATATAGAGGGAGAATCGACATCAATCCCGTCATTCTTCCGTCATTTGATGGCAGGGCCGGCATCATACCAAGAGAAGTCGATTTTACAAAGTGATGATGAGAATGAATGCTACCTTGAGCCAGCGTGTCTCGTCCGAAAAGCAAGGAAAGCAGATGGCGCGTAAAGTGCAATTTAGAGCGTGAGGCGGGCTGACTGGTGTTGGTTTCGAGATGCACACGCGCGTGTAACTTTTTGGAAGATCTGCGTCCTCTTCCAACACCATCGTCACCTCCAGAGCACACACACACACACGCATCTTCGCCATGTGGTAAGTCTTGGAACCTCATAAGACTCTTCTGTCAGGATCTTCAAGCTGACGTTGTCTTGCTCTGCGGTGATGTTACATAGCAAACACATCCTGAACGCGCAGGTGTCGATTAGGGCACCTTGCTGTCAGAAGTTCTTTGACGTAAGTATCTCTGGCTCTGTAGCAACCTTAAGTGAGAGCAAAAGGCTAAAGCAAGCTGTCGATCATCACATGTACCTGTATTGCCGGGATGCAGTGCCCGGAATGCCACGCAGAATCGCAAGATCACGTCCTACGCAAAACGATCGAGATGGCCTTCATCTGCAAAAAATGCCGCAAAGCCTTCCGCAAGGATCTTACTCAATACGAAGACTCTGATGAGTACTGTCCGCATTGCGACAACCACTACGTAAGCTCTCACGTCCCTCTTTCAATCGGACTTCGTACACCTGCTAACATTTTTCGTACATCCCTGCTTTGCTTGGTCGTGCTGGTACAGGTCATCGACGCAAAAACACCACAAGCAGTCCTCAGCGTGGAGGGAGAAGACGCCCGAGTGGACAACCGCATGCTTCGCGATGATCGGGTCAAGTATGACCCGCGTAAAGACTTCTACTTTCGCCGTGTCGCCGCTCAGGAAACGGAAAGGATCGATGAAGGAGGATGGTTGCAGGCGATCAAGGATAGGGCGGCGGGTAAGTTGGGTCCCGACGGACTGCCGATCGATGCGGCGGGTCCTGTAGGCGAGGATGGCAAGCCGTTGTTGGATGCTTCGGCGTTGAGCGGTGGTGCAGGGGTGGGCAGGGCCCAGTGGAGCAAGTTTAACGATGACGACTTGGATTGGTCCTAACACACAAGCAATTGCCCAATCATCTTTGGCACAAGATCGTCTCATCCTACTGTATTTGTACCATCAACAAGACTCTGTTTTCACCAAGAGGTTCTCACATCATCGCAGCTACACAGGCTTTGTCAAACCGCGCAAAACTAGGAAATTGTTTCCTGGTCTAGCAACAACAGCTGATCGCAAGCATGCATTGAAAAAAGGGTATCAGCATGCCCCAAAAACACACCACATCGAAAGGAACCCCAACTCAAACGTCGTGTGGAACGTCAAAAGTTTCGGAGGCGAGCTTGGACAGTTCCTCGGCCAACTGTTTGCGCTTTGGATCGGGATCCTGCGCATATCGCTCTTTGAGTAGCTTCATCTTGTCAATGACGGCGTTGTAGGTGGACTCGGGCATCTGCCTCGGGTCGCGCACGTAAACATCGATACCGGCAGGAGTGGCGGGTGTCTTTTCAAAGTAGGTGACGACCCAGTCGAACTTGGTACGGGAGTTGTCGGTGAGATCGTAAGGGCCGTAGCCAATGACTTGCCATTTGGAGTGGAAGAATTTGAGTAGGCCGTTGCCTGTCCACTGGTAGGATGCGCTGTTGTCACGAAGCAAGTCGGATCAAAGAATGGTGTTAGAGGGCTTGTGAGTGAGAGGAAATGTGAATGAGAGATGTAGCTTACCCGTTCTTAGCATCCTTCTGAAGCACGTTGGTACCCTTGATACCGAATAGCTTGTTCATGAATCCTTCTTCGCTCTGCCATTTCGCAGCGAGCTCGCTGGCCTGGACAGGTTGAGCAGGGGCAGGTTTCGAGCGCGACTCGGAGCGGATCTCGTCGGTAAACTTGACCTCGTCTGGTGCTGCGCCCGGGTGAGGGATGTATCGGATGACGACGTTTTTCTTGGGCTTCCACAGCGGCAGAGAGGATCCGACGATGTACCAAAAGCCATCGATGGTCTTGAAGGGGCGAGAGGAGAAGTGAAGCGGGTGCGAGTCGTCGTATGCGGTGAAAGGGAGATCGATATCGAATGCTGCTGTTGTGGTCTCGTTGACCTGGTGTGCGATTGTCTCTGCCATATTGACTGTGGCGGTCTTAGACGACTTTGAGTGGAGACTGGATGCGATGGTAGGATTCAGAGAGAAGTGAAAAGCGGATGCAATGTCGATCAATATCACCTTTTTTTGTTTGAAGCTGCTCAACGCACAGCGGACTCCGACACGCAGCTACTTGTAACAGCAAGAGAGAGGGGAGCTTGACCTACGACGCCGGTGTTTGGACAAAGCGTGCTTGTGTGGAGCAGCGTGCTCGAAATGCAGCTGTGAATGTGGTCTGATTATTTCACCAAACGCATGAACAAGACACGAGCCAACGGTTGGTTCAGGGTCCTACTGTATCGCATCGCCTCGAGATGCTTCCTTTCAACCCGATTGCGATTTAGGATGCCGGGCTGTTAGCACTGTCGGCGAATCCTTCTCTCGCTTTTGTTTTCCCCGCACCGGCTTCCTTGCTCTGCGTTCAAAGCAGCCGTGCAGCACCGTACGCGGGGGTTGTACAGTACAGCATAAGATCTCATCTCCGGCTTCTCCGTCGATGATATGGCCTAGACTTTAGGTTTGATTCTTCTGAGCTCTGCTTGGTCGGAGTCGTGCTCACCTTCTTCTATGCAGAACTGGTGTCGTTCGCCGTCGGTGCAATGTCCTCGATAGCCCATCATGCGTCAAGCTCATCCTACTACTGCTACAATATCGAATTCTGAAACATGGCCGACAGCGTACTAGCCTTGGGCAGAGCAAGCTGTGACAGTCTAAACAGCAAAGGGAGACTTGGAGGACAACCTTGGCGTGACAAGATTCGGACGGATCGGCTTGGATGCTTTCCCCGCGATGCTGTGTTTTTCTCGAGATCTTGAAGGCATCGCCTTGTTCGGTAAAACCAGCCTTGAAAAGTTACACACGGCTGCCCTGTGACATGACTGCATTTCCGCAGACTCGAAAAAGCCTCCACTTTTCATCTTTTTGGCTTGGCCGCCCCTTTTCTTGCCATTCGCCTAACGTTTTGCGTGACTGTACAGTACAGTACCGCAACTCAGACATGCTCCCGGTCAATGCACTCAACGCTCGAAAAGAAAGGCCAAGATCTGTACTTGCTTCTCAAATCAAGTGCAGGAGCACCGGTCAAATTTGCGAGTACCGTAATGTATGATGCGCGGCTTACTGTTGATGCTGCTGTCTGGTCCGTGTCACACAGAAAGGAGAAAGTCCCTTTCGGCCTTCCATCTCCGATCCTCCCCACACCCGCTACAGCCCGTTGTCCGACTCATCCCCTCTTCCCCGCATCATCCAATCGGCCTGCTTGCCTTTCGGCGCTCATCATCTCTCCAAGCACATATAAGCTGCTCTTCGACTCAGCTTGTCCGACTCCGTTACAACCACCCTCTTCACAAGCTCGCAGCCCGCACAAAACTCGTCATCCTTCTGGACGTCCAGTTCCACCCTTTTTCTTTTCTGAACGACAATGGCTCCTGGTCTCATGTCCGCCGAGGCCAAAGGCGTCTTCAATGCCCAAGCAGTCGAAGCCAAGTCGGCTGCCGCCAACGATGGCGGTGCAAAGGAAGGCTTGGGCGGCGGCAAGACTTTTGAAGGCCAATCCAAGCTTCCGCACCTTCCCATTCCCACACTTGAAGAAACGTGCGAACGATACCTCTCTAGTCTCCAGCCTCTCCAGACGTCCGAGCAGCATGCCACCACAAAACGCGTTGTCCAAGATTTCCTCAACAATGACGGACCAGTCATTCAGAAACAGCTTCAGGAGTACGCCAGCACCCGAGCAAGCTACATCGAAGAGTTCTGGGATGAGAGCTACCTCCAGGCTTCCGATTCTGTCGTGCTCAACCTCAATCCTTTCTTCATTTTGGAAGACGACCCAACCCCAACACGCGGCAACCAGCTCATGAGGACGGCCAACCTCATTCTGGCAAGTCTGGCATTTATTCACGATCTGCGCACGGGCGTGCTGGAGCCGGACAGTGTCAGGGGAACACCTTTGGATATGTTCCAGTACACTCGTCTCTTCGCAACATCGCGCATTCCAACCGCCAACGGATGCAGGATGGAGGTCGAGCCCGAGTCACGACACATTGTTGTCATGCGCCGCGGTCAGATTTACTGGTTCGAGGCGTTGGACGAAGAGCACCGCCCCTTGCTCACCGAACGTGCCATGCTGGGCAACTTGCAAGCCATCGTGCGTGATGCAGACAAGACCAAGATTGAAGATGTCGCCAAGGGCTCGGTAGGAATCTTGACTACCGAGAAGCGACCCATCTGGTCCATGTACCGAGAGCACCTGCGCGAAGACTCGCACAACCGCAAGTGCCTCGAGGTGGTCGACACTGCTCTCTTTGTCGTCTGTATGGACGACTCGGAACCTGCAGACGCCGCTGAGCTCAGCAACAACATGCTCTGTGGTACCTACAAGCTCCAGCGCGGCATTCAGACGGGTACATGCACCAACCGATGGTACGACAAGCTCCAAATCATTGTCTGTGCCAACGGCGCCGCTGGTATCAATTTCGAACATACTGGTGTGGATGGTCACACTGTTTTGCGCTATGCTGCCGATGTCTACACCGAGCTGATTATGCGTTTCGCCAAATCGATCAACTCGGCAACCAAGAGTCTGTTCAAGGCCAAAACGAGTCCCTTCGCCAAGGGTGCTGGTAAAAAGGCCAACGGAACCACGACTGAGATCGATGCCCAAAAGGCTCAGGATGTGGACCAGGCTACGGCGCCCAAGAAGCTCGAGTGGAACCTGACTTCCAAGCTCGCCGACGGCATCAAGTACGGCGAGACGAGGTTGAGCGATCTCATCTGCCAAAACGAGTGCGAGGTGCTCGAATTTGATCGCTACGGCAAGAACTTTATCACTCGCCACCGATTCTCTCCCGACGCCTTTGTACAGATGGCCTTCCAAGCCGCATACTATACGCTCTACGGACGATGCGAGACGACCTACGAGCCTGCCATGACCAAAGCTTTCCTCCACGGCCGTACGGAAGCCATCCGCACCGTCCAGCCGCACTCTGCCAAGTTTGTCGAGACCTACATCTCTCCCGACGCCAAGGTGGATGCCAAGCTCGACGCCCTTCGTAAAGCTTGTGAAGGACATGCCAAGCTTAGCAAAGCCTGCGCCTCGGGTAAAGGTCATGACCGACATCTTTATGCCCTGCACAATTTGTGGAAGAAGAATCAATCCGAGACTTCTTCCTCGTCCACCAGCACCATACCTGCCATCTTCACCGATGCAGGATACGCGAAGCTCAACCACACGGTTGTTTCCACTTCCAACTGTGGCAACCCGGCGCTTCGCATGTTCGGCTTTGGCCCCGTAGTCCCGGACGGCTTCGGAATCGGATACATCATCAAAGACGACGGCATCACCGTATGCGCATCGTCCAAGCATCTACAGACAAAACGATTCCTCGACACCCTCGAAGCCTACCTGCTCGACACACAGCGCATGATCATCGAAACCTACAAAGCCGCCAACGTCCGAGCCAAGAATACCTACATCGACCACGCCGGTGTAGAATGCGACGTACGCACAGGTCTACCCATCGGAAGCAAGAACAACGGATACAGCCAGGACTACGACCAACTCCCTTCAAACAGCCAAGTCGGTCAATCAGGCTACAGCTTCTGGGGCGACGAAGCTAAAGCTGCTGCCGCCAACAAGAAGGAACACGACCAGGCAGACGGCGAAACCCAGAGAAGGAGAAAGAGACTCGCCAGTGTTGGAAAGACCATCTTGTACGACGAGTACAACTAAGATCCATAATTTAGCTTTGAAGTTCGTAGATCTATCCCCACTTGCAATGCAGTCGTTCGTCAAAAACAAGCCACACTTTCGCAGCGTAAATCACACCACAGCCTCGTAAATGCTCTGTGCTGGTCGTAAAGTCGATTGAGCAACGATCCGCAAAAAAAGAAGCGTAGCCCCTCTTTAAACCTGCAAGGCGGACTTCAAAACCCAGGAAACCCTTCAAAAGCGTCATCGCCACCTTCATCCCCACCAATCTGACTCCTGCTCCTCTTGTCACGATAACTCTTCTTAACCCTACCCGCACCACCTCGATCCGTACCGGCAGTGATGACTCCAAACTCATTGGCGTCTACGTCGGGCTTACCGAACTGTGCACCTGCCACATGGTCGCCTGCTTCGCCGGTCGGGCCATAGATCGCTTCCGACTCGTAGAGGTTAGGCAGCCCAGTACTGGGCGGACTTGTGACGCTGGTTGCAACGGTGGATGGGGCGGTGGGATGATGGTGAATGGCGTTGGAGCTTTTATAGCTGAAAATGCCCGAGGAAGAGTTGGATGACTTGCTCGAAGTGCGCTCGTGTCGTCTTGGTTTGTCGCGATAGTGGGTGCGAGCGCCAGCGGTGGAGGAATGGGCAGAGGTTGGACGGCGGGCACTGGCACTCGCACTCGCACTGCCGCCGGAGGAACTGCCACCGGTGGTACGCGAGGGAAGCGTGAGACCGGTAGCAGAGCGACTGCCGGCACTGCTAGTATCGTTGTTGTGTCGAGAACGGGACTTTTTGCGGCCAAACGAGAGGCCGGCGATGTCGGCTTCGTCCTCCGAGAGCGGGTTTTCGGCAGCAACTGGTGTAGGTTGGATCACGGGTTCGTTGCGGGAATCGACGAATGCGCCAGAGGCTGAGTGCGGAGATAGGTATCCGTACTGCTCGAGCTCAGCTTGAGGTGTTGGAGCATGATAGTAGTGATGGTGGTGCACGACTCCACCTGGCCCTCGCTCTTCCACTGTGGTCGCGTAATATCCGTCTGCCTCTTCGGCGTCCCCGTACTGGTCATACTCTGCACCCTGCATCCCCTCTTCATCATACTCGACACCATCGTGATAGTTGAAATGCTGCTGCGCATATGCGCCTTCCTCTGCACCGTCGTGGTCATACTGCTGCTCCTCTTCGGCGTCGGCGAATCCAAATCCACCCGCGGCAGCTTCCGCCTCGGCCTCGGTGCGCCATCTCTGTTTGGCCTGCGTCTCTTGCTGCAGCTTGAGCAGTCCTGCTTTGGCAGCTTTGCGTTCGGCTTTGCGACGTGCTTTTGCGATCGCAGCTTCCTCTTCAGCCGCTAGACGCGCCTCTTCTTCCTTTTGACGAGTGGCTTCTGCTTCTGTTTCGGCCTGAAGGCGGGCTGCTTCTGCTTCAAGCGCTTTTTGACGCTCTGCTTGGGCGGCAGCTTCTGCCGCCGCTTTGGCGTCTTCCTCTGCTCTTGCGGCGGCTTCGGCTTCGGCTTTGGCCTTCGCCGCTGCTGCGTCGGCCTCTGCGTCCGTTGAAGTTTCGGAGGATGGCTGACCAAATCGAGCGATGGCCTGATCGTCGAGCATCCCTGCGTCCTCATCTCCCTCTTCTGCAAATCCGGGGCCGACCAAGCTTGCACCACTGTCGGTACTTGCATCGCTGAGCGAGCGCGAATGTCTCGATGTGGCAACGACGCTGCTTGAGCCTGTGGAAGCGTGATTGTTCCTCCTAGCCCCTCTGCTCATGACGCTGCCGATACTCGCGGCCCTCTGTCTGCCTGCTCCCGCGCCATCATCTTTGCCATTTCGTCCCAGCAAGCCGCATGACATGGTGCGACTCCAATCTTCGACATCGAACCAGAATGTGCCGCAAGTCCTGCCCTGTGCTCTAGCTCGTGCGCGTGCTCTACGGCGCGCGGCAGCACTGCTTCCACCGCGGCGAGAGTCACGATCAGCAATGTTGCTAAGGAGCGAGATGGCATCCGAGTCGTCAAAGTCGTCTGCTGCTGAAGAAATGAGAGATTGGCGCTCGGAGAGGTTGCGTGCTGATGCCGAGGCACCCGGTCGACCCCAGCCCAGACCATTGCGATCAGAGGCATCTGTACTTTTGTTGTTGGTGCGCCCAGCGAAGAGCGACATTGTCCAGCTGAATGGTGAGGCTGTTGATTGTTGTTGTTGTTGTTGATGATGATGATGATGTTGGTTGCGTTGTCGACGGACGTCGCTGGGTCCTGCTTCGGAGCGACGCTCGTTGCTGCTCATCCTGGGATATACACCACTTTGTTGGTGGCAAGTTGGTGCTGATTCGAGGCCGCAAAGAATAGCTTGATGCGACTAGTTACAAGGTGAGCTGCGATCCAATGCCACGTATGTACAGAGTCAAAGTTAGATTTCAGCGGCTAAAAAGTGCGTGTGTGTCTGTGTGTGTTGTGTTGGATTCAGACACGCTGAGGCCCTACAGCAGTACCGCCAAACTTGCCTAAATGGGAACTGAGCCAAATTCCACCTCTCAGACTCGGCGTTGGATTTTTTTTACGCTTTCAACAGCACGAGTTCGGCTTCAGAATCACAACTTTGGCTCAAGGCACACATTCATGCGGGTCTGCAGCACAGCGCGTCGCTAAGAGTTTATGTAGCTGTGTATGCCCCCTGAGGAAGTCGCGTTCCGAAGACAAGCTCAACACACGCACAAAGTTTTGTGCCGAAAGCATGCTGTTGATGCCCTTTGATGCCCATCAAGGATTGTGACATTGTGACCCTTGTCCTGCCTCATCATGAATCGCCGACGATGTACGAATAGAGCGTGAGACTTGCAGTATGGCATTGCGAAAACGGAAAGGAAAGTGGAAACAACAGGGCTTGAACAAAGCAAGAAGCGGGGACGAGATGGATGCATGCAGAAAGGCGCTTTGTGCCTAGACAACGCCCCACTCTTTGCGGGGTTGGTTTTGCGGTCGCTCGATGCCCCATCCGCTTCCTGAGGCTGCAGCATTGTTAGCATCCGCAAAGGGGTCAGCGAAAGGGTCATCATCGGCATCATCCTCCTCGTTCCAGCTGAATCCAGGGCCGATGCTGGGACGGTGATTCTGCGTCGTACGCAACCATTCTTCCTCCTCCGAGTCATTCAAGTTGGACCAAGATCCGCCTTCGGGTCGCGAAGCCGAGGCTGCCAGCTGACGAGCGCGGCCAGGTGCCTGACCTTGTCGTGAGTGTTCCTCCGCCGAGTCTTCGGATTCGTAGTCGCTGTAGTCGGACAGAGCACCATGCTGGTTGCTGCTGCTGCCAGCTGCTGCCTCGCTGGCCATCAAGCCTCGTCGACCATGTTCGTTCTGCTGGTGCGACTGAAGGTATCCTCCGTGGTCCTCCTGGAAGTCGAGGTCGATCAGGTCGCTCATAGCTCCACCTGCTGCGGCTCCACGGGCGCCACTTGATCCAGCGCCGGTGGGCTGTGGGCTCATGTCGAAGATGCGCATGCTGCCTACGCGCGAGTTGTGACGCTCGATACGCACCCTCTGTCGCGTCTGTAGCTTCTCGAGCTCGCTATCAGGTGCATTGAGGCGGGCGTTGGCAATCCTCTTGCGCACCATCTCGATCTCGGCATCGTCCGCCGCGATTCTTGCTGCCGTTTTTTGCTGCGCAGTCTGTCCAGAACCCGAGATGGCAGCGAGCGGCTCCTCGTCGTCTGAATCCAGCTCAGCAGGTTTGGAGAGACGATCGTAAAGCTCGAGCGCCAAGATAATCTGATCGTTGGCCGAGATCAGCGAGCCGAGAAACTCCTCGTCCTTGACCAGCTGCACGTATCGAATAATCTTCTTTCGCTCCACTTTGGTCTTGACGAGGTAGTCCTGGACACGGGCGTTTTGAGTGACACTTTCCTTTTCGCGATTGACGTGCTGCAGAGCGTTGACCAGCGCTGTGGCGACCTGCTGTGAGATTGCGAGCGACTGCAAGATGGCGGGTTTCTCCTGCTCAAAGTTGAACGCAGGACGCTTGGTGCCCTTTTTGCGCAGCTTACTCTTCTTCTCCTCTTCCTTTTGAAGCGCTTCGGCTGCTTTGCGGTCACTTCGGATCTGTGCTTCGATGCGCTGCTTCTCCTGCAGCTTGCGGTATGCCTCGGCGGCCTCGTTCTTGCGTTGAGCCTCCGACTTCTTTCCTCCACCACAAGCATGGTAGAGACCAGCGACCATCTTCATGGAAGGATCATCTTTGAACTGCTGATGCCAGGAGAGCAAGACACGCATGAGCAGCTTTCGCACCGATGCATCCACCAGCTGGTCTTGCGACATGATCTTGATGCGGTCTACGAGCTGGTCATTGGCAAAGGTGGTTTGGAAGCGCTGGCCGCAGTTCTCGACAAGAGCCTTGAGGATGATGAGTGCACGCTTTTGTCCGTGCACGTTGGAGTATTTGAGCTTTTTGCGCAGCGCACGGCTCGCCTCTGCGGGACCGGTGGATTGGAGGTTGATGGCTTCGACGAGCTCGGGGATGCCATCGTACTCCTCTTCGGCATAACGTTGGGTGCAGAGACGATCGATCCAGTCGGTGACGGCAGAAAAGGGCTTGCGGTTGCCCAGGTATCCCTGCGCTTGGTCCGTGAGCTCCTGTAGCGTTCAATGCCAGCAAAGACAATGGCGATGGATTGGATCAGTAAACCTATTGACAGAGGCTCGACAAAGGACACATGTATCATTGTTGGAGGGGTTAGCCTACCTTGAGCATGATATGGCGATGACGACCCGATACGCTGGCCGGGTGGAGACTCTTCGTTGGTAGGGTGGTGGTGGAAGATAGAAAAGTGGAGTGGAAACTCGAGGACGGAAAGTGCGGCCGGCGACTGACGATTGGGATGATAACGGTGAGCACGAACGAGACACTGAGAGAGATGTGCCCAAAACGTGGCAGGGAGCAAGCAGCAGGCGAAGCGAGCCGACTTGGGACTTGAGAAAGGGTTGGGTGTGGAGAAGGACGCTTCTGTGTGCGTCCAATCGCATCGCATCGCATCAGAATCGAGCGTGTCGGGGTCCAAATCGAAAGACGCGGGGCACAATCATTGTGCTGCTTTCCCCTACAAGCTGGCCTGTGCAGCCTGTGCAGCCTGTGCAGCCTGTGCAGCCTATGTAGCCCTCTGATATACAGATACTGTATTGAGCTCAGCCCTTTTTCACTCCTTGGAAAAAAACAGTGACGTACGAGTCGGTCAATTTGGCGATCTATGCCAAAATGTTTTTGACTATGGTCTAACATTAGCGCTATAAAATTTGCGCTCGATGCTGTTGCTGCTGCTGGCTTCCGGTGACCCTGATTGGGTGGGCATACGTTTGATGTCCACTTGACAACAACAGGCTCTCAATTCGCCCGCGAATCACGGCAAATCATTCTTCATACCGCGTGATTCAATGACGCTGGGCTCTCCCTTCCCTGTGCGTGGTCGCACGAGATACATCCAGCGTGCGGATACTAGCTGAACCTTGACGCTCGGTGGTCGACTGCCGACGACGAGACTGGCTCCATCTCTTTCGCTTATCCCATCTCGGTGCCATGCTGTATGAAATATATAAAGATGTATCGGTTGTCGAGCGGAGCCACGAGCCGTCGTGCTAACACGAATACCGGAAGTAACACCCTATTCAATGTATCTGCTTGGCATTCGGATATCGGATCTAAGTTTGATCCGTGAGCCGACGGTTGCGAGACGCAGCATGAGAAACGAAAAGAAAGAGGAAAAAGGTCAATTCTTTTAGTGCAAATTCCCAATTCCCAAAATTGAAATCCATATTTTTGGAGCTTCAGGCCAATAGGTTACTGTAGTTGTGTGCAACCGGCGTTTTTCTCGAGTGTCCAGCCACACCTGTGTCCCACCAAAGCTGCAGCTGCGTGCCAACAATGGATTTCGCATCGGCCACACAAAGCTAAGGGTCTGATCCTTTCTTTAGGCCCTTGATCTCTTCTTTACATCCAGTTTCTACATCACACCCACCTTTACAGCTGCCATTGCCACACGCAGCCATAAAAAAGGCACAACCCAGGGGCTACAGCTCGTATCCTCGAGCTTACAAGCACCTTTCACACAACGCTTCTTGTCACCACCTATTTCCCACACTGCACTTGGCTTCTCAGCTTGCTTGGCTCAAGTTGGCGTTTTTTTTGCACCGTGAGCAAATATGCCTCCTGCTCATCGCGGCCCAACCGGCTCGCCCATGGACAGGTGGACCGATGCTTCCCCTAGCGCCATCTCCAGCGGTTTCCAGACCGCCATGTCGCTCGGCCCGCAACCTCGTTTGGACTTCACCATGCCAGCATCCGGTCTTTCGCAGAGCATGAATTCGGCCAACTTTAATACCGACGACGAAGACGATTTCGACGAAGATGACGATGCAGATGGTGGATCGCCCGCCAACGTCACCGGCAAGAAGCCCAACGGCAAGGGCGCAAAGGCCAAAAAGAATGCCGCTGCCGCCAAGGGCAAAGATGCCAAGGCGGCCCAACACAGGAAGGAGCAGAATAGAGCCGCCCAGCGCGAGTTCCGACAGCGCAAGCAGCAATACATCCGTGCGCTCGAAGCAAGAGTTGAGCTTCTCTCCTCCGATCACGATACCCAGGTCAACCGTCTTCGATTTGCATTGCGCCACTTGCTGGCTGAAAACAACAATTTGCGTGGCATCGTCGGCAGTCTGGCTCATTTCATCGGCAAACGCAGTATCGGCGGATGTCTCGTCGAAGCTGGCATGACAAGAGAGATGCTGGAAGCAACCATGAACTCATCCAGCGAAAAAGTCATGTCCGAAGCTTGGGCCAACTGGCCAGGTGCGGGCGAGTGCGAAGCGCTCAAGCAGATTCGCAAGGAGAGTAACATCCCTCCTGAGGGCTTGCCGGAGAGCAAACTTGCCAACTACTTTCGCGACATGAATAACAACAAGGCATCGGCGGATGCATCGGCAGATGCAACTGCAGGTGATAAGAAGAAGAGGACCATGGATGATGCGGCTAGCAAAGACCCCAAGCGCAAACGCAAGACCGATGAGACACCTTCTTCCACTGGAGCTGGACCAAATACCGCTACCGCTTCCTCAAATCAAAGCAGTCCTTCCGCTGGTCCTGACTTCATAGGCGCTGGTCAAACCTTCACTAGCTCCCCTCAAAACGTGGCCAACAACGACATGAACCAGGCTTGGCAACAACAACAGCAGCAGCAGCAGCAGCAGCCACAACAGCAACAACAGCAACAACAGCAACAGATGCCCTACGCACTCCCGAGCCAGTTTTGGCAGATGCCACCGTCTGGACTCACCCCAGGCAATCGCAGCAACGATGTCGATTCCATGTTTGCTCAAACGTTGCTCGGAGGCGGCAACCCAGATCTATCCAGCCTCGCATCCATGTTCCCCAACGGCGGAAGCCTCTTTTCGCCGCAGGAGGCAGCCTCTTTGAACAATCTTATCCCTAGCTCCAGCGCTGGTAGCATCAACGATCCCACCGCTAACGCCAATTTTAACTTTCTCAGCTTCGGGTCCTCGGCACCCAACTTTTCGAGTGCGGCCGCAGCCGCCCCGACCTATCCAACTACGCCAGGCTCGAGAGCAACAGGTGGCGTCGAAGCACTTTTGAAACCTAGCAGTGTCCGAGCTTCACCGGAGCAGATGCGCGCGCTTCGCCGTCGTTATGCGCGCATTCTCGCTCGCGTAAATCGCATATGGGCCAAACGCGGCGCGTCTTGCTACCTCAACCTTCCCAACGACTACCAGCTAGACGACGATGATATGAGATATCTCGAGAGAGACGAAGCCACCAATCCGCATACCAAGTTGGCCTGCACGAAGCTGCCCAACGGATGGGACGAGGGCGACTTGGGCAGCGCAGAAGGCTCTTCGGCGGATAGCAAGGCGACGTACGACACAGAGAACAAAGCACAGAGCTTCCTCCAACTCTCTTACCACATGTACAACCGCTACATCAACCCAGACTATAACCTCCCGCCCATCCTGAAGCCTACACCACTGCAGCTGGCGACACCGCACGATCATGCGCTAGACTCGATCCCCTGGGCAGCCATCCGCGACAAACTGATTCAGATGCCCGAGTTGGAACTGCACAGCGTCATCATCGATTCCATCCGTTTCTTCTCGCCCTCAAGTGGAGATATCAATTTGGAGCATAACTGGGTCCTGACGCTGCCCTTCTTCATCAGGTATCCGCAGCTAGCCGATGCCACTCTTTTGGCAAATGCCAACAGACATCGGGTGAGCAGGGGCGAGCCAGAGGTCACGATGGAAGAAGTTTGGAGGGAGCATCACAGGTTCCGGGAGTACACGCAGACCAAGTTGAAGGAGCTCACATGAACGTCGGAAGATCAGATTGCCAGAACGTCTTACATATCTCTTTGTTTTATAATCACCCACCACATGTATTTTTAGCGTTTGCATACACGCCGACCCCCGACAATCTGAGGGGTTGAGGCTGTACTGCCAATGATACAATCATACCTTCTACTTGTCCTTTCGAGAGCAATCAGTGATTGTTTGTCCTTCTGACAAAGTTGGTAGATGATGCAGCGGCGCAACGCGAAGAACCAAAGGAAATTGGCTCGGAACGCGGACTCCACATTTTCTCGGTGATTTTGGCCGACTCGCTCGGTTACGTTACACTCGACCTTCTTTTGCTCCTCGTTGATCCCCACTAACACTCACCATCAACGACGGAGGCAAGCATGAGGCCGGTCTCAGGGGTACGCTGTGGCGTTTCCACGCTGGTCGCAGCGCCGGCGAAGGGCAGCTTGACTCGTCGACTGCTGTCTAGCTCCACGTCAAGGTCGTCCACTTCGACCGACTCACTCAACAGCGACAGCGCCACCTCTTCATCTTCATCGTCATCTTCGTCCAAGTATCCCGGCTTCTCAGCAGACCCCAACTTTCCACAACCTTCGCCTCCAAGACGGAATCAGCGACGCAGCACGCTGAGCCGCACCCTCTTTGCCCTCGGCTGGATCCCCGTTGCCGCATTCATCACCTCCCATCTCTACAGCTTGGGCAACGTCACCGGTGGATCAATGTCACCCACCTTCAACGGGCCTTACTCTGTTGCATCGGCCGCAAATGCACCTTCAGACGTGGTTCTGCTCAACCGTAATATAAAAGTCAAGTATGAAGAGTTGAAGGCTGGCGACATCGTCACGCTCATCTCTCCCTTGGATCCTAGGATGCTCTTGACAAAGCGGATCATTGCGCTGCCTGGGGATACAGTGAGAGTGTGGGTGCCAGGCTCTCATCCGTCCAAGGGTGGCAGTGGGTTGACCGGGGGTTGTTGGACAAGGCACAAAATCCCACCCGGCCATGTTTGGATAGAAGGCGATGCAGCGGTATCCATCGTACCTGGCTCTTTGGCACGCATAGCCAACTCTCCGCAAACCTCTGCCGCTTCGCTGCGTAACAAGTCAAGAGACAGTCGAGAGTTTGGCCCTGTGCCACTAGGCCTTATCACCTCTAGGATCGAGTACATTCTCTGGCCGCCCAAAAGATTCGGTACCCCGGCACCACGCCCTGTTGCCTCGAATGCGCAAGAGTCCCCATCGATATCAGGATCGAGAGCAACCTATCCCCAATCTACACTCAACGAAGACAGGACCACCCAAGTCAATCCCAGCCTAGCACGGATACTCGACGAGATGACCCAGATGGCACCAAGTGCCAGGAGCAAAGCCCACCCAGAGGACAGCGTCATTAGTCCATATGTGGATTGGGCCGATCCCGACGCGCACGAAGACGAAGATGGGATGGGGGAGAAGAGGAATCTTGGCGAGCAGGAAAAGTTGCGCAAGACTGCTTGGAATGGTCTAAGCAGAGGTGGGAGATTGGGAGATGACGCCGATTGATCCTCATGTCGCTCTCACCCGTACACGAAGCATTGAATGAAAATGTCTGTTGGAATGGTACAGCAAAGCGTTCCCTTGTCATCATTACGATTGTGATCCTCGGAGCAAGTGTGAAAGTTGTGAGCGATGCGTTTGCAGCCATTCTTCCTGATCAAGACCGCGACGGAGGAACCAGCCCTCCTCACCCCTCTTCTCCACCTTGACCTCGTCATTATCTCGAATTGGGGTTGGCTTGAGACTCGCCAACACCCGCTCCCGGTTCCAGCTCGGGTCTGTGTGAGAAAGCTTCACCCAGCGCGGGGTCAGATTCCACGCCGTTCCAATCGTATCGTATACACAATCGCCTTGTGTTCTGAGGAGATACATGAGCCCACCCCACCCTGCTATCGTGAATGCTGTGGCTATGATGACCAACGTGTTTCCCACAAAGCCGAGCAGAACCGATGTGATAAAAAGTGAGCTGACAAGCACTATCGCGACCAAAGACGCTCTCGAGCAGAACATCACCGTCGCATCTCTGCTGAGCCAAGGTATTGGCGCCCAAACAACATGATATACCAACCCTTGATCCAACCCCATCACCTCGAGCTCCACTCGCATCTCTTCTCCCTCTACATCTTCCTCCTGTCTAGCCTTTCCTTTCCCTCCACCGGTGGTCCCAGACAGGGCCTCGACAGCAACGCTTTGCAGCTGTCTTCGGAACTTGTGCAGATCCCACCCCCACACGGCTTCCTTGCAAACAAGATGCTTGGAAAAGTGCCTGTCGTCTGCAAATCGCTCGAAGGCTTCTTGGAGACCGACGGAAACCAAACGTGAAGTTTGACGCTTCGCGGGACGCTGGAATACGGTGCCCAGATCAAAATCTCCCATTGACCCCCCGGTCAGGAGCTTGTCCGCATCTCTTTCTCCGTTCGTATTCTCAGCGGTGGTTGCGGGCTGGTTGGGAGGGGGAAGGAAGTCGTCAGTCACGGGAGCCCATGGAGGATGCGTGCCGGATGCATCGCGTGACTGGGAGCGAGAGATCTCTTCCGAGGTGGCGTAGAGAGGTTTCTTCTGGGCCGAGTTCCACACTTGCAATCTTTCACCTTGCTTTGGATTGTAGGAGGTGGACGAGGCGCCTTTAAGCTGGCTGACAAGGCCCACAAGGTTCTGTTTCCACCCTTGCGAACCGCCGCTTGGTAGACCACGGAGAGCTGGCACATCATCAGCTAGGGCATAGGGCAGCCCGTCCACCGATGAAACTTTCAGCAGCGGTATATCGATTGTTTTCGCAACAGGGGTGGAAGGATGGATGACGCGGATTCGCAGAGAGAGTTCCTTGGTGTGCGGTTCTTGGGGCCGTGTATCGGAGAGAAAGCACTGGAGGAGATCTGTTGGGTTGTTCGCCTGACTCCGATATGGAGAGTGGGTGAACGTCCGTACCTTTACACGACGGGAGGAGGAGCGAGTGGGATAAGCTGAGCTTTCGAGATCTTCATCGTCATCGGCGTGGAGGTTGAGTGGTTGATAGCCAGACGATGTGGGCGGATAAGAGGTGCCGTTCAAGGGCAGTGGTGGCATGACGCCTATTTCTCGGATAAATCCTGATCGAGCTGCCGATGGCTCAGCGGTGATCTCAGATGCTAGGCTTGGAGGGGATGTCAAGATGGGAAGGGTAAAAGGATACCGTAGCGGGAAGGGTTCTTCTTGCAGCTGGCCCAAGCTTTCTTGTGAAAGTCCGAATTCCGAGCTCACAGTCGTGCAGATCCAGGGTCCAACACTCCTTTTCTTCCCCAAACGCCTTGCTTCTTATCCATCATTGGCTTCTTCATTCGACCGACCCGCCTCCTCTCCACCTCCATCTTACACCACAACATGTCGCCATAGCACTTCAAATCGAGGTGGTAAGATGTCACGGCCTGTCGAGCAGCTTCAAGTTCAAGTGCGTCCAATTCTTCTTTGCCTGATTCGTGACTTGAGTTTCTTGCAGTGAGGCGCTGACACTGTATCTTGCATTGGCGTTGATCCTAGCAGGGCACCCCAAACCGCCTAGTTGGGGCCTTGATCCTCATCACAGCACTAGCTTTGTTCTCTGTATATACGCTGTGGGCGATTGTCCTCGTAAGTTTCTTGGCCTCTCTTCGCCTTCTCATCTCTCTTTTTCATCCATTGCACTCCGCAACCCACTCACATCAACTTCTTTCTCTGCACCAACCTCGCCCACCACCACCTCTTCATGTTCCTGGATCTGCGATTTCGTTGGTAGCCATTCCTGCCAACCGATTCTTTCATCCACACATGGATCCCAGATAGACAATGGGCAATCGCCATCCCTTCTCTAGTGCTCGTTGTCGGGTTGGGAACGGTTGGAGTGTACACCGGGTTGCTGATGCGCCATGATGCATTGGAGGATTTGGCCAAGAAAAAAGCGAAGGATGGGAAGAGCCGATGAATGAAGGGTCCATGGCTTGACTGAGTCCTACGGTTGGCTGGTTGCGGTTCATGTCACTAGGAGGACCGAGTTCAAGGGTGAGGGCTGCAACACGTGGAACGAAGCACATGTCAGATACATGTTGATGGGATTAGGGCTCTTATCAAGGTTCGTCGATTTCAAAACTCAAAAGGAAGGCAACATCTTCGCACATCAAGACACAAACAGAGGGAGTGATGTAGAGAAGACCCGATTACCATTGTTATAAAAGCAAAAAGAAATAACCCAAGCATCCAAATACAGAGAGCAGTTTTGAAAGAGTAGTAGAAGTACAAGTAGTATGGCATCACCAAACTAGGAGCTCATTGAGCTCGTAGCAAGAGACTGCGATGTGTATAAAAGAAGGCAAAGTGCAACCGGCCGAAGAAGAGGGTATGCGTATGAGCGGGTTGCGTCAAATTTTGGTGGGAAGTGTCTAAAGCAGACGAACTTTACTTGGTGCCGAGAACACCGGCAATGCAAGCCGAAGAGCAGGTGACAAGGATACCGGTGATAAGCGAGAGGGGAGCAAGGCGGGCAATGGCACCACCACGGCTGGGGGCAAGACCGGAGAGCACACCAATGTTGATACCGAGCGAGCCAATGTTACCGAAACCGGCAAGCATGAAGTTGGAGATGAGGACGGATCGGTCCGAAAGGGGGTTGGCGGAGGTCTTGATCTTGGCAAGCTCACCGTAAGCAACGAACTCGTTGGCGACGATCTTGGTGGCAAGCAGCTGAGAGACGCGAAGAAGCTCGGCCTTGGGGACACCCATGCACCAAGCGAAGGGGTAGAGGATGTAGCCGAGGATGAGGGTGAGGGTGAGGTTGTTAATGGTCCAGAAGTTGCCAATGTAGGTCAAGATGCCGTTGACGGTGTAAAGGAGCGAGACAATGCAGAGCACGTTGCAGAAGATGAGGGCAGCAACGCGAACACCGAGCCAAGCACCGTTGGAGAAGGCGTGAAGGGGGTCGACGGCATCAGCCTTCTCGTTAAGCTGGATGTTGACGGAACCGGCAGTGACGGGGGTCTCGGTCTCGGGAACGACCATCTTGGCAGCAGCGATCGAGGCGGGGATCGACATGACGGCGGCAGTGATAAGGTGGGTAGGCGAGACGCCCATCTGGACGTAGGCGAGGAAAACGGAACCAGCGATGGTTGCGAAACCCGAAGTCAAGACCTGGAAGATCTCGGCGTTGGTCATGAGGTCGAGGAAACTCTGAACAAGAACAGCGTTCTCACCCTGGCCGATGAAGGGCGAAGCGGCAGCGACGACGGCCTCGGCACCCGAGATGCCCATGAGCTTGAAGAAGAACCAAGCGAACTTGCGAATGGCCCACGACATGACACCGAGGTACGAGAGAAGCACGACGAGGGCGACGAAGAAGATGATGGACGAGAGGGTGTCGATGAAGAAGTAGTGCTGGCCAGCGAGGTTGCCCCAGAAGAAGGCGGCACCACCAACCTGACCCTGAGCGAGCAAGTCGGCAGCGGCGAAGGCGAGCCATTGGGCAACGGAGTAGAATGCACCAGTCTTGAAGACGAGGAGACCGATGATCATTTGAAGACCAAGACCGGTCATGACGGGCTGCAGCTTGATGGAAGCGCGGCGGGTCGAGATGACGTAGAAGAAGCAATTGATCAGGAAGAGACCGAAAAGCGAACGAGCACGGTCGGCGTATCGCGACTCGGGAACCTCCTTGATACCGAAAGCGGAGCCAAAGTAAAGAGCGAGGAGAGCGAGCCAGCCAAGAGCAATCTGACCGTAGTGGGGGATCATGCTCCATGGCTTGGAAGCGCAGTTGGTCCAGACAAGCTCAATAGCCTTGGCAAAGGGTGCTTTGGGGAGGTAGCGGTTGTTGTGGAAGAGAATGAGCAGGATGAAGAACCACGACCAGAAGGTAGTGATGACCCATCGGTGGCGAGTCTCCTCACGGATGATACCGGGCAACCACCAGCCGAGCTAATTTGGGAGATCAAAAATAAAAGCGAAGAATGTCAATAAGAAAGCCAGATCCAGAGAAGCAGGTCAAGAAATGCCAGACTCCCAGATGCAGGCGTGCAAGCCGCCGTCCGAGCTGCGGAAGGCGACACTTACGATCAGGCAGATAAGGGCCATGTCAAAGACAACGCGGGTAGCCTTGTGGGTTCGGATCGAGTGCCAGACCTTGCTGACACGACCGGGCTCACCCTGAGGGTGGGGCTCGATGGCCTCAACAGGAGGGCGGCCGTTGCTCTCGATGTCACGGTCGCTCGAGGAGTAGGCGAGCTTGTCGTCGGCGGCATCGTGGTGGGAGCCGTTGCTGACGTGCTCCTCAGCAGCGTCCTTGGCGAGCTGAGGAGTCTGAGAAGTGGGGGCCTCAGCAGACATGGTGCTAGAGAGAGTCTAGAAAAGACGTGGAGGAGAGAGGCTATCTAGCTTAGGGTAGGGGGAAGTAGTCACTGCGTTGCGAGAACGAGTCGACGAGGTGAGCAGATCCGCAATGGAAGCGGAACGCCGGATGAGAAAGGAGAGGGGCGTGGAGAGGTGGGGTTGGAAGACGGGGGAAAGGGGGGATGAAGGTGAGAAGAAGGAGCAGTATGATATAGGAAGGAGGTCAAGCGAATCAGTCGAAGAGAACGAGGAGGGACACGACCAGACAAGGGAGGACGAGAAAGCAAAGATGAAGCGGTTAGCGTGGCGTGGCGAGCAGAGGAGTCAAGCTCAAATCCAACCGGCGATAGAATCCGGTAATTCACACAGAGCCAGAGGAAACCACCAAATTTGGGAGGCGAAAAAAAGAGGACCGGGAAGATTTCCAGTGTGGAGCGGCACAAGCTCAAAAATTCAAAGAAAAATAAAAATTGAGAGTGAACCGACCCAGGACCTGATTGCTCGTTGGCAGACACCAACCACGCCCTGGAATGGCCACGAAGGCAGTGAGCAGCAGCAGCAGCAGCAGCAGCATCAGTGTGCGCGTCCTGTTCGGCTCTAGAAGGGATATCAGGGACGAGAAAGCGATTCAGGAACGGTGGAGCACACAGACGGTGCTAGCATGTGGCAACATTGAGGAGGATGTTGTGCCTATCCAGGACGTTCTTATCACACGCGCTAAAGGCAGAGAAGCGAAGCGGAGCACGAGAACCCGGGTGCACAAAAAGATAGCCAATGAGATTTTGTTCAAAGCCATTTCCAGCAGCGATAGGCAACGCGAGCACAAACAGAGCTGGGGAAAGAAGAGCGTAGCCAATTGAAGCTAGACAGCATGGCAAGCATACTCCGAACCGGTGGTTAGGCGTCCAGTCGAGATTGAGGCACTAGGACACACGATTTGGCAGCAGCGGAAGCCATTGCAACGAAGAAGAGGGCCACACGCGACACGATAGCCATTGTGGCTTGGGAAGAGGGCGAGATACAGAGAAATGAGGACGCATGAGAAGGTCGCAACGGGCGGCATACGATGCACAAGCGAGGAAAAGTGCAGGGAGAAAGACAAGGAGGAGGAACAGTCACGAGACTCGACGACGAGGACAAGGTTGCGTTGGCTATCAGACCGGCACTATTGAAGAGTAAGGGGTGAACGATATGGTGCGACTTGACAGAGAGGGATGGGTTAGAAAGGAAGGCCAAGCGAATTGAAAAGGAGCAACGTCTTCCGAAGCAAAGCCAAAGAGCCAAAATGAACAACCCAGAGCCTAGACTGTGGTGGTCCTGTGAACGACTTTCGCGATTAAGTCAATTGTGCTCTCTGCCCCTCTCTCTCCGTTTCATTTCGTCCCACTTGCTCACACACACATATGCTTTGCTCCAGCTTTTCATGCTTTGCCTTCCTATCGCAACCTCAAACAAGAACAATCTCAATGAAGATGTAGACAAAGGTTGACTGCGGTGTGAGAGTGCCAAGAAGATTTTCCGGCCATGTCGTTTGGAGGGTCGAGCCTGGTACAAAATTTCCAATCGCCGCATTCTGGCACCAAGCCCTGCAGAGTGTGAGAGGTCCACAAACAGAAAAATTCCAAGCGGGTGGAGGCGGGACAGAAGATCTGCTTTGCACGCGGTCCCTTTTTTGAAACCATTTTCCTCTTTTTTTGGACCAGAGATAAGTGGTTTGAAAAATGTGGTGCATGCGCGCCGAGGCAAGCCTTAAACGGACGAAGAAAAGAGGAGAATTTTTAAATTCAAAATACTGTATTTTTCGCATTTTGTTATCGGTCCTAACGGCGGATTGAGGCATCGAGAGCACCTTCTTCTGTGTTGCACTTTCGCCAAATCCAAACTCCGGCGCGTGACAAGATTTTTTCTTTTTCTCTCCGGCCTCGGAACAATAACTTTTTTCTTCCAAAGGTGATGGTCCACTGCTGAAACACGCTCAAGAAGATATTTGGGCGTTCACGCAACGCGACATCGCACAAAGTGATTCGTCAATATGCTGATCGACAACCTCTCCTTGACGTTGCGATTTTTGTGACTTGGAGGTGGGCTTCGAGGACGTTATGATGCGGCAAGAGTAGCAGACTGCTATTGGTTGCTAAGGGGGTCACGCGGGTGGGACAAACTGAGGAAGGTGGAAAAAAAAATCTAGTTTCATGCATGCAGTGACCCTGATTTGTTCTTTTTTTTCTTTTTTTTTCAATCTCCTCTGCCGCGCTCCCTCTCTCTCAGAGCCTTTTGCCGCAATCCAAACCATACCCAACGCGGATCAAGTCGTTCCACCAGCAGACAATGCCTTGGGATGAGCAAAGATAGCTTATGCTATTCGATCTCGTTCGAAACCTGCTTCTACGACGTCTCGGCCAGGCTCAACGCCAATCATAGCGAGAAGCTGAGAATCTTGCTCCCCCGAACATGGACCTGGATCACATCGAGTTTGGTAACCAATCACTCACAACCTTCGGATGGAACAGGGACATGAAAGATTGTTCTTCATCTCATGGGTGACACCCGCTTGGGCCGAACGGATCATGGACGAAAGAGACTGTGCGAGAGTCAATGGTCTGGGCTGTACAAGGGCGTGGGAGGCACCGTCTGGTGGCTTCAGGCTCTCACGATCGCAACCACACCCACGCTCATTTCAGAGTGTGATATTGTTCTCATGTCATCTTCCTACAACTTTCTTTACTTCCAACAGGCACCATGTCTGGGGCAGAACGCACCATCGAGGCAAGTGATGTCTTGGGATCGCTCCATTCAGCTCAGTTCGAAAGGCGGGGGCCGATCTGCATGAGCAACAAGACGGGGTAAGACCATGTCAGAAACTCTTCTCATCTTCCGAGCTTCCTTGTTGCGATCTAACATCTCTCACCAGCCAAAAAATTCACTTTGGAGTTGACGGCTGCTCGGAAGACATCAAATCTCGGCAATACTCCCATCATAGCGGGGGGATGACCAAAACACCATGTCGATGCACAAGCCTTCTTGCGTACCCTCAGACCAATTGTTTTGCTTCGCTTCGTCTTCCACATGGCGCCCCACACTTGCTCTCTCCGCACTTGATAAGAACGACAAAACAAGACCCGGGTGTCGGTCCCTTTTGATGATGGTGTTTGCCGCTATCTTGGAACAGTGTGATTGCTTGGCCCCGCAAACCCCTTCGGCCATCTCCGAAACCTCCCCACTCTTCCAACACCCTTCCGCCTTTCCCTTTCTTCCACTTCCCTTTCTTCGCATTCACTGTCGCCCTATCAGCGCCCCGTGCGTAGGCCAGTGTTGTTTGCCCTCCGTGACCCCGCATGACAAAGTTCTCTCTGTGTCTGGTTTCAGCAAGCCCATGGCTGCCCTCGGATTTTGGTTTCCTATCATGCCCCTCCAACGGAGGTCTGCCGCACTCGATAAGCATCCCTCGCCGCGCTTTCCTCAGCCTTCCTGGCTTGCCCTTCCGATCTTGTTGATGCAGCCATGACAACTGATTGTCAGACGCACCCAGATACGACGGATGCTCGGACTTGAGCAACGGTACACAAGCGACCATCCCATGTGATAAGGCACGCAAGAGCACCCTGCGGAGTCGCTTTCGAGACTTGGCAGGACTTCCGAGCAGAGACGCAGGGATGTGTGTAGCAGGATGACAGGAAAGAGGACGATGAGTAAGAATGAGCGGATCATGCGGCGAGGAGCGACTTCTGAGAGGTGGCTAAGTCAGTTGCCAAATGTCAGCGTGCGTGCCGGGTATGGCACTCGCATGAAGGCCGGTGGCTGGACAACTTTTTTCTGAATCACCGATCTTGGTCCAACTGAATCCGCAGATCCAGCCATGGAATCGGGTCACGTTCCGTCCTTCCACACACACTCAGTCTAGGAGACATTAGGATGCTGTCTAGAACGAACGATTGACATTACAAAGCAGGACTATATCTACTCAGCGATAATGAGCGAAGCCTTACCGTAACCGGTACCACAGCAGAGCGTGGCCACACCGACCTGCTGGCCCGTCCTGCGCAGCTCAGCGAGTAGACTGGTCACCAATCGGCCACCCGAGGCACCGAGAGGGTGACCTAGCGCAATTGCACCACCCTTGGGGTTCACCTTGGCCGCGTCGAGCTTGAGCGTGTCCATCACCATGAGCGACTGCGATGCGAAGGCCTCGTTGAGCTCCCACAGGTCCACGTCATCCGTCTTGAG
Organism: Ustilago trichophora; assembly: GCA_900323505.1. NCBI lineage: Eukaryota > Fungi > Basidiomycota > Ustilaginomycetes > Ustilaginales > Ustilaginaceae > Ustilago > Ustilago trichophora. Next base: position 1,687,473 of record OOIN01000003.1, on the reverse strand, counting down.
CTGGAAGCGTTCGAGCAGCTTGGGGACTGCCTCGGCGGGTCCGATACCCATGACATCAGGCTTGACACCCTTGGTAGCTGTGCCTACCCATCGGCCCAGAATCTCCATTCCTGCAGCCTCGGCGACGTCTCGTCTCGCCATGGTGAGGGCAACGGCGCCGTCACTGACTTGGGACGAGTTGCCTGCGGTGCTCTTGCCATCGGCGCGGAAGACGGGCTTGAGCTTGCCCAGCGACTCAGCAGTGGTTCCTGGTCGGATGCCTTCGTCCTTGCTGATGAGCTTCTTGGTCTCCTTGCCGGTCTCGGGGTCAATCCAGCGGACTTCGATGGGCTCAATTTCAGAGCCCAGTCGTCCGTCCTGTTGAGCAGCGTCGGCTTTTCGGTGCGAGTCAGCAGCGAATTGATCCTGTCGCTCACGGCTAATGTTCCACTTGTCTGCCACTCGCTCCGATGTCTCGCCCATGGGCAAGATGCAATCACGAGCGTCGACCGAGTCCGACTCCTTGAGCCACGGGCTCAAGTCCACAGGAATGGCACGAGAACCGTAGTTGCGCGTCATTGACTCGACACCGGCAGCAATACCGCACTGAATCTCACCGGCGCGGATGGCGTTGGCAATGTCGGTGATACTCTGCAGTGAACTGGCGCACTGGCGGTTGACCGTTTTGTAGGCCGAAGTGATGGGCATACCAGCGTGCAGCGCTGCCATACGTCCAGACTTGGCTCCGCCGAGCTCCATCAGCACGGTTCCGGTGCAGACGTCCTCGATGATGCTCTTGTCCACACCGCGCGACTCAAGCCTCTCGCGTGTGCGTTGGAGCACATGAGCCAGGAGCTCTTCAGGGTAGGCATCCTTGAAGCCCTTCTTCATGCGTGCGATGGGAGTTCGCAGAGCGGTGGTGAAGACAATATCGTCCGCTCGCTTCTGGAGAAGGCTCTGGAGCCCTTGTCGTACTGTGGGACTGCTTCGGAATGCCATGTTGGTGGTTTGATCCTGAGGTTAGGAAGCGGTTGCCTCGAGATGGTGTGAGGCCGACTTAGACGTAGTTGAGCTTGATGCTGTCTGAGTGCAAATGTATTCTGCGGAGCCGTCTTGCGTCTCGGATGAAGAGTACGATGGAGAGAGAAGGAAAGGAAAGAAGGTCTGGCTCAACCGATCTTGCCCGTTCAAGTTTATTGGAACGACTCCGCACACAGCAAGAGCTCACTTCACAGTCCGAGTACGACCGTCAACGTAGAGGAAACTCACGGACAGGGTCCGCTGCTAAAAGCCCAACCCGAACGTTCTTCCACTCGCGGCTGCTAGCTGCTGGTTGTGGGGAAAAAGTCTCTCTCCACTTTGCGTGTGCTGTCTAGCTTCCCGTCAATTCCGTATCGGAACTTGTCTCGTCAACTTTCATCCGCCCGCGGTGTCGATCCGCGAGTAGCCGAACAGCGAATCGGGCACATCGGGAATAAGGAGCCTAATTTTCATGTCTCCATTTTCTTCCAAAAAAAAAATCCATTTCGTTTTGATTTTTCGAACACAAAGCAACCAACCTGTCAAAGTCCGCATGACATGTTCCAACCGATAGACTTTCATCTGCCATCGTTGCTCAAAGATGGTCTAGACAATGGAAGGTGGACGCAACGCAGGTACCCAGTCCTTCCGGCGGGGCTGTAAAGCCTATCCGGTAGACTCTACCTCTCTCTCTGTGCATGCTGAGGTAAAGCGAATGTGCACGGCAACGCGGCGAATGGACAAGAATAGCTCGACATGGGCTTGGCTGAGCATTCTGGCAACATGGTCTTCGCTAAGCTTGTTGTTGTACCACGTGTAAGGTTGTGTTGAAGTAGCTTCCTTTCTCAAGCCTACGGCTGCACCTCTAGTGTCCTTTTGACTGCTGCCTGTTCAGGAAAGGAGAGGAAAAGGGTTGTGCCTGAGCCGTGAGAGGAAAGTATAAGATGGCGGGATTTGTAGGATCCCGTAATGGCGTCCCTCGTTGTAACACCATCATATCTCGCTGCCCTAGCTCAAGCACAAGCGCAAGCGCTACTGCCCCTATCTTCGGGCTTAAAGGACTCAAACGTGTAGGCTCGCCGGTCGGGTCTAGCACCAGTGCGCATTCCACGCACCCTTTCAATCCTAGGGCAGGTTTCCGCGGAACATCATCGTGTTTGATACACGCCTCCTCGCTCTATTGTACGCGACAACGACTGCTGGACAGCTTTGTGAGTATCTCTTCGCTCTCCAAAGAATATAAAGACTTGGTAATTTTCACCTCCTTTCTTATCTTTCAAACCGATACCACACAGACGCACATCAAGACACGATCGCAACGATAACAGAAAACCACTTCCAAATGGCGCGAAACGAAACCTGGAACGCTACCCTGCTATGCATGCTTGTCTTCCTGTTGTTCAATGGCGATGCATGCAATGCAGCTGCGCTTCCACGCATGGCACCGCTCAAAGAAGTTGCAATGGACGGCAACACACTGTCTGCACCCACACCTCTACCCATTGTATCCACCTACACTCTCTACTTCGGAGTGGGCGGAGCGACCGCTGCCGCGCCCGTGAGTTCCCAAACTTCTGCTGTGCCTACCGCTAGCATCTCCGCCTCAAGTTCGGCTCCCGCTCGATCGACTGCTAGCTCCGGCCAGTGCTCTTCGAAGAGGAAGCACACCTCAGCTCGGGCATCTGTGGCAGCTTCGCCTTCTGGCAGCCTCACGTCGTCAAACGTGAGCGGTAAAATTTCGAGCTCTGCTTCGGCTTCTTCAGCATCGCAGCAGAATAGCGTGTTTCCAACTGTGGCCCCTGCTACTCCGACCTCGAATGTGACGGGGCAGAGAGTGTCTGCAAGGGTCGAGGGAGTGCTCCCACACAATTTTGTCAACCAGGTCGATACGCTGGTGGAGACGTATCACGGAATCACGGGTCGAAAGGCGAGGCAGGTGGCGCTGATTTTGGCCAATCAGACAGGCACTCCTGCGAACGCATCTAGGGCCGAGACGATTCTATCCAATCTCGCCGAGGCGTACCCGTCCAACAATGCTACCATCGAGGAAGCAAGGAGGAACGAAACGCTGTTCGACTGGACCACGCTTTCTCGCGACAATAAGTCAGCTGGTGCCCAACCTGTCCCGTCAACAAATACTCCACAGACCTCTCATGCGGAGAAACTAGCCCCTCTCCCACACAAGTACATCATTCAAGCAGGACCTTCGAACATCACCGTCTTGTCGAATACTGCCGGCTATGGTCCCTCGCAAGTTCGGCACGATCTCCACGTGATCCGCGCCTGGGCTGACGACTTGGATCAGCTCGCCACGCCGGCATTGCTTGACGAAACAGTGGCCGCCATCCTCTCTGCTTCCGCTCGGTATTTCCCCGAGCTTTCCACTCGTGATGCAGCCCGTGTGATCATGGCAGATATCAAGGCCGAGTCAGATTTCGACCCCGACCAAGTTTCCGGTGGACGTCTCGACTCTGGATCCAGTTGGGGCTTGATGCAGGTCTCGCCCTTCGGATCCGCCGAATTGAAGCTCTTCCAACAGCATGCTACAGTGAAGCACAATACCTACTCTTGGGACCAGCAGTACAATGTCACCACCACCCCAGATACCTTCGGCGCTAGAGCCCTGCTCGATTGGGAGACGGGAAAAGTGTTGGATCTCAAATCGCTTACGAATGACGATCTGTTCAGGCCCTGGGTGAATGTTCATGTGGCTACATGGATCCAGAGCAATCTGGCAAGGACTTCAAGTCAAGATCCGTACACTTGGCCCGATGTGTATCAGAAGAGCAACGCAGCTAGAAATCTAGCTAACGACAAGGCGGCATGGTCGGCGGTCGATCAGGCGTTGGTGGGGGCAGGATTGCCAAGGACATGCCTGACAGGATTGGGTAGCTGGGTGGCCGGCCCAGCGGTGGACGGGTATGGGAGTTACACCCAGAAGGGGGACGATATCAGTAAGCCTTATTTCCAGAACATCGCGCAGGGGCTGAGCGTTCTCTACGGCAAAACGGTCACGCCCGACTGGATGAACACGCTCACTCTGCACGCTGGACTCGTCGACTTCCACTAGACTTCCTGAATTTTACCCGGCCTCGTCTCCCGAACACCGCACAAGACACGTCAGATCAAGCAAGTTAGAACGATAGAATGCAATGTAACGGTTCATGCCAGAAGTACAAGTACAATGGGCACCATCCTCTTCACACACCGCATGAATTTACCTCGTGCCTTCGCACCTAGCGGAAAAGACTAGCGATCTTGTCCTCGACCTCCTGCTCAGTCATCCTAATATGCTTGCTTGGATTCTTTGTGAAATCGCCTGCCTTGTGCTTACCGAGGAATCTTGCATACATGGGGCACACTAGGCGTGTGACATCTCTCCTCAGCCCATCCTTCAGCTCTTGATCTTCTCTGCTGACGGGGTACGCCCTGTGCAGCCGTTCCAGATCATCGAGCGCCTCGTAGAATTTCGCGAAGCGATCCTTGACCTGATTCTTCTCAGATCCGGAGCCGACGCCGATCAGCTTGGACGTCGCGTGGCGGTGGTAGTGCGTGTTGGCGTTGAGCGGCTGGTCGTCCATGAGCGGGGCGACGACGGGGGACCAGGCGTCGAGGTAGGCCGTGTTGGCCTGACGCAAGGCAGTGGCCAGGAGGTCGTCGCCCATCTCGCCCAAGTGGAGGGAAAGGATGGAAACGCTGGATCCGTCTTCTGCTGCGCCGAGGTAGCTCGGAAGTGGAGATGAGAGTGTACGGCGAAGATGGCCGATGTTGTTCAGCAAGAACACCGACGCCGTGGAAGGCTGTCGGATGGCTCGAGATCGTGCTTCCAACGAAGTCAGCACAACTGCTACCGCATCGTTGAGGTAATCACCAACGATGCCCTGCTTGCTCGCATCACTGTCGAGCCCAAGCGACAAGACAGGAGCGACACCGCTCGACATCATCCAATTGCCATTGCCGAGCGTGTGGAGCAGCGGCGAGACAACATCGCTGTACTCTGTGATCTGTCTCACGAACTGAAGACCAAGATAGGTGATCTCATTGACAGAAGTACTCGGCACCTCGGCAGCCTTGCGTGGAGGGATGGCTTTGACATCCTCGATAAAGCGTGGGAAGATGCCAATCGCGGTATTTTTGAGCTTGCTGTAGATCTCTAGCAGCTCGGCGGCGGGGGCAAAGCCAGCATTGAGGTCGAGATCTGCTTTGTCGATCGGCGAGCTGCTGTGCAGCGGTGCTTCGAGCGAATCCTCCATCGAGCGGATCAGCACGTCCCATCGACCGGTCATGATGATCCCAGACAGTGCGCCGATGAGATCCAACAAGAAAGAGGTATGCGTCGCCAAGTGCCGACGCACGTGCGACTGGATGGTGCTGAGCGACTCTATCAAGCCGTTCAAGGATGCTGATACGAGCTGTGAGAAGGTGGAAGCCAACAGCAGCGTCTCTTTATCCAGCTCGGCTGATGACACGAGGCCCTGTAGGATGCGGTACTCGTTATCCAGCATGCCATAGTACGCCTCGAAGAGTTCCACAACACCGGCTTCACCACGTCGGTAGTTGGTCGAATGATCCTCATCGTCTCCATGGGTGACCATGACCATACCAGCACCGCTAGCTCCCGCGCCGATCTTTTCGAGTGCGTACTGCTGCAGCTTGGCAGAGAGCGGACTGAGGCACTGAACGAGGTAGTTGCCTCTCACCGAGGCGTAGGCGGCGAATCCAGCCGACAGGGGCGCATATCCATTCCGTGGGTGTCGCGGTAGCGTGGAGAGGTAGTTGAAGATCGGAACGACCGCATTGTGTGTCGCTTCCGAGAGCACAGGATAGTGAGCGTTGCGACTGTACTCCGCCAGATCAACGGCTTCAGAGTCGGCACGAACCCAGTCCGTGATGACATTGCAGAGGTTGCGTGCGCCAAGCTCGATCAAGTCGTTCATGCGTTTCATGACTCCCTCCTGGCTTTTGAGATCCGACCTCTGGAGATACTGGAGTCCCTTGATGACGCGGTCGATCGTGTCCATGTATGGTCGTGTGTCTCGAACATCGGGCCCTTGCTTGAGCAGAGGCTGCTCGTCAATAACGACATCGTAGTGACCCAAGGTCTTGTTTAGCGCAGCAAGTGTGAGGTCAATATTGTCCGACATGCGTGCAAGCTTCTGCGTTCCCTTGTGAATGGGTAGGATGCTGCCTTCGAGCTTGATAAGGCGCTTGTCAAAGCCAGAGAGGATGGTAGTCATGCGACTCGTGAGGGTCGCTAGCTTCCGCTGGTTCTGCGAGAGCATCTGCAGCTCTGCAAATGCGGATTCGTTGTCATCGTGTCCCACACCAACGTTGCTGGAGTACATAGATGAGCTGGCTGTGCGAATAGGTCGTGAGGAGGAAGCCTTGCTGCTTTGACTCGAGTATGACATCTTTGCTTCCCGCCACTGGCTGAGAGTCGCGACAGCTCGCTTTGTCGACGAAGTATCTTCAAACTGAAGCTCCACCCATGCCTAGGGGATGAAATGACGGCTGAATTTGTTCAAGAGGCGGTGACGAGCTAGATTGGTCAGGTGTCGAAGTGTTGCTTGTTGGAAGGGAGCATGCCAAGCGAAGGTGTCCGTGCATGCGGCGTGTCAACGCTCGACCTAAAATCGGGGAAGCGATCTGACAGTTCAGCCCGATTTCGGCTATCCTTTTTTTTTTCTGATTGAGCATGGGCCGTTCGTTGAGCAGACTTTTGGATCACGTCATCTTTGCCCGCAGCATGGCGATCTGGAAGGCACACTCAACGTGGAGAAGAGAAAGCTTTCTTTTGTTTAGGCGAGCGATTCAGCTGCAAGTGTTGGACCAGACCATGTATACATGTCGCCACTCCTTGCCCCACCGCCACCTTCTCTCCCAACCACATCTTCCCAAGATCATCGCCCAAACTGCGTCACATACTCTTTGCCATCGTCTTTGGGTTCCTCGCCATTCTCTATCTCCCGCTCATGAGCAGATTCTTCTCGCTCTTCACCAAGTCGTCGCATCCGCTCATCCAACACCTCGGACCGCCAACCACCCCAACCGCGCTGGCCGCTCAGCAAGCACTCAAGACCATGTCTGGACAAGAAACCGCCACTGTCGCCTCAGGCTGCTTCTGGGGCACTGAAGACATCTACCGCAAAGCCTACGGCAACGGTAAGGGTCTTCTTGACGCCAAGGTTGGATTCATCGGTGGTCACGAGTCGAGCAAGAACCCTTCGTACGAGGAGGTCTGCACTGGCCGCACTGGCCACGCTGAGGCAACCCAGATCCTTTACGACCCTTCGAAGGTGTCGTACGCCGAGATCATCGAGTTCTTCTATCGCACCCACGATCCCACGCAGCTCAACCAGCAGGGTAACGACCGAGGCACACAGTACCGTTCCGCCATCTTTGCACACAGCGATGAACAGCTCGACATTGCCAAGAAGGTGACCGAGGAAGTGCAGAAGAAGCACTTCGACCCCAAGGGCAAGAAGATCGTCACACAGCTCGAGATCAGGAAGAAAGAGGACTTCTTCCCCGCTGATGACTACCACCAGCAGTACCTGATCAACAACCTTAACGGCTACCACTGCTCTACACACCGATACTGGTGGTAAGCATGCAGCTTTGCTGTTCTGACAAGACTTTGTAGTAAGGAGCCTCACCGAATATAAATCATGGAAAACATAGTGTGCCGCTAGCTACCGGTGCTCACCATCCTCACCAATGTCATTCTGAGGATTATCAACGGGCAAGTGAATGCCTCTGCTCCGGTAGCGTAAGAAGTTCGCATCGGTAACCTTGCAGAAAGAATTAGACTGTTAGACCGATAATCGACTCGAACGGAGTAAAATTCCCCAGCCGAGACGCGTGGTGCTAAAAATGGCGGCGGAAATATGCATGCACAGCCGCGCTGCGCCAACTTTGGCAGTGTGACACGGCTACCAGGCGACATCAACACCTCCACAGCTTCTTTAGATGCACCAACCAACATAGCTCGGCTGTCACCACCATCAACATTGTGTCTCTAGCTACTTCCTTTAGCACCCCGTCAAAGTTACGCTACCTCTGCAAACATATATTGCGAAAACTTTGCGCCCAGGCATCCTCCACGCTCAAAGGGAGCCTCAGAGAAGGGAACACCATCGTGCACAACCTTATCACCCATCGAACACTGCCCGTCGCTATACAGGGCTTCCAGCAGCATGCCTCGTTTCGCTGTACCAGCAGCGCCCAAGTGCGCGAGATGCAACACCTCCGTATACCTCGCCGAGCAGGTCATCGGCCCTGCCTCGAAACCCTACCACAAGACCTGCCTCACCTGTGTCGTGTGCAACAAGCGTCTCGACTCTACTCTACTCGTGGAGCACGATGGCGAGCCCTACTGCAAGAATTGTCACAAGGAACACCTAGGTACGGGCAAAGGCGGCTTCTCCACTGCTGTTTCGCTCAACCCTACCTCGCCCAAGTCTCCGCGCTCGCCCGTTTCCAACTTGTCGAATGCTACGCGGAGCCCTGTAGCTACTCCTTCGCGAGGAGGAGCGGCTCTCGCGCAGTACAGCACTCAAGAGACAACGCTGACTCGAGGGTTGTCGGACTCTGCGAGACGCTCGCCGAGCCCAACCAAGTTCACTCCGGGCGCATCGCTGACGGGGAGCGAGGATCAGGTGCCAGGGATCAGCATTCGGTCCCGTGGAATTGGCGCGACCAGTCCGCTAGTCTCTCCTCCTTCGCCGACCAAAACCTCCTCACCTACGCTAACCACGGCAGAGCGAACTGCGCGTAACGGAGGAGCCGGCAGCTCGATGGCTCCCATTCGATCGATTGATGAAGCGATTGCGGCTGGCAACTCCGAGTTGAACGATCCTGTTGCGCGACTGCAAGCCGCAGTCGGAGGGATGAGCATCGGTACTCCCTCCAAGAACGCATCATCGCTCGCAGGAGACGATAGCTTCGATGCCGAACCCACGTCCGTTACTGGGCACACTATTCCATCGGCGGACTACTATGCCACGCCCTCGCCCCCTGCTCGCGCTCCTCAGCCGCAAACTCGCGCCACGCCGACCTCGAAATCGCAGCAGTACACCGAAGAAACATCTTTCGCAGAAGATGGAACGCCCATCACCATCCAAACACGCCGTGTTGCCGCTACGGACACCATCGGGTCGATCCGCTTCACCGGTACCTCGTCTCCTACCCGCACCACTGGACCCAGAGTCAACACCCAATTCCCACTCTCCGCCATCGGCGCCCTGCCTCCACCGCGCCGTCCAGACCCAAAAACCCTCACCGGCGCCTCTGGTACAGCCAAGATCGCCCCACCCCGAACCATCACCAACCTGCCCCCTTCTTCCTCCTCCTCATCCAGCATCGATGACATTCCGGCAAACCGCCGCAAGAGCGGAATCGACCGCATTGGTCTCTCTTCGTCCATCGTTGATGCTAGTGGCGGTACGCCTCTATGCGCACGCTGTTTGAGGCCGGTATACTTTGCAGAGCAGAAGGCTGCTGCTGGAAGAAAGTGGCATCGAGCCTGCCTGAGGTGTGATGGTTGCAATTCCACCCTGGAGAGCGGGAAACTGGAGGAAGGACCCGCGGAGAAGAACCCTGCGGCGCCTCAGGGTGGTGCCAATGTCTGGTGCAGAATCTGTTATGCAAAGTACTTTGGGCCGAAGAATTTGGCCGTGGGTTTGTCACTGCCTGAAACTATGCGATGATGGGCTTCATTGGCGGCCAGAGTAAGCTGTATACCCCCGAATGAAAGATTGTTGAAGCATCCAGCATGTGTTGACTTGCTCCAGCGGGGGCTGTGTGTAGTGAGTCGTGTGAAAATTGCCACTCAACTGTCCAAAGCATGAGGCCATCACAAGACAGGGCTCACAAAGCGTGATGGTATCAAAGGGATATATTCCAGCATCAATCTAGCAGATGGTGAGCGATGATCTACTTTACACTGGCACTTGTTAGCGCAGCTCTACAGGCCACTCTTCGCGCTTCCTCCATACGCCTTCAGCACCAAATCTCGGATTCATGGGAAACTCCAATCCCTCGTTCGGATGCTTGCCCAAGGGCAAAACCCAAAGCAGCATAGAGGGGCCTAGCGCTTGCTCCATGTTGGTCCTCCATGCACCTTTCGTTATTCCACACCCTTTTGTTGGCGTATTGCATCGCTGTTTCTCGTGCGCGGCGTTGATCGACATAGCGTCCACCGCTTGTCCATCTTCGGCTTTGCTAGGAGATCGCACTTCAGCCGAGCTGCCCAACCACCATCGATTAGCCTCTTTATTCAACCTGCCCCAATCTCGATCCCACTCCCTCACCATCGCTCGTTTGGCCTTCAAGTTCAAACCTCCGAAACCACCTTTCCCACTACCACTTTGCTGCTTGGACTGCATCCCAAACCAACGATCCACCAACACCCGTTCCTTACCCTGAACCCGACTCACTCCTACATGCTCGATCGTCGTCATATTGCTCCCCATCAACCACACATGTGTGCACAACAGTGCTCCCGTAAAGATCAGAAACACCGCGCAGATGGGGAACAGCGAGACGAGGTAACCGTCCACCTTCCATGCGCTGACCGGTTGCGTTTGAAGCGAACGCACGCCGCGGTGGAAGAAGATGGCCGTAGAGATGAGTGTATATAGCTCGAGGAACGTGACCCAAAACACAAAGATGAAAAAGAAGCGCTGGTTGTGTGCTCCAACGCATCCGCCAACCCAGGGACAATGGTGGTCCATTTTGAGGACGCAGGTGCCACATCGGCGACAGTGGTGTGCTCGTGGTGGCTTGACTCGGCGACAACGGTGGCAGTAGAGGGCGGCGGCAGAGAGCGGAGGCGGGTCGTTTGCTGGTCGGCGTTGAGGTGGGGCCCAGCCAGATGCGGATGGCGGTGCGTTCGTGCCTGCGGAAGGTGGGATTTGCTGTTGCTGTTGATCGAGTACTTCTGCGCCTTCGCGTGCACCTTCACCGCTAGCGACGGCAGCTGCTGCGAGCGGTCCGAGGACGCCTGGAAGCTGCGGATCAGCTGCAGCGTCAGCTGCTATGACATTGTTTGTGGGTGGTGTTGGGTGATCTGTTGCAAGCTGAGCGTCGACATCGGCTGCAGAAGTGTCGGCTGCTTCTTCCTCGACAATGGTGCATCTCGACATGTCGCGAGAGTGCGGGAAATCGGCCGCATTCGCGTCGTGTTTTGGTTCAACTGATCCAGGAAGCACGCGCATGCTGTCCGATGAAGCACGGTAGCCGCCGAACCTCTCGAGATCCGCATTGAAAGATGGATAGGGTGACGAACTCGATGGTGTAGGCCCTGTGTGACTGTTCAACGATTCAGAAGCTCGCATGGAGGGGATGTCTGAGCTGAACCTAGCCTGGCCAGGAATAGGCAGGGGAGCTGTTGTGTTTTGTGGGTATTGCTGAGGTGGATAAGGTGCGCCATCCCAAGTTCCTGCCTGGTTGGATGCAGAAGGAGGCTCGGATTCTGGAACGTAATCTTTGACCAGCCCAGGGCCCTTGGAGATGACCGTGACATACGACCACATGGTCATCAGCCAAAGCACCACGAATCCCACCAGCAGCCCAATTCCATCTGCCCGACTTCCCATCACCTTGCCTTGAGGATTCTGCTGTATCAATCGGCTACACAACCGCCAGACATACGCGACTAATACCCATGAAAGGATGACGAAGACGAGCGGGATGATGGCCTTTCTTGCAATGGGTGGATCGCCGGTCTCGCGCCTTTGAGCTTCTGCCTGGGCCCGACTCTGCTCCATGCGTTCGTTGAAGCGAACCACGTTTGCAGTACACGATTCGATGCTTTCGAGGCAGCTCTGCATGCATCTCGGCGGTGGAGGACGGTCTGTTCTTCGTTGAGACGCTGCGGTTCGTCGTTGTACTACTTGGGCTGTGTTGGGGAACTGCTGGGTGTCGGTAGGCTGTGCTGGAGCTGGCAGAATCTGGTGATCAGCTTGCTGTGACATATCTGAGATATCGGCGTGCTTTGCAGACCAGGCCATCATCTTTGTGCGTGGCGAGTGCTGATGGGCATCGTTGTAGTCGACGTGCGTGTGGGATGATGTGGATAGGGCGGATGTCGTGCGATCGTCGATATCTGAGCGTGCCTGTATTGTAGTCATGGTGTTGAAGCAGGTGATGCTATCGACGCTTCTGACGATTCGATCAAGGGGGTTTCCGTCCAAAGAGAGGCTCTGCGGCCCGTGTGTTCGAGACCTGATTAGTGGTGCTGTCTCATTGAGAGGACCGAGCGATGTGCGCGTACATATGCTGTAAGTTGGAGCAAGCTTCAAGGCCTAGTGAATCCTGCTGCGGGCCGAGTCTTGATCTGAGATGAAGATAAGGATGATGAGAATGATGAGGAGTGGAGAAGACGTCACTTGCCAAGAACAGGAGCTTTGGTCGCAACGGTGCTTTGGCGGTGTGTGTTTGTGTTTGTGTCGGCCCACATGCGAGTAGTGTTGTGAGCTGCAGCCTCCACACCGACACGGTTGAAAATCTTACATTGACAAAATTGAAAATTGTCGGCCGGCTTTGAATCAGGAACAGTTGTGTGTGTGTGAGAGGAAGAGAGAGAGAGAGAGAGAGAGAGAGAGAGAGAGAGAGAGAGAGAGAGAGAGAGCGGCGAAATCGCGAGCTTTGTTTGAACTTTCAGAGAAAAGGACAGAGCTTGGCAAGCAACTTGAATTTCGCCTTGGCCGGGGCTGTTCGTCTTGCTTGCTTGCTTGCTTGCCTCGCACGCATCGCTAAAGTGTCTGTGTATGCATGCATGTTGGTTGCTGTCGCACTACGCCATATTGCACACCATCTCGTCGTCATCTGCATCTACGGTACGCTCAACAGACATCATCGTATGCTTTGAACAGCAACGACGTGGCCTGGTCGCCGAAAGGCACACCGCAGATCCTTCTCTAGCATCTATCTCATCCACCACTTTTGCATACATCAAAAGCAGGCGGCAGCTTTCACCCAACCCCAATCAGCATCGATATCGCTCGCAACCATGGCGGGCGTACCCATGACAGTGACTGCCATTCCGGCCTTCCCAACCAAGCTTCCTTACGACGTCAATGCACCCCCTCTGCCTCCCATCGTCAATGCAACATGGGGTCGTCATTTCAACGCACCTGAAGATCTGGTCTTGATCTCTGCACGACGTGTCAACTCGATTCTTCCCCCCTTGATCACAGCCTCCATGGCGCTCGGAATGGTGGTCTCGGACTGGTCGATCCATCTTCCCTGGGAGTGGAAGCTTCTCTCCAAACGAAGAAAGTGGAAGCTCTCCCACATTGCCTATTTTGCATCCCGTATCGGTGGACTGGGCTACTGCATCTGTGCCCTTCTTCACTCGGCAGTCGGCAATATCGCAGGAGGTCCTATGGAGCTCGGTGCTGCACGATGGGATTACGCCAACTTTGCGTGCCAGGCGGACCGTCGAGCCAGCACCTTCTTCTCTGTCATCTCAATCGGCGGCAGTACCGGTATCTTGCTTTTGCGATGCCTGGCGCTGTATCGTTTCCACATTGCTGCTGTTCTCTCTCTCGGTCTACTATGGCTGGCGACACCCGCATTCCTGATCGTCAACATGTTTGTGCTCAGCAGTCAGAGCAAACGCAACGGCATCAGCGCTTGCGATCCCAGCCCTCCTCGAGTGCGCGCCAACCCCATCATCTACATGATGCCGTGGTTTTTCCTTCCCATCTTTGACTCGACCATCCTGATCCTGTCGCTGATCGGGCTTCGGCGCGCCTCACATCGGCGACGCAGCTCGCCCTTGGAACGCATGTTTCGCAAGGACAACATCTTTTACTATGCCATTGTCTTCTTATGCGTCATTCCTATCCCCGTCTGGTACGTCTGCCAGAAGCACGACGGTAGGATGATGCCATATCTCAACCTCTACATTGGTCTGTCGAGCATTCTATCTTGCCGACTCTTTATCAACCTCTGGAAGGCGATCGGTCGGGAGCTGGCGTTGGCGCACACATTTGGCAGCAATACGCAGGATCATTACCGCATCGATACAGCGAGCATGGAGCAGGTAACGGCTGGGCTTGTCGGCTCGCGGAACAGTCTACCAGCATCCACGGCCAGCCACATGCGCTCTGGTGCCGATTCGATTCTGCAGACGGGCAGTCCTACCGATACCAGCATCGCCGATGCCCTGCCATTAGCAGAAAAGGAGTCGATCCCAGCGTCTGTCGATGTCAAGACTCCTTCCGCCGAGTCTACGGCGATTTCGTCAACACAAAGCCTCCATACAACGCGGCTGCGCAGAATAGTGCCAGATTGGACCGATGTGGATCCTGATCTCGCTTTCAGTTTGAATGGCGACTTTTACGGCGATACAAATTCGATATCATACGATTACCAGTCCAGGGGAATGCATTCAACACCGTACTGATTCGTATTACCATCCTTGCCCGATCTCTTCGCATCCTTCCAGCGTCCTTTTACGGTTTCTTTGTTTCATGTATTCTAGCATCGATTCGCACACGCAAGCAAAAGCTTTGTTTTGATATTGTACATTATGGTGGGTTGAGTTCGGTGTCAATCGGTACATGTGACAATGTCAACCAAGCACTCAAGGCTAGGAATGGTCCTGTCGCGCACGTAAGCCTCGTCGTTCTCAGTGTTGCGATGGTTGCCAATGTGCTGGTACGGTTGATTGCTTTCGGAAGTGGTGGGTCTTTGAAGCCACGCCGCTTGCAATCCGGCATTGGTTGCTCCCCAAAAATCTTCGTGCAGTTGGTCACCAACGTAGAGGACGTTGGCAGCGTTGAGCGTTCCAACTGTGGCGCTAAATGAAGCCCGACGAACGGCAGCGTGGAAAAAGCGCGAGTCAGGCTTGGCGCACTTTTCAAAGTATGAAAGGGTTGGTCCGGTGGTCTTTGTTTGCCAAGATGCAACGTCGAGCTCGAGAAACTGGTCCAGACCAAAGCTTTTGAGTACAGACAGGATTCTAGAGTCGCTGTTGGTGGCGAGTGCCAGTTGCAATGGTCGGCCGTCGCCGGTCTGAGTCTGAGAAAGTCTGCGCAATGTGGGAACGACGTCGTCGAAGAGATGATATGCTTCCGAGGTTCCGAAGCGGGTCACGAGACGGTGGGAGAGCGAATCGATGCTGTCCAAGTATTGTTGCGACGACACGCGCGAGTGGAGATGGGGTGAGAAAGTGCGTTGAATGACGAGCTTCCACCACTCGTCCGGGGAAGCGATGTCGGATTCGAGACCATAGTTGGGATGCTCGATCGATGTCGTGCGAAAGGCTTGCTTGAAGGCGGATTTCACGTCGTTGTCGCAAACGTTGAGACCATACTCCCTTGCTACAGCAGCGTACTGCAGATGAGGAGCAGGGCGGGGCGTGACGAGCGTATCAAAGGCATCGAAGAGCACCAATCGAATGGGCGCCGCCAACCTTGGGAATCTCGTCATTGCTTTATTGTCGCACCCTCGACAATGTAGATGTGGGAGATATGCACATCCGCATTCACCGTCCTTCTCCTCCACCTCGTCGTCAGCTTCGGTTTGATGATGACGT
The DNA here is from genome assembly GCA_900323505.1 of Ustilago trichophora. Taxonomy (NCBI): domain Eukaryota; kingdom Fungi; phylum Basidiomycota; class Ustilaginomycetes; order Ustilaginales; family Ustilaginaceae; genus Ustilago; species Ustilago trichophora. The sequence continues at coordinate 1,671,926 of OOIN01000003.1, read as the reverse complement.
TGGTGGCGGGACTCTCGCGATGGCGATTGCGTGTGTGTGGATATGTGTGGTGTTATCCAATGGAGTGGGTTGCGGTGAGAAAATACATCGGAGGGGATGATGATGGGGAAGGAGAAAGCCGTGATTGTCCCACACTGTACTGCCACTCTGTTGGGAACAAAGCAAGATGACCGATCCGATGAATGCCGTGCTTGGTGGAACGGCTGTATCCGCCTCGCTGTAATCACACATACATTCTCCCACACAACCTCCTTCCATTTTCCTTGGCGCCTCTCATCTCCATCGTTTGGCTCAGTCGACTGTCTCATCTTTGTGCGTCGGCCGACACCAAAAGGTGTGTAACCCTATGATCAAAGAAAAGGTGGTCTGTGTGCTGCAAAGAATTCAATTTGATATTTTTTTAAGCTCAGGGTGCAAAGTCGGAATCCGCCGTGACTCGGCTACATGATCTTCCAAGAAAAATGTTATCGGTGAAATTCTGTGGCTGTCATGCACCAAAATGGATTCCCGACACGTCTCTTTGCATCTCTTCCAACTCGACTTAGGATGAGCTAATCCCGACCGTGGTTGCAAAAGACCAAGAGCGTGAGAACTCTATCCTTTGACTCTGTCGTAGGAGCTGCGAAGCCAGCTCGATCGACCTTCGACAAGTAGCTGTGGAACCGTGAGCTGTGGGCAGTGCTCTTGAATTGAGCCTATCGGTCTTGTGGGGACCTATTTTGCCCCGCTAACCGCCGGTCGTGGGACGGAGCATTTTCGCGATTCGGCTATTAGTTGTCGAGATCCCATCTAACCTCAGATGTACAGTGTAGCACATCATCTGTGACTTGCTATCGCGCGCCTCGCCTACACAGTAAACGCAGAGCCGACATGCGTGTGCCGCTGACAGCTCCCTTGTGACTCAGTGCATTGTTCGGCGCCAAACGTTGATTCAAGATGAAACAGAGATGACAGCTGCAAGCCGTCGTGATACAACCACGGTTGAATGCTTTGCGGTTGACGTGCGCTGTTCCTGTGACCGGCGTCGAAGAGGCTGCTAACTGCTGCTGCTTTGAAGTCAGATCCTAAGCTAAACTCGGCACGGACCCTTCTCTTAGGTGCAAAATCCGCCCAGCCCTAGTCTAGCTCAGCCTCCATCCCATTCTCACGCTTCCTGAGCAACACTCCACCACCTTTAAACACCACAACTCACTCACGCCTTGTCCTCCTCGTTGACCATCCACCACATGAACCGGCTTTCGATCTAGCCTACTCCTCGTCCTCGTCCCGGCTTCTTGCTCCTTTTATCCGATCACTTCCACCTCATCCTTGCTGACAAACACACTCAAGTGCTACGTCTTCTCCAGTTTCATCCCAACGTAGAAAAGGTGCCGCTACGTATCGCATCTGTTCCCCATCCTCAACGCGGTCTCTTCGACTTCACCGACTCACCTTTGGAGAGAATGACCATCGCACCCATTACCGACAGTGCGAGCCTTTTGGCTCCTTTCCAGGGACGCTGGAGTATCAACGCCTTGCTCGACGATCTTATCGAGGTGACGCACGATCAAGTCTGCATCTCGTATATCAAATCCACCGAACCCTTCGAGTGGCAACACGTCACCGGTATCGAGCTCGACAGGGCCATCCGACTCGCCACCGCCTACTATGGAGAGCGAATCGGTGTAAGGGGCAAAGATCAGCCATGCAGACAAGTTGGGCTGCTATCCGACTCCAGCTTCGATCTCTTCGTGAGCCAGATGGCCCTGATTCGTCTCGGTTACGGTGTCGTCCTCATCTCGCCTAACAACTCCGCTCCTGCCATTGTCCATCTGCTCAAGGCTACCAGCTCTATCACCCTCATTCACGGCTCAGAGAAAGCCGATGATGCTGACCGGGCTCGTCAGCTCTTGCTTCAAGAAGATGACGGAAAGCTCCAAATTGTCGAGCTGTGTGCCGTCGAAAAGGCCATTCAGCTCGACAAGCTACCACCAGCATCTACCGGCAAAGATCCGTACCGCGCAGAGATACCATATGAACAACAGGCGCAGGAACCATCTTTCACCCTGCACTCAAGTGGCAGCACTGGCTTTCCCAAACCCTACATCTACACGTAAGCTGCTTTAAGACTCATCGATGCTGTAGGCCGTCGAGACATTACGTTGCTGACGTCTCCACATCTCTTTCATTACACTCGTTACGATCGTTTCAAGGCACGAGGTCTACGTCGTTATCATCGCCGACTACATGCCTTATGATGCCATGTGCACCGCTCCCATCTATCACGGCTTTGCTTGTGCGGTCGTCTGGAGGCAGCTCATCCATCGCCGCCACCTTTACCTTTACTCGGCAACCATCCGCCATGACCTTGTCACTAAGGCTATTCGCAACAGCTCTGCCGAAATTGTCTACGCCGTGCCTTTCACTTTCAAGATGCTAAGCGAAGACAAAGATAGCCTCGATGCTCTACGCAGTGTCAAAATGTGCTGCTACAGCGGTGCTCCCTGTCCCGTCGAAGTAGGTGACATGCTGGTTGCAAACGGTGTCAACCTCATCGCTTTCCTCGGCGCTACCGAAACAGGCCAGATCATGGACAGCATACGTGATTTCGACACCGACAAAGGCTGGAATGTCATGCGACCCAGTCAGCGTTGTGCCCCTTACCTCAAGTTTGAAAACGTCGGAACGACTGACAATGGTCCGTACGAGATGGTTTGTCTCAAAGGCTGGAAGGGACTTTCCAAGGTCAATCGTCCGGATGGTAGCTACGCGAGCGGCGACCACTATCGCATCGTTCGCAATGCCGACGGCAGCATTCGCGGCTACGTGTATCTCGGCAGAGGCGACGATACCCTTGTCCACCTCAACGGCGAAAAGACCAATCCCGTGCCCATGGAGCAGAGCCTGAAATCTTCCCCCTTGCTGCGAGATGCTCTCGTCTTTGGCACTGGCCAGCCTTGTACAGGTGCCCTCCTCATTCCTTACGAACGCTCTTGGGAACCATTTGCATCGTTGGGCGACGCAGAGCGACAGGCCGAGCTCAAGAAGCAGATTGAGCCCTTGCTGCGCGAGGTCAATTCTCAATGTCCATCGCACTCGCGCCTTGTCCCAGAAATGATTTTATTCCTCGACCCTTCAGCTCGCTTCCCAGTCGCCGATAAGGGAAGCGTGAAGCGAACCCCTGCCAACTCGCTCTTTGCAAAAGAAATCACGCAGCTCTACATTGATTTTGATCTCGGTACTTCAACGCCTGATGAGCACAAGATATCCATCGAGTCCAAGGCCCAGCTCCAGTCGCTACTGCAAAACATGCTTGAACATTTCATTGACCTCAAGCTCGATGGTAAAGAGGAGGTCGATCTGACCAGTCTCGGCGTCGATTCTGTCATGGACAGCCAGATTCGAAGCCAGATCCACCGATCCGTCCGCATGCCCAGCCCTCTCCCAGGCACAGTCGTCTTCCAGCATCCCACTCTGCATCAACTTACCGAGGCTGTCTACCAGCATGTCCACGCGGGCTCGGGCTCGGGCTCGGGAGCCGTCACCAAAGGCCAGAAGAAGCAGCAGGAACTCAGGACGTATCAGTTGCTCGAAGCTCTGCGATCAAAGCTCAAGATCCGCGATGCAAGCTTGGGCGAACGTTCGTTGCATGGCGAGAGAGAGACAGTTGTGCTGACGGGCGCCACGGGATCGCTAGGAGCTCATATCGTGGATCAACTCCGACGCAAACCCACTGTTGCCAAGGTCATCTGCCTTAACCGCGCCGCCAATCATCAAGAGGCTACCAAACGCACTCAAGAGTCGTTGCAAGCACGCAAACTGGCACCTCTTGCTGAAGACGACGTAGTGCAAGTCGTGTCGCTAGCTGCAGATATCAGCAAAGAATGCCTGGGCTTGTCCAGGCAGGAGTACGACGATATTGCCGCCAATGTGACTTGCGTCATCCACAATGGCTGGCCAGTCAACTTTGTCATGTCCGTCGATTCATTCCAGAGTGTCCTCGAGGGCACGGTGCAGCTTATGAATCTGCTCGGACAGAGCACTGGATGCCGCTCTCCACGCTTCCTCTTCTCCTCTTCAATTTCGGTCGCACTCCAATACCCTGAAGCGCCCATCCCCGAGACGATCTTTGACCATCTTGAAAACACACACGAGCTGGGTTATGCCCATTCCAAGTGGATCGTCGAGAATCTGTGTCGCGACGCAGAGACTCTGATCGGAGGTGGGTTCCAATCTGTGGTGATGAGAATCGGCCAGATGGTGGGCGACCGCTCAGGAGGCGTCTGGAATGAGACCGAAGCGCCTCCTCTCATGATCAAAAGTGCTCAGACCATCGGATACCTCCCCGATGGCCTCGATGATCTGTATTGGCTTCCCGTTGATGTTGCCGGTCTCATTGCTGCCCAGCTCACCACGGTGCCCCTTCGTGATGCATGCGAGCTGGTTCATGTCGTCAGCGAAGAAGCTCTTCCCTGGAAGACGGCGCTGGAGACGCTTGCTGACCCTCGCAACCTGGGCAAGTCCTTCAAGGTTGTTCCGTATGACCAGTGGGTTGCCAAGCTCGAACAGTCGGATCAGAACCCGACCAGAAACCCGACAGTCAAGCTGATCGAGCACTATCGCGGCATGCAGCTCGACCAGGAGCGCAACGGTGGCAAGCCCGCCAAGTTCGATACCACCAGATTGCGAAAGATCCTCGCCTCATCACCGGAGAAGGAGCGGGTCTCGGTGGGACTTGCAGCGTATCGGCCCGAGTACCTTACAACCACGGTGGCAGCCTGGAAAAGCTCCGGCTTTCTCAAGTGAGAATGGACGGATCGTACGTAGTCCCATTTTTTCACCACCTACTTCATCGACTCTGCGTGTAAAGTGTAGTTGAAAGGCCAGCATACAGCAATTTGCTTTGTTCTCGTTGAGATTGACGCCATCTTTGATGCGCCTTGTTGTGGTGAAATTGAGAGTGGGCTTGAGGAAAGCTGCCCTAGACCGGTCGTTGAGCCGTCGGTGGGGAGACACCCCTTAGTGGCAACCAGAGGGTGGGAGAAAACTTGTTGATGCGATCCTCGAGCACAGCTTTTCTGCTCTGTTCCATCAACGTCAGCAAATGAAGCTGTACGGGACCACGGTGGCCGCTTTGCGTCCCTGGTAAAAGAGTGTCCCGTTCATCCGTACTCGATGTGGGACCTGGCGTGACTGTCCTCCCTTGACTGAGGGCCCACTTGATCAATCTGGCGAGCTCCTTTCAATCTTTGGCTGCTCTGATGGCTGATGTCTTCGGGTATATAACAACGACACGGCCAGCCAGCCAGCCCTTCCGACCCCCACCAGCCCTCCCCTTCTTACTCCCCTCCTCAACAATCAACCTTTCACCCCTTAGAACTTATGAAGCTCTTCCTCGCGGCTCTTGCCGCAGCTCTCGTTGCTACTGCACACGGTACGTTATCTTGGGAGTTTTCTAGAGTGTGTTGATACGTGACGACAGCGGGCACTAACATCCCTTCGGTATTCTGTCCGCCACCATCATTTGCTTCACCAATCGCATGCAAAACAGGCGCTTCTCTGCCGCAGAATGGAGGGACAAATCCACCTCCCGGAACAACCACCAGCACCGAGGTTCAGCCCGACATGAAGTTCCGCAAGGGACCTCAAGTCACTGACGCTGGCGGTGTTCCCCTTAATGCCCTGAAGGTCCAGCTTGACCCCAAGCCCAAGTCCAAGTGCATGTACGACATGAACACCTTTGTCGAGTCCAACTTAAACTACGGCAGCGACGGTGGTCTGTACGCCGAGATGATCCGCAACCGCGCTTTCCAATCGCCTGCCGACGGGGTCTTTGGTGTCGGCAAGGACGACACCATTGGTTCCGGTTCGCTCACTGGTTGGCAGCCTATTGGTAGTGCCAAGCTGGAACTTGTTGGTGACAAGCCCATCTCGGCTGCGCTGCCCAAGTCGGCCAAGATCAGCTGCACCAACAAGGAGGGCGAAGCATGTGGTATCAAGAACCTTGGCTTCTTCGGCATGCCTGTTGAGGCTGGTGAGCAGTACAATGCCAGCTTCTACATTCGCTCTGATAAGCCCCAGAACATCGACCTTGACTATGGTCTCTTCAGCAATGATGTCACCCAGACTTTTGCCCACAACCGAGTTAAGTTCAACGTCCGCAGCGACTGGACTCCTGTCAATCTGGTGCTCAAGCCTACAGTGAGCGCTTCCGACATCAACAACGTGTTTGCCATTCAGACTCGATCTCAGATCGAGTCGTTCCAGGTCCAGTTTGTCAGTCTTTTCCCAACCACCTTCGAGGGCACCGTCGCCAGGAAGGATGTCGCTCAGAAGATGCTCAAGTTCAAGCCCAAGGCTATCCGATGGCCCGGCGGCAACGACCTTGTCGGCCACACCATTGCTTCACGCTTCCAGTGGAACAATACCATCGGCCCTCTTCTCGAACGACCTGGCCGTCTTGGCAACTGGGCCGGTTGGAACACTGACGGCCTTGGTGTTGTCGAGATGTACAACTTTATCCAGAAGGTGGGCGCCCGTCTCATCGTCGGTCTCTGGGCTGGTGTTGACGCCAACGGCAACTCGGTGCCCCTCGCAGACCTCGAGCCTTACGTCCAGCAGCAAATTGACTTTGTTCACTTCCTCCTCGACACCGAGGGCAAGTTTGCCGAGCTGCGTGTCAAGAGCGGCGGTCCTCAGCAGCCCTACGACGTTCAGGCTTTCCTTATCGGCAACGAGGGAGGCCTTACGCCTGCTGTCGACTACCAGACCCGTTTCGATATGATCACCAACCGTCTCAAGAAGGAGTTCGCCAACCTCAAGGGCTTTGACGAGATCGACCTCATCGCCTCTGCTGCCGTCTGCGTGCCCACTGGCTACAAGTACCGCGTCGACCTGCTGAACCAGCCCATCTACGGCACTCCCGCCGAGTTTGTCGACAAGTACCACATGTACGACGATGCCTCGCGCACCAACAATACTGTCTTCTACAGCATGGAGTTCGCCGTCATCAACTCGGGCATGGAGCCTGATGGCAACATCTGGTTCGGTGCCGGTCGTCTCCACCACAGTATCCTCCAAGGCTCGCTCGCCGAGTCGATCTTCATCCTCGGCATGGAGAACAACTGCGACATTGTTCGTGGTGCCGCCTACGCTCCCGAGCTGTCCAACGAGTCTGATAACCGAGCCTCGCAGTCGACCCCTGGCATGCTCGAGTTCGACACCACCAAGGTCGTCGGATCCACCTCGTGGCTGATGCAGAGCCTGATCAGCGCCAACCGCATCAGCCAGAACCTCGTCGTCAAGAACAGTAAAGACCTTGAGGCGGCCAAGATCTACACTTCGGCTGGTATCGATGAGAAGGGCAATGTTGTCATCAAGATTGTCAACTACAGCGAAGAGAACAAGAACATCGCCATCGACGCGAGTGCCCAGATCGGCGCCCAGGCCAAGTGCTGGGAGGTCGCCGGTAACGGTCCGCTCGACTCGAACACCCTCGAGAAGCAGCCCATCCAGACCGAGGGCTGCAACGCCAAGATTCTTGGTGGCGTTGTGTCTGTCACGCTCAGGAAGTGGTCTTTCACCGTGATCAAGGCCCCCCTTGGCAAGAAGTGAGCGTTGAGCAGTATCTTGTCCTCATTTACGTTCCTCGCTTATTGTCTTCTTTCACCATTGTTTCCTTCGCAATCTACATCTTTGTGACCCGAAATACCTGCTAGAGCTGACTAGAGATGGCTTCGGGAGTGGTCGAGCGTGATAACTTTGTCGTTGTGTGGAACGTGTGATGGAGTGTATGATGTGGAACGTTGTGATCTTCGAAATACCTGCCGGGATGGGAATTCAGCGAATAGCGCATGGGCCCTTTTGATTTTGGTTTGGTTGGACCCTGAATTTCATCAGAGCAACTCGAACGATGTTCGACTTGCCAGCTGACCACGATGCCTCATCAACCCATGATTCGCCTGCATCGCTTCTCTTCTTACTACTTCTTGCCCTCCAGGCTCCACTCTCGCAGTTGATATGAGCAGAGACAGGATCCGCCGTTTCCAAGAGGTGACGGTTGGGCCGTCAGCCTCTGCCCTCCTAGAAGCTGTGTCGCATGCTGGAAGTCACGGTGACGTTCACGACACTCTTCGGCACGAAGAAGTCTTCACCAATCGCCAGCCTCTTCCCAACTACTTTGCCCTGAATTTCAATTTCAAGCCAGACTCAACGCACGATTGCAAGAGGGGTGCCCTGTTCCAACCAGGGCCCAGCCGAAACACCAATGCAGACTGGCAGCTCGAGCTCGAATCTCATGAAGCCGACCAGGAAGCTGTCTCCGGCTCCGCTATGGACGAGACTGCAAAGAAGAAGCCGGCGCATATCTTTACGGGGCCTCAGACCGCTGCGAAGGCGTACGATCTCGTGCTGGTGTGGGACGAAGCGGCTCAAGTCTATCGTCTAGACAGGATAGCTTCTGCCTTTTCGTTCAAATACGAGCGGTCCAAAACGGTCCTCAGCAATCAGAGCCAAGACGTATGGACGAAAGAAACAGCGAAATCGAAGAAGCGATCTATCCAAGACGGTCCCTTGGCGCGCTCAGACATCTCTGCCTCTGGCTCGGTCAGGCCGGGAGAAGCGCAGAGCTCAGCCGCCCTACTGGAGCGTAATCAGACCAGTCAGGGAGCAGAGAGGTCGTCAAGACCCTCAAGCAGTAGTAAATCTGGCGACCTGAAGCTGCGCGGAAAGACAAGCACAGCCATGACACCAGTGCGCCGGTCGTCTCGCCGAAGCATCGCAGTCGAAATGGAGGAATTCGATGATGGTCCCGAAACTTTAGTGGAGCCATCGACGAGCTCAAGCACTGATCACGTCAAGAGGAGCTCGATGCCGCAAGAAGAAGACCCTCCGACTAGACAGGAAAGCAAGAAAGCAAAAGTAGCAGCGCCGCCAGAAAAGTCAGCCTCGCCCAGCGAGCCAGCAGGCGGGTTGCGTCGCAGTCGGCGACGATCAAGTCAGGCCCAAGTCGAGGAAGCTTCGAGTCCTCCGCACCGGCGCAGGTCCAGCGAGACTTCTGAGCCTGCGATTGTTGAGAAGGTGGAAGAGCCTCAAACATTGGAAGGCGATGATGACGATCTGGCGCTCGAGCTCGAGCGAGAACTGGAACGTGAGATCGAGATAGAGATGGAGGACGCCAGCGAGGCTGAGGAACAGGCTGCTCCGGCTCCAATTTCGTCAAGTTTGGTGGCGAAGCGGTCAACAGACAGGTCTATTTCACCTGTCTCACGGCTTAAGCACGCTGAAAGACAGATGAAGGTCAACACACCTAAAGCGCACACCCCTGACTTGGACGATGTCCCCGTGCCTCGCTCGTCTTCGCTGTCCAAATCATTCAAGCGGACAACCTCGCCATCGACAGATCGTTCTGCACCTGCGGATGACACCCGAGCCCCGCCGTCTCAACCTACTGCCTCCATTGGGTTGGGATTACAGCAGACTGGCGTGGGTATCACCCCGACAGCATCGCCGCACCTCGACGTTGCTAGCCCGACGCCAGCATCCGTCAAATCTCCTCGGGATCTTGTTAGCCCCACCGAGCCATCAAAGTCATCGGGCAAACTCGAAGACGCTGTACACGACGGTGGTGATGAGGACGAAGATGATGACCTGGACGACTTTGCAGCTGAACTGGATATGAGCCTGGCTGAGGCTCCTGAGGCTCCGCCGGTTGCGCCTCCTGCGGCCGTGGAAAAGCGAAGGAGTTCACGCGCTTATACAGCCGCGCAGAGTGCGGCAAATACCAGAGCGGATAGCTATGCGCCAAGACAGATTCGTAAAGCCTATGGTTTGGGCGGCCCTCGTCAGGAAGAAGAGGAGCTAGAGGACAGCGATTAGTGTCATGCTCGGCTGTTACTTTGAACAGGCTGATCTTCGCAGGCAGCGACGTGACACAGAATCTTATAAATCTCTCGTAGCTGTGATTGAGCTGTCCCACCAATGTCAATCTGATAAGCTCAAGCTCAAATCAAAGCCTGTTTCTTAGCATCACCCGAACGTGCAAGGGCCAACTATACAAATCTGGTCCCGGCTGTAGGCAGCGCCAGACGCTGGGTCGGTAGGCACATGGCCACGCTAAAGATGGATTTGACGGATCCCGGCTAATAGACTGGCTAAAACTTCTCGGCGCGTGGGCGAAGCGGACCCTGCTTGCTGCCAAATTTGCCTTTTCCAGATCTGAACTTCCGCTATCCGGGCTTTCTTTCCGCCTACATCATCCATCTTTCATCTCGCACCTCTGCTCACAGCGCAGTCGTCGAGCACAGATGACAAGCGCCACAGTACCTTGAACCGATGTCAACAGAAGGACTTGCTTCAGCCGCTGGGCCGGGCCAGGACGTCATCCACTCGGCAGCTACTATGACATCAGACGTGGTCGCCAGCCATTCCTCTTCACCCATGAACTCAGCCAAGGCGAGACGGAGCAGTCCAGCACGAGCATCTGCCTCAACATCGGATCTAGCTGGCTCGTCTCGATCTTCACCCAAAGTTGCATCTACTTCAAGGGCCGATAAGGACAAGAAACAGGATAGGGAGAGAAGCGCGTCCAAGGACAACGACAAGGCTAGAGACAAGGAGAGGGAAACACGTCTACCCGCCTGCGAGGCCTGCAGAACTCGCAAAGTCAAATGCGATGCTCTACTTCCGGCTTGTACTCCTTGTCAAAAGTCAGGGAGGGAATGTTTCGGCCGCGACAAGATCCCAAATGTCTCACGTGGCTTGGTCTACGAGCTACAGCAAAAGGTAAAGGATCTTGAAAGCAGACTTGCTCTTGCATCGTCTGGCGGAGCCGTCAACGCTAATTCAGCTGTCCTTGCTGGTGACGGTAGCGATAGTGCCAGTGGCAGTGGGAGTCGGAGTTCTCGCGTAGGGAGGCCACCAGCGAAGCGCACAAAGCGAGGTCGCAATGGGCACCCAAGCCTCCACGATGGTGCACAGAGTGCCGACAGTGACGAACAATCTTCATCCTCGGACAGCGACTCTTCATCCCCAGGGCCATCAGACCCTTCGCCGAACGACTTCATTCAGCAGACGAGCACGATCCTCGAAAGCCTGTCCTCAGACTTGACAGGATCGGCGCATCGGCATCACCAGCCGACATTGAACAGATCGACAACGCAAACGCTCGACAATGACGAAGCTTCCGCACTAGCCGCCCTCACCAAACACCACAGAGACCGCACAAAGTCTCCCTCCAGACTGAAACGCAGATCTTCATCCAACGCATCGCGCTATCGAGACGACGCAAGCTCCTACTTTTCCGGCACATCGCGTTTCAAAGATGCATCGGCTGCTTTGCCGTTCAAGTCTAGATCAAGACCAGGCCGCATCGGTACGATATCGGCATACGACAGGACCTTCTTTGACCGACTTATTGCCCGGTACCTGACGTATATGAACACATCCCTCCCTGTCATCAATGAGGTGCGGATGTGGGAGATGGCAGCATTGGTGTATCAAGATGACGAGAGGTCGCGGCTGGTATCTCTTTCGGCAACACCGTTCGACGCCATGCCTCCGCCGCCCATCCCGCCTTCGCCCGTAGTGGATCGCATCACCCTGTCAAAGCATCGATGCGTCGTTCTGATGGCACTCGCTGTCGCCTTGGCATCTCTTGGCCGCTCGCACAACTTCAGTCCCGAACTTCGACGATTGGGCCATCAGTACTGGGCCGAAGCGCAGGCAATGTTCCCTGTGCTTTTCAGATTCGGAGACATTGACAAGCTACGCGCAACTCTGCTTCAGCTGCAGTATGCGCTCTTGGTGCCGACGGCAGGAAGCGTGTGGGAGCTGTCGGGCGCTGCAATTCGTTTGGTTACAGAGCTCAACCTGCACGTCGACCGCGAGTACGACTCGGCAGCGAATGCTCCATTCTCTCAGGAGGTCATTGACCTCCGACGACGTCTCTTCTGGACGACGTACTGCCTCGATCGCAGCCTAGCGGTTGCCCTTGCCCGACCTCCCGGACTATCTGATGCTTGGATCCATGTTCAGCTTCCGAGTCTGCTGTCCGATCCCGACCTGCTTCGATCGGATCGCGAGATAGGCTCATCAAGCAACGACCACTCCCGCGTCGACCCTCAAAAGCAGCTCTTCAGATCGCATGTCAATCTCCGACGCATTCAGTCAGAAATCCTCTGTCGTCTACACAGTGTCAACCCTCGTGACTATTCGCTCGACAACGATGGCGTCAGTCTCTCGCAGCCCGCACCAACGAGACCGTCGCTAGCACTCGTGATGGAAGTGGGTCCACCCACACCCAACATCGAATGGCAATCACGCATGATGGAAAAGCTGGTCGAATGGAGGTCAGAATATGACCGAATTCGGCTCGCTCCCCCAGCCATCGACAGGTCTCAGGGCGACGGTGTCAGCTCCACCGCGACACCTTTCATCACGCGGGACTGGATCGATCTCAACCACAACCTGACTATCTCTTTGCTCTTCCGACCTTCGCCCAACAACCCGAGACCCGACTCGCATGGTCTGCAACAGGCGTTCATGGCTTCAGGACGCGCAATGAAGATCTACAAAGGCATGCATCGCAGCTCGACCATCAACTTTCCATGGCTTGCCACGCACCATCTCTTCATTTCGGGTCTCACGCATCTCAATGCGTTGGAAAAGCTTACACGCACTGGCATTCCGTGTCCCAGCCCGGTCGTTGAGGTTGTTTTCAACGTGCAAAGCTGTGCTTCGACGCTAGAGGCGTTGACGTCAAGAGATGATGGGTATGGCACTAGAATCAGGGACACATTTGACGCTGCCGCTTCGGCTGTACTTCGATCGGTGTTGGATCCTGGTTCCGCTCGTCAGGCATCATCTTCGACCGATGTCTCAGCGTCAGACATGGCCTCGGTCGAAGACTTGATCCGGGGTTCGAGTGCGCTGCATGAGCGACGAGCGGAACAGAACAGATCAGCTCCTCTGCCGGAAGGAAGCAGCCTTCGTCGCACATCACATCATGAGTTGTTGCAGGCCGCAGCACATCAGCATCCGACGTGGCTGTCAGACTCGACCTGGAGCTCGATCAACACGCTGGACGCAGCACCTCCGCCGGGATCCACAATCTTTGTCGCCGCCCCACCGCGCACAGCACGATTCGGCACGCCAGGACACAGCCTCGTCCCCACTCTTAGCGAGCGGACCACTCAGAGCGTCCAGCCACAGCCCTCGTCCTTATCTGCAGCACTGCAACCTTCAGCCACACACTCGCCGCGCAGCTTTGGCATGCACCAGCCGTCGTACTCATCCAGTCTCACGCCCACCTCGCTCAACTTTGCCACCAGCGCCAGTGCGGCGAGTAGCGACCCATATGGGATCAACTCCAGCTGCGATACTTCCTCATTTGACGCCAGCACGAGGACACAAAAGGAGAGCAGTATCAATGCTGGTGCTCCAGAAGAAGCCGAACGCGTCGCAGCAGCATCAACTTTTGGATTTCACAACTGGCTCTTGCAGCCCTATGAAGGCGGAGCTGACGCCACTATCCCTCAATTTGGCATGTCCAATGGAACCAACCCGTTCGGCTCTTCTGCTGGGGCAATGCTGTTCGGCACCAACTCTCCCTCTGCTGGTCATGGCGGGGATCCATTCTCTCACATGTACAGCACATCTGCTGACCCTATGTCCACCAGGGCGAGCATGACTGGAGGTATAGGCCATGCGGCATATATGGGTACAGCCAACGCAAACCCGACAAAAGTTGCGGCAGTCACAGGATCAGAGAGCGATGCTTCGACCTTGTTGGACTTTTTAAGTATGCTCCCTGGCACAGCAACAGCAACTGCTAGTCCGGGAGGCAAGGCGAATACCAGCAACGGGTCCCCAGCAACACATGCAAAAGCTTAGCTCCAGCAATGCTCCATCCGAAGTTGTTCTCTTCAGCGCTGCCATACGCTTCGTTCCCTCAGGAAAGCACGGGGCTAGTGGCTCAAGACAGCATATAGCGGTGATACACATCGCAGTGAACGTGTTATCACGTTGTATATCGTATACCATTAGAGCGAACCCGAGCCGTACTGATGGAAGATTAGCCGCGGATGAAGACGTGCCAAACCATGAGGAGAGCCGCTGATCTATCCCACCTGAGTGGTAATGCTGGTCTTGACTGTGATTGTCTTTTTACCCCCTTTTCCCGTTGTTGCAGCGGTGGTGTTTGAGGATGATTCAGCTTGGTCTTCTGTTGCGGCAGCGGTAGAAGAGGTGTTGGGCAACCACTCTACGTGATACCTGTTGAAGAGTTTGGGCCAGGGAGGAACTGTCACCTGTTGCACATGATTGAAAGAGACCATAGCGTTTGTCAGCGATGCACTTCTATTTCTTCTGTGGAGCGTGTGGTTCGAAACAGAGCGAAGGAAAGGGCGAAAAACGTACGAGAGCAACGAGAAGGGTAGCAAATCCAAAGGTCACCATACACAGCTGCATGTTTTGTGTTAAATAGCCCAAAAGGAAAGCAACGCTTGCACCGGCAACGAGGCCTTCTTGCATGATTCTATCTGCTAGACGTTGACTTTGAAAGTCCTATATGTTGCAGATGGCGCATTGTGTTATGGGTAAAGGTGGGAAAGCGAGTGGAAGAAAGAGCAGTAAGAGGGAGAGGGAGAGAAAGACAGTTGGGTTAGTTCCACGAGGTCCGGTGTTGGTTTTGGTGGTATTCACTGGAGTGATGGAAATGGCTTTGTTGAGACACAACATGCCTAGCTATAGTTCAGGCTCGAACAAGGCGGTACAGGAGCGAGAGGCAAGGGAGTAACCTACGATCTTGCCATCAACCCAGCGCTGAATAGTCTCCATCTTTTGATCGGCTTTCCCTTTCTTTTGCTTCAGCGGAGGTAGTCTGTCCTTTGGATGTTGACTCGAATTCAGGTATTGCAGCTAGAAAATTGCGAGTGCGTTGATGTTGATGTTGATGTTGATGTTAGACGATGTGGTTGTGGTGAGAGAGATGAGATGAGGCGGTGGAAGATAAAGTGCGAGAGTGCAAGACTTGAGGAGGTTGGACCCTGAAGCGCGGACTTTCCACGTCGACTTTTGGGTGGGTGCACGGTCAATTTTCCGGTTTGTTAGATTGAACACAACCTTTTTTTTTGGCCCCCGACCTCAGCCCACCAACACACCGTCACACCGCCTCAAACAAGTCCATAAACTCTGATCAAAACCCCTTCCATTGCATATAATCATTGTTCAAAATGACAAACATAACCACCAAGTAAAAAGCAGCCAGACCTCAAATCCAACGATATCTCACCAACAAAACGAACGCAAAAAAGGGGGAAGGATGTAAGAGCGAGAGAATGACCCCCAAGGAAGATTCCGAAGAACCTCTGTCACTGAAACAAGTGTCGACGGAGGGTAAAGTGAAGTCTGCTCTGCCTTTTGCACCCGCAGGTACAAAAGAGGATTGATTTGGGCCCGGCATGAAAATGACGCTTCGTAGGATTTCGCAAAGCGTCATCGATTAATGGGCCCCACTCCCTTCCCAATATGTGGGAGAGAGTGAGAGGTGAAAGGTGGGAAAGAGGAAAGACGTGAAGGGGGGGAGGGAGATGCACAAACGGACGGAAGCAGAGCACAGACGCTTGAGGCAAAGATTGTCAAAGTCGCTTCCGTGGTGACAATTCCAGGTATATATCCCGAGTGCTGCTGAAACCAAAAGGAGATGTCGAGAGAATGGATGACTGGGGGATGTGGAGAGAGAGAAAGAGGGAATGGTATCGGATGCAGAATGCTTGCTAATGATGTTGGCCTCGGACGAGATTGCGCTGTAAAAGAATCTATTGCGGTCCGAGGTGCACGGGGGGTAGGTCGAAATCTACTTGGAAGACCTAGGCCCTTGCCCAACAGCGCATTGCTGCTCCCACGTCCAGCCCTTGGGATGCTGAAGCGACTTGGCGATGCCCATGAATGCCTCTAGCGTACACAACTCGGGACGGCCCTCGTAGTGTTTGCCTTTAGGAGCACACGCTGGGAGCTGCATGTCGCGGTCGCCGTATCGAACTCGAACGTAGTGCTGCTGCTGTGCTTTGCCCAAACCGAGCAGACCCTGGACCTTGCCCAAGATCGAAGTCGACGTCGGCGCCGCAGTGTCGCGGAAGAGTTCGACACCCATCGATGCTGTAAAGTTGGGCCAACGCCCATCAAAACAGTCAAGTGTGCAGAGCAACCCAGCTAGGGCAGTGTCGTGTGTCGCGTAGACGGCGAACTTGAGCGGATCCTCCGCACCCTTGCTGGCTTTGGATGACATGCGGGAGCCCAAGTCGTTGATAAATCGACCCATTGCCAGTCGTCGGAACTCGGCCTTCCTCTCTGGATCCTCTGCCGAGTATCCCGAGAACCACTCGGAGACGATGGCGTCTTCGACCGTAGACAAGAAGCGTGGGTCCGCCAGAGCCGGTGGCACCTGGAAACCGTGTGCCTGCGCCGCTTTGACGGTATCCAGGATGCCGTTGAGGCGAGGTCGACCGTCGACACGGGGCTTGGCTCGCGTCACAGAGTGGAACTGATCATCGAATTGCTCCAGGATAGGGTTGAAGGCGCGCGCGGTGGCATCCGCAAAGGCCTTGTCGAGAGCGGAAAGCCTTGAGCAGCCAAAAGTATTTGGAAGCAGGTTCTCTTCGGTGCCGTTGCGCACCAACACCTTGGGGACAAATTGACCAGCCGTGTTGGGCTGAACGGCGTTCGAGTGAAGACCGCGGATGACTTGCTCGAGACTTTCAATGGTGCGGCTCATGTTGGTGCTGCGGAAGTAGAGCGCATCGTTGTCCTTGCTGGTGAGCAATTGTGGCAAGAAGCCAAGACGGTCGACGTACAACCCACGAAGCTCGCGACCAAAGCGAAGTGTCGACAATCGACCAAGATCGGTGAGCTCGCCTAGCATACATTCACCTTCTTCATCCTGCTGTCCACGCCCAGAACGGGAGGACTCGGTCTCTACGCTGCGGCGCATGCGCATGATGCTGCTGTACATGGTAGCCGTCTTTCCAGGATGGACCTGACCAACATCGAAGGGAGGAATCGAGTTGTCGTCGCTTGGTGTCAAGTTGAGCACACAGGCATCAAACTCGCGTCCAGCACGACACAGGTTCCACTTTTCGGGAAAGATGTGTGTGAGACGACTTCGTACGGGGGTTCTTTCGCCATGACGAACAAGATAGTGAACTTGGGAAAGCTCAAGGCCCTTGGGTGGATCGCGCCAGCCAAGCCCTGGGCCCGCGGCGCCGGCCCCAGCATTGGAGACTGCAGAGGCCATAGGGATTCCAGCGGTGAAGGGTATGGAGGAAAAGTCGATGGATGGCTTGCCGATGGGGTTGGTAGAGACGGAAGGGCCTCCGTCCACATTCGGAGACGCCATTCTTTGTAGCAGCTCACCCGGAGAGAGGCGAAATTATAAGTGTTGGTCAAGTGGCTGTGAACAGCGAAGTGAAGAAGCGTTGAACGGCGGGCAAGGCGGGTTCCGCGATGAGTGGGGATAAGCTTCCAATGGGTAAGACGAAGGGGGATAGGGTGCGGTCGGGAGCGGACAAGAAGCGAGGGTATCTAAGAAACAGACGGGGCGTAGGATAGGGTATTTGGGTTCCGAATGTTGACCGGGATGAATGGAAAGAAAGAGAGGTCAAAAAAAGAGTATGCAGAGATGTGCGCGAGACTGATTCAGCCACCGTCTTGCGATACGCGGTGCGCTAGGCGGGATGGATCAGTTGGTGCGGTGGGAAGGAAGAGAGCGAAATGGAAGTCTGGGCAGTTGCTGTTGGACAGGGCACCGACGGACGCCGAGGTTGACGAAGCTGGCGTACGGCCTTGTGAGAAAAAAGATGTTTGGTGGACGCTGAGTTGTGATGTGGACAGACAGACGACTCGGAACTGATGTTAAGCGATTGCAGCAGTCAAGTGGCCGAGGGCTAGAAGCTGACTGTGTGACCGAGGGTCACCTGGGTGCAAGGTGAGCGACACGAGAGGAAGTAAAGTCGGAGCCAAGTGGATCTGCGGATAGGGGGGAGAGCGAGAAAGAAGGAGAACCAGGGGAATGGACAGAAGACGAGGAAGGATGGATGCTGGGAAAGAAGGGAAGAACGGGACCCAGAAGGGAGTTGAAGATCAAAGACAAAGTTGACCGAGGAGCATTGGCAGGACGAAACGGCGGCTGAGAGTGAGATGGAAGGGCGGGTGGACAATCAACAAGTAGTGGACGGGGAGACGGATCACGAATCAAGAAGAGCGACCAGAGCCACAGTGGTTGTTGCAAAGAACAATAATGGCCACGGTGCGGACGGAACAGAGAAAGACAGAAAGGGGAGCAAAGAAGATGTCAAGTGAGAGGGAAGAGCAAGACGAGAGACAGAGATAGATGCATTGAGTCGGGAAGCAAGGTAAGCAAGGAAGATGGGTGTACCAGGTTCATGCCGTCTTCTGCTCTCTTGTCTCATTTCCTTTGAAGCGGACGCTGACGCTGGGCTTTGTGCGACTCGACTACGGCAAATCACGAAAGAAAGAGGCAAATTCGGAAGATCGAGCTGGCTAAGCGAAACAAAATCGCGAACGATCGAAAACCGCAGGCTTGACGCTCCAGTTTCCTCCTCATTTGGCGCTTCAGAGTCATTCTCTGGACCATCCTCTGCACTCAAGAATTAGACATGCATTCTATGCAGTCAGAGCAAACATGTGTCCATGAATAATGGCTTTCAAGAATCAAGAGGGAAGAGCTTTGTTTCGAAGATGAAAAAAGTGATCGGTCTTGTAAATCCTGTGCTCTGATTGGAGCGAAAGGAAAATAAAATATAAAATAAGGAAAAGGAAAAGGAGAATATCAATTGGTTGCGAATTGGTGCGGAATTGGAATACTGAGCCACCAGCCCCGCCCCCACGCTTTTCTCTCCGTCGATAGCGTTTAACTTACTCGTAATGATCTGAGTTGGTGTGAGAGCCACCAGGAACAAGGTATCGGTCTCTCGGCAATTGGCTTGCGGCTCTCGGCTGTTGCCAATCATCAAATGGTACACACGCCAAGACGACATCGAGGCTTCGAGGTGCCACACCAGAAACGAGCAGTTCTGCTCAGAAGGCGAGTAACTTTTGTGTGTGTGGTGGTACGAGTGCATGGTGGAGTACGCGAAAAGGAGAAGCGAAGCAAAAGGTAGGCGGTTCTAGAGCCCAAGATTCGGCTGGGTGGATCTCGGTATGCAGGTCGAGCTAATTTTTCCGGCGTTCGCATCTCCAGCTCTGCCGTTTTGGGCATGCCCCACCGACGACGAGCCAGAATGACTACGGTACTTTCATTATTGAACTCGAGCTCGTCCAGGCACATTCAGTTCCTTTTGGAGCTTGTCTTGAGATTAGGGTCCAACGTGGTCACTCTAGAGCTTTGCAGCGAGCGTGACTGCATTCGAGCCTCATGACAACCCGAAATGCAAAGACAATCGAATTACTCCGCCGCTTGCAGCTCCGCCTTTCCGTCTTGTCTTGCTGGTTGGCTTTACACCGCTACACTCTCCTCATCCTCCTCTCCATCAACCCACCTTGTTGGCTCCTGGCCCTGTGCATCAATTGTATCTCATGGTCGCCACCACGGCGACTTTGATGCTGCTTGAGTTTTGAACTTGCACCGGCATCCCAGCCATCCCGGCATCCCGGGGGACAGCAAGAGTCTCGAGATCCCAGGGTTTGTATCTGATGCGCACCACGAAGCCATGCAAAACTCACAACTGGCATATGAGTTGAGCAGCAAGGTTCGAATGCGCCGCAACTTTCGGTCACTGCGTCGGCCATTGTGTCTCTCAAACAAACTTCAATGCAACGCAATTCGAACGGCATGGGCTAAGACAAGAACGTTGCTAATGTCGATGAGTGACAGTTTGCCAAATTGCCTTCGTGACACCTAATCGAGCGACCCTTGGCTTTGCCTCCGCCGGCACTGTGACACCCCCTTCCCACGACCCTTTTTCATGCCTGCACCCACTAAAGCTTCCCGGTCTCGGAGCAACATTGAGGGCATCAGGGCAGTAGTTATCACAATCTCAGCGCATCCAACGTCTCATTCTGCTTCGGTTCGCATGAATAGCTCCGCGATAGCGAGTACTGTACTGCACACGTGTAGCCATATTGAGATCAGGCATCACCCAACCGCGGTCTTGCTTCAGTCTAGATAATTGCGAAAAGGAATGTGACAATGTGATATAACAGGAATGGTCTATCGGAACACCCGCTCCATGGCTTTTGAGAGTGCACATGTGCCGTAAGTGCAGGTACGTAACTACCTATAGTCGGTACTTGGTCGCAGGAAAGCGTGGGAATCCTGCAATGGTATCACATCGAGCATCCGAGCTCGGGCCGACCTTTGACATGCATCGACCGAGTTCCGACATCTTAGACTCTGGCTGCGCCCATGACGGCCAACAGCGAAAGCACCACCAGATCTCGATCCAACGATTCGATTCCACAAAAGTTGAGTTGTCCCATCCTCTTGTTTCCTGCCGTCTCGTGCCTCTGTTGTTGTTCTTGAGACGACCTTGCCATATCTGCCGATGTGCGTCCCGAGCCCAGCACCGTCGATCCTGGCCGATCAATTTGCAGCGAGGCTCTGGCATTGTTCACAGCGTTGTTGTGAACCTGCACCACTGCCTCGCTCGAGATCGCTGCTCGTTGGTGCTGCCAGAGTCCATGATGGCGTGCTGCACTTCCTGCCGCAGTTGGATGCGGTCGCAACAATGGTCCACCACGAATACCCCGACGAGGTACTTGGGGCTCGGCCCTCATCATCACACCTGCTCCTCGGAACGGAATCGCCAGTGGCAACACTTGAGCCGCCGGCGGAACAGCTGGCCCCAGACTGGATTCGTCCTCGGGAAGTGGCTTCGGGACAGCCTTGGTTCGAGGCTTGAACAGTCCAAGTGCATTCCGCACCTGCGAATCAGTCGAGTAGGTTGCCAGTTCTACAGTCTCTTGTCCATTGTGTGTACGCAGGCTCAGGTCATATCCATCGAGCGCGTCGAGGCCCTTGCTGCTGCTCTCATGGTCTCTCGAGGGTGACATGACCGAGGCTTCCAGCTTGCTGCCGTGCCACACCCACTGCTGACCGTCGTGCGTTTCCAAGCTCGCCATGAACCCTCGGCCACCAGCTCGTTGAATTCGGACCGTGACACGCTCCGACTCACCGCCGTCGAGCGAAGCTTGCGAGCCGTCGATGCGGTTCGATCGCGTCCTGCTGTAAGCAAAGTCAGCTTTCGACAGCAAAGGCGAAGGGAAGGCTCGCTCCAATTTTTCCGATGGAACTCCTGCTTGGGATGATTCTCGCGATGATGAATGTTTCGTATGCGAAAGACCGCGCGATCCGCTCATGCGACGCGTGATCTCGACCACTTGCTCTTCACCAGCGGCCGTCGACCTCAATTCGCTGCGGACATAGAAGGCGCTCTTGTTGACTTTAGACACCAGTAGCTCCTTGACATTGGTCGGCTGCTGCTTTTTGGGAGAGCCTTGGCCGCTGTTGCAACCGGCGTCGAAGCTGCCTCGATGAGCTTGACGGCGTGGGCTGCGGTTACCGACGAATGCAGCAAACATCCCCGTGGCTACCTCTTGTTCGAGTTTCATCGCTCGGCTAGATGGTTGTCGACGCACCTGTCCTCCGGTCTGCTGCGCAACATGGCTTGCATCACTTGGCTGGTCATTGACATGCTGCACCTCCACCGCTTTCCAGTACGCCAGCGGGGCAGCATTTCGAGCTGAAATCATCTCGTCCTCCACGCAGATTCGCAGCTCCGATCCGTGTAGCACGACCGTGCCAGGTGTAAGGCGCTCGAGGCTGACAGATGGTGTCACCGGCTTGAAGTCCAGCTCCCGACCTGCTGTGACGGGCCTACTCACGCTGTCGAGCGTGTGTGTCGTTTCGGCGCTCGAACGCATCTGTGGGGATCCGCTTCCGAATGCGGTTCGATTAGCTAGATTGACACGCTGACCGAAGCGAACGGGAACTTCGACATCCTCGTCCTCGTAATCCATTTCGTCCTCCGATTCTGACTCCGACCCGTCCGAGTCGAACAGATCCGAACCCTCGTCCTCGTAGTCTCTGAAGGGCTGCACCACAACTGCTGCTTCTTGGTCTGGAACCCTGACGTGATCTGATGACCCTGACCAGTCGCCCGTCTCGGGTACCATCGATTTGACAGTACCGACACCGGCGCCGCTCAAGTCGTACCCTGTGTGGCGATCCTCTGTCACATTGAGATACGCATCTCTCGCTTCCTCCGCGCTGTGCGACGGGCTGACTGCATTGCTGGGCACTTGGACGACCGGGACTGCCTCTTGCTTGCTCATGCGTTTGCTCTGCCTCTTGTCCTTGGGGGCTCGCGACTTCATTCTCTCCTGCGCCTTGTTCTTTTCCTGCTGTTTGGACTTTGTTGCGAGTGTCGGCAGGGGGCCAGGTTGTGGCACATTGATACGTCCACACCCAGCAATATAGATGGTGCTCGCAGCCAGCGCCGAAATCGATCGTTCTGCGCACAGGTTTTGCAGCACCACATTGCGATTGGCCGTCGTGAAGCCCAGGTTGCG
Source organism: Ustilago trichophora (assembly GCA_900323505.1). Classification (NCBI taxonomy): domain Eukaryota; kingdom Fungi; phylum Basidiomycota; class Ustilaginomycetes; order Ustilaginales; family Ustilaginaceae; genus Ustilago; species Ustilago trichophora. The sequence goes on along the minus strand of OOIN01000003.1, from coordinate 1,649,363 downwards.
CATGAAGGGCCCTTTGTGTGGAGATGAAGAAGAGTCGCCACTCGCTCGAGTCGATTCGTTGACCTGTGCCGATGAAGCCCGCTTGACAAGTGAGATCGATCGTCGTTTGGTCGGCATAGCAGGAGAAGCTGACGAAGTCTTGGCCGGCAAGACCACTTCCGAAGCTGCGAATCGCCCCAACTTCCATGGCTTGTTCTTGCGTATCTTTTTGCCCGCCTGTTGCTTCTCGTTGGAGAATTCGCCTGCGCCGCCGTTGCCATACGCTTGTGTGCCGTCTGGCAGTGGCAAGTCGTTGACGGAGACCGAGATCCATTCAGCGATCGAGTCGTTATCTCTGGTCATCCTGCCCTTTTGTGAGTCTACCAGCAGTCGAATCGCCGAGGGTCGGCTTTCAGGCTCTTCGTGCGAGGGCGATCTGCGGCTAGGAGGCTGCTGTCGCTGCGGTGGTTGATGCAAGGATGGCATCGAAGCAGCGAAGCGATCCTTAGGTGTGTTGGCTGCAGAGGAGTGACGATCGGATGTTGTAGCTGGCGAATGACCGGCATTGCCAGCTTGTGGCGAGAAGCGTTTCTGATCCGTAAGCGCCGGCGATGGCATGGTCAGCGTCGTAACCACCGATGACGGACTGTACCGTGGATCAGAAGCCTCCTTATCAAAGGAGCCGCGATCCTGCAGCAGCGGAGACTCGTTTGACGAGCCTACAGAGACCTCTGAACTGCGTCGCGAGTGGTAGGGCACCACATTGGGTCGAATGGGAACGCGGCCAGAGGATCGACGTCGCTGCTGTACCTGCTGTGCTGCTGTACTCGAGCTTGCACTTGATGGACCTGCGACAGGAAGTTCAGCAGCGGCAACACGAGGCGATGGCCGCGAGGCAGCATTGAGCAAGATTGGCCGCAGCTCCACCGAGCGTCTCTGTTCCGCAGATGTACGTTGCTGGCTTTCGAGCGAAATCCTCTTAGCCAGATCCGCAGACACGGCAGATGCATCTGGGCGTGCCGTTGTGGATGCCAAGTCGGTACTGCTGCGGTTGTTCGATCTGCTGGGGCTGATCTTTGCAAAGAAGGCCTTGGCACGGGATGGAGAGCGCACAGGAGCAGCGATTGGCAGATTCTCGTCGGAAGCACGAGTTCGCTGTACAGCAGGAAGCTCAAACGAAAGCGATCTTCTGGGTGGCCCACTGGTCTCGACGTCAGTTCTTGAGCTTGGGTGCTCTTCAATCTTGGACAGGGCCGGTGCGGGTGCCACACTTGCGACAGCTGGGGGCGAGGAAGAGTAGGTCCTGTCCGAGGTCGATCCGGACCCAGAACTGGATCTTCGGTCCGACGAGACCTCAGAAGCAGTGCTCGGGCTCGTGACTACCACCATGGGTCGCCCCATACCCAGCGCGTTCGAGTCCGGGGCGATGATCTCCTTGGTCGTCTGCACCGTCTTCCTCGCTGCCTTTGGCCTAGCATCGGCAGAGGTGAAGTACATCTCCAACGGCGTAGTTGAAGGCGTTGATGGCCAGCTAGAGTCGTCATCGGCATAATCGTCATCGTCGTCGTCCTCTGCATCGCCGCCGAGCCTGTTGCTGGTCGATGCGGTGCTTCGACGACGCCTACGTCTTGGTCCACCATTGCTCGTACCACTCGCTTCGGAGTCACTGGCGTGCGTAGAGTCGACCATGATGGATGGATACCTATCTTTGAATTGCGCCGGCGGGGGTGGCAGTTCGATCCGCAAGCTATCTCGTCTCTTGCCCGGTCTGGCGCCTGCCATATTTGTGCCCTCGGTATCGGATACATTTTCAGATGTTGAGGATAGAGCATCATCGAGATCGGAGTTGGCCGACTTTTCGCTCAATGCTGGTAGCGGGTGAACCGAGAAGAGTAGCGACGATTTCGGCTGAATGCGATCGTTGTGTGCGTGTTCTGTCTGTTGAGAATCGCGGTGGACGCCGTTGTACGTCTCGACCAGCTGCTGCACCGTCTTACCGGAAGTAAAGAATCCTTCTTCGTCGCGTTGCAGTGGGCTAGGCACGATTTGTTTGCCCTTGCCTTTCGCCTGACTGTCTGTAGGGGTCGTGGACGCGACGGAGCTAGCTGGAGTTGACGTCGACTGGATCGTTGTTCCTGTAGAAGTTGCACTAGACGACGAGGAGTGGTTGGCCCTTCGACTAGCAGCAAGCAGCGCCAAATCGCTGCGGAGTGCCACTGGCGGCCGTGAACCTGATGACCCAGCAGACGACGACGCTGACGCTGGACGCGGAGCCTTGTTGGCAGTGGCCATGAACTTTTGGTGATCGCTATAAGCTGAAGCCGGGAGAACTCTGGTGGAGGGCACCTTTCTATAGGTCTGTTTTGGGGGCACAAGCAGCGGTGGCGAAGGCCTTCTTCGACCGCTACTTGACTCACCTTCCGTTGTACTTCCCGAACTTGTCTCTCTGCCATGGCCCATGCTGGAAGACGGGACTCTTGGTGGTGGCACGGCCTGGCTACCGCTTGTCGAAGGCGCATCTGTCACAGTCGGAGGAAACGGCGCGCTGAGGATCGTAGGAGAAGGTGTCGGAGAGGCCAAAGACGAAGCCCTCGAAGGTATTGAGGCTTGAGACGGCCCTTTGCCCTTGTTCCATGCAGCAGCACTTCTTCGAGCATCAAAGCTGCTAGGCCGCTCTATCTCGGTGTCGTCTTCACTGGCGATGACCCATCCATTTCTGCGATTGTTGGATTGGGCAACCGGGCGTACGACTGGTGCTGGTGATGTGGTTGCGGCCATTGTGTAGACAAGTTGGTCAGCAGGAAGGCCGCCGTGCTGCCGTGATTGAATCTGATCCTCTGTTGATTTGATGGTAGAACAGCCTCTTGAGCGGTTGATGGACTGTCAAATTGCTGGACCTGTCGAAGCGTACAAGACGAATCAGGAGAAGCGGTGGATGTCGAGTAGTAGAGAAGAATTTGGCATCGACCTTCTTGCTCTTTTGTGGTGGAAACAGCGCGTTTGGAGGGGTTGTTGGAGGTGCTATTGTCGCTAATGCTGGTTCAGAGGTCGAGAGCAGAGGCGAATCAGGTTCCAAAGCTGAGGATGTTGGGAAGGATCGATGGATGGATGGTTTAGATGGTGTCGTGTAAGGACTGACGGGAAGCTACCTTGCTCGTCACCTAAACTACGACGGGGCTAGGGCAGTGCAGCTGATCGGACCCCGATCTGCGCTTTCTACACCAGCTGTGAACGACGATACAGCTGCTCTATGCTGATGCTTTCGTTACGGAAGGGTAAGAGGGAGCGAAAAATAAAGGCAAGAGAGCTCTAGAGGTGGTAGAGAGGCGGTTTCCAATGTTTTGCAAGATGGAGGTCGGAGTTCAAAGCTAAACCAAGTTGCTCGTGACGAGGACGAGGTCTAAAGCAGCTGGTAGAACACGCTGTGGTGAAGTCGCGGGATAGTGGCATAGAGACCAAGTCAGAAAAGAAGGGAAGGAGGGAAGGAAGGAGGATGAGTCTAGATGCACTCTACAGTAGAGGGAAGAGTGGTCCTCGTCGGGTGTTTTGAGAGTGTATGCAACCGGAGGACGAAGCCAATGATTCTTACGAAGCACCTTCCCAACTCCGACAGACACTTTGAAGCCGGCGACCATTTGGCAATCCTCATCACGATCCAACCTGAAGTGTCCCAAGTGTCCTTTGGACCGACAGCATACATCCTTCTGTCAGCAGTGCGTCTCGCTACACATCTCCTCACGCAGCAGCTTGATCCATGGCTCTTTCATTTGCCTTCATTCTGGCAGCACAGCCATAGCATTCAGTGCTTTACAGCAGCTCTATTCCGGTTCGAATGCACATGTGAATGCACAACGTCAATCTCTACAGTTACTCTGTGACCAGATTGGAATAGGGTGAGTATATGCACCAGCCTCGGCGTTTTCTACTTTGGCCCTGCATCTTTTGCATTTTCTGACATCTCTTTCCTCGCCTTTTCCTTCTTTCCTAAACAAGAAGGTCGCACCACAACACGCGACCCGGCAAAAGTGCAGGTTTAAAGAAAAAGGGGGAGAAAAAAAAAATCCAATTTCTACAGCACGCAGCGCAGCGCTCTTTGAAAGGTTTGTTTTTGTTCTTCTATCTTTGGTGCGATGGGCTAGGAACCACCGATTCGACACGGTGAACTACAAGTATCTGTAACGCAGGCTGTGCTGAGGGATCAGAGGTTTCGAAGCTACCAACGGTGAAGTGAGACTTGCTAGATCGGGCAAGGCAAGCATTTCCGCTGAAGCGACAACGCTACGGTTATGCCGGATGAAGTCACACCCTTCTCTCTCAAGTTGGTCTCAACCTTGCTGAAGCTGGACAGTTCGTGATGCTCCCCGTTCGCCATATACCGAGCCCCTCTTCTTCCCGGTTGATGGTAGACGTACTCAAGTAACGATGTCGCTTTCCGATCCTCGTCCAAGAGAGCTTTGAAGAACGGTATTACATTCGGGCCACGTTGCATCACTTTTCTTCCCATGATTACTGTACAGTACATGCACTACCATGTCGCCTCGCCTAGCCTCGCTTCGATCGAAACCATATCTTTCGCCACGTACTCAGGAAGAAAACGCTACGCAAGCTTGAGGATCGCTTCCAAAAAGGTGAGACAGAGTATGAGAAAAAGACGCTCTGATAGACACAACGAGAATGGATGGGAAGCGGCTAACTCAAGCGCGCCCAGCCTTAGCCGAAGAGCTGTCGCCTCGCACCAAAAAAAATCTTCTTTTGCCGCGATCGAGACGCTGGACCCCGTGGGAACCTTTGACTCTTCGCCACTCTGTAGCACCTTTGCCCTTATGAAGCAGGCGCATGACGTGAAAAGGTAGGCTCCGATTGTTTGCTCTCGCTTCGATTGGCAATTTGGACCCTGAAGAAAGTACAGTAGCGGCATACAATGCAAGGGTCCTGATGAGGAAGTGTGCGAAACTAGGGATGGCGGTGGATGGATGCGCCTCTTCAACTTTGCGCCATCCTGTAACCATCTTCATCGGCTTGCTCACTATTCGCTGCTCCTTAACCATACAAGGGCTTCACCTGATAACCGCGGTCGAGTGACAACACTGAATCAGCGAATGTCGTACTTCTCTCACCTCACACTATCTGACTGATGTTCCCGTCCCGACCAACCGCACATCCGTCAATCAGCTGTCTCCCGTGCGCAACGTCGCGAAGCAACCACTGCATGATGACAACCGCAAACACGGGACAGCCTATATCCCACAATACTGGGAAGCGAGCCGTTGTTCCCGCCTTCTTGTCAATTACCGTAAAACGGGAGCCAAAAAAAGAGCCAAAAATTGTCTGTTTAGGTGTGAGACACACGAGCCCCTATTCTCGAGATATCGTTCCTGAACAGATCAGCCGCCGTCTTTTGGTCGCTTGCCGTGCTCTAGATCGAATTGGGATCGTCTGATAGTACCCGACGTATCGGCTTCATATCAGGCTGGTTGCTCCTTGTCTCGTATGTAGAAGAGCTTCAGCGATAGAAGCGGCAGGTGAGGTCTGAAAGGAGTTTCTGACCTTGGGTACAGACCCTGAGGCTGCGAAACCCTGTTGGTCTCAGCGTGGGTTTTCGTGTAGGCGTCACGTGCGGCGATGGGGCACGCGTGGGGCGGCAATCTATCTTAAAGGTCTAACAACTAAAAATCAAAATCCGAGATCCGAATGCCCGGTGCACCGACCACCTTTCGGAAGAACACCAGCATCGGCTCGAAAGCATGACCTTCGCCACCACCACCCCGCTGCCACACAGCATAGACGACCATGACGACCGAAACCAGCCCCGTGCCCGCACCCGTTGATTTGGAGCAAAATGCCAAATACCGCACATCCTGGTCGCTCCCAGGCTCAGCAGAGCGCAACTCGCAACCAATCGCTGAAGCCCTTTCACCCTTGCTTTCCTCGACTTCCTCCACCCCCACCCACAAACCGGTCATCTTAGAGGTAGCATCCGGGTTCGGCCTCCAAATTTCTGCCATCGCCTCACGCTACCCTCACTGTCAGTTTCAACCGAGCGAAGCCGACGCCTACCCACGCCTGCAGATCGACTCGCGTACCGCCGACCTTCCCAACGTTGGCAAGGCAGAGGCCCTGGACCTTTTGGATCAGAACGACTGGCTTACGCTCGTACACAACGTCTCTGGGGAGAACGAGAAGGTCTCGGCAGAAGAAGGACTGTTCAACGGTGTACTGGCGTGCAATTTGACCCATGTTGCGCCTTGGAAGGTGACAGAGTCGCTTTTTGGGCATTTGGATCCGAGGGTGGGGTACGTTACCCAGCAGGGGTATAGGAGCTTGCTCAGTAAGAACGGATGGATTGCGATCTATGGGGCGTTCAACGAGGATGGAAAATTCACCAGTGAGGGGAACGAGAAGTTTGACGAAGAGATCAGGGGAAGGAATAAAGAATTTGGGTTGAGGGATGTTCAGGGAGAATTGGTGCCGCTGGCAGGGAGACATGGGTACGAGCTGACGGAGAGGATTGAGATGCCCGCCGGAAACTTGTTGCTCGTCTTCCGGGTGAGGAAGGAGTGAAGTGCACCGCAAGCAATGTCGATCACGCACTCAAATCCGGATCAGGCTGCGGAGTGACAAAATTGTGCAATTGAGATGAAAGGGTGCTACCAGTCCTGGACGGATACAACAGTGCGATCGAGGTCGATGGTGATGGTCTTGCTGCGTCCCTTCCATTGCGGATTTGGTTGAATGGTGTCGAGAAACAGGTGGTAGCCGGGCATGTATCTGTCCACAAATCTATCGTCAGAGCAATATGATCAAGAATTGGTCAGCGCATACTGAAGACCTCATGTGTGAGCCGGAACAAGGATCTTGGGCAGGTCACTTACGCCTTCACCCCGTCATCAGTCATCCCAATGCCTCCATTTGCCGCCTTCATCGCGTGCTCCTGCTGTCCCCTCCACGTGTACACATTCTCCAGATTTGTCGGTTGGATCTGGAGAAACACACTGAAGTGTGGATACCACTGCGTGTAGGCCTCGAGGTTCTGGTTGATCTGCTGTAACGCCTCCAAGGTGTACCTTTGCAGTGGCGAGTCCGGCTTGCTGCTTTGCCTCTTCTGCTCGACTTCAATTGGTGTGATAGGGGAAAAGCCCATACTCCAACCCTCCAGAATGAACACGTCCAGAGGCGGTGCCAGCTCTGGACTCAATTCCGAAAAGGCTGCTCTATCGCCCTCTCCCCCATGTAGGCTCTTATCGAATACTGGGAGCTGCACTTTTCCCTGCCCACTCGAGTTGATAGCATAGACCCGATCCAAGATTTCCACCCCTAGCTCCACATCGTGTGTTCCTGGTTGTCCACGACCAGACAGCAAAGGATTGGTCGGATTCTCCTCTGCTACACGCCGAAGATTCGCATGTGTATGATATAAATCATCCGTTGAAAGCACGCCGACAGTCAAGCCGGACGATTTGAGATGGGCCACGAGGGAGCGGGTGACCGTCGTCTTACCGGATCCTTGAGGACCTTGCATTGCAACAAAAAGCGGTGGGGCTGGTGAAGAAGCAGAGAGGCGTGTGCGGAACTGGCTGAGTTGAGAAAGGACATGTTGAGCAAAAACCTCGACTGCCTGCAGAGGCTTACCAGAGGTGGTTCTTGTTGCTGCTGCCATGGTTGCTGAAGATGGTGCTGGTTATGTTGGATGTCCCTCTTCTGCGAGAATGAAAAATACGAGCGAATGAGATCCGACCTGTAGCGTGATCCCTGCTACTGCCCCGTCAAACGGTCCCCTTAGCAAAGATGATGTGAGTGGTAGGTTGGGGATGCGGTATTCTCATGCCAAGAGAAGCTCTTGATGATCTGACCGCAGATGTCGGTTGCTCGGCCAATTAAACGGGTCAAAGCCGCGATTGTGGGGAAAAAAAACTTCCTAGACATTCGCTTCGCTCTAAATTCGCGCCAAGATTGACATGTCACCCCTGGTACGACCTTCAACCCCTTGCATGTCAACAGGCAGGCATTGTCCGCGAACAAACACTCCCGCACCGAGTCGCACCTTGAACTATTGGGTCCGTTCCGCCCTCTGCACAATCATGACGACCGAAATGGCTCAAGAGTGTGGTTTTGGGCCAATTGTTGTGATGCAAGAGGGTATGCCTGCACAACATGTAGCAACTCCTATCTGACATGCTCGGCAAGTAGTCTGGAGCCGCGGGGATCGGCGTCTAAGGAAGGGACTGTGGGGGTGCGGTGACTTTCCAACACATTGCAGCACATGATATCAAGGAAGGTAACTAGAGCGAGGTTGGCGAGTGATGCCACTACTCGGGTTGCACGACAATCAGCAATCTGCGTGCATTAGCACCAAACCACTTCACGTCACTGTGCGCAACCGAGAGCCGCGCCATCATGGAGTTCCCTCAACAGCTCACCTCTACTCTTTCGTGGCAGTGCCGCAATTGCGGTCCGGGAGACGATCCGGCGGTTGAACCCGAGGGGCCAAAACGTACGAGCAGGAAGAGAGGGCGTCTGTGTCGATCCTTCCTGCAGAGCGAGAGGAGTGTGATCTTTGACGTGACGTGAAGCTACACTAGCCGAGGTGCGGAATGTGTGCGGCGTACCGCAGATTTGGCACATTCTTCGACTTGCAGACGGTACAATAAAGGGTCCTTTCTCCCTTTGCAGATCATAGAACTTGACTGAAGGGAAGAGAGGTGGTTTCATGCATGCCTCGAGAACAATTGCAAGTGGTCCGAGCCGCTGGCACCGCCGCCCCGTGAAGGGGGTCTCTCTGCTGTGGCAACCAACTTGGCTAGGTAGAGAGACTCTCAGCGGCAGCGGCCTTGAGCCAGCCGTGGTGGTAAGGTAGCAGTACTACGAGGTCTGCCTTCCCCCTTCAGTTCACGCAGACCGAGTCTAGATGTCCCTTGAGTTCTCAGTGCGAGGCTTCCTGTGTCACTTGCAACTGTCTTTGGTAGTCTCTTCTTTCAGAGCCTCCTTCCACACCATCACCATACATTTCTCCACGTTGTCTCTCAGAGCTGTCGTGACTTCCCTCTCTACCATACGTTTCATATTCTTCCTTCTCCCTTCAAGCTGTACACTTCTAAGGAAGACACTCGTACCACACACCCTCCCCTGTCACCAGCCACTTCACCATCAGACCTCCTTTCATGATGCAGTTCCGATCTTTGCTCGCCAGCGTCACAGTTGGCCTCGCCATCAGCACCTCAACCACTTTCGCGGCCACGAGCAACGCCACTCCCAGGGTCCAGGCCCTTGACGCCCCCTCTGTCCCCTCCTCCAACGTCGCTTCCACCACTCCTGCCAACACCTACGATGCGGCCTCGGCCCCGCTCACGCACCCACCCCAGCCAGACGGACGACACGAGATCCGCTTCACCTTGCTCTCTTGCGCCGATTCCATCCGACCCAAAATCTCTGGCACCTCCGGCTCGAGCGGCCAATTCACCCCTTCCCCGCCCGGAAGCATCATTGTCCCCTCCGACTTTATCGGCTCCGTCTACCTCACTGGTGAAGATTGTGGTAAATATGGTGACAACTGCCAATCGGTCGATCTGACCTTTATGCCCAACCCCAACGAAACCGTCAGGAGCTATATCAACTTTGACGCTATGGCAGGGAAGAAATTCACCTTCCCCGTCAAGGCTAGGTTTGACGATAACAAGGATACAAGTGACGCAAGTACCATTGATTGCGCCAGCTACGACTGTATCGATGGTAGTAGGGATCCAGATGACTTTATTAGCAACAGGATCTATTCGAGTACCAAGGGCGTCGGTGTTGATATTGTGTATGATTGCCGGGCCAATACTACTTCGACTACCGACTAAGGAGAGAAGTAAGCATCGCACTTCGCTCCCGCAAATCAACAAGTCTACAGCATCCCCATCGCGTATCTTCTCTCGTCTGCCAGCTGCAATGCCTTTGGACCCTGGTCGGTCCAGCATCGTTAAACCTCGCATCACATTCTTTTTAGTCTTTTCAGTTCGACGCAGCCGCCTACTGGCTGGCGTGCTCCCATTGTTGCACCGTCTTTTGCACCTTCACACGCTCAAATGGACTCTACCTTTTGTTGCCATCATTGATCTCTGCTATGATTGATGCCTGTATGGCTTGATTTTGTTCCCATTTCAGAGAGGAATTTAGGCCTTCGACCGAGGCTGCAGCGCCTGCTGAGTCTCATCCTGTGTCCTACCAGTCAGGAAATCCTCTACGACCTGGACAAACTCGTTCGGCTTCTCAGCTTGGCACCAATGTCCCGTTTCCATGCGAACGAGCTTCGCCTCCGGGAAATACTTTTGGTTGGTGGGGATATTCCTCCTGTTGACATACTTGCTCTTTGTTCCCTTGATAAACAATGTTTCACCGTTCCATTGCCTCTCTGGAGCGTTTTCGCTTCCAGGAGCCGCGAGTTCCTCGGCACTCGCATTGGGTGGGTTGTAAGGGAAATCTCCGATCTGGGCAATGTTCTTACGGATCAAATCGACGGGAATGCGCCAGGACCATGTTGGGCTGTTGGGTGGGTTGCGCGTGAGGTTGGTGAGGAGGAATTGACGGACGCCAAGGTCTGGTTCTGTGGCTTGGAGGATTTCGTCTGCCTCGGTGCGGCTGTGGCAGGGCTTATCACGGATTTGGACCATGGCTTCGATGTATCGCTCGAACTCGGGAGAGAGAGGACCGCGCTTGGCGGACATATCGACGCTGATCAGATTGCGCAGCATCCCGCTGGGCAAGTCTGGGTGGAGGGCGACGCTCATAGATACTTTACCACCCATCGAGTGTCCGATCAAGCCGACGTTGGAGAGGTTGCGGGAGGACATAAATTCGATCACGTCCTGGGCCATGTCTGAGTAGGCGAGACCGTCAATGTGTGGAGAGGTACCGTGGTTACGCAGATCCAGGGCGAAGACGGGGACGCCGAAGCGGGTTGACATGGCCCGGCCAAGTGAGCGCCAGTTTTGCTTTGAACCGAAGAGACCATGGCACACGACGAGAGAGCTGATGGGAACCTCAGTGCGACGTTTTGCGATCTGATCAGCGGTGGGCTCATAGGCTTCAAAGTCGAGCGAGACTGTCTTGCCGGTGGCCGAGGCTGCGGTGGATACATTTGGGTCGGACGACGGAGTCGAGAGCAAGCGTTTGCTGCCTGCCACGGTGGCTAGCGTTGGGAAGATGGTCGCCGAGGGTGCTGTGCGAGCGCTACGCAGGCACTCTTTTCGAAAAAGCGTCAACATGAGTCGTCTATCTATGTGGTCCAATGGTGGAGCTGTGGAACGAGGGATCGAATGATGAGTAGGACAGGAAGTTGTTTTTTGTGTGTGGCACTTCTGACCGTGCGCAGTAAGAGAGAGGTCGACATTCGTGATTTTTTTCGAGCCGGCCAAAATCCCGGTAATTTGGGGCAAGCAAAGCTCAACCAGAGAAACAACCGGTTCAACACACAGATATGGGCCAACCTCAAGAACAATAGCATTAGCCGGTTACGTACCAATACCGAAGCGGTTATTTGGCGCAGCTCATATACATTCACAGGTACAAAAGAGGCTTGCAACGTTGACCATGAAATTGATTGCGGTAAAGCGCCAGATTGCAGGGGATCAAGGCAATGCAACTAAAAATACAGATCTGACCACAGCGAGTCAGCCAAGCTACACGAAGGAAGGGCTTCACTTGTCCGCCTGAGCAGGACCCGAAGTGCTGGTTGTGGTAGGATTCGCCTGCTCCGGTGCCGGCGTAGGCGTAGCCGCACCCGAACCGGGCGTATCAGCGCCGGTATCGAGCTTTCTGCGCTTCTTCCTCTCCTCCCTCGCCTTGATTTCCTCCTCGAGCTGCTTGCGTCGCTCGGTCGTGTCAATGTGACGGGGGCCACCCTTGGCGGTCAGGATTTCGACGCCGGTCTCGGTAATGAGCAGAGTCTCTTCTGCCGCGGCCGATCGAGCGCCATCGACGGTAGCTACGGTCCAGTCATCTGGCCATGAGATGTCTCTCCACTCGGTGCCGAGGTTGAGCATGGGCTCAATGGTGAAAATATGACCGGGCTTCATGATGCCGTAGCTCTTCTTGGTGGCGTGGTGGTAGATGGTGGGTGCGGCGTGGAAGCAGTTGGAGATACCGTGGCCGGTGTAGTTCTTGACGACGGCACAGCCTTGGGATTCAGCGATGGGCTGAATGACACGGCCGATCTCGCCATAGGGAACGCCAGGGCCGCAGATGTTGATGGCGGCATCGAGGCATTCTCGAGCGACCTTGATGAGCTTCATAGATTCGACATCCTCCTCTGCCTTCTTGCCGACGGGGAAGGTCGCGTTCAAGTCGCCGTGGTAGCCCTTGTGGAAGAGGGTGACGTCGATGTTGAGAATGTCGCCGTCTTGAAGAGGCCTCTGGTCGGGAATGCCGTGGCAGATGATCTCGTTGATAGAGCTATGAAATGTAACAGGTAAGTCATTTGATCAGCCACTATTCGATGACAATGATGCTCGAAAATAAGAGGTCTTGCTCTGTAACTCACGTGCAGACGCTCTTGGGGTAGCCGTGGTACCCGAGCGGACTGGGGTAGCAGTCTCGCTTGATTGCCTCTGCGAAGACGATCTTGTCAATCTCATCTGTGGTAACGCCGGGCTTGGCGTGGGATGCTGCGATTTCGAGCACCTCTCGGGCGAGCTGTTGCAAGGAACCAGCAAGAAGAACTAGGGTTAGCTACTGCTCAACGAATCAATCAATCACCCACAGGATCTGCGTGTGAGTACATACAGTGGCAGCCTTCCTCACGCCATCCTGATCATTCTTGTTGTTGACCTTGATATTCCTTGACTCGAGAAACTGTTTGAAACCATCGAAGGCAAAGCCGAGCAGCAAAAGAGCAAAGAGGGTGGACCATTCGGAAATGTCAGCAAGTCGAGGTCGTGCAAGTAGGGGAAGAATGACGGTCAAAAGTGGAATTCTGACCTGCCACCAGAATTGCAACCACATCCTCACCCCTTCCCTGGCGTAGTTGGGCCTTCGAATCGATGGCGGAATCTTGGGCTTGGGACTCAAGGGGTAGACCGCCTTGACGGAGCCCGAGTACTTGAAGGTGCGCACGTTGGCGAACGGGTCAAAGGTGAATGTGCTGGTGGCAGCATCGCTGCTGGTAGTAGTTGCGCTTGGTGACATGGCGCAAGAATGTGTGGAATGGCTGTGGCCGGAGATGATGGTGGTTACGAATGGAGAAGAGCACAAATCTTAAGCGGAACTCGAAAACCGAGAGTGTGCATTTCCAAAAATTTCTCCACTCGGCGGCGAATATTTTCGAGATGTTAAGTCAGGTACACCCATCCCAATCACTTCCACCATCAATCTCTCAGACTCTGCAGAGCTGCACCGATAAAATCTGTTAAAACAAGTTTTGATTGCTTCCTGGCAGACGACAGATATGTTTTTCCTGATTGACAACTAGCTTAGATACCTCGGCCACCGGTGACCTCGAGAATCTGACCCGAGACGTACGAGGCGAGAGGGCTGGCAAGGAAGAGAATAGAAGCGGCAGCCTCCTCGGCGTCACCGGGGCGACGAAGGGGGATGTCGGCGACGGCGGTGACGGACTGCTCCTTAGAGTCACCACCGGAGGGGCGACCAGGAATACCGAGAGCGATCTTCTTGCCATCGATCTCGATGGATGCACCAGCCTCCTTGGCCTGGGTGAGACGAGTGTTGATCCAGCCGAAAGCGACGCAGTTGACGCGGACGCCGAAGGGACCCCACTCCTTGCACATGGTCTTGGTGAGACCGAGCACACCGGACTTGGCAGCCGAGTAGTTGACCTGGCCGACGTTACCGTGGGTACCCGAGGTGGAAGAGACGTTGACAATGGCCATGTTCTCGCGCTTGCTCTCGTCCTTGATGCGGAAGTAAGGGGCAGCAGCGCGGATGATGCGGAAGGGAGCGGTGATGTGGCAGTCGAGCATGAGCTGGAAGGTGGCATCGTCGGTGGTGTGAGCCATCTTGTCGGCGGTGAAACCGGCATTGTTGACGATGATGTTGAGCTTGCCCCACTTGTCGACAGCGGCCTTGACGACCTTTTCGCCAAAGTCCTTGTCCATGACGTTGCCGGCGAGGGGGATGGCAGAGCCGCCAGACTTGTTGATCTCGTTGGCTACATCGTTGGCCTTCTTGGCGTCAAGATCCGAGACAACGACGTGGGCACCGTGGCTGGCAAAGAGCTTGGCGGTGGCAGCACCGATACCCTGGCCGGCACCGGTGACAATGGCGACCTGACCCTTGAGGAGGGGAGCGGCTGTGAAGAAGCAAGCAAGCAAGCCAGCAAGCAACAACAATGTCGATCCAAACTGTCAATGACCCTAATCATAGCATGTACGGACGACGACCGCAGGGAAAAAGATACTTACGACCAGAAAGGTGACCAGCGATCTGAGAAACACGTTGCGACATTGTGATTGATGTGTGGGGGCGATTTGGCCGTTTGGATCGAGTCGATTAGGGGAGAGGTTAGGTTGGGGACGAAGGACGAGGTGGTCGAGGTTGCGATTGTTGGACGCTCTTTTTAAGTAGTGATGCTTCTGGAGGAGCAAGTCATCCGAGCTGACCGAATCTGGAGTTTGGGCCCCTCGTCAAGCTTCTTTGCCTGCAGACACTAGGTTGTTCTCGTGCGGGGATAGAAGCCGGTCAGGCCGAACGTGGCTCAGGTGTCGAGAATGTGGGGAGCATTCTGGCAGATGCCGGGCCGGGACACCCTCGATACCCGGTCGAGTGAAGCAATTTTCTCGGCCGTCATTTCAATGTTCAAGTCTAACATTTAGAGACTGAACGCGACCGCGTACGCAGGATCATATGGAGAGAAAAAAAAAACAAAAAAAAAAAAAAAAAAAAAAAAAAAAAAAAAGAAAAGGGAGGCTCGTATTGAAAAACCGCGCATCAGACGCGTCTTTTTGTTGCACTCAACCCCACGAAAACAAACTAAACGAGCAAAGACAGCCGAATGAGCTTTTGCTTTGCTCCTCGTCCTTCCTCTTTTGATTGCCCCGCCAAGACTGCCACTCTGCACTTCCGATGTAGGTAATACAAGCAATGCATATCAAAGTGAACCCTGAACACCTCTCTTGATAGCCTTTTGTACCCGTTGCGAAGAGCAATTTACCTGCAAACACCGATACCCTGCAGCTGTGAACAATGAGCCAGCGCCTTGTTCGTGTTCTTCTTGACGGAACGGAGAGAATGCACAAAGTATGGTGTTTGTCAAACGCCGTGTTGACCGACGCACAGATGACCACCCCTGAAGAGCATTGTTCTCGAGCTCATCTTGTGGAATTACACCATCGCCAACACCACCATCATCCTCGTCAAAGACAGGTATCCATTTGTACGGCTTTGCTTTCGCCCATCCTCATGCCCGCGAACAGGTCATCAAGATGAACCTCACATTTCGCTACATAGCCTTGGCCTTCGTCTCGATTCTCTCGCTCCACTACTTGGCCAGCTACGCTTCCACTTCATATCAGACCCAAGTCGATACACTACGCTCATCCTGGTCCAGTCAGCATGCGGCTCCTGCAGGCGCCCTCGTTGCCGACGGCGTCACCATCCAATACGCCGACACACCCAAGGCAAACGCAACCTTTGTCGTCCTCTGTCGCGAAGGCGAGATCAATGGCATCCTACAGAGCATCCAACTTCTTGAATCGACTTTCAACGATCGACCGCATCACCGCTATCCCTACGTCTTCCTCAATAATGAGCCGTTCTCAGAAAACTTCAAGTTGCGTATCACTCGGGCTGTTTCCTCCAGCGTCGAATTTGGCCTGGTGCCCAAGGACATGTGGGACATCCCACCCGAAATTGACTTAGTCAAAGCGAGAAAGGCATGGGATAGGGCTGGCAGGGGTGGAATGCCCTACGGAAACTCACAGTCTTATAGGCAGATGTGCAGGTTTCAGTCGGGTTACTTTTTCAGACATCCGCTGGTAGAAAAGTACAGATACTACTGGAGGGTGGAACCCAACGTCAAGTACTTTTGCGATCTGACCGATTACGATCCGTTCCGATTCATGGAGCAGAATAACAAGAAGTACGGCTTCGTGCTGGCCATGCACGAGATCCCAGGCACCGTCACCACCCTCTGGATTCATGTGCGCAATTGGTACGAGAAGAATGCAGAGTGGCTTGCTCCGAACAACTTGTTCGGCTTTGTGACGGATAACAACGGGCGCGGCTATAACAAGGTAAGTTATAACCACATGCTTTCTCTCTTTGACATAGGCAAACCGCTGACGTTTCAATTGCAATTCGCGGGTTTGCTTTTGCGAATGTCGCTCGCAGTGCCACTTTTGGTCTAACTTCGAGATCGCCGACATGGATTTCTACCGCTCCCCAGCCTACCTCTCCTTCTTCGACCACCTCGATAAAGCCGGTGGCTTCTTCTACGAACGATGGGGTGACGCCCCCGTCCACTCCATTGGCGCAGCACTGCTATTGGACAAGTCCGAGTTCCACTACTTTGACAACGTCGGCTACCTCCATGCTCCCATCTTACACTGCCCAAAGACACCCAAGCAGAACCCACTTGCACCACATACAGGCAGAATGCGCTGCTACTGCGCCCATGAATCATCCTTCTCCTTCGATGACGGTCACCAGTCGTGCCTCTACAACTTCCTCGAGGTCAACGGAAGGAATTCAACTGATGCTCGGGAAGAGTTCCGCAAGCTCGATATTTGAGCGTCTCGAAGAAAGCTCAATGTACACGATTCTTGGTCCTCCGCAAGAAGGTTGGTATTCCGAGCAACAGTCAACACAGAATTATACCCTACCTGCCCTGCTTCGTCTGCGGCGTTGCACATTTGTACTAGTATTGCGGTCATGGGAAAAATGCATCTTTAGGTTCAGGCTTTTGTTTGGATATTTTATTCAGGTCGTTGAGCAGAATCAGTCCATATTCACAAACCATTGCTGACGATGGAAGTATGACACAACGTGTCTTGAATTGAGAAAACGAAGAGAGAGAAACGGCAGAACTGGGAACAAGTGCACGCCGAGCTACCAGACAACTCAGCACGACGGCGTACAAGCCGGGACTGAACCGTAAGAGAGAGCATCCGATCCCCGAGCGGCTTGTTGCATGTGTCTGATAGGAATGAGAGAAGAGACGGAACAGCACAATAGTTGAAAGGGGCGATGATCATTGCGAGAGACGCTGTGCCTAAAGATGCAGTCATCTGACACATTAACCGATTGTGTTAACATCGAGGAAGAACCATTCGGCCTTAACGACACCGCTGATGTCATTGGGATCGTGGCCCTTGTTGAAGAACTTGAGCCACAGTTCGGTGTCGAGCATGATGCCCTCCTGAGGCAGCTTGGGGTCGTCATTGCCCTTGGAGTCCCAGTAGCCACGGTTGTGTTCCTGAACCCAGGCCAAGACCCAGTACTCATCATGCTCATCGGTCTTGGGAACCTTGACCATGGCGCGCACCTTGCAGCGTCGGTCGTAGTAGTTGTTCATGTATAGGAAGGGGACACTGATGGTGTACTTAGGGATATGGTCTACAGGATAGTCTCGAGTAGCGGGAGTGTCGGCACACGCTCCCGCCTTGATGCTCTTCCAAGCAGTGAAAGGCTTGGCGTACGAGTAGGCGTGATACTTGTACGAGGGGCTCAAGTAGCACTGGACGTTGTTCTCATCAGTCCAACCCCAGATCTTGTCGTAGCTCTTCCACTCGCACTTGGGATTGGTCTCCCGGACGTCCTTGGGCGCGGGCAAACCGGCACCACCGCGCTTGAGGTACTGATTGGCGAGGAAAATACCGAAGTTTGGGTTTCGATCATCGTTAGCATCGCGACGGTTGAACTTTTCAGCGCTGAAGGTAATATCGACGTTGGCCAGAGCAGCAGGGAGCAGCGCGGCAGCAACGCAGACGAGGGCACCAAACTTCATGATGGGAAAGTGTCTAGGGGAGAATTATCTAGTAGGGTCTTGGGTAGGGATTGGGGAGGAAGAGAATGGATGGGTGAGGAGGAGAAATAGGTCTGAATGTACTCGCGGACGATGTCTTAAGTACCTTTCGTCCCTTCCTAGGGGATGGCAAACGACACTGGACCGTAAGAGCAAGTTTGATTGGTAACTAGTCAGCGGTCCCACACCGTTGTCACGGCCGCCCTGACTGAGCTTTCATGAGGTCTCGCCCGAAATGTGCTTGCAATGCGTGGTGGAACGAGAGGTTACGCCAAGATGGCCTGGTTGGGACGCCTTTATCATAGGCAACCCACTTCACCGCCCCGACTCACCCTCTACATCATGCTCCGACTGGACACACACGCAGGTCCGCAGACATCTGTAGCCCCGACACCCACCATCACTATGCATCTCCCCACCTCAGCTGCAGCCCATCGGTTGGGGGCGCGTGACGCGATCTTGGCTCGATGAGCGCAATAGTTTCTCAGGATCCCGGACCCTTTATGTGTTCTTTGTGGTGTGTGAGATGAGTGATTCAGTTAGTTCTTTGACCTGTATCAGGGCGTCGACAGATGAAAGGCACCGTGCGTATAAAAGCTCAATAAACACTGATGGCTTTCGCAAAATCACATTCAGTGGGAATGTCGATGGATCACCCACGTTCATCTGTTGACTTGTGGCGACGGCCTCGGCTTGTACTTGTCTTGTGCCTCACGACCGGTATCCCGACGGTGTCCCGCTCCCGAGCAGATCCCACAGCCGAAGTAAACCTCATCGGTTCAATTTGCGAAGAAAGGGGTGTGAGCGGGCCATCAACAGCCGAAACTTGACCAAGTTGCCGGCCCTGGTGGGCCTTCGGAGCATGCGCTATTGTGACATTCTCGCAGTCCATCAAGGCTCAGCAAAGACACGTCTCCAGCATGCGATAGTTCGAGACACTCGCAAGTTTGTCAGGTTTAGGCTCTCTACATCAGGAACTGACGACCAGCTTCCTGTGTGCGAGGAATCACAAGTTGGTGGGTATCGGGATTGTATGTACAAGTCTTGTCATCGAGCACATGAAAGAAAGAGCTGATCAGGAACCACCGCCGCCGCAACCTCCTCCTCCTCCTCCGCAACCTCCTCCTCCTCCGCATCCAACACCCGCCATGGCAAAGCCGCCAGCTCCTGCAGCGCCCATGCCAACACCACTGACGGCCATCAAGCCGTAGAGACCGTACATGCTGTAGGCGTTGTGCGTGGCATCGCCTGTTGTGCCTCTGCTGACGTATTGGGTACTGTAAAGTGGGCTGTAGTAGAAGGGGTAAAGGCCTGGCGTATTGTATCCGAATCTGCAGTTGGGAAAAGAGGAGAATCATGCATAAAAAGTCGAGTCAGTCAATGGGGAGATGAGCGTGGCTTGGTGGGGCGCTTTGAAAAGCACGTCACGCCGAGAAACTTGTCAGCAGGGATGACTAGGGATGACTTACACAAATGCGCTCTCGTGGCCTTCTCGGCGCTTTCCTTGCGCCCACTCTTTGACCATCTGCTCGCGGAGCTTGTCGTGACGATGCGCCTCTTCCTTAACGATCACGGCCGAGTGGGAGCTAGGGTGGGTGGCATCTTGCCAGACAGTGACATCGTCCTGTTTGTCACCGGGAAGCTGTTTGGCAGCTCGCCACTTGCCCTTGATACGTGTGGTGAAGCCGGGACCCTTGCCGGACTCGGCAGCGTTCTCAGATGGCTCGCTCCCAGCACCGCCGCCGAGCAGACTCTTGAGCTTCTTGATAGCACCAGGGCTGTTGTACACGCAGCCGCACATGGAGTAAGGCTGGCCGTAGCGTTGCTTCCACAGCGAGGCGGTGCGGTCGAAGGCATCTTTCAAGATGCCGGTCTCGATGGCGTCGTCATGGTTGACAAAGCGACCGACAAGCCTAAAGCAGTGGTCGTAGTAGTGGGCTTGAAGCTGGTGAGTGTGCCAGCAGAGATCGATATCCAAGGTCGGTGTGAGGAGCGTGTGGGTGGAAGCCATCAAGTCTAGGAACTTGTGGTAGCGAATGAGGCTGCGGGCGAGGACGTCGTCGAGCGCCCCCTCATCGAGAAGCTTGAGATGCTTGGACCATCCGAGCTTCTCCATCTCGAGGTTGAAACTGGTCTGGCGCTTGACAGCGTCGACGACATCGCAGAGACCTTCGCCGTAGGCAGCTGCATTGCCGTTCTGGTAGGCACGCATTAGGACAGCAATGCGCGCCATCTGCTGTGCTTTCTCGTCAGGCATCTTGAGCTTGGGGGTGATGGCATTGCTCATCCAGCGCTCCTCGAACCATTCGCGGAATTTCTTGAAGCTGTAATCGCACTGCGTGGCGACATGATCGATCTCTTGCAGCTCTGCAGAATTAGAGACGCGACGATCCTTGTGTGCGGTTGCCTCGATCGGTTTCTCTTGCTTGAAAACGGGGAGAAGGAGAGACTCGCCGAAGTAGTCTCTGGAGGAGCGCT
The DNA here is from genome assembly GCA_900323505.1 of Ustilago trichophora. NCBI lineage: Eukaryota > Fungi > Basidiomycota > Ustilaginomycetes > Ustilaginales > Ustilaginaceae > Ustilago > Ustilago trichophora. The sequence goes on along the minus strand of OOIN01000003.1, from coordinate 1,628,953 downwards.
TGCTGTGCATGGCACCGAGCATGGTGCCCGCCATAAAGTAGACCGACTTGGTGAAAGGCCTGCCAGGAGACTTGCGCCACACGGCGTAGTCGTCGAGGAAGCGACGCATCTGAAGATGATCGGCCGAGATGAGCTGGCCACACTGAAGATCAGTGCAGTCACGCTCCCATCCGGTTTCACCAATGCCGACTTGGAATGGCTCTTTGCCAACGCCGGTCCAGGGTACAAATTGAGACATTGTGCAACGCGGACAATTGACACGAAGGCCAAAGATTGTACCACCGTAGGTCTCTTGAGCGTTGGTAGGGTGGCCGGGAGGGGGCTGAAGACTGAGGTCCCATGGCTGCCTGGAACGCTTGGTGGTGATACGCTCATCCCAGTAGACCTTGGCTAGCTCGACGTCGTTGAGGATGGGCAGCGTAGGATGGGCTCGCTCGGCAATCTGTCGGAGCGGGTAGTTGAAGAGGGAAAGGCCAGCGCGGGTGCGAAGACGCTGAGACTCCTCTTCTTTGAAAAGGGGGTTGAGGTGGTAAGAGTGAAGCATGAGGGCAACGTCGACAGGGGGAAGCGCAAAGTCGGGGAGGTCAAAGCCTGCCGAGACTTTCCTCTCGGTATAATCTTGGGTGTTGTTGAGACCCTGGATATGCTGGCTCAAAGTGTCAGAGTGGAGAATGCTGGCGCACCAGAGTTCGAGGCGGTAGGCGGCGCGGTTCAAGAAGATGCTCCAACGACGCTCTCGAAGGAGCTGCTGGCTGAGCTCGGCGGCCGCCTGGTCGGCTTCCTCCTGAGTTGGCCTGTGACCAGTCTTGGAGCTGAGGTCTGGAAGTGGTTCTGCGGTGGGAGCGTAGGGGGGAGGTGGTGCGTCGATACCAGGCTCGTCGATGTGAACGGCATCTTGATGGCACGAGGGGTAGTCAAAGTACTCGGTGCCATCGTGGACGGCTTGACGAAGGCGGTCAAAGAGGTCGAGAAGCTTGAGATGATACTTGAGATCGTCGAGCTGGCAGATGGCCTTTGTTGCGTTGGTGAGACCGACCTTGATGCCATCGTTGAGCGCCTTGTCGAGCTCTTTGCGCTCGTCTGGGGATAAGCCAGGACCGTCGCAGAGCTTGAGCGAGGCATTCTTGAGGGTGGTAGCGATCGTGTTGACCTCAGTAGACGGGCCTGGTGCGCTTGCGACAGCTACGTCGTAGCCGGGGAGCTGAGAGGCGGAAAGGGGCTCGAGTGGGCTGTCGTCCGAGCTCGAGGTGGAGCCATTGCTCAGAGGTGGAGTATGGCTTCTCGTCATGTTGTGCAGGGAAGAGACAACAGATAGAGCGCCGGTAGGGAAGGACCGATTTTAATGTACGAGGAGTCAGCGATGGTAGGAAAGAAAGAGGCTGGGGCAAGAAACTATGGGTCAAGAGGTCGGTGCGAGGGTCTGCTCAGCGAAGGATGCATCTCTGTGCGGAAAGACTGTGGAGGAATCAGGCAATCCAGATGCTCAGCTGTTCTTGGCAGCAAAAGCCGGCGGAAGCAAGAGTTGCTGTACGACATCAGAGAAACGTTCAAAAACTGGACTGTTTTGACTTGCTCGTGCGCCGAGTCGCCACCACCACCGCCAACTGAGTTAAGGAGCTTGTGTGCCTGAGGTGACCCTGTCGTGGGAACTGACTCGGTTCGGCGCAACACCACAGGGCAAAGAGTCGAGGCTCGGTTGCAAGTTGCTGCGGTGTGGCTTTTGACTCTATCCATTCGAATCAATGCCAATGAGTTTGTGCAGCATGAGCCACAGAACAATCTTTTTGACATCTTTGGCTTGTGCGACATGAGTGCAAAGGGTCTTTGTTACGACGGAGCAAGTCTGGAACGACATCAGTCTCATGCGGGGAAAGACGCTAAACACAGCCCTTTTCATGCATTCGAGTGAAGGAGAGAGACAGTCGGAACACACATTTCCGCCTACAGTATCTCTCCTTACCTTGTCAGCGGCGGCAAGGCTCTTTGTGACCGAATCGCCGGCCAATCATTTTGCAATGAATCCCAGAAAAAATGTACTGTAGCCTTTTTTCGCATCCATTTTTGAGCCATCTTTTTTGTTTTTGTTTTTGTTTTTTTACTTTGAATCCTCTTGGCCTTCAGCTTGTGTTTCTGACGGAGCCGACAAAGCAATTTTGAGCTGCATTCACTTTGACTTGGACCCTGAAACTAATCTTCTTCTTCTTCCTCTCTTCTTCTGAACGCCAAACTCATCCCATACTGTAGCATTCTGCAAGCAGATCGAAAGAATGTCCGCCATTCGTATTGTCCATCCGACACCTGACGTCAAGCGTGGCGTCCAATACTGGGAAGGTGTCGAAGCAAGCGTCGATGGCGTCCTCGGCGGCTTCGGTCATGTCTCCCGTGTCGAGTCGCTCGGTTCGCGCTCTTTCCTCATGGGCGTTCTGCCTCATCTCTCCTTCTGCGCTCCTGCTTCATCCAACGTGTCCGCATTCCAGTGGAAGAACGACAGGATCGCTGAGAGGGGCGGCAAGGGAAAGGCACGCACCCGTGCTCTCGACTGTGGTGCAGGTGTAGGCAGAGTCACCCAGCATAGTCTCATCCCCATCTTCGACGAGGTACACATGGTCGAGCCTGTTGCCAAGTTCCTCCTCGAGGCCAAAAAGCAATCGGCATCGTGGCCTCAAATTCAGACACCACCTAGCAGCTCTCCTTTCCAAGCACGCAAGGCGGTCCACTTCCATTGCTCGACATTGCAAGACATCGAGCCTAGCCGACCTTACTCGACCGCTCAGCCTGTCGACGGCGGCAGCATCCCACCTACAGTCTCGATTGACGATGATGCATCCACTACCACTTCCACCAGCGTAGCAGAGTCGGATACAGCACCGACAGAGTCAGAAGGTGTAGCTGGATCGCAGACCGAGCCAGTCACCTACGATCTCGTGTGGGCACAGTGGTGCCTCCAGCACCTCTCGGACAAGGATTTGATATCGTTCCTCCAGCGCTCCAAGGCAGCTCTGAAGCCAGGCGGAGTCATTGGTGTCAAGGAGAATGTATGCACCGAAGAGGCAGACGGTACAGAGCGTGTCTGGTACGATGACGAAGATCACAGCATCACCCGTTCCACAAAAGCCTACGAGCGCGTCTTCAACGAAGCTGGTCTCGACATTGTCAAGTGCGAGATCCAATTCGGCATGCCAGCAGAGCTCTTTGTTGTCAAGATGTGAGTAAAAAGTTGGCTTACCCCGTAAGACAGTCGCAAGCGATGTACTGACATTAGACGCTTTTCTCCGATCAATCTGCTGCTTTACAGGTGGGCATTGCGGTAGACGCTGTAGACCTCACGGATTCCTGTCGTCCATTTGGAAATGAACATCGTATCGCAAACAATCACTCTATCACAGGCGACATGACACAACCAAGTGGGGCTGGACTGATTGGAATGCGTGAGACGTGCAGTGTAGATTGTATGTGTAACAGCATCTACGGGTATATAATGACTAGAGTCCGAGTTGACTCTAGTTGGTCGACTTGCGAATCTTGTCGAGCATGACTTCCATGCGTGCGCCCAAATTTGGCTGTCCTCTCGCCTGACCGATGCGACTGCCACTGGCTTTGTTCCAAAGCTTGTTCTTCTTCTCTCTTTCCTGTTCCTTCTCTTCCTTGGTTCTTGTGTCCCACACCTTTTCGGGTACCTCTTCGCGCTGTGCAGCTCTCGGCAAAGGATGTGGCAACGGCTTCTTGCCCTTTCCCTTTCCAACTTTCCTCGGTCGCAAGTCCTGCTTTCCTCCCGATAGAGCCAAATTCAACTCTGCATTGCTGTCATCTCCGCCGTTTTCCGGAGCGAACCTTCCTTGGTCCTTGGGCAATAGGAAGGGTAGTCCCGAGTCGTCGGCGGCTGTGTCTGCATCAGCAGCGCTACCGCGCTTTCCTAATGGTGCCGCGTTGGCGCTGGTGCCGCTCCCACCGGCCTTATCTTGCTTGAGCTGCTTGTAGTACTCCTTTTTAACTTTGGCCTTGTGAATGAGCTCGGCCTTGATGCGCTTGTGCTTGCCTAGATATGCTCCATCTGGAAGGTGTTTTGGGCCCACTTGGAATCCGCCCGTCTTTTTGCCGTTGGACGGCGTTGCAGAGGTGCGGTGCTTGACCAGTTGCTTCTTGGTGAGCTTGGTCGGAGGCGCCATACTTTCGAGGTGCGTTTTGAGATCTTTACCGTCTCTGTTCTGCGATAAGATTGATGAAAAAAGATGAGAGAACAGTTGATGGTGAAGTCAAGTCAAGAGGTGTAAGGTACAAGGAACAGAATTTCGGAATTCGCTGCTTGTTGTTCTGCAAACACAAAAACCTAAAAAAAGGAAAAAAAAAAAAAAAAAAAAAAAAAAAAAAAAAAAAAAAAAAGGCTGCAGCTTGGCTTTGGAGTGGAGGCGGAAGTCGGACAAATTCCTTCGCACGAAAAGAAGTTCTGCTTTTCGATTTGAAAGTAGGACCCTTTCGTCCTTCTCCTGCTTCCATCACTCTTTCTACCTCGTCACCACACCGCACAGCATACCGTCTTCAACATGGGAAAGTCGACAAAAGACAAGCGCGACATCTACTATCGCCAGGGCAAGTCTGAGGGCTACCGTGCTCGTTCAGCCTACAAGCTGATCCATCTCAATGAGCAGTATGGCTTCCTCGGCGGTGCGGCAGACTATGCTCTCGACGCCTCTACCGCCTCTACCTCAACAGCAACCGACAATGCGGCATCATCTTCCTCAGCCAAGCATTTTCCCACACCTACAAGAGTAGTCGACCTATGTGCTGCGCCAGGCTCGTGGTCTCAAGTCCTCTCTAGACGCTTGGCATCTGTACCCGGCTCTCACCTCGTAGCGGTCGACCTCCAAGCCATGGCACCTCTCCCCGGCGTTACGCAGATCATTGGCGATATCACCACCCCTGCAACAGCCGATGCTGTCAGCATGGCCCTTTCAGACGGTCCTTCTTCAAACTCATCACCAGATACAAAGGGAAAAGGTAAAGCAAGAGCCCAACTCATCGTCTGTGACGGCGCACCCGACGTAACTGGCCTACACGACTTGGACGAGTATCTTCAATCCCAGCTACTCCTCGCTGCAACCCAGATCACATTCCGCATCCTCGAAGTTGGAGGTACTTTTGTCGCCAAAATCTTCACCCAGCACCCGCAGGCTGGCCTTGGCGCATCGCTGGGGAATATGGATTTGAAAGGTGCACGACCTGCAACTTCGGGCGCATTGCTTGCTGATCAGCTCAGAACCTTCTTTGATCGCGTCGACATCGCCAAGCCCAGAAGCTCGAGGCTGGGAAGCGTGGAGCATTTCTTGGTGTGTCTCGGCTTCAAGCCGCCTCAGAATCTGCCAGCTGGGATTGTTGGCAGTCTCGCAGAGTCAACGCCGTCGACAGAAGAAGAGGCGAGAGAGGACTTGGTGCGATATGCTCAGAAGCTCAGATCGCAACTGCAACGTCCAGACTTGCCTCAGGGAGCATCACAGTCACACAAGGAGCTTTCGGCCACACTACCCTTTGTAGCACACGGAGATCTGAGCGGATTTGATCAGTAACATGATCATCATCAGTCAAAGTCGTATCATACCAATCTACACGCTTTTCATCGCATTGCAAGTGCACTTTCGTCTAGGAAATCGTGCTCTATGTCGAGGATGTGTGAGGATGAAGATGGTGGGCGTTTCTAGTTTTCGGATCTGAGCTCCCAGTCGCAGATCTTCTTTTCACTCCAAAACTCTCCGGGCTTGGCATCGGTCATACCCAAAGCAAGCAGGACAGGAGTCTCTGCGCCCTGATCGAGCGTCTTGTACCCCTTACCCTTGGTCATGTCAGTGTTGACGTAGCCAGGGCAGCACGAGACTACTTCGACCTTCTTACCCTGCTGCTCGTACTGCTTCGCCAGCGCCCTCGTGTAGGCAATGACTCCGCTCTTGCTGGTTGCGTAAGCAGCACCCTTCCAACCCTTCTCCTTCCACGTTCCATCCGCGACGACATCCTGGAACTCCTTCATGAGAGCGTCGACATCTGCGATTGTCTTGGAGTCGCGGAAACGATCGCGGACGTTATCACCAAAGTTCCTCAGCAAACCGGTGAGCGAGGCAATGTTGACAATTCGACCGCCGTCGTTGACTGGGATGTTGTTGATCATGTCCTGAACGGCGTAGTAGTTGGTGGCTACGGTTTGCTTGACTACGTTGGCATCGAAGCCGTCCATTGCAATTCCGGCATTATTGATGAGGATGTCGACGCCAGACTTGAGATCGGAGGCTAGCTTGCTGATGGATTCATGAGAGGAGGTGTCGAGCTGGCGGACTTCGATTGAGACCCGGTCGAGGGTGTCCTTACCCAGCTCGGATACGATGGATTTCTTGGCTTCTTCGCCTTTGTTCAGGTCACGAGAGCCGAGGTAGATCGTAAGCTTTTCGGACGAGCTCGAGAGTGGCGAGGAGGGGAACTCATTGGCTAGGCGGCGGACGATGCCGTAGCCCAGGCCTCGGTTGCCTCCTGATACAAATGCTGTGACCATTTTTGTTGAACAAGTAAGTTTTTTTGGCAGCCGGCAGTGGATCCTTCTATGAAACTCGTTGGGGGTATGGAAGAATGGCAATGGTCGATGGCACCCCATGCCAAATCCCACCTCTTAAAGCAGATTCTTCAATTTCGTCGCTGACTGAGAGCCTCACTGATAGAGATGTTTTGTGTCAGCATCATCGGCGTGTGGAGGTTGAGCTTCGGCAATTTTCGAGGGAGGACAAAAAGCCGAAAGTCTGCAGTTGTCTGTGCACTGACGACATGATGTCCGCGGGTTCACAGCTCGCCAACATGGCCCCAACTTTCTTCAAAAGCTATCGTGAGGCCCTTTTCTCGCCGATGCCTTCGACCACGTCCTACTTTTAATACGTCTCATCAGACATCATCTTCACGTGCTTCCATTCATCTTGAGTTTCGACGCCTTACACACGATGGCTACACCTTTTCGAGCTGTGAGAGGGCTGCGAACTGCCACAGAGGCGATGGCATCACTAACAACGAGGACGTCGATGCGTTCCGTTCGACCTTTGTCTTTCACTTCAGCAAGATTACTGCACAGCACAACTGCCAAGTCGGCATCGTACAGTCGCTTCAATGACGACAAACAGCCTCAATCGTCGTCCTGGGGTCAATGGCCTGCTCAGCCATCATCGCAATCATCGGGTCGAGAGCAGCTGTCCCGTGATGCACTCGAGAAACAGCTCGAGAAACAGCTCCTTCGGGAAAAGCTCGAGGAACAGCTCTTCCGCCGTGCTGGTCAAGTAGCTCAACAGCAGCAGCAGTGGTCGCATCAGCCAGTCCAGTATCAGCGATTTGGCGGGGGACGTGGCGGTGGTGGTAGGCGAGGACGGCGCTCATGGCTTTCTTCCAGACCACCAACGCTCATTCTGGTAGCCCTTGGAGGTGCGGGTATCTACTACGTTGTCCATCTCGAAAGAGTGCCAGAGACAGGCAGATGGAGGTTCATCGACGTCAGTCCGCAGCAAGAGCATCAGATGGGCCAGGAAAGCTTCCGCCAAGTCTTGGCAGAGTATCGCGATCTTATCCTTCCCGCCTCGCACCCTCACTCTAGACATGTCCGTTCTGTCGCTAGCCGTATCGTCGCTGCTCTCGACAAGGCCGTTGACGACAGCAACCAGCCTTTCCATACAAAAGGAGACCCCTCTCTCACTCGTGATTCGCACGGAGAGGAAGGCGGCATCACTTACGGCTCCAATGCCTCTCTCGGTGGCGATCAAACAGCTTCGTATTTCGGAAGCAAATCCAAAGCTGCACCTCAGGAAGAGGCCACTAAATGGGAGGTATTCGTCATCGATGATCCCAAGCAGAAAAACGCTTTCGTTCTACCCGGTGGCAAGATCTTTGTCTTCACCGGCATTCTCCCCGTCTGCAAGAACGCAGATGGTCTCGCTACGGTGCTCGGTCACGAAGTAGCCCATCAAGTTGCACGACACGGCGCGGAAAAGATGTCTGGCTACAAAGTGCTTCTCTTCGGCACCATTTTGCTAGATGCATTCGGCCTGGATGTTGGTCTGAGCAGAGCAGCATTGACTTTGCTCCTCTCGCTACCCAATTCGCGCAAGACCGAGCTCGAGGCTGACTATCTCGGACTACGCATCATGAGCAGGGCCTGCTTTGACCCTCGAGAGGCGAGTAAGCTGTGGACGCGCATGTCCGAGTCTGAAGGCGGAGGAAGTGGAGGCGGGATCATGGATAGAGCACAGGCAATCTTGTCCACTCACCCGGTCTCGAGTCAGCGCATCAAGAATATGGAGAAATGGCTTCCAGAGGCCATCGAGACTAGAGAGGCGTCCCATTGTCCCGCTCCAGAGCAAATCTCTGGGTTTAAAAACGCCGCTGCATCTGCAACGCGAGTTTTCTCAGGATTCTAACGTCAAGTGGTCAAGCTACGAGCTTCACTAGATCACACCACTCTCGTCAAGGTAGATTTGACAATGAAATGCAGTGTTGCTGGTCTAGATGATAAATAGATAAAAAGTGCAAAGTTTGTTCTATCCGAGAGCTAGATGAGTGCTCGGTCCTCGTCTTCATTTGGACTTGGACCTGAGGTCGACTCGCCAAGCGCTGGGAGGTAGAGCTTGCAACCTACGACAAGCCGGAATGATAAATGTGACCAAGAGCACCGTACCGATGACGACACACAAGGTTGAAGTCCAGTAGTATCCATCGCGTTCTATGAAGCACTCTCCTCCTGCGGCAGAGCACGCTGCTTTACCCAGATCCGAGGTGCACTCGTTTCCACCAATACCCTTGGATGCCGTCGCCCAGAGTTTGGCGATCTCGGGATCTTTGAGTAACGAAGAGCTCGAGGGAGGCTGACAGCTCGAGATGGTGAAGAGATCGACTGCTTTGAGCACAAAGTAGCGTGGCCAGGTGCCGCCGAGGTTAGAAACGGTGTTGAGCAGCGTCATGTATGTGCCGCCGATGAGGGGGTCTGCGATCTGGGTGTGGAAGGCGGAGATGCCGACAAACTGGACGGTGGATGCAAAGCTGCCGGCGACGGTGCTGGCGATGACGACGAAGAAGTAGCCTGCGCCGATGGGGGCCTTGGGCATACCGTGTACGATGGCCATGGAGAGGACGGCAAATCCGAGACGGAAGAAGAATGCTACGACCCAAGGCTGCAGTGCCCGGTCACCTTTGCTCCATCGAGCCGCCAGATAGCCAAAGATGAGCTGGAAGGGGAAGTCGATGAGCACTGCGAGGGCCAAATCTTCTTTGCCGAAGCCCTTCTCGACCAATTTGAGACCTGTCACTGCTTCGTTGGCCTGGAAGCCGATCTTGGCGACAAAGTGGATGAGGATAAAGGTCTGAACGTGCTTCAAGCGGCAGATCCTCCACATGATCGAGTAGACCTCCTTGACATTCATATCCGGTGCATCGTCCTTCTCTGCATCCTCCTTCTTGAACACGACGAGCCACGCTGTGACGAGCAAGAATCCTATAGCCCAAAAGCGCATATATGCCGAGAGCGAAAGCAGCGGATAATCGAGCGGCGTCGAGCGGAAGTACTTGTTGCTGAATTCGACCGAGTTGAAGGCCAAGAACACGGTGAAGCTGAGGAAGTAGCCCGAGTTGAGACCCACCGTCTGAGCAGTACTGGCATACGACAGATTTTCCTGCGAGAGCAACGTCAGCGCCCATCCGTCCACAGCAATGTCTTGGGTAGCTGCAAACAGGATCAGCACAAAAAAGATCAACGTGATCAGCTTGACGTTGGGCAAATCAGCCAACAGAAGCTGGTCGACGTTGCTGGAGAGGTACCAGAACATGATGCCGACCACGGTCTGAATGGGAACGATCCAGCTTTTGCGGCGGCCGAGGGAAATCTTGCCCATGAGAGGCAACTGCAGCTCGTTGACAAAGGTCGAATCGACAATGGGGCTCCAGAAGAGCTTGAGCGAATACGGGTAGGTACATAGCATGAAGAATCCAATATCACCATAGCTCAGCTTGGATTTGAGCAGGAAGGGCATGGTCCCAAACGCCAAGCCTACAGGTACACCTTGCAAGAGGTAGAGAACAACGAGTAGGATCATAGCCTTTCGGTCTTGTGGTGACAAGTCCATGAAGCCGGATGCTTCTTCGGTGGCTTGCTGTTCGGAGACGGATACGCCGCTCTTGCTGTCGATGGGTGTCGAAGCGGGTTCGAGGACAGCATGTTTGCCGGACGTATCCGTGTGTTGGTTGGATGAAGACTGCCGTGTCTCGAGCAAGTCGGACGTCTCTACGGCTTCTGAGCTGGGGGTGCCGTTGAGCATGGCGGCTGTTGGTCTCTGTCGGAGGATGGCATCGTTGCCCTTTGACGAGGAGCTGTTGACTCCTTTGGATGCTGCCATACTTGTCAGTCAAGGTTAATGGTGGTAGCAGAAGGCTCAAGTGTGGAGCTGAGTAAAATGTATGACACACATGCTGGCACCAAAAAAAAGAGCTTGTGCAACGCGGAAATGAGAAATGTTCATCTCGCGTGGACCCGCAATTCCACGTCGATGTTCCAAAGCAACAGAGGGACGCGCCGAAAAAGCGCTGAAATGTGTTAGGTCTTCGCTGCTGTTGCACAAAGAAATGAAATTCCATTTTTATTGTTTTAGAAAAATGATTTTTATGGTTTTAGTGGCTTGAGCTCGATAAGCAGATGTTCTGTCTTCGGATAGCTCTTTGTGAGGCTTTGTGGCCGAAGATCCGGCGGCGATTTTGACGGTCCACATGACCATCATCCTGAGCGTGGCCCCCAAGGGCTTGATAGCCGAACCTCAGCTTTGCCAGCCGACCAATCATTGTGGTGAAACGGCAAGATTAGCGGCCGGAAAGGCGCTTCAACTTCTTCTGCATATGGATGACTCTCCCTTCTGTAGCTGCCCCGCATGAGAAGATCTCGCTCTTCTCCGGTGCCTGTCTGCGGTTGAGGTTAAAATCTGATCATCTCATGATAAGGCGGCTCCATCATGTGCCATTTGATCCCTTGTCCGTTCTCCGACCAATCTGTCTCTTGAATTCGTACCACCATTCGCACCAATATCCGTCGACCAACACAACCAGCATCCACAATGACATCTCCAGTAACCGGCATTGTCGTGCTCATCCGACACGGCGATAGGCAAGGCTTTTATCAGACCCCATACTCGTACACTCCTTCGCACACCAACCTTACCGTGCTTGGATACCTGCAAGAGCTTAACAGCGGAGCCCAGTTGCGATCGCGCTACCTGGATGCAGCTTCGCCCCTCCTGATCCGAGGCGTCAACACCACCGTCGCCGAGAATGTGCAGATCGAGGTCCAGGCAGACGCTGGTGGAGAGGGCGGTGTCATTGTTGAGAGTGCCAACGCCTTCATGCAGGGTCTCTTTCCTGCTTTCAACGATACCTTGATGCTGGCAAACGGCACGACGGTCGCATGGGATGGCCGCGCACAGCTCATTCCGATCGAGACTATCGAGCCGGATCAATCGTTTGTCATGGAGCCTTGGACTTCCTGCGACAAGTTCGACGACTTCACGAGCAAATGGTATGAAAGCGCCGACTTCAAGAGGCAACAAACTATGGCAAAACCCTTCTTCGATTCGATTCCCGATTCCATCCTTGGTAATCGTTCCAGAACCCTCGTCGACGCTTGGAATATCTTTGATTTCCTCAACGTGCAAAAGATTCACAATGCGACCCTTGCGCCTCAGATCACCAACGACATGCTGTCCAACGCGCTCTCGTGGGCAGAGTATCTCCAGGCTGGTCTCTTCGGGGTACCAAGCCCAACATCGCTCGGCAGCATCGCAGGACGAGGAATGCTCAACCCTCTCACTGATGCCATTCGCAGAGTCACCAACGCATCAGACCCGCTCAAGGTGTCGGTGGTGGCTGCCTCGTACAAGCCCTTCTTCTCTCTGTTCAGCCTCTTCCAGATGCCCGACTTGCAGGACAAGCTAGTCGACTACGCCTCCGCCATGGTCTTTGAGATCCACCAGGACAATTCGATGCAGGTCTTTTTCCGTAACGGCTCATACGGCAGCTTGGACCAGCATTCGATTCTCGGCGAGACGTCTGTCCCCGTCAATTTCTTCCTCGATCACTACAACCCTGTCAAGCTAGAGACTCTGGCAGATTGGTGCAATGCATGCGGCGAGACTAAAGCACGTGGATGCGCCGCTCTCAACGCGCTCAATGGAACGGGAAGCGGTGGCAAATACTCGGATCCCACCTTGACAACGGGCAAACACCAGGTGTCGCCTGTCGTGGCTGGTGTCATTGGCGCGCTTGTCAGCCTCGCAGTCGCCATCATCGTGGTCGCTGCGCTGGCCTACTTGACTGGGTTGACAATTGTAAAGCGTAGCAAGGGCGGTTACCCACGACGCCAGCACCTCCTTGCTCCGGGTTCGTCGAGCACCGTTCACAGGACGGGCAACAGTGTTGAGCTTCGTTCCGATCTGGACAGGAAAGAGTCTCTTGTAGTGTAGCAATCAGGTCTTTTGAATTTTTTTTTTTGAGATGGAATGCTCTCACAATCGGATGTAACGCTATGGTGAAATGGCTGGTGCTGAGAACACAGAAGTCGGGTGTGGACCCTGAACAGTGCGAAAGGTTCGGCTTACTCCGGCTGGAAAACGTCGGAAAAAAGACTCGGAACACGGATTGGCGCCTGCTGAGTCAAGACGACTCCTCCACAAGTCCGTCTCTTTTTTTTGGAATGATCAGCTGTGACTGCTTCTCGCCATCATTGCAAGTCTTCAGCATTACACCGCAAGCTAGACTTTACCATGTCGTTGCTCAGATCGTTTGGTCAGGCGCTTCAGCGCTCGGTCGAGGTGGCTCGTGATGAGACCGCCAAGAGTAAGTTGCAGACGCGGCAGCGACGCTCACAAGTTCTGATCATTCAATACTGACGCATGGACTTTTCCTTGATACCCACTCACAGTGATGCGAATGGAGATCTCTCCGACGTCCAAAAACCAAGGTGCACTTCTCATCTACGCTATGACCCAGCCTGCACACCTTTCGAACTTCGCTACAGGCTCCGATTCCGACATTGGCGGCTTGTCGCAGTGCCGACTTGGCCTGGACGAGTCTTCACGCGGCCGATTCTACGGTACCCTTTCATCTCAAGTACCGAGAGGAGGAAAGATCGAAAAGAGCGGCTATGCAGGGATGCGTAACCGCAACCGACCTACGCTCTTTGGCAACCAGTGTTGGGATACCACCGTCCACCCATACCTTGCGCTGCGCGTGAGGAACAGGCTCGCCAAGAAGCCAGTTGCCAGTGCGGACAAGAGCGAGAAAAGCCAGGATGCGAGCAGTGGGGGCACTGGATTGCGTGCAGCTCTGCATGCCAGTGATCCTTCCGGTCCAGCGGCAAGCAGGGCGATCCACGCGCTCGGATTGGGAAGGAAAGAGCTGCCAGGTCCCAAATTTTTCGTTAACGTGCAGACCGACGGACCAGTGACGAGTGACTTGTTTCAGCACCGACTTTACCTCGATGAGAGCAAGGGCTCGGATTGGCAGACCGTTATTGTGAGTAGCATTTGTAATGCCTTATGGACTCGAAGCTTCCACAGAGATGCTGACAATTCTTTGCTTCTTTTACACCAATAGATCCCATTCGACGACTTTGTCCTGACCAACACGGGTCAAGTCTCCAATTCGCAAGTGTCGATGATGCGTGAGAAGATCCGCACCGTCGGTATCTCGGCAGTCCTCGACGTTCCAGTTCCTCCCTCTGCATCCAAGCCGCCTAGCAAGGATGCACCCCCTTCCGCGCTGTCACGCAGCTCGCGCAAGACGGAAGAGGAGGACGATTGGGCGGTGGATGGCGATCTGCGCGCTGATGGTGGCGAAGATGGCCCAGTGAGGGGCAGCAAGCGCGGTGCGACGTACAACTTTGATCTTGGCCTCGAGAGCGTTTATGCCATTGGAGAGCTGGAGGAATTGGACGGATTGTTCCAAAAGTAGGTATGTTCCCATGTACGTATTGTAGTAAGCCGCTGTTCTGTCATGGATGCCAGATGCTCATGGATCAGCTGTGCGTTCTGTGTCGATGCCGAACTGTGACCGACACGAATGTAGGATCTTCGGCCAGAGCTCGGGTGAATAGTTCCCGCTCCCCGACGTTTGAGTGTCTTCTTTGCCATGCATTCCGATGCGGAGTTAGAGGATACTGTCGCGATGCGGGGTGGAAGCGCTTGCCATGTGCTTGGCAATACTGTCAACACCAAGAGAGTGGCACTGAACGTCGGTATTCGCCGGTAGAGAGAGTTTGTGTGAGCGGTATTCTTTCTGTGAGCGGACCGGGGATCTCAGAAAAGATTACCGGTCGCGTGCTCTTATGGGAGAATGCCGAACGGCGAATACAGCACCGGCTGCCTAAATCTTGTGGAGGAAAAGGCCGTGCGCAATCCTTTACGTTGTAGTTAAGCCTTCACCTCTTCTAGCTGCCCCACATCGCCGGCGACACTTTACCGCGAGGACAATATAAGCCACCCGGGGAAGCTCTTGTCCAGCCTCCATCATCCTCCCTTTCTGGACCACATTGAGACATTTCTGGACCACATTGAGACATTGCAATTTTTTCCTCGAGCATAAGCAAGAAACGATGACTGTCGACCCATTCAAGCCCATCACTCTCACCGCTGAGGGCGCCTCTCTCACAGCCACCGTGCTTCCGTACGGACTGACGATCCACAGCATCTCGACCGAGGATGGCGAAGACTTCATCGGCGGTCCTGAAGACCCACACGACCACAAGGCTCGTGGCAGGGCATTCTTAAATCCAATCATTGGCCGCTTTGCCAACCGTCTCCCCTCTGGCAAGGTCGAGTTTAGGTCGGCCAATGGCAAATCCACCCAGATCGAGCTTCCTGAATTCAGCGGTGCCGGTGTCGTGCTCCACGGTGGCCCGCAGAGCGACAAAGAGAACAAGGTGGATAGCTTGCTCCAGCATGGACCATTCGACAAGTGCTACTGGCAGCCACTCGACACCAAGGATAGCAAGTTCTTCGCTGATGCAGGATTCAACTCGACCAGCAGCCCAAGTGGCAAGCAGAGCAGCTTGATCTTTGCGATCGAGTCGCCCGATGGTGATTGTGGCTACCCTGGACAGCTCCGTGTCGAGACCCTTCTGGCAGTCGTACCCAGCTCAGCATCCGATGGCGAGCTCGGCAAGAGCGCCGGTAAATTTCTGATCCGCTATCGAGCAGCCCTCTCCTCTGAAGGCGTTGTGGAAGCAACCCCGCTGAACCTCACCCACCACTGGGGATTCAATCTTTCTGCTTCCAACGAGAAAGCTGGCAAGTCTGAGAATGGTACCGTTTCCGAGCACGTGGTGCAAATGTACCCTCCCTCTGGCAAGTCGCTGTACCAGCTCGACCTGGACTCTGCCATGATCGCAACGGGCAAGCTGAACCCATCCTCGGGAGCAGCCGAGTCGTTCTCCAACCCTGGTTCTCACCACTGGGACAAATCTGGCGGTAAGAGAATCGCAGAAGACATTCCCTCTGCCGGATACGACGACTTCTACGTTTGGGGAGTCGACACTGCCATTCCTCAGTCGGATGACATCAACAAGATGGCTACAGAGGCGACCAAACGAATGCGTCTCACCTCCGAGTCGGCTGGACGCTCGCTGACCTTCTACACCAACCAGGCGGGTACGCAGCTATACACGGCCGAGGGGCAGCCAGAACACCCTGCCGACCCAGTGAAATCGGGCGGTGCGATGAAGAAGGCTCATCGTAAAGGAGGATTGGAGGAGAGTGGAAACTTCAAGAGGAGCTATGCGGCCATTGAGTTTGGTGGCCCACACTGTGGATTCGTTCAGCAGGGTCTTGCTGAGGTAGGCGGCAGGGAAGAGGTACTAGAGAAGGGGCAGGTGTATGACAACTGGGTCGTGTGCGAGGCTTGGAGGAAATGAGGATGTTGGAACGAGATCTGACCGATGCAATTGCACCGATTGCCTCCCGATTCCAACTGTGTTGAAAGCATGCATCATCTCAATCAAAATCCAAAGTTCAGCTGTGCCTCGGCCGCAGCAGCATGCACAAATATTGTGATTAGCAAGAGATGAGTGATGACGCATCCCCGAGTGCAAGCCAAGCGTCACCTTGATCCTTGGGCAGTCCCACAGATGCGCAGGAACAACTGAGCAGCCACCATCATCTTTTCTTTCGAAGCCAAAGAAAATTCACCGCGCGGTCACGGACGGCAATTTCGAGGGATGTGCTCCTGCTCGCCTTTCGAGGCGCAGCTCTTGGCGCATCTTTTGCAATGTTCCTAGACCTCGAAGAAAGAGTTCAATGCGCTTCGAGACTGGCGTAGTTTTAGGTAGAACTTGGACCGCGCAGGGTACAGTACAGTACATAGCGTGCAGAGGTGTGTGGTGGGAGGCGCGCAATGCAGACAGCCGATGTTTGCCAACGAGGCGTGAAACCAAGATCGACAAGGGTTGAATCGCTTTTACCGAGACACAAGCAGAGTAGATCGGGTGGTATTCCATGCTCAACCTCACCTCACCTCTGTTTGAGATGCCACGGAGATGATCGTCACAAGCTCTATCTCGGTGTCTCTCCTGTCCGTAGGCATGAGTGTGAGGTGACACGGGCTTCGAAGCTAACAGGCCCTTCTTGATCGGAGATGGCGCCTTGAAATCAGCATTAGCATTTTAAGCAGTTGAATGCAACCGTCGGTGTCGGAGCTCAAATTTCTTTTCAACACCACACCCCTTTTTTTTCTTTTTTTTTTTCTCTCCTGTATTTTGGCTTTTAGGGTCAAGTTGAAGCGATTTTGTGCCTGAATCGCACACACACACACATACACACACTAAAAAGCCAGCCAACGACAGCTGCCAGCAAGGCATCCCTCAACTCCTTCCACGAATTTCACTTTTGTTGTGCAGCATTGTCGGCAAAGAGACACAACTAGGTTTGCTGATACACTGCTGTGCTGTGCCACAGTACACTGTTGCGGAATTGAAGCTCCGTTGCACATGAGCGACCTGAAATTGGTTGGCGCTTGTAGCTTAGCCTTGGTTGCTGGCATGGAACAAGGTTCTTTACGCCTTGATATTGCTTCATCTCTTGAGTCCTCTCTTTCGACGTGTGGGTGGCTCACAGAAGCCAAAAGCGAATGAAAAGAATACAGTTTGCGAAGCTTCGGCACCGTCTCCCACGCTCAGCAGGCTGCGGGAAAGGAATTGGCTGCAACAAAAGCTTTTTGCTGTGCAACCTGCATCTTCTGCCGCACCCTGCAACCGAAATCAAGGAACAGCCTTTTCCCGCATCCCGCCGCTATACATTATGCTGCCGTGCCCGCTCCTCTCTGCACAACGGTGCCAGCGCAATCGAGTAGACCTAAGAGCGTACCGTATGTCTTTGCTCAAGATTGGCTCACCTTGCCATTCATATTGCAAAAAGAAAAACAAAGCTAGAGTGTGCCAAGATGTGATTTCGGACAGTGACAACAAAGCGTAATGCACACGGAACGGGCGGCGATCGAGCCTGATAGCCAACCTCACGGTTGAGTCCATCCGCAGCGGGCATTTCTAAGAACCAAGTTCCGTGGTGAGAAAGATCGAGTCTGCACCAGCACCAGCGTCCAACGGGATGTTGTGGTGTCGCTGCGCCGCTGTGCACTGCGCCTACACCGAGCTGTCCCAAGTCTACTCCCAGCCATCCTTTCTTAAGTCTTGTCCCTCTTCCCTTTCTTCCCTTCCTTCCATCGCTCCCTTCATCACAACTCCCTCCCCTCATCGTGTCCCCCTCCTCAACACCTCGTCCCTCCCCTCCTCTCCGTTCCTTTCGCGCTTCTCGGTTTCGATAGCTTTGATAGCATCAAACCTCCTCTTGCTTCACCACGACAATCAGCGTTTTTCTTCCCTTCCCGATCAGCAACCCGCGTCACCAACAACGACATTCGCTTCGCACGGTAGTTCAAAGTCTTTGACAGACATCCACCATCGTTCAATCAGCCCTCTCTCCTCTTTATCTCCCGACTACTGTAGCTTGACCCAATCCCTCCACCAGCTTTGCTTCTGATCCGACACAATGCTCGTTCTCAACCACAAGCTCATCCTCTTGGCCTTTTTGGTCCTCGCCCTCTTCTTGACCGCAGCCGACTCGGTCGATGCCAAGAAGCAGTGCCGTGCCAAGCACCATAAGCACCAGCACAAGAACCAGCACAAGCAGCACTCGCAGGCTTCGTCGGCGGCTAGCGCTCAGTCCAACGCTCACTCTGACGCCACTTCGCAGTCGGGCTCGTCGTCCAATGCTTCGTCTGGTTCTAGCGCTTCGTCCAACTCTGGCTCTGGCTCTGGCTCTGGCTCCGCTTCCAGCTCCTCCAGCTCTGGTTCTTCCTCATCGTCCTCTTCCAACTCTTCCTCCGGCTCTTCGTCTTCGTCTTCGTCTTCTTCCTCCTCATCATCCTCGTCGAGCATCTCCATCTCTGGCTTCTCTCCTCCTCTTGGCAAAGCAGGTGTCGCAGGCGGCAACTCGCTCAAGTGGATCGGCAAGTCTCTCGGCTGGTACTATGACTGGACTCCCAACCCTGACAACCCGAACCGGGGTGACATCCTTGCCGTTCCCATGCTCTGGGGTCTTGGCCGTGTCAACCACGACGACGACTGGCAACGCTTCGACGCCTTCAAAAAGCTCAAGCCCGGCTCCAAGCCATTTGTGATGGGTTTCAATGAACCCGACTTTGCCGGCTCTGGCTCGTCTGGTGTCATCCCCGTCGCCGAAGCTGCTGCTGCCTGGGAGCAGTATCTTGCCCCGCACGCTCGGGCAGGTGCCAAGCTCATTTCGCCCTCCATGGCGATGCAGAAGGACGAAACTTGGCTCGGACCTTTCCTCAAGGCGGTCAAGACTCAGCCTGACATCATCGCAGTTCACATCTTCCAGGACAACATGGACGGTGTCAAGGGAGTCCTCGATCACTTTGCACAGTACGGCAAGCCCATGTGGATCACCGAGTTTGCCTGTATCAACTACCAGAGTCCTAGCCCCAAGTACTGCGATCAGAACAAGGTCGACTCGATGCTCAACCAGATGGTGCAACTCTTCGAGAGCGACAGTCGTGTTGCAGCTTACTCGGTCAGCGATGCCAACAACGGTCCTTTCGGTGATCTGACTCCCAACCAGCAGGGTCAGAGTTTGAGCGCCACGGGTAAGAGTTACCTCGCCAGCGTGCAGCAGGCCAACAAGTCGCAGCGCCGTCGCCGTGGTCTCATCCCCGTCCGCAGGTAAAGTGTCACTCATCGTCGAGTCTCGCTTTGCTTTGCTTCCTGTGTGTATCCTGTGCTGCACAGATGAGCCGGCTCATTGAGTGTGCGCAGGGATTCTTTCCTGGCTCTTGTAGGGCTTGGGAACAACCTATTCTCCAGGCCTTTCGTTGTCACCTTTCGCTTCGTTTCCTTCATCTTCCCCCCTTTTTTGCTTTTGATTTTTGGGACGAGCGGTGCTTTTCTTCGTAAGAGGACACCGTACCCAACCCTGCGTTCGATGTGACACACTGTAACGGCACCTTGATGGTTCGACATCATCATTCGTCTACTCATGTGACATACGCCCTCTTCTGTCTTGCTTTCCTGAAGCTGTTGGATCTGGTTATCCACGCTTCTCGAGCATGCTCGCTTGCTCGGCAATGTAGGATGCGTTTCGAATGTTCTTCATCACTCAGCATGTGTGTGTGTGTGTGTGCGTGGGCTTCAGATTGTGCAGTGCTGAGCAGTGGTTCTGATGCGAACGATGACATTGCGATGCTAGATGAGCGAGAGCAGATACGTGTCTTGGTGTGCCCCAAAGCAGTGATAGTAAGAGCTGCTATATGATACGGCGAGGAGTTGTTATGGCTGGTGACAAATGCTGAGAAAGAATGCTAGTTTGATGATCGATATGCAAAAGTTTCCAGTTGCCAATCCGTTACTGAACCCGAATATGGTTTCACGCAAACGGCGTGACATCCTTGTGTGTGGTCGTCGTCGTTGCCGTCGCCGCTGTTGATGCCAACGTCGTCGAGGTACTAGTCCCATTCTTCGCTGCGTTCGGATCATCTCCACAACCGCAATCATAGCTCTCATCCAACTTATCACAGGGAAACTCTTCCTTGCCCAAACTCTTATTGACCTCGTTGTGCACCGTGCACAACCACAAACTTGCACCCTTTCTCGAACCCACTTGAGGCGGCAACTCCTTGATCAATTGTTGGAAATGCCTTGCGCACTCTCCGCAAGGATAGAGCTGCGCAAAGTTGGTAAAGAAGCTTCGCAGGGTTTCTGATTCCGTCGATGTAGGATTGTCGGGGAAACGGAGGGTCATGGTATGCAAAAAGTGCCATGTGGAACGGCCGAGTGCTGCTTTGGCTGTTGCGTTGCCCATCTTGGGCATGATTACTCCTTCGACTCGTTCGACGTCTTTGCCCGGTGCTGGGGTTGTTGCTGGTTTGGTCGACGATGGGGGCTTAACTTTGGGATCTATTGTCGTGGCGGAGGAGCTACTAGAAGAGGAAGGATTAGGAGTGGGACGCCAGTGGTCAATCAACCCTTTCACCTGGTCTTCCACTTTATGCACGCCCTTGTTAACGTTAGCAGAGGCATCGTGCCAATTCCACCCGTTCCACGGATGCGATTGATCCACACCTTTCCCCTGCGATATTTGCGCCAGATCGTTTGATGACTGTCCTTTGAGTAATGAATCCGAGGAGTAGGCCAACCCTGTGGCAGGGTCGATCAGAGTGGGAGTCGCCGGATGCGAAAGGTAGAGAAAGGAAGGAATGAGAAGGATCATCCCCGCCAATAGGATGAGTTGGAAGAATCTCGACACCATCACGCGCTAGCTTCTACCTCGAAGGATGAGCGGAGTGAGCTCCCTGCTCGTATTGTGGCGAAAGGATCTGATGGTGGTGAGCAGAGGTGTGCGGCGGCTGTTCAGGAACAAAAGGGTCTAAGCTCGATAAAGCCAAGCGTGGTGAACTGGCGAGGTACAATGCTGCAATCCGACTTCCGAACGCCTTGCGTCCTCTCATTTGTTTTCCCGATCCTTTGTACTCATTGCTCAGCCTAACAAAGTCTCGATTTCTCGTCAGACCCTGAACCGTCGGCGCGGACAACACAACAGAACTCAGCAAAACGATGCCGAACAGCTGCACGCCAAGCCTTTCTGCGTGCCGTGGTGCATGAATACAGTGACAACTGCACAACCATTGCGGTTGAACCCCCTCCTGTTCGAAACCTCAACCGAAAAGAATCCATCCTTCCTCGCGGTCATCTTGCTCAGAGTGCAGTAGAACATTCTTAGCTCCAAAACTTTTACTTGACGTCAAAAAGATCGACGGCTGGCAGCAGAGCGAGACGCAATGCGCGCGTGATGTACAGCAATGCAACATGTGTTCGAACAGTATCAGCGGCTCGCAGAGTGTGGAAAAAGTGATGGTATAGATTCGTAGGCTGACAAAACACGCAAAGTGGTGTAGACTAGAGATGCTGGTGACTTGTCTGTGAGCTTGGGTTCTGAATCAAGGACCAATCGAGTTCCATAGCTTCGACCCATTCATGGTCGCCCTGTGGCATTGGAGGGCAGTTGCCCACGTCTGCAGCCGCTTCAGCTGACGCCCTGCGAGCAAACGATGTCGTCTGCAGACACCTAACACGTGAAGCCTTTCCTTGCTCAGCATCGGGCGAAGACAGCGTACGCAGGTGCAGATACAAGCCCCTCGCAGCGGCCGGGAAGAGGTTCTCCGGATAATTGGAGTAGAGCTTGAGCACCATCTGTCGGATTTTCCATGGTGCGCCCAGGTGGTATTCTGTGCCTGCGACCTTGACTGTGGACGAACAAGTTTGCTGAGCCAGGTCGCCGTGGGGAGAGCTCTTGAGCAGCTCCACAACTTGGGCCTCGCGCTCCAGTCGATGGTCGAGGTACTGCTTGAGCATTTTCCTACCCTCTTGGACGACGGGTCCGTGTGCCGGGTAGAGCAGGTTTTCATTGGCAGCTTCTGCACAAGGTCCGAGCTCCTCGAGAGCGCGAGAGCATTTTCGCAAGCTCGACATGTATGCCGTAAGGTCTTCAAAGACGGTGGTGCCCTGGCCGAGAACGTGGTCACCCGTCAGAAGCGTCTTTTCCTCGTTGAGCAACAGGCAGATGTGGTCGGCTGTGTGACCGGGTGTGTGCAGCACTTGCAGCGAGGAAGAAACGCCATCGCTCGCCACATTGACTACAGAGCCCTCCTGGAGTGGCCACAACGGCGAAGTTGCACCCTCTTTCTCGCCATACGGAATAAAAGAGCCCTTGGGCAGGCTGTGAAGCATCTTGATGAGATCTGGATCCGATTCTGCATCGAGCAACTTGTGTATCCTCGGTGCTGGCAGCGTCACTGTCGCTTCGGCTCGCAGTTTGGAAAGCAAGGAAAGGATGGAAGGCAGACCACCGACATGATCGTGATGCTTGTGTGTCAAGACAATGTCGCTGATCCACGAGGTGAGGTCGTCTTCGTCCTCTTCATCCTCCTCCATCGCATCTTGTTTTGCAGAAGATGATGCGCCGGCACCATTCTTGTGCACATCACCGTCGACTGCTCCTTTAAGCGCACGTTCGAGAAGCGGGATGTAGGATTCAGTTCCTTCGCCCGTGTCAACGAGAATTGAGGGTCGCGATGCAAGCTTAGAAGAAGCGACTGGAGGCGTCGAGACGAGGTAGGTGTTGGTTCCGGCCAGAGTGTAGGGACCTGGGTTCTGGCCAAGAATGCGGATCACGCGACTGGAAAGCCGCACAAGGTCTTCAACGGCTTTACGTGCTTCTGCCATCGATGTTGTCAAGGAGAAGAGATGTAGCGAGTCGAGGCCTTTGTGTTGGGAGGAGCGTGTGTGGAGGGATCCGTGTGGATGCAAGTTGGCAGATAGGGTCCGGTGGATTGAATGCGTGGATGCAGAAGGTGCAATGGAGTATCGTTGATGCGTGCGAGTTGGGCGATACTGCGGATGGACGGTGATGGTGAGGTTAGCAGTGGTGAAGGTGGTTGTTGTTAGGATGGAAGCAGCGGTTTCAAAATTGTGGAATGCTGTCCAGATGAGATGTGACGGCCCAAGTGTCAGCCGGGTGGACTTTATGGCCGCAGTGTGACACAGTATGGCGCTTGAAGCGTCTACTTTGATGCTATTTGAAATGCCAAAGGAAAGCCAAGGAGCGGGTAAGAACCGAGGAGTTCTGGTCACAGTATGCAGACGGAGCGGAGAGTCAATGCGCTGGAATCAAAGCAACCAGACGACGACGCTCGCCTCGGCAGCACACCGTTAATTTGTGTGCGACTCTAAATTGGAAATGCCAAGCAAATACTCTTGCCCCCGCTTACCGGCGATTCCAAGGGCCGAGCGACAGGAGGTGCTAAAAAGGGTCACAGAGTCGTCTCTTCTCTTCATTTTCAATTTTCCAGAAGCCAGCGTAAATCTGCGTTTCGCGCAGACCCTCTTTCCCTTTGAAATTGACAGAGATGACAACCCATCGTCACAGCTAAAAAGGCTTGCCAAACTCTCGCACATCTTGGTCACCCTGCAGTGTGTCCTTAGGATAAGCTCGAGACTCTTTTCTTCGGAGGCTTTTTTTCCTGCGATACCAACCAGGCAGTGGCACAGAAGCTGCTGCTGCACAGAAAGCTTTCACTTTCATTTGTACAACTTAAAAATCGGACGACGCTTCTGTACTGTATGTGCTGGTGCCGACGGTTTCAGAGCGGCAGATCCAATCGCTCAAACTGGATTAGATCCCCCACTTCGATTTTGCCGAATCTGTTGGCTCCTTTTTTATCTCCGTCATATCCACACACTCCCTCCTTGCAAAAGGCTTCCCTTCAGGTCAGACTGAGCAACCCAACTTTGCGTGCCAACTGCATCTCCTGTGTGAGTCTCAACCAAAGCGAAAGGGAACTGCATCACGCCATCCACGTTCTTAGTGGGCGTCAAGGCACAGCTTTACGCCCACCATGTCCATCCAACGCCGACACCCTTGATCTTGATAAAGAGCTCTTTTGGAGAGCAGCCTGAAGTCTATGAACGTGGCAGCAGGAGATTTTTTTCAGAAGAAGAGATGCAATGTGCCAATTTACCGGCCCGCATCATGTCGACCACAGAACGTCAAATGGGCTGCCGAACCCTGCCGAACGCGATTCCGTTCCGTCCTTCACTTGCCTTTTGCTTGCCGTGCGACCATGTGCTCTTCGTTTCTCTTCGTCCTTGCGGAATCTCGACTCTGCCGTTCGACTTGGTCGCCTTTCCTTGCATGAGAGCAGCGTTATCGCCGACGCTTGGAAGTTAGAGCAATGCTCTTGGCCTGATTGTCTTTGCAGCTCAGATTCCAGAATGCCGACCTGACGGAGAACCCAGAACGTAACAGCCAAAAATTCAAGGTTTTGGGGAAGAACTCGGTCTAACACTGCCAAATTTCCCGGCTCCGCGAACATGAAAAGCTTTCTTCATCCGGACCTTTTTTTTTGTGGAGGTATGCACAAGCTGCTGCAGCTCTTTCAATACCTTCCAACCATCACTAACTTACAGCACCAGACCTTTCCTTACACGGCACCAAAGACGCGGTGGCATACAAAGACGACGATATGGGTGTCAAAGGTTTGGCATCGTTCGTCAAGCAGATTCAACATGCCGTCTCCGAAGAAGTGACTGTCACTGTTAAGGGCACTGCTGAGGGAGCACCTAGCTCTTCCTCTTCCACCGGCGGGACCTTCGTCATCGATGGTTGGGCATGGATTTACCGAGCCTATCTCGATCACTTTACCGAATCAGTACGTGGTGGTGAATACATTGGCTACACCTTGCACGTCCGTCACTTTGTCAATGCGTTGCGACAAGCTGGCCTCGAACCCATCTTTGTCTTTGATGGACCTTATCTCCCGCTCAAGATCCCTACCGTTCTCTCGCGCATGGGAGACAGCGCAGCAAACAATTCAGCTTTCATGCGATCCTCGTCTCGATCCAAGCCCGGATTCCAGATCTCCATGGGTGTCTTCCCACCTTTGCTCTACGATTGCACTCTCGAAGCCCTTCGCCAGTGTGGTGTTCAGATCGTCATCGAGGAGATCGAAGCAGATAGCGCTGTGGCCGAATTGGCAGACAGGATGAGCGGATGGGCTGTCAGCAACGACTCTGACTTCTTCATTCTTTGCGCTCGAGGCACACAATGCCGCGGATACGTTCCCATCGATTCGATTGACTACCTTGTTAAGCCGGCTCCCAAGGAGCAACCTGATGACTCGCAACCCGCTGCGGCAGTATTCGAGGATGACGGCTTCGCTCAGGTAGGCAAAAGTGGAAGGACCAAGGGTCGAAAGGGTGGCAAGAATGCTGCAGCTGCAGATGTTCAGATTCAGGTGCTCAGTCGTCCGCCAGAGCGTGCCGAGGAAGGCGTTCTCACTGGTGTCCGCTTCACTTCCTACTCATCCGCCAAGGTGGCTGCTTCCCTCGGCATCCCGACGTCGATGCTCCCCTTGCTAGCCGCGCTCGTAGGAAATGACTATACCGCCAGCATCCAGAAGCGCATTCTCGATCCTGCACTCCCATACGGACCTCAGCGCATCACCTTCATCGCAAATGCCATCAAGACCGAAACCGTACGCATCGCTTCCACAGGCAACCGCACGCCAGCACTGCGATCCGGCACAGCAACTCCATCTGCCTCACGCACCGGGCTTGGACGAGCTGGCTCAACTTGGGGAGCTCTGTCTGCTCGTGGCGGCGGATCCACCATGACCTCGGCCACCGCCACCCCAGTCGGCGATACTATGCACCCCAAGCTCGATGAAGCCCTTGCAGCACTCGCACTGAACGATCCGGTCCGGTTCATGGTCCAGAGCGTTGTCGAGCGCATCTTAGCCGGGGTCGCCACCAACACCCGCGAAGCATACATCACCTCTGGCGAGCAAGAAGAGCTCGTTGACGCCGTCATTGACTCCGTCTGCACCTATTCCCTTCTCAGTGACGCCAGCGCTATCCACCGCTCCACGCCCGGTACAGAATTCTTCACCGACTCCAAACCCGAAGCGTCGCGGCCTGCTCATAGGGGCGGTCTGAAGCACTACCGTGAAGCCTATACAAAGGGCCACTTTGACCGGGTGTTAGTCGAGTCTCTCAGCCAGCGCTTCTGTATGAACAGGATGGCTCCAGAGGATCCAGATCAAAAATCGATTCAATCTAACCACGCGCGAGACGTGAGGAATTGGACCTTCTCAACGCTTTTCTCTACCTGGGGAATGGGCTGGGCAAGGGATACGCTGGAGGAACCACTGCCGGAGGAGGAAGAGGAGGAGGACGAGTTGGTGGGTGCAAACCCACGTGCAATCCCGATCTTGGCTGGGCCAGGGCCGAACAAGGTCAACTGGGATGAGGAGGGTGATCCGGAGGAGCTGATTCCCGTACAGACTCCACCATCTTCGTTTGGCAGCTCGATGTACAATGACGATGATGACGAGGACGATGACGAGAAAGAAGAGGACGAGGTCAGGTCGAGGCCTGGCTCAGTCGCTGGATTGGCAGACGAAGATGATGCGGACAAAGGTGTCAAGCCTGCCCCAGCTGTGTCCGATTACAGCAGGAAGGGTGACCGATACGTAGCTGAGCTGTGCCCCATTCTGACGCTCGACGCCTTGATCGCCAAGCAGAGGCAACAGCTCGCTATTGAGCCTCCTCAGGTGCTGAAGAAGTACCTGCGGGCTTGAGTGGCCTGCTCAATGTCGTGGAACTGCTTCCTTGCTCCCTCATTGTGTAGCCTTTTCGTATACCAGTCACATCAAAATCATTCCACGTAGACAGACCTGTTTGCGATCGTTATATCGTAAGATTAGAGAGGTATCTGAAGTGTACATGAGGTATGAAGGGTGTGTCTAGCTGTCGCTTTTCTAACGTGCGGCCAGACGGACTTGAAACAAAGGACAGAAGGTCTAATATTCTCCTCGAGGAATGCATTCGCGAATCTAATCTATACAAAGTGAAATGGGGTTGCATTAGGCCTGGTAAGAGTTGTAGGCGCCTGCATTGTTGGGGTAAGGGCGCGCCTCAGTCATGGGAGTCTGGTAGAGACTTCCTCGTTCTGAGCCGGGTAGAGTGGAAGGGGCAGCGTTCGGACTGGCGTTAGCGGCGGTCATGCCCATGGGAGCGGGCTGGACACCGTGCTGGCTGTACTGCTGCTGCTGCTGCTGCTGCTGCTGTTGCTGCTGGGCGGCCTGGCTAGGGTAGTAGGTATCGTTGTTGTGGACACCGTCGATGGCGTAAGGAGCGGTGGGGCGGTCGGCGACGCCGTGTTCGCGGGCAAGCTGCTTGTTCTCGACCATGGTTCCGTCTTCGCTGAGACCTTTCTGAGCGCGCCTGTGTGCGGGCCAGAGATCCACGAGGTAGGTCAGGAAGTAGATGTCGAGCAAGAAAGCAATGGCCCACTCGCAAACGGCAGCTGCAGAGATGACCTTGTCGCACCTGTTGTTGCCTGGGTACGCATCACCTCTGCAAATTCCGTAGCAGATGATGAAAGCGATCGCACCTGCAATGGCCAGCGAGAGGATGATGGCCTTGATGATGGCAATAACCTTGAGCGTTGCCAGACGATCATGGTCGTGCGAAAGCGAGAACACCTGAAGCACCTGGAAGAGCACCGAGAGCGCCACAAAGACGACAAAGATCAACGTCATGCTCCAGTGCACATTGCTGTGGTTGAAAGCGTCAAAGATGCTAAGCAAGATCAAAGCTGCAGAGCCGATAATGGCGCAGATGACGGAGCAGATATCGAGGATGGTCTGCTTCTTGCGAACCGAGCCGGGGATCTTGCGCTTGTGGCGAAGGTGACGCTCGGCAAAAGTGGTCAGAATGTAGAAGGCAGCGGTGAGACAACAGAAGATGATGAAGAATGTCTTGTGCGATGCGCCGACATCGGAGATGAAAACGACCGAGGCTTCTTCAGGCTCGTATTGGACGAACCTGTCGTGCGCCCACAGGGCGAGCAGGCCGACAATGGCTGTGGTCCACGACGCGAACGTCAGGATGGGGAAGAGGTAGTAGATGCCGTGGATGCCGATCTTCATTTTGGCTGTGACGGGTCTGGGTGCAGATCACCGGGTTGAATTGAGGAGGAAGCGGTGGTGAGCCTCGGTAGGGTTGTCAGCGCTAACGAACGGGGTAGATCGGTCGGGAAGAACCGACCTTGTAAAGGAGTGGGTGAGGGGAAGGGGATGGTGTTAGGTACAGGATGAACCTCGACCGCGAAGACTCAACAAGGTCCCTTATAAGAGAACTTGACAATGCAGTTGAACTCTGAAGAAGACGAGACCAAGTCTTCCTTCCGGCCACGAGAGGAACGAGAATTGCAGGCGGAAGAAGAGGACTGTAGCGGGGCGACGGAGCAGGGTGTCATCCAGTCGTGACCCACAAGGGACAATGCTCAATGACGAGGCAGCCAGTCTTTCCTGTTGGTCACGCCCATCGATGTCGAACGGTCAAAAACCGCTGCCAACATCTTGGCGTAGAATTACTTGTGGACAGATCCTAAATTGGGCAATGCAGAGCATGCTACATTAGTTAGCCAAGCGAGACCAGGGTCGGAGCGGGGACAGCATCGAGCCAAAACCAGGGTCATGACGGCACCCTGGGAAGGCAGCAAAGTGGAGCAGTTAGGTTGGCAAGCGACCCTGTGAATGCAATCAAAGACAACAAAGACACACGCTAGCCGCACTTGGTGACGACAGAGAGAGCGCATGATGTGGTGACGTCAAATGCCGCGTGTTGAATCTTTCCTAAACTCAGACCTCTCGAAATGATTTTTTTTTTTAAAAAAATTCTATTGATTTTCCAAGCGACAAACTTTGGTCTGTCTGTTCTGTATCTCATTATTCTGGAGGTAAGATATTGCAAAACGGAGACTTTCATGTTCAACACAGCAAAAAAAAAAAAAAAAAAAAAAAAAAAAAAAAAAAAAAAGACAAGAAGGACGAGATTCCAACCTGGTCAAAACCGTTTGGTAGCTTTGACAGCAGCGATCTCGGAACGAAGGGACACGCTCAAGCCAGAAAGAATCGTTTCTGGTCACTGCAACTCAGTCCAAAGGATAATGTTTTGTGGGCAGTCAATCAGCCAGGCAAAGTGTGCGTTGAGCTCTAAATCAGATTAAGAAGGGAAGCGCTTTTGAGTGAATGCTATGCGACAATGTGAGAATGCAGGATGTCAAACGACATTATAGGAGTCAACGTGAACTTATGAGATCGAGCAGAAGATATATGTCTGTCTAGGTCTAGAGCGGGTCGAAGTGATCTCTATACGAGGCAGTGTGCCGTAAATCTAGGCGATGGGGCGCATGGCCTTGCCCGTCTCCTTCCAAGCATCCAACACCACATCGCGCAAACGGCGGAATGCCTCCTCTACATCCTCCTCGGCAATGATACTGAAGCTGGTCCTGACGTAGCAAGTCTTGCTGCCATCAGGGATGAAAGCAACACCAGGCACCGCCAGCACACCTGCCGCCTTGGCTTTATCAGAGATCAAGGCGAAGCTGTCTCCCTCCGGTACATCATCTCCCGCAGGCGGGAGGTTAAGCTTCAACCACAGGAACATGCCCGCTACGGGTGTCACCCACTGAGCAACACCAGCCTCTCCCAACACCTTGCGAGCCTTGCTCTCAAAGTTGTCCCTACGCTTGGCGTAGTAGCGCGCAACGTTGTCTACGTGGCGCAAGAAGCCAGGGATGCCCCAGTAGTTGAGCAAGGTGTAAGCCACCGCACCGGCGAGACCCGAGGGCTGCAGGTTGGACATGGCCGTGTTGGCGTCCACGGCGTCCAAGATCTCGTTGGGTCCCGTAGCAAAGCCAAGTCGGAGACCGGCAGCGAGGATCTTGGAGAAGCTCTCGAAGCGGATGACTCGTCCAGTGCCCCATCGCTCTCGGTGCTCCTCCTCCAATGCCCAGTAGCTCTTGGGTCGCGGCCTGGTGACTGCGTCCTGGTCGAGACCCTCAAAGTGAAGGTAGTAGTACGGGTCGTCTTCGAGGATGAGGAAATCATTCTGTCGGGCGAGGGCTAGGATTTGACGCTTGCGGTCGTCGGAAGCGGTAGTTCCTGCTGGATTGGCACCGGTGGGGGTAGTGTAGAGGCACTTGGGACGCGGGAGTGACGCAGTCTCCGGGTCCGTGTCCCACTTGTCCAAAATCTCAGCAAGACGAGTCGACATCATACCCTGATCATCACTTGCAACGGGCACAATGCGGGCCTTGAGCATCACCAGCGAAGGCAAGATACCCGTGTACGCAGGAGACTCGACCAGAATCACATCGCCTGGGTTGAGCAGGGCGTCAAAGGTCTTATTGAGCAGATCCTGCGATCCGTTGCCCGTAGTGACTCTCCAAGGTGTGCGACCAGCAACGCCGTCGAGCTTGGATCCGGGCGTGACGGCTTCCCTCTTGTGCATGTGAGCCTGGAGATGTGTGATCCACTGGACAAGCTTGGGGATACCAGAGGTGGCACCGTACTGGAGGGCGGTGACTAGGTCTTCGCCCTGGATGTTGAGCGACATGGGTCCAGCTTCGGCTTCGGGCTTGAGGTTGAGGCTCAGGCTTTCAAAGGGAAAGGTGTCGGGGTTGGGTTTGCCGGCGAGCAGGGAGAGCATGCCGGGGATCATCTCGGCAGGGAAGAGAGATCGGATGGCAGATGCGGGTCGGTCGTGAGAAGCCTGGCTGAGAAATCGGGCTGGTTCGACACGACTGGCCTTGGGCACCGTCTCGGAAGCAGAGGTGAGGTCGCCCACCTTGTCACCAAGGTAGGGGCTGGGGTTGGCGTTGACAACCTGGGCTGTAGGAGACATGGTGATTGCTATGAAGAGGCTGGAGTGTGCTTTTGGGAGGTGATTTGCTGTTTGGAGCTCTGGAGACTTGCTAATCTGATATGTTTCGATGCGAAGCTGAGATCGCTTCTTTTATGTTTTTCGACGATGCTAATCGAGCTCGTTTCAAGGTGGCGATCGTGGAAGGAGTTGGCAGGACCGTCTATCCCGTATGGTCCGTACTCTTCGTTGTCCGTCAGTGTTGACAAGCTCGTCACTGACTATGTGTGTGGAATAAGAAACTATTGGCGCAAGTCGCTAAAGAACTATGCGTGCGTCAAGTATTGCTGTCTGTGGTGCAACAAAGCGACTGCGGAAAAGTACCCTGTACAGTTACGGGTGACGAGAATGGTGTTGGTGGGCGAATAAATGGGCAGTTATACAATAGCTGTGACGCAGTGGGCCGAGGGTATTGTTGACGAGACAACGGGATGGATATTACGACGACAGATGTGGGAATTGGAGGAAGGTGGATGAAAGAAAGGTGGTTGTTAAGAAGGAACTCGAGCAGGAGGAAGATGGGTGCTACAAACGTCAAAGCGGCATCAAAGAGTCGTCAAGGTCTCGAAACAACCGGGCCGAAGTTCATAACTTCCGTTTTACACTGACTGCATTGTTTCCAGCAAAGGCAGGGCAAGCCACCGACGTTTTTTTTCTTTTCTTGATGAGGGTCAGAGTCACTCACACACACGCTGCCGCTACACAACACAACATAGCACAGTGGCAGATGACTCGTAGCAGCAAATGAGAGTGCGACCCTGCATTGTTGTATAACCGCGAAAGCCACCGAACTAACTTATCTGAAATCTTCTCACAATCAGCGAGGCAGCAGACAGCGGTAAGGCAGGCAAAAGTGTAATTCGAGCAAACAGACAAAAAAAAAAAAAAAAAGAAAAAAGAAAAAGAAAGAAAAACTTTCCTCGCATTTCCACGCTATCAGTCTGCAGCAGCAAACAAAGTACTCTTTGTGTTTGAGTCATTTCGGCCTTTTACCGAGCGCATGGCTCAGTCGTACAGAAGAGATGCGCTTGGTGACACTTCTCTTTGCCTTATCGCACTTCAAAGGAGCATTGGTGCTCACCGTTAAATTCCCCGAAGCTTTTCCTTGGCCTCCATATCCATGTTCCCGTTCACCTTCCAACCGCCACGTTTGGTGGGACAGCTTTTGCAGTGCAACTTCATCCAAAGTATGCCGAACACAGTCCAGACTCGAGTCGGTGTCGATCGGGGTCGGAAATGGGCGCTTCTTACACATGATGGTAGGTGATGTGGTTTTCACACGAAGCCAAGCATGACGCGCATCCGGCTATTCGCGCTTAACCTACACCATGTGACTTTTCATCCCACGCTACAGTCTCTCTCTGTGCGTGTGTAAGTGTATGCGGTGACTCCCACACAAGTCACAAGGGGAAAAAAACAGTTTGGGGTTGGCGATGCGTTGCTTGACGGCAATGAAACGCCCACGTCGGCGATCTCGTCGTTCGGACAACACAGGACAAAAAACAAAGATGGATTGGTATGAACTTTGTGGGCGGGTGGCATCTCTTTGCGTGGACTCCTTGTCCTTCTTCTCACGACAAAGTGGGTATTTTCCCCACCACAATCACCGGAATCCCACGTAGCATGTTTGACGGAATAGCGTTTCCGCAACCGCATCTGCAACCGCTACATCCGCTTGAGTTGGTCCAATTCCCGCACGCCCTAGTCAGCACCACTCGCCGGGCAAAGGTACTTCACAAAAGCGTACCGGCAACGTCATCCCCACACACAGTTCTGCATCAATGAGAGGCTTGTAACTCCCGTTCTTCACCCACGAGTAGAAAGCTTTCCACAGACCTCAAGGAGGGGAAAAAGTCGAACGAAGGTGCAGACTGTATCGTCGTTCCTTGGTCAACATGGGCCTCTGAACCGCGGTAGTTGGAGTTGGATTAAGCGTGCATTGTACACAAGCTTTGTTGCATCGTATTGTATCATTGTTCGATCATCGTGGGTAGCGTTGGACGTATCGTCTATGACGAAGACAACCGCAGCACCGAGGAGCCCCAAGATCTCCACATGCGTTCAACTGCGCTGTGCTCGCCAGACTCGAGATCGCGGATATCCTGCAAGAACTGGCGCTGCAACCTACGTGCCGTTGCCTTCTTGCCGTGGGACAGCGACATGAGCAACGGTCCCGATGCCGAACGCAACGTTGACAGATCCAACAGCAGTAGGCCTTGGGTCAAGTCGTCTCGGCTTCGGTCCGACTTGTCTGCTGCTCCTCTGCAGGTACCAGTCGAAGCTGTCGGTGGAGAAGACAGGAGTCGATCGACACGACGCATAGCCTCCCACGCTCGCATCTGGTACCCACGTCCGGACGACTCGGACCGGCTGGTGCTCAAATTGAACAATTTGGAGCGCACGTAGTTCTGAGAGACGTACAGTATGCCCAGGGCGGGTGCGATGCCGACGGCGCCAAACAGCAGTTGCTGACTCTTGAGCAGCTTGTCGATGCCAGACATGGCCACTTCGATATCGACCTTGGTCTTTTGGATCTGGATGAGCAAAGATCGAATCAGCGATCCGCTCACCATCGACTTGACAGGGCTCTTCATCTCGTTTTCGTACACCTTGAGCACCGGTGTCAGGTCTCCTTCCCTCACGCGAGCAGCTACCGCTTGCAACTCTGCCCCCGACGTGCCGTACTTGTCTGCCGTGAAGTCTGTCACCATTCGCTCGAGCGACTGCAGATCCGACGCTAGAGACTCGCGGGACATGATGACACTTTCTTCGGTGCCGTGTCGAATCGTATCGAGCAACTCAACGCACGGCTCCCACACCCAACCGATCAGGAAGCTGCGTACCGTCTCTTGTGCCTCCCTCAGCTTTGCTTCGATGCCGTTCCAGTTGTTGGAAAGGTAGCGGCCTAGCAAGAGAAGCCCAACCGGGTAGAATACGAGCTTTGGCCAGCGCTGGACCAGAGCCGAAGGTTGACCAAAGA
Source organism: Ustilago trichophora (assembly GCA_900323505.1). Classification (NCBI taxonomy): domain Eukaryota; kingdom Fungi; phylum Basidiomycota; class Ustilaginomycetes; order Ustilaginales; family Ustilaginaceae; genus Ustilago; species Ustilago trichophora. The sequence goes on along the minus strand of OOIN01000003.1, from coordinate 1,595,099 downwards.
TGTCGGGAGATAGCACGAGCTGCGTGCGCTCTTGTTGTTTTTCAAAGCCTTCCTTCAGAAGCAATCGCAGGGTGCCGAGTGTGGCCTCTGGCGTGAGGCTCGAATCCATGTCGATCTTGACATCGCCAGAGCTTGCGCCTGCCTTTGCGTCGCCGGTTTCACTGCTCTCAGCAAAACTCTCGACGAGGACCTTGAGCTTGGCGTTGAGGTGACGGAGAACAACGTTGTTGCTAGAATCGGAATCAGAATTGGAAACACTCAGCTCCTGTGCCTGATCAGCAAGTGCTTCGTGCTGCAAAGCCAGACGACCCAGTTTCTCCGCCAAGCGGTCCCGCTCATTGACGAGACCACGACGCTTGCATCTTGCCTCGTGGCGCACAAGGTAAGTCGGCGTCAGTGTGAGCATGGTCGAACGCAACGCTTTGGCACGCTGCTTCTTGGTCTTCTTGGAGCTGATCGAAAGATGGTCGCCCGCAACGCTGTTGGCGTCGAGCTGCGTACGCAGTGTAGCCACCTTTTGCTGCTGTGACTCGTGTTCTGCTCGCACCGTGTCCAGATTGATCCCTCTCTCCATGCGAAATGCGTAGGGGAAGAGCATCGACGTGATTAGGTTGGGTGTGTCGAGGATGCTTCGGAGCGCGGCACGCACCGTATCCTTGTCCAAGCTCTTCACTTTGGAAGACGTGCTGGCGTCATCACTTTTGCGCTGCTTTTCTGAGGCCGAATCGATGGTGTTGCGAAGTGTATTGGTGGCCGTTCCTGCCGCCAGCTCCAGCACCTCCTTGGTCACTTTGTAAAGTCGCACAGGCAGCGTCTGAACCAAGTACGAGAGCGACCTCCGCGTCGACTCTTCGATGTCGGTCCAGTACCAGGTCTCATCCTCGAGCTTGCTCGCATCTTGAAGCAAAGTCTCGAGGGCGACCGCGTAAGCAGCCACGATCAGGCGCGACAAGGCGACGATCTTGAGTTCCTCGAGATGAGGTACAGCGGAGCCATCCGCCTGCTGCGCTATTGCATCCAGCTTGTCCAGTAGACTGAGCAGAGTCTTGCGAGACGGCAACGTGTGAGAACCATCTGCAGGTCGGATGGTCGCCAGAATCTCCTGGATGGGTTTCCTGTGATCTTGCGCGACTTCATCTTGAGCCTTGCTGCTTTCTCCCGAGATTGATTCGGTTTCGAAATCCGATTCCTTCTCTATCGGTGTGCTGGCGGTGGACAGAAGCGAGTCGTACAGCTCGAGCTCGGAGCCCAGTCGGGCGTAGACATCGGACGCGTACGACATGACGGGTTGTGAGGTCCCAAATCAAGGTGCAGGGAGTTGATGTAAGAGGTGGTGAAGGGCAAGAAATGTCGAACAAGGGTCGAAATGCTCAGTCAGTCTGCACTCTCAACGCGGACGGGCCATCTCGTGTCTGCGAATTCGGCGGGCGAGAACGCCTTTGAGTTCGGGTCCAGGAAAGTGGAGGAATACTGCTCCTTCGGCATTCACACGTCACATCACCATTTCGCCTCGACCATGCATCTCATACAGGCATGGTCTTCGCCATTCTTGACGATGCCGGCCGGGCTTCGCAACACAAGAAGCATTGAGGAATCAACGGAGCTAAATTCTAACTATCGTTCCTTTCAGGTAGGTCATTACAATGAATGTGTGAGGCAAGCTCATGATGTCCTTGGTCGTTCCCCTTCCACATGGTGCATCGTCGAGCGGCCGAACGCAATGCACATCTGCGCCTCTCGAGACTTAGCCTATGTCCGAATCTATGCTGGAAATTGCTCAGAGCTCCTCCTTCCGCTTCTCGGCATCCTTCCTCTGCTTTTCGGCCTGGGCAGCGATGCGCTCGTTGACGAAGGCCAGCAAGACATTCTTCTTCTTGGTGAGCTCGTCGACCTTCTTACCCGCGAGTTGGCTGGTACCCTCAGCGTGCTTCTTAAGCATGCTGCTGAGGCGCTTGGTCTCCTTCTCGATGTAGCCAGCGCTCTGGTTGGCCTTCTCGAGAACGCGCATGTAGTAGTCGGCCACCTCATTCTTCTTCTTGTCGCTCTTGGGGCTAGCCTTCATGGTCTTGACGTACTCGACAAATTCGTTGTAGATGGTGTTCTTCTTCTCTGCAGCAGAAGTGTACCATGTGGCAGCGAAGCCGTCGAGGGTGGGCATGCGGCCGGCAAGCTCAGAGAGAAGGCCGCCCTTGGTACGCCAGGTCTGGCACTTTTCGTTGAGGAATTTGATAAAGTCCTCCTCGCCTCGACCACCGTTGTAAGGCTGAGGGTTGCTCTTGTCGCCCTTGGGGAAGAACATGAGAGTGGGGTACGAGGAGACGCCGTATCGAGCAGCAATGGGCTTGTTGGACTCGTTGTCGGCGTCCATCTGGGCCACGACGCAGTCGTCGTCTCCAGAGAAGTCCTGAGCAACCTGCTGGTAGGTAGGGTTGAGATTCTTGCAGTGACCGCACCAAGGAGCGTAGAACTCGACGAGCACATCCTTTTCTTCGTTGAGCACGATCTGGTCAAAGTTGCGGCTGGTAAGCTGCTCAGCAGCGGGAGGGGGAGGGGGCTTGATGGTGCTCTTCTTGCCGCTCTTCTCGGTGACGAGCTTGGCGATGCTGTCGAGGTCACGGCCAGAGTTGAACTCCTCGGCTACGGTCGAACCAGCAGGATACCATTTGAGGGTAGGGAAGCCTTTGATGCCAGCCTTGACACCGAGGTCCCTGTTCTTGTCAGCGTCGACCTTGGCGATCAGAACGTTGTCCTTCTGCTGGGCGAATGCATCGGCAACCTTTTCGTAGATGGGGGCAAGATTCTTGCAGTGTCCACACCAAGGGGCATAGTACTTGACCAGGACATCCTGCGACTTTCCAATGTGCTTTTCAAAGTCCTTGGTGGCGGTGAGGTCGAGTACGTTGCTGGCAAGCGCGGTAGCAGCCAAGACCAGCAAGGCCGCAGTAAAAGAGAGGAGCCTCATTCTGATGCAGTGATAAGTTCGTGTCGCCAATCAAGTCGCCCACGAATGGTGATGATGGATAGGTGGCAACAGCAGCGCACAGCCTTGGCAAGTATCTTCCAAAAGCTCTCACCTTCGAGAGTCGTCTTTGCCGAGGACCGAGCGTGCTGTGCGTCTTCCGATCGGACAAATCTCGTACGCCAATTTGAGGAATATCGATGGCTCAGTCGCCGATCTGACGTGGCCACTTTGTGCTTTTCGGGGAGTTGTTAGCTACTAGGCTTAACACTCTCAATTTTAGTCCACGATTTGGTCACAGCTGTCAACTTCCATCATCGTGTAGGGCCTCTGCTGCCCCATCCCTCCGACGGATGAAGCGTGCATCTATCCCATAGCCCTGTCGCACAGCTATCGACCAGGTCTAGCACCCGTGCAGAAGAATAATGTTCGTCGACGTGACCTCGCGAGCCAGGATCCAATTGACAACGGTGCATGACATGCTGAAACGTGGCTGCCTCCGCGATCAGAAGCTTTCTTACATACGCTCTCACGAACAAAGGAACAACACAGTACTCTGCATAGAGTCCGGCGGAAGGGCAGCCGCTGTTCCACTCGGCGAGCCGCAACGGTATGATCATTTTGCACCATCCACTACACCGATTTGTCGTCTTTGATGTGCAGCTTTGGCTGACACGTTCGCGGATCGGGAGCGGAGAAGCAACATGGTCTCCTCCCGACGATCCCCAAGGAATTCTCAGAGTCAAAAGCTCGGTGGGTGTTACTTTCGTTTTGGCAACGACCCACATCGTCACGCATAAAGATAGCATTCATGCAAAGCGGTTCAAAAATAAAAAAAAAAGTAAGCTAGTGCGCCTCGGCTGCTCGGAACTATCCAACCCGTTCTCGCTTTGCTGCTCAAAACGACGCTCACAGCAACGTAGCCTCAACGTGAGCTTGTCCTGGTTCACTCATGCCTCTATGCTTCGAGAGCAGCAGCGGTATCACTGATCCCATTTCGAAGCTCTCGTTGAATGGGGTAGCAATGCAGCCTCTTGATTGGTCGGCCATCTCCGTGAGCAAGCTCCATGATACCGTCGGCTGCCAAGGATCCTGCATCGCGGACCTGGAAGCTTACTCTTAGCGCCCCCGAGTGTTGGTGGCCGTGCAACAACACCCCTGCTCGCTTAGCGTCGCGATTCGCGAACGAAGACCCTTTGATGATGGAAACGTGCCGCCTCTAGTGCTTCTATTCGCGCTGGTTTTGCTGTCCTAAAGCAAGCGGTGAGAATTCGGTAATACCCGGTGGGAGCACAAACCCGTCTCCTCGGCGGTCAAAAAGCGGTTTCTAGTTGTAAAGAGAAACAAGTTGCGAACCGATGAGCTCTCGAAGGCGAGGACAAAAAGGGCAGGCGAGAAGATTGCTGGTGTTCGGAAGAAGTCAAGGCGAAGGATCTATGCAGGCGAAGCGAACGTGCGATAACGATTGACAGCCGAGGACGCCAAGAAGCAAGACGTGGGGGGACTCTTGCAATCGTGACCTCGCGTTGGTGTCTTCCGTTACACCCTCAGCAATGATTTTGCTGACATGCTCGAGGTTGTTTCCGCTGTAGCAAAGTGGGTTCAGGCAACCAGCAAGACGTTGAAGAAGACCTTGTGCCCCTGGTTGTGTAGCCAGCCAGCCAGCCAGGACCCGGCATTAGCTTTTGCCATGGCCATGATTTCCTGCGGTTTTGCGCTAAGCCAGCTGACCGTTGCTGCCCTGAACTGACCAGACTCATGGCTCCATGATCGGATACGATGGCCATGTGAGACATGCTCCTTCCGCTTGCTGTTTCTGGTTTCAAGCTTTCCCGAAAGATACATAAGAAGCCTAGATTTCCTCGCAATCAACCTCAGAAGTCCCATCATCTCTCACTCCACTCTTCGACCTGCCCCTAGCCTCCTCCTTCTTCCCCCTTGGCCCTGCTCCCCTTCTTTGTCTTTTCAAAATGAAGTTCTCGCTTGCTCTCCTTGCCATCGTCCCCGCCGTGGCTTTTGCTGCTCCCCTTGAGCCCCGTCAGGGCGGTGTCTCCGTCAACTGCGGTGGCACTTACTACACCTCGACCCAGGTCAACCGCGCCATCAACAACGCCAAGAGCGGCCAGTACTCGAGCACCGGCTACCCACACACCTACAAGTAAGTACTCGTCACCCAGTGCCATGATACATGCTGCTTTTGTCGAGCTTCGCTGACACTTTGGACCCGATTGCGTACCCGTGCTTTGCTCGGTACCACAGCAACTACGAAGGTTTCGATTTTTCCGACTACTGCGACGGTCCCTACAAGGAGTACCCTCTTAAGACCTCTTCTTCTGGCTACACTGGCGGCTCGCCCGGTGCTGACCGTGTCGTGTACGACAGCAACGATGGCACCTTCTGCGGCGCTGTAAGTATCCCACGGGCCTTGATCTTGACAGCGTGCTTTGACTTTCTGCGAACCTAGCTGACCTGGAATTTTTCACCACTTTGCGAATCACAGATCACTCACACCGGCGCTTCGGGCAACAACTTTGTTCAGTGCAGCTACTAAGCGTCGGCTCCCGCAGAAGGCCTAATGTTCCGGTCAAAAGCGAGAATGCAGTGAGCAGCTAGACAAGGAGTCTTCGCCTGCGTTCGTTCTCGTATGCCCATCTTTGAAGTTATGAAACGTTACGTTGTTTGGAATCGCATTGTTACCAGTCTGCCCCCAGTCCATGTTGCGTTGCTCGTGCAGACGTGTGAGACAGATGGCCGAGGTGAGATATACGGATGTCAAGCGCTCACAGATAGGCGGGAAATAGACTTAGCGAAACATCGAGTTGCGAGGACCCTGAACGAGAAGAAAGCGCGAATTTGTCCGGATTGATAGCCGGAGTGCGCGTTGCGGAATCATATCAAATCTCAAATCAGGGTCTCGAGACGCCTTGTCAACCCATAACTAACATTCTGACCGTTGCTTCCTCGACATACCTACCAACAATGACATCAGCACCAGCAGATGCAGGATCGAGCACATTATTGGCATATCCGCCATCCTCGGTGTCAGGCAGCATCAAGAGCAGTCATGGAGACGAAGCGGTGCTGACGTACGACGAGCTCCAGGAAAAGGAAGCGATACGATTTGTTGCGGATGACGGTGCTGGAGCGACGGTGCTCTTCAGTGGAACTACTCGGGATTCGTTCAAAGGTAAGACCCGAGTATATTCAAAAGCAGGCAACGTTTACCGCGCTGACATCGTCTCACTCGTTTGCATCTGGTCACGTTAGGAAAGCAAGTGACTAGGCTTGAATACGAAGCGTATACCTCTCTTGCGCTGAAGACGCTCTCCTCATTACTGGAGAAAGCACACACCTATGTACCGTTCTTGAACAACCCCATCCCACGATCTGCCAACGCCGCCCCTCATTCCATCTCAGAGGAGGAAGAGGACCGTGTAACACGATGCTACATAGCCCATCGACTGGGCGAAGTAGCAGTGGGAGAATGTAGCATTCTGATCGCCGTCAGTTCGCCACACCGGAAAGAGGCTTTCGTGGTGGCGGAATGGTTGTTGGAGGAGGTCAAGAAGAATGTGGCCGTGTGGAAGCGTGAGTTTTATGCGCAAGGGGGATGGTTATTGCGCTTGACGGACAGGATGCACCAACAGATCGTGACGAGGGAAAGAAAGCCAGAGAGGACGGCGGGTCGGCAGGTGGAGAGAGTACGAAGCAGAGTAGTTGGAGCTGGAAGGCTAACTTTCCGACGTTATGACAAAATGTCAAGATGATGGTATGACATGCTCGGGAATCTTGTGTGCAGTCTGTGCTCGTGCACCGGAGCTTTTGTATCCTGTGGACTCTGAAAGAGCGTGAAGTGTGATTCTTGCGAAGACATGGAAGCAGCGAACGGAATGAGTGCGAAATCAACATCATCGCCTTCTGCCGGTCGATGTTGTTTGTTCAGGTAGCTTTCGCTGATCGCCGAGCGAGGACTTTGGGTTCTGTGACAATGTGACTTCGAAGCACCCTGCTACAATCTCATTCTGTCAAAAAGTTCCGATCAAGCGGCCATCGGAAGGCTAGATGTCGTGCTGAGTCAATGCCACGAGCTTGCGCACTGCGAGACACCAAAATCACAAACCAACATCACGGCCTTCTAGACCTCTACTTCATCCGCCCACTTAGCCTTCCTTGTCTATAGCTGCACACATGTCCAACGCCGGACCATTGTCCTAGTAGGCACGCTTGGAAGACATTTGCCAGGAACCTAGCAAGCTTTTATGAGGAAAGTCGGTCCTGAACGTGCATATGGTGTAACGTGCGGAAGCAACATCATCGCCTTGTACCACAACACCGTTTCCGACCAAGTTACAAAACAAGTTCCAAATGGTGCGAGAAGCTCCATGGTAAGCCTTCGGCCGTGCTTGGAGCCGACGACAATTCCGGTTGGAGCGAAACACCATCCGAAGAAAAGTGGACACATGTTGAAAAAGGACCACCTGGTCGGTGGTGGACAAGGTTGCCACCACGCCATAAATTCATTCCTTCTCAAGCCACGCGGAGATGTACGGCTGGTGGTACACCAAGCCTCTTCTGATCAAAGCCTTTTCTTCGCGATCCAACCTTGATACTCTCAGACTTCACACGTCAGACGAGGTTCGAGCCCAAGCTCTCCCAGGTACTGTACTGTACAGTAAGTTACTCCTAAAGATGAAGCTTAGTGAAGAAGGCACAGGGCCGGTCGGCGATGAAGAGCATTTCCGGGCGAGTGTAGAGTGCAACCCTCTCGCTTAGGAGTTATGTTTGAGCTTTCACAGACCTCTTTGTTCTGCTTTACATATTCCCCGCTTTTTGTGCAAAATCAAATTTGTGTGCCAAGGTGGTCTGTGTGTGTGTGCGTGTGTGTGTGTGGATCTGTGGAGGACAACTCCGCATCCTCTTACTCCTCTAACTGTCTCAGCCTCGCAATCAATGGCCGGCCGCCGCCCCGCAGTGCAGCGTAGATCAGTGCGGTGTGTGGCGGGCGGATACTCACCCACCTGCAGCTCAGCCAGCCAACAGAAGAAATGTGACAAGTAGCCACTCGTGACATCCTCAAAACGTTAGCCGACGAGAGAGAGAGAGAGAGAGAAAGAGAGATTTCTGAGCTCGAGTCTCGTATTTGATCTGTTCAAGGCTCCATCATCCAGCCTAGTCTTCTCCCCTTCATCATCATCAACCACCACTCAAAGAGCTTTTCCCCACTCGCACTCCGCACACTATATTCAAGATGACGCTCGACTTGCCCAGCCCCCAACGTCAGGATAGCTACCTCCCCATCCCCTCCGAGTACGCCGCGGCGCTCGAAAAGGCCAAAGCGCAGTTTGCCGAGCAGAACGACCCCTCCAAGGAATCCGAGTGGGAAGACGCTGGTGAACGCGAAGAGGTCAAGCTCTTCAAAAAGACCAACCCTGAAAACGCCTACGACGTTCCCATCGTCAAAGGTGTTACCATTGTTGAGAATGCCACCCCCTCGCAGGTCCTTGCTGTGATCCAGCAGCCCGGTATGCGTAAAAAGTGGGATCCTCGATTCGACGCTGCTGCCCAACTCGAGCGATATGGCCCTCAGCAGTTCTTGTTCTACACCTACCTCAAGTCTCCCTCTTACTTTGTCTGGGCGAGAGACATCGTCGGTGTCCAGGAAAACACTGTTCACAACAACGGAGATCGCATCACGGTGATCCAGACCTCTGTCGATGCGGATCAGTACGTCGACGAGGCAGGATCCTACTCGAAATCCCGCACCCGTGCTACACTCGAAGTATCCGCATGGGACCTTGTCAAGCAGGGCAATGACACCAAGCTCGAGTATGTCGTCAAGATTCACCTCAACGGTTCCCTCCCTACATCCGTCGTTTCCATGGTCGCCACCGAAACCCCCATGTGCGTTGGTCGCGTGCGTGACGTCTACTACTCTGCAGGTCACCTCCCGTACGACGCAGCCCAGGAGGAGGGCGAGAAATCGGCAGCTGTCAGCACCCTCATCTACTCTGAGTACGAGGATGGCGACGGTACCGAGGCCACAAGTGGCGAAAAGAGGTGGTCCGTCTGGTACCACGCAAACGGTGCAGAGACGTTGAAGCTCAAGTATGACAACCAGAGACTCTACCCTACTCTCAACGTGGCTGTAGAGGGCGATGCAAAGGACGACGTCACTGCGACTGTCGACCAGGAGGCTGCCGTGGTCACTGTCGAGGTCAAGGAGGGAGCGAAGGGTAAGGGCTTCTCGCTTGTCTTCACCCCTTAAGAGCGGGTCCACCCACACACACTTTTTTCTTTGCTCTGTATTAGTTTCTAGATTCGCACTCTCAATCCCAATCTTGTCTTCTGACTTCGAGCACCGTCGGCTTACACGCACAACAGTCAGCCTCTGTGGCCCTCTCGGAGTGTGTTATAGGTGGAGTGGAGTATTCTGATGGAGCCCCATCTTCTAGTGTACATGTTTGTTTTATTTGCATCTTCTTACACCTGTTTGTGATCTAGCGTCCTCGTCTGAGTCACCGAAGCCTGTGCTCGCTTAGCCTCTCGTTCGGTATACCAACTTCTCCCGCCCTCAAAGATGCTCCATCCTATCGCCGAACTGGCCGCCTTTCGTGCACATCTCAATCCCAACCCATCCAACAACGCCCTTGGCCCACTAGTCGCCCAGAGATGCTTGGTCATGCCCCAAACCGAAGGTTTCCTCAACGCTCTATTCGATCCGTCTACTGCTATTGAAATTGGAGCGGTGGTGTTGGTGGGATTATGCACCTGTGCGATCCGGTTTAAGACTTCGGGCGGGGTAGTCTGCATCCTTGTCTTGATGATGTCAAAAGGATGGGTGATCACGGTTGCCAAAGTTCCAGCTAGCAATCCACTACCACTGACAACCATCCAATTACCTGTCCCTAACCCCTGCGATATGGAAGACAAGTTGGTCTTGCATCCTTCGTACAGAGCCAAGTACAACCCGGCATACGGTGCATCGCGCAATGCTGTTGCCGTGAAACCTTGGAAAAATCCTTTGAATCCTGATTGGGCACGTATCTCTCTCATTGAGGATAGGAGAGTTCGTTCGGTGGTGGCGGAAAAGTTGCTACTCTCAAATCTAGCTTTTACCACCGTCACGGGTGATAGGATGAACCCAACGCTAACTCTCGCCACTGCTCCCGTTAACAAGTTGCCCGTAGTCGAGAGTTTGGCCAGTGTCGAAGAGCCAGCGCTAGAATCTGCCGAATTGACCTTGACGGAGAGCAGTGGGATTTGACGCTGACTAACGACGCCACGCAGATGCGAGACCGAGTAGAAGTACAATGCCACTCCGGGAACATTGCGGATCACTGTTGGGGTGGTACCCCGCCACAGACCTCGGTAGCCCTGGGCGTTTATGATCTGCCGTGTGATGGCGACAAGTTTCTGTGTTCGAGATTGATACTGCGCTTGTGGGGTGGTGGTCGATGGCGAATGGTCGAGCTGTTGAAGACGAGTTTTGAGCAGGTCGAAGGGTTGGAGAAGGACGCAGGATGCGAAACCGGAAAGTGCGCCGAAAGCTAATGTTGCGTAGGGTGGGATCGAGGCTAGTTTGGATGGTGACGGTGAGGCGAGCTTTACGGTGCTACTGGATGCGATAGGCATCGCCGCCGAGGCGCCATCGCTTGAAGCTGTTGCCGCCATCTCGATGCGCTCTCCAGGTAGGTGAGTCCAGCAAAAGGCGCTCTAAACAGGTATCTTGGTGACAAGCTCAACGACAGAGCATCGTGACCGCTAACGAATATCGAGACCTTACAATGGTAGGATACGTCGATTGTTATCGAGGAATACGTCGTGGGCGAGAATGAAAGATGATGATGGAGTGTGCGCAGTGGAGGTCTAGAGCTTCTTCTTCTTTCCGGGAATGGTTCAGGTAATCCAAAGCCGGAACAACTCTCGTCAGGATTTCATTCCAATTTCAGGGTCTTGGTTGGTGATCGTCAGCTGCATTCCGACTAAAAAAAGCCAAGACAAACCCGAACGCGAGACGGTTGGCCTGCTACAGCTGTATCATGAAATCATACAGTAGTAGTACACACGTTTTCCAGCTTCCGAACTTTTTGAACCCGCTCCGGCTCTCTCTTGGCTTTCCCTCTCAACACACTTGCTTTCTCTCTAAGCACTTCACATTGACCCAAACCGCTGCTCATCACATGAGTTCGCAGACTGTCGTCTCTCGGTGCCATCTATACGTGCAAAATTGTCCATTGAAAAAGGGATGAAAGTCTAAACAAAAGCATGAAAAAGTCATGATGAGAGCCGTGATTCTCTACCTGTACCCCAGCCTGGGACTGAGCAACTCCTCAGCCTCATCCTCATCGCTACTTCCCTTGGCAGCGAGCGACTTGGACGCTGAACGGGGCTTAATCTTGGGATAGTCCTTCGTCTTGCTTCGGGTGCTACCTCTTTGATCGGCATCTGCGGAGGAAGCTACGGCACGAATCGAGTACTCGTCCTCCTCGGACGCTGGGGAAGCATCGGGGGAGGAGGTGTAGCTCATGTCCGGTTGATCCCACATGTTGCGGATATCGGGTGCGCCTTCAGACCGAGGCATCGTGGGTGATAGCGGAGAGTGGGCCCGGGGTGCGTATGGGTCGACATACACGGCCGAATGTTGGGATGCAGTGTTGTTGGAACCGGAATCTTCGGCACTGCGGCCGCTGCCATTGGAAGACTCTTTGATCGAATGCAGCGTATTGTTGTTGTTGTTGAGGGCTCCAAACTGGGTGATTGTGGGTGCTTCGACTGCGTGATGGCCGTGGGGAGAGTCTGCGCCAGGTTCGAACGAAATCGTCGTCTCCCTGCGACTGGGAGTCCCAGGCACTGTGAGCGCAGAGCTGTCGCGGTGCATCGTGTGTGGCGACAGCGGTGAATCTTGGAGTTGGTACCTCTCGATGTTGCCTGCACCGTGGGTAGTGAGTGGGAGATTGTTGCGACTTCGCAAGGTGTACTCGTCAGCAGCACTGTGATGTCTCCATGAGCCGGCTGAACTAAGGCGACGAGAGCTGCGTGCACGGATCATAGAGCCGACAATGCCCATACCTCCTCGTACTGTATCGACACCAGGGTCTTCATAAGCCGACGATTCGGCCTTTTCACCGCCATGGGAGATGACGGAGTGACTGGCACGGATGAGCAGCGTGGTATCGCGGTCCAGACCTGGCTTGTCCTGCAGCTCGTCCGGGTCGATCTTGCTCAACTGCAGCAGGACGATACCTGCACAAATGACAAGGAAGCCCATCACGAGTGTGATGATGTCGATGACAGATGCGTTGAGTCCCTGCTGTAGGATGATCGATGTGATCAATGTGGCTCCGGTGAAGATAACGTAATACGTCGGTGTCACCGTGGCAGTGTTGAAGAGCTCTAGCGCCTTGTTGAGGTAATTGATCTCGACCAGCAGCGTGACGACGACGAATCCGAGGAGGAAGTAGATGAACCAGTGCTTGAACTGATTCTGCCCACGGATGGAGAGGAGAATGGCGGATCCGAGACCAGAGGTGACACTGACACTGAGGCCACCGATGAGACTGCAAACGGTGATGTAGATCATCATGTGCTTCTTGCCGTACTTGGGCGCAAAGACAAAGATGAGCACCAACGAAGCGACGATGCAGACACCTGCCCATGTGAGGAAGCCGGGTGCAAGGAAGAGCTTCTGGAACTCGGTGATCTTGCCGCCAACGTGGGATGTGGGTGCGTTGAGAGCGATGATGACGGATCCGACAATGCAGAGGAAGCAGCCTACTTTGCCAAAGAGGGTCAGCTTCTCCTTGAGGAAGATGGACGACAGGACAGCACAAATGACGACCGAGAGGGCACCCAGCGGGGTAACGAGGACAGCGTCTGCGAAGGCATATGCGACAAAGTTGAAGATCTCTCCAAACACCATGACGATCATACCCGTCCACCACATGGGAGACTTGAGGTAGGCATGGCCTTCTCCGGCTGCAGTTTCATACTTCTTCTGAGCAGCAAGCAAGCCTTTCTTCTTAAAGACAAAGGAGGAACCAATAAGGACACCCGAACCGACTGCGAGCGCGAGACCAACATATTTGAATGCCGGCGGGTTGGCTTCGTTGCCTGCTGCGATGGCGCTCTCGGATGTGAGTGCTGCTGATGCGGATGCGATGGCCTTGGATAGAGAGTGTACTGCCGACGATGCGGAGGCTTTGGCGGCATCTGCCGCATCTATTGAGGATGTGGGCGCCGCAGTGGCGGTCTGCGTTATTGTCGCGACAGTGGAAGACATTGTGACAGATAGAGCGCCAATGCTCTACGTGGGAGCTAAGGAGGAGAGTTGGCTCGTATCCGCTGCACGATGCTTTCTCGGCGGGATGAACACGCCTAAATAGACAAAGCTACACAAGAAAGGCTGCAGATGATGTGGGCTGTGAGGGGTAGGAGGCTCGACCGGCGAGTCGAATTGGGACGAAGGTGGTAAGATGATGTTCAGAGGTCGTTGAAGGTGAGTCTCTGTTGAGAGCGAGCTGGTGATCTCGAGTGACGTCGTTGCGATGGGTCGAGTAGCGAAGAGAGGGTTCCAGAAAATCAGGTCCACGGAGAGAAGATGCCGAGCAGAGTGGAAATGAAATGTCGCGCAAGATGGGTTTGGGGATGAGAAGAAAGTATAAACAATTCGTGGGTGGGTCTAGGTCCAGCACACAGAGCGATGGTCGATGGTCCCAGGCCGGTTACAGATGTGATGAGGAGGGGTGGTAGGTGGTGGTGGTAGTGGAGAATGGTGATGATGCGAATTGGATGACCTCGAAGGTGACAAAGGAACGACGACAACCTTGGATTGTCAGTAACCAACACTGCTCTTGCCTAACGTGAGCAAGCACACGCAGGAGAGCACAGACGAAATTGGGGCTTTATCCATGCGGAACCCCGCGTGTGAAGCTGTTTGAGTTGGCCGTGCATGCTGCCTTCCTCTTTCTCTTCCCTTTCTGTATACAGTAGCTAAGTGTACTGCAACACCGCCTTGCTGCAGCTCGTGGAAGTGCCCAAAAAAGGGTCGAAAAGCCGCGCTCCGAGCATGAGCCGACACACCATCCCATTCGAATTCAGTGTCAGAGCAAGCTGTGCAATGGTCTGTCTGCATGTCGCTCGGTCTGAAAGTTGTTGGTACTCCTCCTCTGCTCCGTCACCGTCACGAAACTTGTCTTAAAGGAAGCCAATTTGCTCCAACGCCCTTTTGCGTCGGCTGCATCTCAACCAGAGCGGGGCTGGAAACGCTCAAAACCTTACTCAAACCTTTGACCACCTTCTCCGCTTTTGTCCTGGGGTCAAGGCGCAACGACAGGCTCTAGAAGACTACGCCCTCGCCGGCCTTTCCGCATTCTGTCTGCTGTCTGCTGTCTGTTGTCGTTGACCGTTGCAGAGATGCCGCTGATGGCTGGCACGTTCTCAAGAGAAGGATATTTCGGCTTTCCTGAAATTTACCTGGCTTGAGACGACGTGACATAGGTAGTGAGTCGCTCTTGGCGCCTCCTATCCATCTCTGGCAAGGGAAGACAGGGGCTTCTGCCGAGGACTCGCGTGTTGGCAAGCTGATCTTTCTCTTGGCTCCGACCGTTTTCTCGCCCAAGCTTAACAGAACAAAGATGATCACGAAGAAGTTTGTCGCCCTTTCGAAAGCGAATAGCTGTCTTGCTGACTGTTTAGGACCCCCGAAATCGGTGAAAGAGAAGTGAGCACTGCCTCTTTGCGTCGCTTTCTCTGCTGGCAAACAAATCGACCTTCTCCCGATGAAAGGTGCCGATTTATCAGATCCGATTCGATCGGGACATCTTCATCAACAATGAGGCCTAATCGGGAAGCACAAAATGAAATGGAAAGCTGCAGCATGACAGAAGGCATCTGTGAATCACGCTGCATAGAGTTTTGATTGTCCGCAAGCGGGACCAACGGAGCGGCTTGGCGCTTGCTCAACAAACACAGCACAGCGACACGATTCCTCTCCTTAGCGCTGTGGCACTTCTATGGTGCATGGTGAAGACGATGATAGTTTCAACTGGCATAGAAGCCTGACGTCTTGCCAAAGGATAGGATGTGCAAATGTAGTTTGGTAGCGAGCATGAAATTCCACTCCAAAAAGCAATCTTGCACGATTCAGGGACGGAATTGCGAGATGAGCCGCCCGTTTTACCGCACTGCAGACCGCAGCAGCCATCGATCCCTGTGCATGGTTTCCACCTCGTCCTTCCAGCGAAGACCACCTGAAAACTTTGTGTCAACGAACCAACCGCCACCTGCACTGTTTGTTGGCATTTCGTACAAATCATGCTTCTCACAGCACATGTGCTCGTGAGGTGACAGTACATTGGGCCGAATCGATGGGTGGGCGCAAAGAGCAAGGAGAAAGCGTCTAAAAGGTGCACGGGCAGTTGAGCTGCAGTCGATTGCAAATGGACGCTGTCAGGTAGAAACACACGGACCAATGTGCCTCGCAGCTGCACCTCGCTTCTTCCGATGCTGATCCTGATCCGTATACAGTACAGAACCGCAACACCCCTGCCGGGTTTGATCCGAAGCACAACTGCGGCGCCTTGAGACAAACCAGCTGAGCTATTGCAACCTTCTCTTCTCACCACCATCCAAACTTGACACTTTCCGTCGAAATGTCGTCCGAGCAACCCCTTCCCATCGTCATCTGGGTGCACCCGCGCTCCTGCTCTACCGCCTTCGAGCGCTCGCTCATGCAGCGTCCCGATACCGTGGTCTTCCACGAGCCCATCGGAGACCCTTTCTACCTTGGCAAGGACCGCCCTTGCCGTCGATTCTCTGATGAGCACGCCAAAGCATCCGGCAACTACGACCTCACCGTCACCGAGGTCCTCGAAAAGGTGCTCAACCCCACCAAGGATGATATCTCCAAGAACAAATCCTGGCCACCCAAGTACGTCTTCCTCAAAGACATGGGCCAGTGTCTTTTCCCCGCCGATCTGCTTCACCAACTTCACCCCGAGTCCAAGGTCTTCCCCGCCCCTGCCGACGCTTCGTCATCAAAACCCTTTGACTTCAACGCTCCCGTCATCGAGAACCCAACCACCGTCCCCACTTCCATCCTGAAGAGGTTCAGACACTCATTCCTCATCCGCACGCCCGAAAAATCCATCCCCAGTTACTGGAAGTGCGTTCAAGAAGGAGCCTCCGGTTGGGAGTTCTGGGACCAGGCTGATGCAGGTTACGTCGAACTCAAGATCCTCTACGACTGGATCTCCAACCCCGACTCCACCTTCAACACCGAGTCCGGCGATGAGCACGCCGTTCAGCAGCCTCAGCCACCTCCCCTCCTCGACGCCTCTACACTCCTCGCCCATCCAGACCATGCCATCAAGAGCTACTGCGAGGCAATGGGCATCCCCTTCTCCCCCGAAATGCTCAGCTGGGACTCGGGCCCCGTCGACGAATGGGCAAAGTGGGGCGGCTACCACAACGCAGCCGAAAACTCGACCGGATTCAAGAAGGAGACCCCCGCTGCAAAGCAGCAGGGCGACAAGCCAAAGCCCAAGATCGCAGAACACTTGCAGGGCGCCGTCGATGCCTGCAACCCCCCTTACCAGTATCTCTTGTCCAAGGCTACCATTCGTGCGCCTTGACCAACCCTCTCAGATGTCTTGATTCCGTAAATAAAAAGAAGGCACAAGCTATGCTGCTTGTATCATCAAGATACACACTCAGATTCCGCACCAGTGCATCGTTCAAGTCATCTTTCAGCGTGATATCCGGCTGATGTCGCAATCGGTCCGATTGTGTTGAGTTTTGTGCATATGAATCATTGAGACGGAGCGGTAAAAAAGGTTAACATACCAAGCATTATTGCTTGGCCACATGTCCATACTCTTTCAAGAACCAAGCAATGTACTCTTCCCACCTCCTATCGAAGTCTTTCAGCATGACCTCCTTCTTTTCCTCCGCGACCAAGGCATACTTGAGCGACCTTCTCGCCAGGGCAGCGAGCGATACCAATGTTGTCGATTTGGCGCTGATGACCAGCTGGTAGAAATCGTACGACAGTCCGAAATTTTCAAAGATGCTCGGATCATCCGAGGACAGTGCTACGGCAACATTCCTATGCAGCAGAGCTAGCAAGCTCGGATGGGAGCAAATCGAAGCTGTATAGCCCAAAATCTGGTTCGAGATGGGGCAAATCTCGACGCAGATATCTCTCTCTTTGACCATATCTATCAAGGTTGGATGACGAGCCAGAGATACGCCGTGACCGATGCGCTTTGTGTCCAGCACAATTGCATCGTACAGATTCATATCTGCATCGCCTCCGTCTTCGAGCGTTTCTCCTGCGTGAAAGACGAATGGGATTTCGAGGTTCTCTTCAATGCAGCGTTGTTTGAAACGGAGCAATTCAGGGATGTACACCTTGAGAGGCAGAAGCGGATCTTCGTGACCGACAAGGTCAAATCCAACGATCCACTCGGGGAACTTTTTCTTGAGCGCAATACAGTCCTCGAGGTACCATCGAAGCTTTTCGTTGTCAACGAATCGGACGGTGGTATAGATGATCTTGGCATCGATAAAACTGCCATCGATGATCTCTGATTTGACCTCGTTAACAGCTTCGATAAAGATGCGGACCCATTCTTCGTGGTTCAGGTTGGGAGTGCCATCTTGACGAACCATGAATTCGGTGAGAAAGTTGATGCGCGTTTCGGTGTAAGAGATTCCATCGCGGGCGTGCGAACGGAGAAGCTCCTTGGTGTAGGCTTTCAGAGTGGGTTCGTATCCGATGAGACCAGCGATGACTCCGAAAGTGGATTGGAACTTGGCCCAAGCTTGCTTGCTATTGGTGATGGTTGGAGCGGCTTGGTGCGGGGTGAGCGTCATGAGAGCGTGAACGTAGGCGTCAAAGGCGAGACCTTTATCGCAACTTGCACCGTTCGCTGCTGTGGAGGTATGAGTTCCGTTTGCAGCCGTTGCGGGTGGGAGGTACTTGGGCAGTCCTGATTCAGCCTTCTCATGCTTTTCTGACAAGTAAGCGTGTGGGTAGGGGAAGGTATCTCGGGCAACCTTGAAGCTGACCCACGATCCTGGCACATAGTCTTCAGAGTAGATGCTCTCCTTTGCCCTAACTTGACCCTCCGGCAACACCAAGAACTCTACTGTAGCCTTCCACAATGCCTCCCCGTTCGACAGCGGCAAATCGCTCTTCATCGCCATCCCAGGCGTATTTCTCGCATGTTCCAACAAGAACCTCGTATCCACCGTACCATCAAAATGACAGTGCAGAAGTGCACCCTTTGGCATCCGATGAACAGCGTTCCATACATCCGTCGGTTCGTGATGTCCTAGACCGTTCTCTCGGGCACCGTAGAAGTCCATTCCTGCAAAATTTTCCAGATCGCCTTCCTTTTCCCATCGTGCCTGTACTTCAGCATCGCGCAACCGGGTGAAGATCGTGTTTGCCCGTGCTTCATCTGAAGTCATGTTGGAGAGCGCGGCATGGTCGTATCGAATGCTGGATTCTTGGCGCTTGAGTGCCTCCACCGCCTGGGTGTAGGCTTCTATGTCTAATGGCGTCGTCATCTTCTACCGTCTATGGGCAAGAGGGGGAAAGGGAAGGTTGTGGTTGATGTGCAAACGAGGACGAAGGGGAAACGAAAAATTGTTACACAAGCTGTCGCGTGGCCCAAAAACCGGGGTCGCACACGAGAATGGTGTTCGGCTTTGGCCGAAAACGATGCAGCTTTTAACGCAGCTTTAGTAAAAACCCCGAGCTTCCGAATCCAACCTCTTTACACAACGGCCGGCAATGCAGCCCAGCAAAAAAGTGCACATTGCTCACCCCACCATACACAAGCGACAGGGCAGACATTTGGGCAACATACTTTTATAATTGAGCACATAGGCATCACAAGACAAGAGTTACCGAGGTCTTAGGGAGCTACAAAATCTACTCAAAAGGAAGGAGCCTTGGGATGCTTGACCCAGTCAAGGTGACCACCGTGGGCGAGGAGGCCCATCTGGGTCTTACCGGTCAGGTGTGGGTCTGCACCGATCATGCTCATGGGGAATCCGGGGTCGAAGGGGACTACATCTTCGATCTTCTTGATCTGCTCGTCGGTGAGTACGACGCCGATTGCCTTTACGTTGTCCTCGAGGTGTGAGATCTTGGTTCCACCGACAATGGGGAAGACGTAAGGATACTTGGAGATGCAGTAAGCCAGAGCCACACCTGTAATGCTGAGTCCACCGAGCTCTTCGGTTCCGATCTGATGAAGGACGGCAGAGATGTTCTTCTCCTTTTCGGTCAAGGCTGCACCACCACCACGGAGAGGACCCTGGCTCTTTTCCCTTTCAGCCACCTGCTCCGGGGTCTTGAATCTACCCTGACCCAAAGCACCCCAAGGAGCGAGAGCCATGCCAAACTCGCGAGCCATAGGAATGATCTCCCTCTCAAAGTCCCTCTCGGCTGCATTCCATTTACCCTGGTAGACGACGAACTGAGCCAAGTTGTGCGCCCTCGCATACGTGTTGGCGGCAGCCACCACCCAAGCAGGCATATCACTGGCACCCAAATACAACACCTTGCCGGACTGGACCAACTTGTTCAACGCCTGCATCATCTCTTCGATGCTCGTCGACCAGTCCCACCAGTGAATGTACATGATATCGATGTAATCGGTGCGGAGCTTCTTGAGCGAGTCGTTGGTCGAGACCCAGATGGATTTAGCCGAGTTGCCGACAAAGTTGGTGGTGACGTGGGTGCCCAACTCGCGCGTCTTGTAGGGCGAGGTTGCTTTGGTGGCGAGGACGATCTCGTCGCGGATCTTACGCGCTTCCATCCACTCGCCGAGGAACTCTTCGGATTCGCCATCGGTGTAGAGGTTGGCAGTGTCGATAAAGTTTCCACCGAGCTTGTAAAAGGCATCGAGGAGTTCGAAGGTGGCATCCTTGTCAAGACCACCAGACATCATGTCCTTCCACTTGTTGCCGATGGACATGGCGCCCAAGCAGAGTGGGGAGACGCGGACACCGGCCTTGGGAGCAAGGACGCGGTGTCGGTCCAGCTTGGAGATTGGCTTCTCGGCGTCAAAGATACCCATGGTGAATCAGTACAGTTGTGCTGTGATGCGAAGGCAGTGAGAAAAGTTGTTCAACTCGGAGTTGTTGGGAGGAAAGTTGTGAGATTGGAATGATCGCGGAAGGGGGTTAGATATAGGTATGGTGAAGGAGAGAAAGGCCACACAGGAATCTTCCAAATGCTCCGTCGTACAGATTGTGGAGCTCCGGCTATCTGACCGCTGTATTGGCTGTTTCTTGCGCGCGATGGGCACTACTCGCTACCATGGGTCCCAAAACACCGAGTGGAGAGCAGAGTGGAGGACACTACCAACATCAGACGACGCTGAGTTCAGACGACTCCGCGGGTGTGGAAGAGCACGATCAGAAGTCCCAGGCAGGTGTTCCATGGCAAAGGCAATCCGTGCACGATGACCAGCAGCTAAACTCCGTTGCGGGGAGGCGCTTTCTCAAGTGGAGTTTGGAATCACAATACGAAGTACTAGAGACGTCGCAAAAGACGAGGCAAAGCAAAGCAAAGCAAAGCAAAAAGCAAAGCCCGGCTGTCAAGCCTGATGTCGAGCCGTGCATGCTGCTTGTGGAGCGGTGGCTTGACGCAGGTTTGACGCAGGCTTTTGGTTTTTTTCAGAACTTGGCCTCCACCTCCACGCTGGTTTGCGATTGTGGCTCTAACATTGATCACCGATGTAACCCTAACCGGATGGAATCGGCCGCTGATACATTCTTGGCATGGGCCATGAAATGCATCGACGATTCGGTCAGCGTCATCGAGCGCCGAAGCGGAAATGCATCTTTGCAGAGCTGCAGCTACAATACGCCAAAGAAGACGGGCAATCCTCCACTCTCTCTCAGTCTCTCTGCCAAATTTAGCTCAACTCGCATTCCTCGCTCACTGGCCAACGCTAGCATCATACATCATCTCGTCCTCTCTCACCTTTCCACAACATCAACAAGCAGCTCGAACTGCATCCTTCCCTCCACGACTCACAAGGCGTGAAACCAGGCAAGATCATGCCTAGCAGCAATACGGCTTCCAACCAGCAGCCTCAACCCGACTACATTTACCGTCCCGAGGACCCCGAGCACTCGGACCAGTTTCGCGCCGACAGCGAAGTGCCATCGAATCCCAACCATCCTGCTTCGGGTCTCTCCCAGCGTTATCATCAACTCTCGTCCACCATGGAGCCCAACGAGGTCAAGTCTCTCACGAGGATGCAGATCCTCACGCCCTTATCTGTGTTGCTGCAGATGGGCGTCATGATTCTATGCGGATCCAAGCTCATCAAGCCTAACTTGCAACAGGTGTCACGTCGTCATCCCACCTACGTATCAGTGCAGGACTCGTTCGTGCTCTTCTACTGGGCCATCCTCTACGTGCTACTCATAGGATTCTCCGTCTTCCTCCTGCTCAGTCGCACTCCCGAGACCAAAAAGGCGCTCGTCCATGGCGTTGGTACCCGCCTCGCCTTGGCCAACTACATGATGGTCCTCTGGGCCATCTTTTGGATCCTCGACCGTCCCCTCACTTTTATCCTCGGTACCGCCACCTTGGGCGTCATCGCACTTCTTCTCCTCTTCAACGCTCTCGTCCTAGCCGTCCGATACCCTCCCGCCGCCAAGCATCCTCTCGATTGGCTCTTTATCCACGTCCCTGTCAAGCTCTTCCTCGTCATCACGCTGCAGTACGATCTCTGGCAGCAACTCTTCATGGCCCTCGGATACGATTTTGGTTCCGGCGGCCATGAAGCTCTCGTCCAAGGCCTCTGGCCAGCATTCGGTATCGTCGCTGGTCTCGGAGTCTTTTCAGCTCTGTGGATCTTTGCCACCGCCGATCTGACCTGGACCGTCGCCGGTGTCTACCTCAACATCGGCCTCCTTTGGCACAAGCACTTTAGCCTGATCGGTGGCCGAGATGATGGTGAACCTCGTCCTGCTCCTCTGACCGCAGCTATCATCCTCAGCATCTCGCTCCAAATCGTCGCTCTCATCGCCGGCATCGCATGGAAGAGGATCAAGGCCCGTCAGGAGGGCAGGATCGCTTTGCCGCTCACCCCCGAGGAAGAGGCTGCCGTTTACCGCGCAGAGGCCGAACGCAACGCTCGCGCCGCTGCGGCTGCCGCTCCCCCTCAGCCTGCACACGAAGTCGCTCCTGTCCCCGCGGGAACCGCAAGGAAGGCGGACAAGAAGCTCGTCAACGACATTGCGGATGAGGAAGCTGCAGCCGAGTCGAGCGGTGCTGTTGCTGAGGGCGTCACTCCTACTAAGGTGACCAGGAAACTCGGCGGAGGCAGCTCCAGTGGCAGCCCGACCAAGAAGAAGTAAACATCCCTTCGTCTGAATGCAAACCATTCGACATACTTTATGCCCAACATTTTCATTGCCATCTCAGTCTCTGTACATATCATCAACAATGTCTTGCAACTCTCGGAAAGCATGCATCTCTCCAGAATCCCTATCTGTCTGTCGACACCTATCAACGCCCGCCCACACACAAACACACAAACACACAAACACGCACACGTGTGGATTGACATCTGCGTTTGGATTGAGCTTTCGTGTTTGAAACTGTGTTTGCTGCATTAACTTACGTCTCGTCTGCTGCCTTGAGCACACTAGGCTTTGCCCTTGGAGTAGCAGTATTACTCGACTTGGCCTTACCCTTGCCCTTCCCCTCAGTAGCAGAAGGTGCACTCGGCGGCTTCCTAACCATCAACAAGTTCCACACCCTCAGTCCTCTATGATGATGATGGTGTCCACCTTTCTTCTTTGTACCCTCACCCTCTGGATCGGTCGTCTTGCCCGTGGGGTCGGTGCTCGTTTCCGTGTCCAGATCTGTCTCTGGTTCAGCTCTGAGATGTGCACGAACCGGTTTATCTTCTGCGCCCCAGAAGCGGGATTTTCGCTGAATCCCATACGCTCGAGCCCGGATTTGAAGCGATCGTCTCAGCAAAACCAGTGCATCGTCGGTATCTCTCCTTCCAGCAATGGCTCCTGGAGGAGGCGTCTCTCCGACCAGATCCATAGGCCCGAAATCAGCCAACCAGCCCCATTTCGATCTAGTCTTCTCCGCCTGCCCTGCTACATCCACCGCACTCAACCCCAACCCAGACCCACCCCTCGCACCTCCCCCATATCCTCCCCCACCCGCAGTATTGCCTTCCTCACCGGCAGGACTCGCAGCAGCATTCCGTAACAGCCCATCCCTCTTCCGTTTCAACCCGTCGATATCCATCAATCCTTGACTGGCCGCTTCTTCCAACATCTTGGTGGCAAGCTGCTCGTTTTTTGCACGTTGCTTTTCGACTTTCTTGGCAGTTTTGGCGAACCGCTTGGCCCATTGAGTTTGACCGTCGAGATAGCGACCGACAGGACCTTCTTTGATCCGGCCAATTTCGTCAGGGTCCATACGGAGGGCTTGGAGGGATGATTCGGGCTCTAAAGGTCGCAGGTAGCCGCGCACATCTACGCGCTCTCGGATCATAAACGACTGGAACGAAGGGCGGAGCAGAGGCACTTGCCCAGCGTACTCGTTGGCAACGTCAGAAGTTCCCCGTCGAGGACGGGTGGATGTGGAAGAAGGGGTAGTAGTGTGGTGGCGGGAGGAGGAGTGACTGCCGTTATGATCGCCAGAGAGATGGCCGTGCAGTGTGTCGCTCAACACTTTGGACATGGAGCGATGGCGACCTTTGTTGTCGGTAGAGGACGTTGATGCGGTGTTGTTATGAGTTGTAACAGGGGTATCGTGGGATGGGTCGACGGCGGAGATTGGTTCCGGTTCATCGCGAAGCCGAGCGTCTCCACTCTTGACAGAGGTGTCGATCGCGATGGGCTGGGCTTGAGTGCCGTCCACAGGCTCGCCGAGACTCGACAGTGCGGCCAACCCACCGGCACCACTACCCTGACCAGACGACGACGGCGTCATCGTAATCGCACCCGCCAGCATCCCGCCTGAACTCGATCTCTCCCTCTCCATTCCGCCCATCGAAGCCTGTGAGCTCTTCAAGCTCGATGCCAGGGGCGGAGAAACCACCTCCCCGCCCAAATTATCACTTGCCCCATCTCCGCCATCATCACTACTGCCATCCCCCACCCCAGCTTCGTCCCAATTACCCTCTCCATCCTTCTCTGGACCTTGCTCACCTTCCTGCACCTCCGGGAAAGGATTCTTGATGTTTGTCGGTGCCCCCGTAACATGTTTCACAAACGACGCCACACCTCTATATGCGAATCTGCTCTGCGAGGTAAACGCAAAGGCCGTCAACACGTGGCACATCTGATCGTAAATCTGCAAGTGCACCTTTGTCGGTTGCGAATCGTACTTTTCCGCATTCTCGCGGCTGCGTGCGCAATGATCGAGCAAGTCTTTGCGCAGAGGGTAGCGGTCAGGATGCGCAGCTCGGTGGGCAAGGTAGACGATCTCATCGCGTAGAACTTCAGCGTCTCCAGCGAGGATGTACAAGGGAGGGAGGCCGCCAAGGGAGCCACTGAGGACCGCAGAGCAGAGAGGGTGGGTGAGTTGGTCGTTGGTTGCGTAGAGTTGGATTTGTTCGCGCAGCTCAATGTCATCTTTAGAAGCGTCGGAACGGTGGATGTTGATGGGATCCGACCAGAGCAGGTCGGGGGCTGGAGGGACGCCATTCTTGTGAGCTGGTGCAGATTTGCTCTCTACAGACACTCGACTTGAGGTAAGGTTGCCACCGTCCTGGCTCTTGCGCGCAGCAGGTTCTGTGTCGTCCTTCCTGTCGTTGTTATCTTCTTCGACTCCAACAGGAACTTTGCGCCTAGGCTCCTGTTCACTATCACTTTTGCCCTTCTCTTGCTTCTTCTCCTCGCTTACCGGTGGGGTCGCATTGATAGGCCAAAGCGTCGATGGTTTGTGAATGAATCCATACGGCGGGATGATATCCGTCGCCGTGTTTTGCAGAATACTCGGGAACGAATGCGTCATATCGCACCATGGCGAGATCAGCACTGCCCCTGCCGGCGCTGGCAAGCCCATATCCCTGATCACTGTCAGCAGGGCCAGTGTCAACCCACCTCCTGCACTATCTCCAGCGACGACGAGCTTCTTCGGATCCACCGCGGTATGCTTGGCCCCCTTGGGAGGATCGATGAGGTACAGGTAGCTCGCAACAGCATCCTGGAGTGCGCATGGCCAAGGATATTGAGGAGCTTTACGATAGATGGGTGCAAAACACTTGCCTCCAAACTTGCGAGCATAGCGGACGATCTGGTATCGATGCGTGGCAAGCGAGCCGAAATAGTATCCACCGCCGTGGAAGTAGAGCATCACTCGTTGAAGACGGTCGAGTTCTTCGGTTTCTGCTGCTTGATCGTCGCCGTCGAGGCCATTGTCGGATGCTAGTTCGGCGGCAGCGTCGATGTTGGGCTGGGGCACGTGAGAATCAGTGGAGGTTGTTGAAGCTGCATCGTCGACGTCATGGGCTTCGGTGGATGGGGTAGTGTCTGTGGTTGCAGTCTCTTGCTGGCGATTGGCATCCTGTGAAGTCCTCTTGAACGATTGAGAGCGACGTTTGAGAGCCGACTCTGTCTTTTGGCGCATGGCCCTGATCTCTGACAGTGCCCGTTCATGCCGCTTGTTCCTCCTCCGTCTAGCCTTGACCGTAGAAGGCTTACTCTGCTGCTGACCATCCTTAGTCGCACTGCCCGTTTGACTTTGCTGCGCTGCCTTTTTCTCCATACTCTTCATCTTCTTCCAATCGTTCGACATGGCAATCCACTCACCCTGCAGCCCCGGCAAAGGTCTCAACTGCCACCACTTCTCACCACCGACCAGCTTCTCGAGATCCTGTGGTCCCAAATGATCCACGATCACCTTGGCTGCCTCATCACAGCTCTCCATAGGGATCATTACCGGCAGCGTCGTAGCCCAGGGAATCGGCGGCGCAGGAGCATCGGTGAAATTCTGAATCGCCTCCACCGTATCACTCGTGCCAATCTCGATAAACGCCTTAACAATGTGGAAGGCCTCGTCAAACATGAATTCGTCTGTGGCGTTCCTGCGATCGTGCGGGTCAGCGGCGGTAGCAGCATTGGAGCGGGAAGCAGTGCGATTCTTGAGAGAACGCTTGGCTTTCTTGTAGTAGTGCTTGAAGAATGTCTTTGTAACTGTGGGGGCAAGGTGGACGGCGGTGCCCGCGGTGGTGATTGTCATTGTTGTGGTAGTAGGTGTGCTGTTTTGCTAGGACATCGAATGGTGGTATGCTGTTGTCTTGGAGTCTATATGTCTAACAGGAGAGGGGGGAAGGGAGGGCCGTAGTGAAAGTAGTGTTTCTCAAACAAGGGTTCAGGTGTGAGAGAAGAGTCAACGGATCTTGCTGACGATCAACAGCAATCCACCGGCGGCTGAACAACATGCCAAGAGAGAGAGGAGCCTGTTGCGTGTTGCATACATGCGGGGGCCACATGCGTTCAAACAGATGCCATCACTTTGCAGCGGCTCAAGCGCTCCACACTTTTTTGAGCATTCACATTTCCGGTGGGAAAATTGTCCCGATGACCCCGATTCTGGTCGCGACCCTGTCATACAACCTTTACGTTGCCAAAATCTCATTGCATACTTCGGACCGAGATGATGGAAAGAATAGAAACGATACATGATGATGATACGCATGTCCTTCAGTCTTCGGCAGCCCTTAGGGCACCTGCACGAGGTCGAACAATCGCATCTTTAGGCTTAGACTTATCCCTGGCAATCCCCCGGAAAGCAGGAAAGCGGGGATACCCATCCTCGCTCAGCTCAAAGAAACGATAGTTGATGATCGTACCCAACGGCGGAGGGTTGTCGCGCATGGCGTCCGACATACCTGTTCCGACACGAAAGACCGTCCCGCACTCCATTTTGGCGACAAGAGAGCCGGTGCGGCCTTCGTGTCGACCGGTGCCTTCCGCATAGCCAATGACGACGGCTTCAGCATCGTACCAAGATTTGAGCTTGAAAAGTGTGTTGCCTCGTTTGCCTTCGTATTTCGATTTTGGCTGGCGGAGCATGAGTCTGTGGACGAGCAGGGAAATTATAGCAAGTGTCAGGAGTCATTCCGGGTCAGAGGAAAGCTCGAAGCGCCAAAGTACTTACCCTTCGCCGCCTTTCAGCTCAACAGACTTCATCAGATCGGTCAGATGGTCGCGACCTTCGCACCGGATGTGCTTGACAAGCTTGATCTGCGGACCTTCTAGCGAATCAATGTCCAGACCGTCGGTGGAGCCAAAGCGCTCCTCAATTTCGGCCCAGCGCTCTTCTACTGGTCGAGAGCCCATCGATGGCGCGTCGAAGATCTGCGCATGTCAACGGGTAAGTGTACAATGGATGGGTCAGTGTCTTCAAAATAACTTTTGCTCGCTCAACCGTGAGTTTCTCGTCTTGGATACGCACCATAAACTTGATATTATGCCACTCGTTGGAGCTCTTTGATTTGCGACGACATACATGGGTATAGGTAGAGGGTACCGTTCGGTGTGACATCCCCGATCGTGAGGTGTCCAGCATCGAATAGATATGTGGTCGTCGTGATGATGTCGAGGACATGCCAGGTGTAGCGTTGTGATACAAAGCGGGAATGGTAGGGGCAGAGGGCAAAGGAAGGTCAGAAAGAAGCCGATCAGCATTCGCCCTCTCTTCTTGTGCCACGTCTGCAGAACGATCCGAGTCCGTGACTGCCTTTCGCTTGACAATCTTGCCGCACCGCGGACATCGCTTGATGGAAGCACGGCGAGGCAGTTGCGGCTCCACAGACAGAGATGAGCTCGAGCTGGAAGCCGAACGTCCGAACAGAGCACGCAGAAACGAACTGGCAACAGCAAAGCGTAAGGCGGGATACGCTCTCAACTTTGACCTTGTCTTTCGTTGTCGCTTGAAAGCGGAAGTCTTCCGTGCGGAACGCTTCCAAGCTTTCCATCCGGACGGCGCTGTTATCGAAGAAGCGGTCGCAGTGTGTTCTGCAGCGCCTCTCGCCCGCGCTGAGGACCGCATCAGGGACAGAGCCGATCGCTCGGCACGCAAACGATCTTGACTGGCAATCCGTCCGCCGACCTGTTCGCGAAGCCACTGCCGCTCCATCGAGTCGCGTTCTAGGAAATGAGAAAACGTTCGCAATCGGCCCAATCTTACAGTTGTACGGCAGATCTGCGATGTCTGATCGAAGGTGCCTCGCTTCATCCAGAGCTCGCCGTCGAGGGTGATGTCCTTTGGAAGTCCTGCGAATGTCCAGAGACAGGGGACAAAGCATGGGTTAGCCTTTCAACAGCCAGCTCATACATCTGGGATCAGACTGTCGACTTACGCTCCTTCCACCAGGATGGCGCGTTCCATTCGATCTTTTGGCGTGAGTATAGCCTCTGGCCATCCCAGAAAGCTCGCACTCCGTCCAGCTTCTCACTGATCCACCAGCCGGTGGGATCCATGGCCTTTGATCGGGGTTTTGCAGGGTCTGCATCCAACAGCCAAGGCTTGGCGAGCAGCAGAGAGACCTGTGGAAGTTGATGTCAGAGAAGAGAAGAGCATTCGAGTGAGCGAAAGGATGGAACATCTTAGACTTGAAATGTGGTTTGGTCTCACCTTGTCGTCGTCACCATTGTCGCGAGCGGATCTTCTGCCGTGTCGAGCGCGTTTCGATGGAGACAATTGGACGTCGTCGGGATCGAGACCGTAGTTGTCATCGTCGCTATCATCATATGCCGGCCGAATGCGGCTGTCAATTGCGGTAGGAGCTTGTTTCTCGAGCACCAAAGCCGACGTCTGAGCGCTTCGAGGGGCCACTGCTTGAGACAAGGACGTTTCTTCCTCCTCGGTTTCGGTGTCGCTATCCTCTTGCGCTTTGCTGGCAGATGCCGTCGCAGGCTTGGAATCAGCGTTAACAGCGCTGCTAGAGCGTGTCAATCCGCTGACAGCACCTTCGCGTGAAGCAGCTGGAGCAGCGGACGTTGAGGCTGACTTGGTAAGCTGAGAAGACGATGCCTCGGGTTGACTTTGTGAGAGGTGTCGAAAGTGATCGTCCAGCATACTTTTTGCATGATTATGCCTTGCGTGATGTCCGTCCGAGGTTGTCCTGCGAAATTTGGAGTGTTCAAAGACGGAGCTCCTCGCCTGCTTGGCCAGAGCGATTCGCTCGGATTCGTATGTTTCGCCAAGGACATCCTTGAGATGCGTGCATGACTTGCGCATCTTGTCGCGCTCGGTGCTAAATTTCCAAGCGGGACAAGAGCAGACGTAGTAACCGTCAGTCATCCGCTTCAGCGTAAAAGTAGGGGCGGAGCCGTTACTCTTTGAGATTGTAAAGGGCACGTTGAGCGGAATCACTGTAAGAGGCGGAACATCTTTGCCGTCGACGCTGGTGCGGTAGCCGTATTCGTCTTGTCGAATCATCTTTGGTATGTGCAAAACGGCGGTGTCCGGATCGATGACGTCCGCCATCGAGATGCTGGTGAGCATGGCAGACATCGTTGTTGATGGGGACAATTATGTCTATGATGACTATGTTGATGGTGGTGCAACTGTGGTGGGGTGTATGCCGATGAAAAATTAAGCTGAGCCGCCGACGTTGTAGGAATGCGGACAGAGTTGAATCCAGTACTGTAGCGTGCAGTCGCCTGAACATAGTCGACGGCAGTCTAAGGTTGATCACAGAACAGAGACAAGCTCCAGTCGAGACCGGTGGCGTTGTGTTGTTGTATGCGTCGTATTGGACCCTGAATGATCCGCACTCCTTCCGCATAAAAACAAACAGCTTTCATGAGAGCTGTCAACAATTCCGCGTTCCGAGCTCAGCTGCTGTCCGTGCGTGTGCGCGTGTGTGCATTAAGCTCGTGTCTAGGTATCCTTCTCGCTTCTCTTTCGTACACCAACTTTGTTCGATTCAAGATGTCTTCGACGATCAGCGAATGTGAGCATCCTCAGTAGACACGCCGAATGCTTTCCTTGGTCAAAAGGTCACAGACTGACAGACCTCGTTTTCGTCATCGACTTGCCATTCACAACAGGGATCCCTGACGGCTTGCTGCCACGATGGTTGCTCCTGGTTGCGGTTACAGCCCAGCTCAACGGTGCCACCAACTTCTTCAACCACAAAGCCAGCGCCAAGGTCTACTCGTCCGCAGGTCTACAGAGTAAGTGGTGTCCTCTTGGCGCGTTTCGATCCTGACAAGACTCAGCGCTGATCCTCCCTTCGTGTCCTCCCCTCGTCTGTTCTTTTCTTCTGCTGTCAACCCTCGAACGTCGCTCTTGTGATCGGACAGTCACCCCTCTCTCCGCCCGCCTCTTCGGTATCTGGAACTTCACCTCGGCCATCGTTCGTGCTTACGCCGCCTACAACATCCATGACAAGGTGTAAGTCCGCCAACCTTTTCTCCCTCTCACACTATAGCTGATCACGCTGACCTATCCTCAAACTCTCATCTTCCGATCTCCCTTGGTAACGACAGCGCTTACGAGCTGTGTATGTGGTCCTTCGTCATCGCCCTTGCCCACTTTATCTCCGAGACCTTCATCTACAAGACGGCCAAAATTTCCCCGGGCATTATCAGCCCTCTGATCGTCGCTTGTAAGTGTTACGCACGAACACCGGCAGACCGGGGCTCAAATAAGGCTAACCATGATCTCTGCTCTTCTTCCAATCTGACATATCCCAGCCTCGAGTCTCACTGCCATGTACCTGCACTACGGCTCCTACGTCAGATGATCCCGCTTACATCAGAGCAACACCAAAGCACTCTCACGGAATACAGTTACCATTCAATACAAACAACACATGCTGCTTTGCACACACACAAGAAAATCAGGCACGAGACAAGATTCGTGTTTGTTCAACTTACGGAGCACATCAAAGAAGGAGTAGACAAAAGAAAGCATTTCCCGTCACAGTCGTGCGGAAAACGCAAGCGAAGACGAAGGCAAGGTAATAGTGTGCAATGCTAGGAAGAAAATATGTATGGTATGCAAAGGTAAGGCCGGCGAGCTAGATGGTGCTCAAGCCGAAGTGGTAAGTAAGACCAGGCCAACATCGTAAAAAGGTCAGTGGCCCGGCGAGATGCGAGACGAAGCATCGAAACTTTGAATCCAGGATCGAAAGCGGAACACTCATGTCAGATGATCAGAACTGACCAGGGGCAGGCTTGCCACCACAAGTCCAGGAACCGTCGCGGTTCTGGTAACGACCGACGACCTTGTAAGGGTTGTACCAGAGGGTGGAAGCGACAGTCTGGCTTCCACGCGAGTAGCCGTTCTGACGGACGATGTTGACGGCCTGGGGGATGACGACATCGACGGTGCCACGGACAGTCTCGTGGTTGAGCACAATCGCCTTTTGAGGAGGCCTAAGGCTCCTGTACGTGTTGAGGCCTGCTTCGGTACCGGCACCGTTAGCGTCGTTGGTGTCTCGGTTCCAGCCGACCACGACGAGACCCCACCTGTCGTTGAGGTATCTAACCTGGTCATCGCGAATGTTGCCGTACGGAGCGCGGAAGCATGCAGGCACAGCACCGATGATCTTCCACAGGGCATCTTCCACGAGCTGCACTTGACGGTCGAGCTGCTGGTTGTTGAGCTGTCGCAGGTCCGGATGGCTCCACGAGTGCGAGCAAATCTCGTGACCACGTTCGTAGGCGTATCGCAACCTGCTGACCGAGTCGTTGTCGTAGATGCAGCGGAAGTTGTTGCCATTGACGAAAAAGGTTCCCTTTTGCCCGCCGGCGTTGCCAAGTGTATCGACGACTTTGCGCTGCCAATCGTAGGGGCCATCGTCGAATGTCATAGACAGGCAGTTGTCGCTTCGGCAGGTGGTCTGGACGCCGTTGATCTGAGAACCGCGCTTGTCAAGCGGTCCTGATGAGGGACCAGCATTGCGGTCGAAGAGAGTGTAGGAATCGGCGGGGAGCGAGGAGAGTTCACGACGGACAGTCTCAGAGATGTGGTCCGGGATGCTGCTCATCACGGTGGGCGAGGCGGTGGCTGGGGTAAGCAGGGCCGCGCCGAGGGCAGCACCCGCTGCGAGGATCGAAGTGAATCGCATGGTCGAGGTCGAGTCTACTTTGAGGGTAGGTCTAGAAGGAGAGGCGCAGATTAAGCGAGAGAGTGGAGACGGGAGTCGAGGTGATCTAGGAGGTGGAAGGTCTGGTATGCGATGGGGGGTGAGGGCGAAGGCGACGAAGGGGCTCTGATTATATCTGATCTCGAAGGGCAAGGGCAACAGAAGTGTCGACACAAACAATCGAAGGAAGCGCGGTGACTTCCCGTCCTTGCATGACAGACCTGCAAAGCTTCAACCAGCCTCTCCTTCTCTTTCCTACTCTCCCAACGTCATCCCGAGCAAAACCATTCGAGCAGCTGAGATCTCCGAACAACCAGCAGTCAGACAATGATGCACATGTTCGGCGCAATGTATTCCGTACCATTGCACGGATCCTTGTCAGCTTTACAGGGAAAACGTGCACGCTTCATCGTCACACGGAAGCATTCACAGGAGCCACGGGAGGCGGCAGCAGCAGCAGCGTCTTCCACAACCTAACCAGCAATTCACAACAAGAGCATGTGGATCGTGCTCGAAGCCTCAAGCTCGGGTAAGAAGCGGGGGGATGAGACCATGCTCGGGATCCCGAGGACGGATTGAGCCTCAAGCACGGGACTTGGCGTACGGTCCCTGGATGAGGAAGCGAGGGCTGGTAAGAGAGATCCGGCGGTAGATTTGAGGTTCATCTTCTACGTTGGAACCTTCTGATGAGGCAGATCCAGAACCTGAAAAGGGCTCAGAATGAGTGGCCTCGCACACACCCACTGTCAGAGGGGCTAGGAGGACCTTTAGCAGCAGCGCGGATAGAACGACCCAGAATCGCCAAGATTTGCGAATCCTGGGGGATGACGAAGGGAACAAATACTGAAGACAGGAGGATAACTTCGCCAAGCGGACATGCCAAGAACAGCGGTGCTCAGGTTCCGGTGCTGAATTTGTCTCTCCTTTGACGGAAATCTGACCCGGGAAGGGCAGGTAAACCAAAGGAAATAAGCGAGCTCACCGCATGACGAAAAGGAGGCATCTTGGACCATTGTCAAGAATCACTAGGAGCAGCCAAGGCTTTGGTCTGCTCGATGTCGTCAAATGCGACCTTGGCATCCAAGAAGCACGGAAGAGCCCATTGCGCATTGTGCTGATGATATACTGGGACTCATTGTTCGCCGTTCACGGCAAAAACTGCTGTGGGAGAACGACGTGAATGAGTGGAAGAAAGGGAGGATCGTTCCAGAGGAGTGGGTTCAGCCTGAAAACGCGATCTGATCTGGCCATTGTTTCGGGGCCACCATCGGGACGCTAGAAGTCGCCACTTTCAGCCCCACAAAAAAACAACGCTCCGATCGCCAGCGACGACGCCATGGAGTTTCATCGCTGCTGTGACTCAAGCTTGTTGCTGTGGCTTCAGCAAGTCGAGGATACCGTTCATGGTATTGAAGAAGGCGCGGCGAAGATATCGCGGGCCAACGTTGGTGAAACTATCGGAAAAATGTTGTCGGATGGCGTCCAGTGGCTGATCAACTCCGCATAAAGGCGATGTAGACTCCGCGCACAATTTCGAGATCCTTGCCTCACTACTGTCGCACAAAGTGTGCCATACATTGTATATTTGATTCTGCACGTATGAGACTAATGCGAGTGTCCTGCACACTGAAGATCGTTGTCGAAGATGGTTCTTGAGAAGGCGACCAAGACTTGCATTGCAGAGTGGAGCAGCTTTGTGCAGTAGAACGAGGTAGGAGCGGGACGCCGTGTACATGTCGACACCTGTTTGGCAGCTGCATTAGCTTTGCTGCAGTGACGCCCGAGTCCCGTGTTACCTCGTCAAAATGCAAGGCTAACGATGGCACGAGATTCGACGGAGAGGTACGGGTATGGGGGGCGCAGATTCATGCATCGTGTGTGTGTGTGTGTGTGTGTGTGTGTGTGTGTGTGCGTGTGTGTGGATGTGTGCGCGTGCTACTGTCCCGCATGATTTGTAGGGCTGTCCCGCAGCTGTCGAAAGTGAGGGAGCTGCAAGGTCCAAATGGTCATCACCGGTCCCGGTGCAAGATCACAACACAGATCATGTCAAGTCACCATCGTGTAACCAACCATACGACGAATAGTGTGCACTGAATGCATGCCAAGAAGCGTTACAAACTATTGCAGACTTTTTAGAACACTTTTTTGCTGCGCAGTCTGCCTTTTTGTTTTTGTTTTGGTGCTTTGCTTTGCTGGATCTGCAACGTGCTTAAGCGAGGTAGAGATGTGCAAGGGTCTCTATCTCTCTCCTTCCAATTCCCTCTCCCTTTCTCCTCCGCTCCGGATTTTGAAGCTCGACGCTTTCAACGTCTAAAGCAAGTCGGGGTGAAACGAGCAAATGCCTGTCCACGGGGACATGTCGCATTTCTTCTTCGTGTTCACGGAGCTTCTCTTCAGCTCCTTGAAAATCTGGGTGATGCTTTTCTCGATGCTGGAGGAAATGGCAACTCTAAATGAACCGCGGGGTGGATAAGAGACCGATGGTCTTGTCTTTATCGGAACAATGGTAGAACGAGGTTTTGGATTCTTCGGCAAATGTGAGTGTATCATTGACTGTTGCTTCTCTGCAGTATCGAGCGCGTGTTCGCTGGTAGTGATACCTGTTCTTCACGCGCGTGTACGCGAAAGATTACCTCTGTACCACAAACTGAATTGCATCTGAATGCGACATTACCGGAGGATCGGATTCTTTCAAGTACAAGCAAGCGTTTCAGAAGAAGCGACATGAAGGAGTCGATGATACGACGACGTTCTCGCCCGACACTCGGCCAACGGAGGCTATCGTGGCAATCTTGTGTTGTGTTCAGCTCGCCTGATCTTTCCTTCCACACACATTCGATCCGTGTTCCTCACGGCGCTTCACGGGGCTGACAGTCCGCATGAGCATCAGCCCATGCTCGTCCATGACACCTCCTTTCGTGCGGATGATTCTCATATCACGGCTGAAACACACTTGTCAGACTATTTTGCGGGATAGGGATGATATTTGCAGCAAGGCGACACTTTAGAGCGACCTGCACTGGCACAGCGCCTGGATCTCGTCCGTACCGCTCTTGCAGCATCCACCTACAAATACGCCGCTCCATACATCGGTAGCGGCAGTGATGCTCTTGGCCAGCTTCATCAAATTGGATGCCCACGATGCTGCCGAGTTATCGCCTCCAAGATCACCAGCATTGGATGGGGTGAGCCAGATCTTCTTGACCGGGTCATAGACCAGTCCACCGTCCGGGTACAGATAGAGCAGGGGCTTTTGCTGACCCGCTTCAGCCCTTCTGCGCGCGAGATCCATACCACCCTCGCTGGCGGGTCGGTTGAGAGTGAGCAGTGACGTCGACATGCGCTCAACCAGCTTGGGCAGCAGGTAAGGCTTGGTGCAATTGATGCCGATACCGCCGACTGGCCAGAGCGAATCTTGACCTTGAACCTTGGTGTCAGTTACGATCTGAACGAGCCAGTTCATCTCTTCTTGGAAAGCTTCCTCTTCATCAGCCGCGTCCACTTCATCATCGTCCTCGTCCATGTCCATGTCCTCATCGTCAGCCGAACTATTCTTCAGTGGAGGCCAAGGCAGGCGCTTGTCGTCCGGGAACGCCATGCTAATGTACACGGGCTTCCTCTCCAGAGGCTTTCCTTGCTGCTGATGGCTCTTGACCACGTTCTCCAGTGCCATTCGGAAGGCAAGTGCCTCGTCTGCTCGTGGCACCGTCTCGACGGCGAGCAGGCCAACATCCTTCCAGCTCGGCTGAGCAACGAAAGCTTCGATACGTCTCTGGTGGAATGCCGCCATCTCCTCGAGAGACGGCTGCTGCTCGCGCTGAGGATCCGATTCGGGCAGGAAGGTGCGTCGGTAGTCTCCCGTGTATTCCGCTCCGTTGCTGAGCATGCCACCGTAGGGACCAAGACTCAAGCTAATCGTGGGTCTCGATGATGACGAAGATGCTGCGGCATTGTTGTAAGTGTGCAGTGCTTCGCAGGCCAGATCGACGGCCTTGGTCATGAGATGAGACGCCGAAGCCTGATCGTAGTTGGCTCGTGCAAAAGACTCGAGTGAAGCTTGGTAAGTAGCAGTGCCGATGATGCCTGCACCTGCTTGCAGATAGTGCAAGTGAGCGTCAAAGATACCCTTTTGCCCCTTTCCTCCACTGACATCGTCCTCCTTCTCGTCAAGGAGTCGTGCGCTCCAGAGAGGACCTTTGGACAGATCAAAGTTGAGTCCGTCCTCGAGGTATGTCGCCAGCCCACCGTCGAGAATGCCGATACGGGAAGAGTCGAGCAGCGACTCGAGTGCGCTCTGATCGATTGGGCCGTTCATTGTGATGAAGTGTCGATGTAGTTGTAGAAGAGAAGGAAGGGGAGGAACGGAGATGGCTCGGAGAAGGAGCAATGATGAGGATGACAAGAGGAAAAATTATTTCTTCCAATTCACCAGCCACTTTTCCAAAGTTGAGCCGGGATTTCTCCGCACATGGCCACACGACAAGTAGATTTCCGCTATCTTATCACTCAGCAAATGATCAGTAGAAAAAAAATCCAGAGCTGAAAACACCGGCGATCTTACACTTTCATCCCAAAAAATGTGAGAAACAGCGCGCGGTCGACAGTCTTCCGAAGATTTAAAGCTTCCTGTCCTCCTTCAGCTGTCCTTTGTCACCGTGCCGTCGGCAAGTCTTTCGATGGGGTCCAGTGTTCGCAGCAAGCGTCTCTGAAACCAGCAACCGGGTCAAAGTCAACTAGATTAGAGCTGCCGTGCTCCAATCAGAAGGGCCAGCTACGGTTCAGATACGTTGGACACCTCGGTGCCTTGCTACCTTTACATTCACCCGTTGTCACCTCTCCAACACTCACCAAGCAGTGGAAACGCACACGCGGTGGCAACGACGTAGGCAACATGCTGGTACCCGTCATCATCTCGTCGGTGGCGGCAGGCCTGCTCTCGGTCACTTCGTACTTTCCTTACAGGAATCACCTTAAGCTCCACGGCGATGCACTTAGCGATGCTGTGCTAAGCACGGATCATCTGCTCAACCTTGAAAACTGCCAACCACTCTCAACACGTTTGCCCAACGAGCCAGCTGGACCTGTAGAGCCCTCTTTCTGCGAAGACGTCGTCCTAGACCGTCGCACAGGAGTCGCATACCTCAGCTGTGACCCAACAAGACTCACCTGGGATGCTCGCGCGGGCATCTACGAGGATGGCAGCGAGAAGCTCGCCGCCGAGTACGGCACGCCCGGCATCTGGGCTTGGGACACCAACAGGCGAAGTCTTGCTCGCAAGCTTTACATCTCGTCACCTCCTCGCGAATATCCAATTCAGCCACCTGCCGATCTTGTGTCGACCTTCCATCCTCTCGGTATCGCCGTCACCGCGTCGCACCCTTACTTTGTCGAAGAGTCGGATGAGGGAGCAGAGCCAAAGCCGGAACCTCCCGCGAACCTTGTGATTGTCGCTAACAAGCCCTACGCCGACCGCCCCGGTGTGATCGACATCTTTGTGCACGATCTCGACAAGGTCGGTGGCAAAGATCACACGACACTGCGCTGGCTCAAGAGGGTAGAAGGCGAGGATCTACATGGTGTTCATGTCGACTTTGACACCAACTTCAGCATCGACCCTTTCCGTGTCGCCATCTTTGCAGAGCAGTACTCGGAGAGCTTTGACCGCGACTATCCTGACCCGACCCATGTCAAGGAGAATCCTGACATCCTCGCTGGCTTCAAGCACGATGATATCGCTTCGGTTGCAGCCAGATCGATTCGCATTCCAAGCTTCTTCGTTACCTCCCTTCCCGATCGTAGCAGCCAGCCTGCACCCTCTTCTTCGGTCTTCTCTGCAGTGTGGCAGCCAGTAGCATCCTACCTGTCGTCTCAGTACTCTCTCGCCAGCGAAACACTGACTCGCAAGGTCTTCCTCCACCACTCTTCGATCAATAAGACCCTCAGCGTCCGTCTCGATGGCAGTGACCCCGATCAGTGGGAAGGCTTCCCACCCCTCATCCAGGCTTGGGACGGGGGAGGAAAGAAGGCCGGCTCCAACTCTTCTGCCACTGCGCTGTTCATCCCCAGCCTCACCGCTGACCAGTCCAAACTGCAGGAATGGGAGCAGCACTGGGTGCGCGGTATTGGCGGTGGAATTCGTGACCACCGCGTCCATGTCAACGAGACAACAGCAGACGGACTAGTCGACACCGTCGTCCGTCTCTACAAAACCTACACGCCATCGTTTGTCAACTTCTTTGCAGTTGAGCACGAGAGTCCCATCCGTGCACTTGTCGTAGATGAACATGGTCGAAGTTGGACTGCTTCCAACCCTGACACGCGATCGGTGGAGAGATGGATCGCATCACAGCGAGACGAACGACGACGTCGTCTCGGTCTCGCCACTGCTTCTCCTCCTGCAGCTCTGTCTAGCTCAGAACGACCACCGAGACCCGCGGGCAAGATCGACCAGACGACCTACGTCTTCCGACATTTCGGCAGCGCAGTCGCCCATCCATGGGAGACGGAGAAGCTCAAGCTCAAAAAGAGTAAAGGTGTATGGTTGCGGAAAGAGTTCCACACTTTCAACGTGTTCAAGAGCCCTGCGGAAACCAAGGCGCAGATTGAGGCGAGGAGCGATGAGGAGTCGAAGCAGCGAGGATTCTTGCCCACTGTGCCGACCGGGTTAGCGGTAGATATCAAAAAGAAGTTGCTGTACGTGACGGGTGCGTATGAGGAGCGTGGTATTGCCGTTTGCAAGCTCCCAGCGGACTGGGTCGAGGCATAGACGTCCCTCGTCCCAATCTCTGTTAGACGTGCTCGATGCTGATCTTAGCTCCTGATTCGTTGGGAGAATAAAAGTCATGGTTGAAAAAGAAACTCAGGAAATGATGGTCTTAAAAAATTGTGTGACCAAAAAGCCGGTTGAATTTCTCAAAGCGTGGCAGGCAGGAGAAATCACATCGTAAGAAGTGTTTCCACCCGTTACTCAGGCAGGCTCCAGCCTGGGCGTTGGGCTGGAAACCTCCAGGCAGCTGCTCAGCCAGTCGGCCTGCCTGGA
Source organism: Ustilago trichophora (assembly GCA_900323505.1). Taxonomy (NCBI): domain Eukaryota; kingdom Fungi; phylum Basidiomycota; class Ustilaginomycetes; order Ustilaginales; family Ustilaginaceae; genus Ustilago; species Ustilago trichophora. The sequence goes on along the minus strand of OOIN01000003.1, from coordinate 1,555,990 downwards.
GGCTGTTATGCAGTTGGTCTGGCTCGGGGCTGCCTGGGCCCAACTTGAGGCAGGTGGTCTGCCTGACGCTGGCTGAGGCCTGCCTTAGAAAAATGCGAATTAAATTTATTTTTGTTCAAAAATTACTTTGTGTGATACATATTTTGCCGCACTTCTATCATTCACAAAAACGACTGTGTGGCTAGGTGGGTAGGCAGGCACATGTGTGCAGGTGTGACGAGAGGGCAAATGGCCTGTGGGAGGCATGGGTTCGAGTCCAGGTGGAGGCATATTTTTTTATTTTTTATTTTTGATCTGCCTGAAACTTCAGGCAGGCCGCCTGTGACTGTCTTGGGCTCATGGCCTGGCTCAAAGTTCAGGCCAATCAACGGCCTGAGGCCTGCCTGAGCTAGGAGAAAATACTTTTTTTACGATGTGAATGTTGTGTGAAGATCCTCTCCGTCGCTCTGATCGTCCTCTAGCCGCGTGTCATCGGTGAATTTTAAAGCTCCGCTATAGAGAGCAACCTCTTTTCTCTCAGGCACGAAACAGGGGTTCCTCCCTTTAGTGTCACTTTTGGTCGGTGTCTTCCTTTCAGATTGTTGTTGAGCCATTCTCTAGGTAGTTTAAAGAAGGGTTTCCTTTTCAGGCAGGGTTGCCTTTCTTCTCAGCTGCAGCTGCAGGGCTTCTCGGCTGCACTTGTCGACAGCTCCCTACCTTCCTTCTTAGAGTTGCTGAGGTGGTAGCGGGCTTTGGAGTGTGAGTCCATCGTGTCGACGTTTGATGCTGCATCGGTTGACGTAGGATGCAGCAGTTAAGCGCTGTTTCGTGATTTGCTTTTGCATTTGGGTGCAACGTCTAAGCTCGACTGCAATAGCCTTTGATCGCCCCTGTGTTGCACGGTGAGAGCGGTGATGTTGGCAACTTTTCGCCGGATGTAGCCTGCTGGGGTACAAGACCTCACACAGTGAATGTGAGCATCATTGAGTGCCATTCACTTGGATGACTTGTCCTTACCTTGACTTCTCTCTCCTCCACGCCGCCACCACCACCACCGGTCTACACAACTTATCAGCTCCTCTCTCACACACTCTCTTACACACACACACACACACATACATTCTTTCATACAAATCACCTTCGTTTCAAAACCACATTCATTACCAATCCGCAATCGCAGCTAGACTGCCACCACCACCACCACCACTTCTACCAGGCCACCTTCGTTTCACCACTAGCTCTTCGTTGAGATGCCCAGCTTCACTCTCTCGCCCTCGAAACCAGCCAAGTTTAGCGATGGCAACGGTCGGTACACCCGCATTGAAAGCGGCAAGATCCCCTCGCGCGGACGCTCTCTGGGTGCCTCGCGCCGAGGCAAATACTGTCTTGCCGTCGCAGCTGCAGCCGCCTCCCAAGCTTCCTCTCATGGCAGTGGCAGTTCTGGAGAGGACGACTTTGATATGCACGCAGCTAGTGTTGTAGTCGATTCTTCATCGCGTCGGCGAAAGGCGAAAAAGGGTTTGACTCTCGATGAGGTAGCTGCTACCGCTGGGCGGAGGAGCGTTGCTATGATTATGGACGATGCGACTTCTTCTCCACCTTCTTCTGCACCTGGTGTGACAGATGGTGGAAGCGGTGGTAGCACAACAAGCAGCGCTTCGTTGTTCATATCGCACGTGCAGGGTATCATCTCGCTATTGGGCGTCATCGTCCTCCTCATCCTAGTCAAGTTTGCCCGAATCTCGGTCGACAACGCAACATACGTCCGTGGCGTGCTGAATATGCTCACCGGTCTCGCAGCCACTGCCTCTGCTCACAAGCTATCCATGACTGTCGCCGTTTCCTCGATCGCCTCTGTCCGCTCTGCCTCCTCTGGCACATCCAAGCCACCCGGCATGGCAGTCACAGTGGCAGCCATGGGTCTCAACGGTTCCCAAGCCTTCAACCTGATCTTTGGCAGCGATCAGTTTTTCCAAATCGTCGCCTTCATCGAAGCCATCTGCTCCGCAATCGCATCCTACATGGCCGGCTCTTCCATCGTCACCAGCCTCACAGCGACGAATAAGAACGGCACGCCTCTACTCGAACTCGACATGAGCCAGGCAGGAACACTGTGGGGCATCTGCGGACTGTGGATCTTCGCCCTAGGCTTGCACGCTACAACGGCATTCGCAAACAAGAGCACCATCCAAACCGTCCAAATGGCAAGCAACGAGAGCATGCGTGAAATCGTTGCCGTCATGCATACGGAGAGCGTCTACTCTGGCAAGCAGTAACCTCCTTTGACCCCTTTCTAATCTGACGAAGTCCTGGCGCCTTCCTTATCCATGAACAATAGTTTGTTCCCGTCCGCACGTGTCTCTCTAGATGAGCTTCCTCCCCCTTTGTAACACTGGTCCTGGTCGACTTGTTCTTCCTTATGTATGTTATTCGCAGTGATCGCCCCGCTTTTTCCTCCAATCCATTTATGTGACCACCACAAACACTGCGCATGATCAAATTGTGCGTTGAAAAGCGATGGAATTAGCGAAGCCTGGAGACAAATGTGTCAGGTATATCGATGGACCGTCACTAGGGCATGACAGTTGATTGTAGCGTATGCGAACGAGCTGGTTACCATAGCGGCAGCACTTTTTTTTTTTCTTTTACTGGGAGAGGAGCTTCTCGATGGTGGGAGCAATGGCTGAAGGCTTGGTGTTGGAGCCGTATCGCTCAACGACGTTACCCTCCTTGTCAACAAGGAATTTGGTGAAGTTCCACTCTGCAATGCAGGAGAAAGATGAGGAGGTTGGGAATGAAAGTCCGAGGTCAGCGAAAGGATCACACAGTGGATGGTGGGGATATTGTGTGCGGGGACATACTGATCATCTCGGTACCAAGGATACCGGCCTTCTGCTTCTTGAGGAACTGGAAGACCTCGTTGGTGTTGCTACCGTTGACGTCGGACTTGGCCATCATGGGGAAAGTGACTCCGTAGTTCTGCAATTACAAAAGTACAAAGCAAATCGATCTATCAGCACCTTTTACTCTTCATCCGAATCATCACATCGGCAACAGGGTGACACTTACGCGCTGGCAGAACTCTCCAATCTTATCATCGTTCTCGGGATCCTGGCCTGCGAACTGGTTGCATGGGAAGCCGATGATCTGAAGACCCTGGTCGGCGTACTTCTTGTTAAGCTCCTCGAGCTCGGCGAACTGGGGAGTGTAACCGCACTTGGAGGCGGTGTTGACGACGAGAACAACCTTTCCCTTGAGCTGGTCGAAAGTGTATTCGTCCTGGCTGGGCTTCTTAGCCTTGAGGTCGTAAAAGGTAACCATTTTTGCGATGTGAGAAAAGTGAATGCTGCGATGCAAGGGAGTTGTCGATGTGAGTGGTCGTAAAGAAGGAAGCACGGTTCGATGTGAAAGAGTTTGAAGCATAGATCCGATAAGGGTGAAGCTACAAGGCTGGGTTGATGGGGAAAGGATTACGCTACAAAGGCTGGTAAGGGCGGAATTGGATTTTGATTTTGCAAGCCACGCTGCGTGGGGAGCGTTATTTCTGGCAACACGAGAAGCTGCTGGTGCTGCTGGTGCTGCTGCTGGCGGTTGTATGCATGTGGAAGCTGAGATACAGTACAGCTGTGACACACCGCAGAGAAGGCACATCAGTCCAATTGGGTTTGGAAACTCGGGGCGGAGAATGCTACTCTGTGTTGCTGCTGCAAGATCATCAGCTTCTGCGCCAAAGGGTTGGATCAGATTGGAGAAAAAAAAGGGATCGACACCACACTCAGCTGATTTTGCTTTGATTGCTGCACAAAAGGTGCGCCGGTGTTCGACTAGCCGATGTGGAGCATTCATCGATGGGCCAAGGCAGGTCGTCATTGTGTACAGTAGAACCAGAGAGTGTTACCTGAAAAGAGCTTCTTTTTTTTTTTTTCTTTTCCGGCGACTCAAATTCCGAAAACCGCGGCAAACCACACAGAATCGAATATTTCGACTTAGATCGGGAATATCATATCGGGCTGGGGAAGGTTGTAACACCCTACAGAAGCTAAAGATGGGGAAGAGTTGCAGATCGGACTGGTAGACGAGGTAACCATCACGCCTGGTGCCGAGTGGTTTGCAAAGATCTTCCTCGAGCGCATTGGCTTGTAAACTTGATCCATGTATTCAAATAGACACTACCGTATGAAGCTTCATAGGTTCTACACTAGCATGATGACGGATCGGCATCGGGTCAGGGAAGCCGATCCATTAGAATCGTGATGCCAGCTCGTCCGATACCTTTGAGGTTGAACGCGAGAAGAGAGAGAGAGAGAGAGAGCTTTTTCACGCCTCGGTTATGTCAAGTTGCTCTCAAGCCGATGCGGTCACAACGCGTCTTTTTTTTGGTCTGGCTTCCGGCAAGCTCAAGTGCCTGAAAAAGCCGGTTCGCATCACTGGTTGTCGTCCAATGCCTGCCTCATTGCATGGTTTGCTGTCCTGTCGTCGCGCGTTCGGCTTGGTTTTGATGCTTGCTGGATCATGTGCATATTCTCAAGAGCGTACATTGTGGATCTTTGTGAGTATCAAGAAGGGGACAGAGTGAAGAGTGAATGCGTGCGGAGACGGTTGTTGTACGGGGAGCAGGGGTTGTCGGTTGAAAGTGAGAGCACAACGCAGATTTGGAAATCGCTGAGAGCTCGCGTAGCACCGAACTGCTCTCTCTCTCTCTCTCTCTCTCTCTCTCTCTCTCTCTCTCTCTCATCGCACAACAAAGACTGCACGTCCGGTTGCACCGGTGCGCTTTTTGAAGCACAACCCTCATCCCCCGCATTCCGGCTTTGAGCTCTTTTTAGCATTCCTAAAGTCTCCGAGTCTTCCTCACCACCTCCTCAACATACCCTACCTCCTTCATTTCTATCTTCGCCATATTTCTCGCTCCAGAAGCTCATCTCGTAGAGATAGAACATCCGCCGGTCCTTACCCGAACCTAAACAGACAAAGAAAAACACCAATCATGTCCGACGACTCGTTCATCCATGCCTGCGCCGGCGGTGTCGGTGGAATGATCGCTATGACCGCCACTTACCCCCTTGTCGGTATCTCGACCCGTGCAGCTGTCGAGTCAAGCAAGAATCCCGAGGAGCCCATGGTCAAGGCGGCGCTCAAGATTTTGCAGCAGGAAGGTGTCTCTGGTCTCTACGCTGGATTGAGCTCCAGTTTGATCGGTATTGGTGTGACCAACTTGTAAGTGCTTCCCTCTTAAAAACACTCAGCTTCACCTTCACCATGGTTAGGAGGGAAACGATGAGAACTGCTGTGCTGACAATCGTACTCTGCCATAACCTTTGTGTGATGACAACAGCGTCTACTACTTCTTCTTCGAAAAGTGCCGAGAGACCATCCTCAAATCCAAGGCCAAAGTCGCCGCAGCCGCAGCCACTTCCGCCACAGCTACCATCGTCAACGGCGGTGCACTTTCCACCTTTGAATCCATCCTTGCCGGTGTCATCGCCGGTACAGCCACCACTGTCTCCACCAACCCCATTTGGATCGTCAACACGCGCCAAACCGTTCGTGTTGGCTCTACCGATCCCAAAGCTAAACCTAAAGCCGCCTCTGCTGCGCCAGTCAAGCGTCTCGGCTTCCTGCAGACCATGCAAAAGATCATCCGCGAAGAAGGCCCCCTGGCCCTCTGGAAGGGTCTCGGCCCTGCCTTGGTGCTAGTCATCAACCCCGTGCTGCAGTACACGGCGTTTGAACAGCTCAAGAACTGGGTCGTCAAGTCGCGCCTGGCACGCGCAAATGGAGGTAAAGTCTCGCTCAGCGACTGGGACTTCTTCTGGCTCGGTGCACTTAGCAAGCTCTTTGCTACGGGTCTCACTTACCCCCAGATCGTGATCAAGAGCCGACAGCACGCCGGTAGCAGCAAGGGCGCTAGCACCAACATTTGGACGGCCATGACCGAGATCGTCCAGAAGGAGGGCATCGCAGGTCTCTACAGGGGTATCGCCAGCAAGCTGCTTCAGAGCGTGCTCACCGCTGCCATTCTCTTTGCTAGCAAGGAGAGGGTCTTCAACTTGACAAAGGCTGTAAGTGCCACAACGCCCTTCCAACGGCTGACGTCTCCGTAGAGTACACACTGACTGACAACTCTTTTTTTTTTCTTTCTTTCCTTCGGATCTCGTGTGTGTCGCACAGCTTATCGCCCCCGTCGCCGCCGCCGCCCCCGTCAAGAATTAGTTCCACCCTCCCCTCACCTATCCATACTTCTGCCTTTCGCTTGTTCCCGTATCTACCTCCACACACACACACAGCTATGGCCCGTCAAGGCCGATGGAAGAATCAAAGAAAAAGAATCGTCCAATGTGCCAACCCTTCCCATATCGTGTGCTCATGGTTTTGTCACAGTCTGAGCTTGGGCACAGGCATTCCCAGTCAATAGAGTCGAACGAAGGTTTTAGATGTGCAGGAGAATGTGGAGCGTCTAAGATCCACGGTAGGTGGTGTATGAGAACGGCGAGAGCAACAAAGGAATGTGGTAGTGCGGATCTGGGCTTTCCGAGAGCTGGAAGAGGATCTGTGCAAAACAATCGTCGTTGAAGAAATCGAATCGTCAGTTTCTCTCTCTCTTTCTTGTTCTTCCCTCTATCGATCGTTTTCATCTTGCACGAAATATTCCGGAGCGACCTTTAGAAGGTGTGAAGCGATCGTGGAGATAAAGAAACTCACCTCGACCTGAGGGTAGAAAGTCGGCCTGTTAGCTTGGGCAAAATAGTCACCCGTGAAAAAAGTCATCTTGTACACCCCCTTGGATACAAGGACGTCTTCGGCTTTTTGACCGGTTAGAAGATCTGGGCATCTGCCATCGGTGTTGGTTGCACCCGTGGCAAGGACGTGGAAGGAAGCGTTTTGGGCGGAGAGGGCTTCAAGTTGAACCCGGATGTTTTGGGCTGGTTTGCCGAGGGTCGAATCAAGGACGTGGCATGTTATGGGTGATTTCGACATCTTAGAGACCGAGATGCGTGGTGTTGAGAAGGATGATGGTGGTGGTGATGAGGAGGAGGAGAGAAAGGTAGCAAGGCTGGTGGTGAAGGAGCACAGACCAGGAAGCAGGGCGCGGGGGAGATTCCGATACGCTTTTCAAAAATCGTCAACGCTTTCGGACTTGCCCGAAGCTCAACTTTCCTCCTTCTTTATCAATCTGCCGTCACTCGTCCTCGTTTGTCACTCGATATCATTCTTCATTTTGCACGCACTCCAACCACACACCCGTCGATCATACATTAGATGTCATGCATCAACAATCAAAGCTATTCAATCGAAGACAATCTTGAGCTGCATCTGCTGCACGAAAACAGCAACAATCGCCAGACTAATGCAAGCGGGCAGCAAATCGAGTCGCACAACGGAAAAGATCCAGAGGGTGCCGAGTGGAGCCACTCGCTGTACCACCACGTCGTAAGGTGACTGTGTGCCAGCATACGAAAGCAGAACGGAAGCATGGTTAGAGAGCCCGAAAAGAGAACCGAGAAAAGGATGCCAAGGGGACGTAAGGGACGCACCTTGTTGACAATGTAGATGAGAGCGCAACCGCAAGCTGAGCAGATGATGAAGAGTAGGCCCTGTATCAATGCTTGACGCTGCGAAGTGAGGTCTATTGAAGCGTGAGCGAAGAAAGAGAGCGAGAGCGTAAGTTGCCACCAGCCGAATATAGCAAAGCCTGAAAGCGAAATGGACTTACTGTAGTGGATGAACACGGCGAGGACTGCAAAAGAAACACAGCAGGACATAGAAGAAAGCGTCAGCAGCCAGATACACGCGCACGCTGTTGACTGGCAGAAAAGGGCGAGTATGCTTACCAGGCAGAGCCCTAACCAACCGCATAACCTCATCAGCAAACCCAACCGTCTCACCATACTGCTGTCGCACCAACACATCCAGCAACGTATACATGAACCCAAACGGCATTGTCCAGATCACGAGATCCAATATACTCTCCACATTTGGACTCATCTCTGTCGCCTCCTGCTCGCGCATTAGCCTGTCCGCCGTATCGTCCCCGTCGAATTCGTGATCTGATGCCACGCCATAGTCGTCTTCTGAGTCGTCGATCTCCTCTTCTCCTTCTCCTTCTTCATCCTCCTCCTCTGCTGCTCCCACTTTCGATCCTGATGACTTGGACTTGGAAGAGCGATTGAGCGCATCCAGTTGAGCCTGGGCCTCGTCCATTGTGACAAAGTCTTTGGGCAGACCGAGCTTTTCAATGATGCCGGACTTGTAAAGGATCTGTTCCTGTTCGTCTTGCGTCAACCCTGCTCGCTGTTGCTTGGAGGTAGATGAGGAGGCGCGAGTTTCATGCTCGCTATCAGAGTCATCTTGGATCTCGGTGAGTCGCGCCATGGTAGTCAAGCTGGAGAAGGGGCTGGAGAAGGATGAAGTGGTGCGGAAAGACAGAGTGTTGGATGAGAAGGTTTGGAGTCTGACTTGCTGTGCTCAGACCACCACCCACGCGATACACGACCAGCGCCCAAAAAGAAATTTCTCCGAGACTTTGGACCCTGAAATGGCTAAAATGTACAATTCCAGCTTCACCTAGAACCACCACCTTCTTGGAATCAACTCGATTCGACACATGCCATGAACGGAATCACAAAGGTTCGACACATACAATGCACAATAGAAGGCGCGTACAGATAGACTATGGATGAAACAAAGAGTCAAGGTTCATTGCAGGACATAAGCTACGGCTAGGGACAAATGCATCATGGAGACGTGACGAGCGTTTTGACATGAATTAGACAGACATAGAATAAGAGACTGGGTCGACCAGGAGATGAGATTAGTTAACATCGCATTCGCCATCCCCATCAGGGTTGCTGATGCTGCCACCACCGTTGCCGCCATTTCCTCCATTGCCGCCGTTGCCACCATTACCACCATTGCCACCGTTAACGCCGCCAGGGCCTCCTGGAGCACCAGCGCCACCAGGTCCTCCAGGACCACCAGGGCCGCCACTGCCACCGCTGCCGCTGTCTCCGTTGCCGTAGCCCTCAGGAGGAGTATAGCCACCGCTGCCTCCATGAGCACCGTGGCCTCCGTGACCACCATGACCGCCGTGACCGCCGTTGCCTCCCTGAGGAGGATACCAGGGAGCACCGCTAGGGTTGCCCCCAGGACCGGTGTAGGGGCCGTGACCGCCGTGGTGGTGGCCGTATCCGCCGTAAGGAGGGTATCCAGGAGGACCACCGGGGCCGCCAGGTCCACCATGGCCACCCTGACCGCCACGAGGAACATCCGGATTGTAGCCGGAAGGACCGTCGTTGTCGTCCTCGTCGTCATCGTCACCATCGTTTCCAGGTCCGCCAGGTCCGCCAGGGCCGCCGGGTCCACCCCATCCAACACCGCCACCAGCGCCACCGCCAACACCACCGTAGGGGTGGTGGTGGTGCCAGTGACCAGGGGGACCGTAAGGACCATAAGGACCGGGGCCAGGGTAAGGGTATCCATAACCAGGGTAGTAGCCTGGGTAACCGCCGTAAGGCCAGACTCCCTTACCGAAACCAGCACCAACATGAGCATGGCCACTGACACCAGCACCGGGATAGCCGTAGCCGGGGTAGCCACCAACACCAGCGCCAACGCTAGCGTCGACCTCAGCATCGGCACCGGCACCGGCACCACCGAGAAGGCCAGGAATCAGACCGAGGGTGCGCTTCTCAAGCTCAGGAGCGCTGCGCTTGACATTTTCAGCCTGAACGGGGGCTTGAGCCTGGGCCTGGTGAACGGGTGAGGCGAGGACACCGGTCATGGCGAGCATGACGCCCATGACAAGGGCAGAGGTAAGGCGAGTCATCGTGACGCCGAGTCGAGGTGAAGTGAGAGGAGTGAAGATGTGGCAGTGTTCCGCTGGAAGTGTCTCGTTAGAAGAAGAGGAAGATGTGAAGATGGGAAGAGTTGTTGGAGAGTGATGGTCTGAGAACAATCTGAACGGTCGAGAATCGTCCTGTACTTATACTGTCAAGGTGCAGACGAGAGGGTCTGCTATGGATTTACCAATTCTCTGCAGGCCTGCGACTCAGTCGACTGCTCAGAGGCGTCTCCCACATCTCAAGCTCGATACTGGGCCCTTTGACTTCATCAACGACGGAAGGCAACATCAAACCCAACCTCAGTCGTCATCTGACCTCCCTTGCTCTTCTTTCCTCAGAGCCTGACTACGACCTCATATCGCAATCCGCACCGACCGCGGCATCTTCACCTGCACGAGCCTCGTCTCGTCGATACCTGTCAGACCTGCCATTTCCTGTACATAGATGAACATACGCGAACCGAGCTCTGCGGGACTACCTTTCTACACTGCCACTCGGAATGTCGCAAATGAAAAGACCGGTGTGACAGATCGGTTGACATGTGCCTTTGTTTTTCGACTGGTTCCCAGAGTGACAGATGAAGGCTCAATCAACTACCCCACCGCCCCTCTTCCGCCGAGATGGACAGTCGATCAGGTGCGCATTGACAAACAACCCGGACAGCCTCGCTTGATGAAGCGGTCCAGGCACGCATTCAGCACAGACGCTTTTTCGAGCATTGGAAACAGACGGCTGAGACTTCCGGTCAGGATATGAAGCAAAGGCCGAAAACAACGGCTCTGTCACCGATGAGATTTCGCCTGATCGTACGATTCGCAAGACGCAATCTTGTCCTATAACGACGCGTGTTGATCCGATCTCTCCGTCCATTGCTGTTTTGGGAGAAGGCCAGGAGATGGACAAATCGCTCAAGCCTCCCTCCTACTTCATCAATTGCAGTGATATACTTATGAAGAGCCGACAAGACCATGCTGTATTCAACCTAGAGCCATGCAGCAACCTTCTAGCGTACCAGAATCGGCTTCGCGATTCAGTCAAGTACGAGCACAGCCGCAAATCATTGTTGGAGAATGAACGGGATGAGCTTTGAAGAAGAAAAATGTGACGTCAATTGGAGTACACGATGCAAGACTAGTGGCGCAGAGTCAGATCCCGCACCAGCGACAAAGGATCGAAATGGCAGAAGAGTCGAGTCATTGGGCAAAGGGGTGATCCGCAAAGGTGTTGAACCGAGTTGCGCGATCAAGATCGAGAGTTTGGGGCCTAAAAGAATGAAGAATGCCGAAACCGAGTCGGGAGAGACGGATCGGATCAACGAGTCGTGACCAAGAGCGGGAGTTAGAGAAGCTCGAGGGTGGCAGTGAGATGCCTAGTTGGCATTGTCGCCGTTCTGGGCCTTGGCGTCTTCGATTGCCTTGGCATCGGTGTTGTAGCGACGACCTCCACGACCGTAGCCTCCGTATCCGCCGCCTCCGTATCCGCGATAACCGTAGCCTCCATATCCACCGTATCCGCCATAGCCGCCACCTCCATAGCCGCCTCCGTAGCCGCCGGGTCCCCTCTCAGTATCGCGAGGCTCGAGAGCCTCATCAACATCGCGCCTCTCCACGCTACGGCCCCTGTTCTCATCGCGGCTCCAGGGACCCGGACCAGGACGCCAGATCGGGGGCTGCCAGATGGGAGGTCGCCAGTTGGGAACGCACCGTTGCTGCCAAGGGCTCCAGTGAGTGTTCCAAGGGCACCACCGCTGGTTGGTGGCTTCCTCCTTGTTCGAGGTGTCGACAGCTTTCTGCTCGGTCGCATCGCGGCTGAGAAAGGCGGAGCTGATCAAGCTGTTATCGTCCTTTTCGGCCACGTCACGAGCGGGAATAGTGGCTGCAGATGTGCTGGGAATGGCCGAGCTCATAAAGGCCAAGGCGGCAGCCAGGACCAGAGCGGAAGAGATGCGAGTCATGATTTCGATGGTAAGATGTCGATGTCAAGTGATTGTGTGTGAGAGAGAATGAGAGAGATGTCGAGCGGGTTTGCTGGTTGGCAAGAAGAAAGAGGAAGAGAGAGAGACAGAGCTTGAATAAAGTGACGAGTGGAAGAAAGGGTGAGGGTGGGAAGAGGGACGATGATCTCGACTGAAGCTGAATTCCTTTTATGCTTTTGGGTCTCGGCTCATTCTTCGTGTAGGCCCTCAAAGGTTGCCTGCTCGAAGCAATCATGCTGTGAGCTGCAGCGAGACACCGAACATGCTCATCGTAGCCTCTCAAGAGCTTACAGCGATGGAACTGCTCACCCTACTTTGATGCCGAAGCTTGCTCCTGAGCCCTCCTCGACGACGTCTTCAGGGACCTCATCTGTGCTGAAATTGCAGAAGAAGACAGCGTTGCCTTCGGGCTCGGAGCATTTCCTCTACCTCGATCTTTCCTGCTCCCCGAGCAAGCACACTTCGGCTTGGCCCATCTGGCTCCATTTGAGTACAGCTCTGCGAGAGATCAGAGGTCAGTGCATTTGTCCCTCCAGAGAAGCTGTTGCTCCACATTATTGCGGCTAGCTGACTCAAGTATCCGCGAGTGTGCAACCTCGCAATTTGCTTCGAGTCTTGTCATCTGAAACGAGGCATCGAAATCAATGACCGCAGTCGGCTGCCTGCCAAGCAAGAAGGCTGCGTGAGATGCAAAGTGGTGTGATGTTGACGCCCCATGGTCCTTGATCCAGCAAGCTGTCGGGTTCACATCGAGTCTCGTGGCTAAGAGAAAATCCGCGTGGTCTCGTGGTCTCGGGATCATCAGGGTCCAAAATAGGAGAGCAAGGGATGGGCACAAGCTCAAAGTGACTGCTGATCGCCGACACGATGGGAACGGTGGGATGATTGAGCCGATTCGCATGCCTTGATACAGGAACAGTGCCGCTCGTCGGTATTCCGTCTGGGTTTGTCATGGCCGTTCGAGCTCGGTTACTTTCTGTCATCCTACACGGGACGGATCTGAGAGACCCAAAGTGCTCTGAGAGTTGCCGTTGCCGACGGAACGAAGGCCTTTGCCGTGTTGTCGTAGAGACTCTGTTGCAAGATTCACGTGCATGTGCCGCTGTGTGTCACCTTGATGAGTTGCCGTCGAACCTCTCGACCTGACCTGTGAGGGAATTGGTACAAAAAGGACAGAGTGACATCTTCTTTGTGATCTGCGGTGAGTCAAGTTGAAGATGGAGGCTGAGTCAAAAGGGGGAAGAGTGACTTATAGCGATGCTTTGGAAACAAAAGCATCATCGTCCGTGACAGCTACGATATATAAATACAACTCCAATTGAGTGAGACATCAAGCAGCTTCTTAGCGCAGTAGGTAGCGCGTTGGGCTCATATAACCCCTGTGAATCCTTTCCACTCTCGAGTGGTGATACCCAAAGGTCGTCGGATCGAAACCGACAGAAGCTACATTTTTGTTTCTCTTTTTTTTTGCTGAAATTCTCTGTTTTTGTGAGAGGACGTGGAGGATGAGGAAAATGTGAATTTTGGCTAAAAAAAATCACAGCAGCACTACACAGCTACATGCACGCACGCTTTGACCATCGTCCTTTTGGATTCAGCCCGAGGCGACTTCCTTCTCATCCACGTCCATCCTCACTCAGTCTTTTGACGACCACCTAACCACTTCGGCGTCTTCAGTCCTCGCCATTCGCCCAACATGCAGTCGGCGATTCAATCCATTACGCACAACTTGCCGCTCTTCATTCAGAAGCCTGCCATCGCGCTCATCGGCCAAGAGTGCTACACGACGCTCATCTACAATGTCGACCTCAGCTCGACATACTGTGTCAAGTATGCCATCTCGAAAGCGCTCGGTCTGGGCATCGTCGTATTTGGAAGCATCATGAAGGTGCCGCAGATCCTCAACATTGTCAATGGACGCAGTGCACGCGGTATCTCGCTCTCAATGTACACGCTCGAAGTCATGGCGTACACCATCTCGCTCGCATACGCCGTCCGATCGCGGTTGCCTTTCTCGACATACGGAGAAAATCTCAGCTTGACACTGCAGAACATGATCATCCTGCTTCTCGTCATTGCATACTCCCCGGACACTCGAACTGGTCGTGTTGACCCTTCGACGCATTCGACCAAGATCACCATTGCAGCTGCTCTGATGGCCATCGGCTCGCTTGCGTTGGCCACCCCTGCAGTGATCCCCGCATCTACACTCACTTTCCTGCAGGCATTGACCATCCCGATTTCGCTCGCATCCAAGGTACCCCAAATGGTCGAGCTGTACAAGGACAAGAGCCGAGGGCAGCTCAGCAGCATTGTCGTCTTTGCTCAGCTGCTCGGCACCATCGCGAGGGTGTTCACAACCATGACCGAGACCGACGACAAGCTGCTGCTGTACGGTTTCGGATTGGCGACGCTGTTCAATGCAGCCATCGCAGCGCAAGTCGTATACTACTGGAACGGCGACAAGGCGCTGGCCGAGCAGAAGAAGAGGGATGGCGAGAAGATTGGACTGCACTCGACTTCGTCTGGAGTGGCTCCTTCATTCGAGCCTTTCACCGTCAGCACCCATGGCCCGGCCAAGGCTCGTGGCAGGAAGCTCGACTAGAATTGCACTGCCTTGTAGACAGTACAGTACATGTACACCATTGGGTGGCTCAAATTAGGAATGCATGACGTCTGATTTGCAGATCCGAGAAGAGGGAGAGTCCTGAATGGCCATCATCTGATGTCCTTGTCGAGTAGGAGAGGAGACTTGGCAACTCTGTGGAAAAGGCACGCGTTGCTTCAGCCTGCAGGTGTTGGTCTCCTATGAGTTTTGCCGCGAGATTAATTTTGTGTGTTGTGTATTTTTGGGTGGTGTCAAACTCCACATCACTTGCCAAACACTTACCGAGATCTAAGCTTTATCCCAGACTTCACTCTGCTCCTCGTCTTCTTCATCATCATCTCCGCCTGCCTATCAGCACCTCTTCGACACCTAAAAGCAGCAGCATCACTACGGAGCGCTCGCCTTCGATTTAGCGATGCTTTCTCTGTGGCCGTCTTCTGGCGCATCGACAAGTACAGCGACAACACCATCTTCGGCGTCCACCTCTACACATGGCTTTGCTTCATCTTCAGCCCCGGCAAGTCTTCGTCCCGTCCAAGCACTCTCACTGCCTCCAAACATCAACACTGTACCCTCACAATCATCAGCAGCCGATGGCTCAAGACTAACTGTCTGGTCCGTAGTCGAACAATCCTCCGGCGTCATCGGCACGATCCTCACCAACCCCATCGGAGCAGCCACTGCCGGCGTCACCACAACCTCTCTCGGCGCCGTTCTATGGTGGAGATACTTCCGTCGCATCCCCACTGCCGAGTATGTCACCCCGGCAGTCCTACGATATCGTAAAGTACTCGTTGGTCGCGTCGTCACCGTAGGCGATGCGGACGGATTCCGATTCCACCACACCCCAGGACCACCTCTCCTTCGAGATTGGCTTTACCCTTGGCCACCTCGCACATCCAAAACAAAAGGTGCTGGTGGAAGAACCAAGCTCGTTCGCGAGACCATCTCTGTTCGAATCGCTGGAGTTGATGCCCCTGAAAGCGCTCATTTCGGCAAACCAGCTCAACCCTTTTCAAAAGAGGCGAAAGCTTTCCTCACTTCCATGGTCCAAAGTCCTTCCTCTCCCGACAATCTGACTCCGCCCAAGAAAGGCCTTTTCAGCTTCACCTCCAACAGCAGTAGTACCAAACACAGCTCGACAGCAGCAGCATCGGGAAGCGATATCTCGGGAAAACTCGTCTGGCTCTACCCCTCCCACATCGACCAGTACAAGAGGCTAGTTGCAACCCCATATGTCTGGGATTCACCATACATCTTTGGCAAAACAAACGTATCCCTAGCCATGGTCAAGGAAGGCCTAGCAACGGTGTACAGAGCAGCAGGGGCAGACTATGGCAAAGCAACTTGGTGGGCCCAATTCTGGAGAAAGTCGACTACGGGACTGAACGCGTTGGAGCGTGCAGAGTCGAAAGCAAAGTAAGTTATGCTCACATCCCACAAGTGAAGTATGCGGATACTGACGATCGGACCATCTCTTCTGCCTTCTGCGGTTGTGGGAATCAGACGACAAAAGATCGGCATGTGGAGCTTGGGCAAGAAGTTTGAGAGTCCCGAAGACTACAAGCGCCGCATTAAGGGCGAGTAGTAGCGCCTCCTCGCTCACAATGCTCACAGGACCGCATGCAGGCACATACACATGATCCAGACAACCTTTACACGCACCGATACCCACACCCACACAGAACATGTCACGACTGGATATCTTTAATGACTACATTACGACTCGTACTCTAGATTCAATCCTAGAACGGTTCTTTTTAAGCCCAATGCAGAGTCTTACCCTGAACACTGCTCTCCCGAATCAGCTTGATGAGCTTGACTGCGTTCAGCGTCCTCTCGACTCCCACCAGGCTGACAGCCCGTACCGCCTCGGCAGCGTTCTTACCTTCGGCTTCGGCCTGCTTACCAGCGTTGATCGATGCGGCGACGTTGGCAAAGAGATCAATGTATCTTCCTGGCAGAGTTGGAATGTTGGCCACCGACAACTGGGGTTGCTTCGGCGCGGCACCACCAGAACCTGGTGCAGGCAAGGAAAGATCTTCGTCGGACCTGACCATCGTGGTCAGACGTCCAAACCTGATCGAATCGGGATCGGCCGTCTCGCTG
Source organism: Ustilago trichophora (assembly GCA_900323505.1). NCBI lineage: Eukaryota > Fungi > Basidiomycota > Ustilaginomycetes > Ustilaginales > Ustilaginaceae > Ustilago > Ustilago trichophora. The sequence continues at coordinate 1,539,477 of OOIN01000003.1, read as the reverse complement.
TATACACCAAACTCCTCGGGGTGGCTGGAAGGGGTCCATCCAAGTTTGAGCTGGTTTTCTTGAGGATCAGTGCCGCGCTTCTCGTAGCTTCCACGGGTACCTTCGACCCTGAAACGAGGCTGCTCGGCATCGACGTGCGAAGAGAGGCACGTTGCTCCAAGAGAAACTCGCAGACCGCCGATCTTGGACCCGGATGCAGGCGAAGAGGGCGGCAAAGGTGCAGAAGAAGGGTAGTTGAGAATCGCCAACCAGTCGTCGTCAACCGCGTTGGGACCCTGGTTGCGCTGATTCCTCACGAAACCAGTCACGCTCTCCGGTGGACCAAATAGGAACAGAGCTTGGTCGATCAGATGGCTTCCCAGATCCCACAACATTCCACCGCCCTGCGTGTCGGGATCCACCTCCTCCCTCCATCCGCCCTTAGCGTAAGGTCGGAAGCGGTCGAACCTCGACTCAAAGTAAGTCGGCACACCCAGAGCGGACGGCTCAGCACCCTTGTCAGCGAGGAGACTCTGAATGGTCAAAAAGTCACCGTCGAATCGTCTGTTCTGATAAACAGCGCAAAGCTTTCCAGTCTTCTCCTGGAGATCGATGAGAGTCTGTACATCAGACTGGACCGTGGCGACGGGTTTCTCGACGAGCACATTGAATCCTGCTTCGAGAGCACGCTTGGCAAAGGGGAAGTGGGTGTCATTGGTGGTGGTGACGATGATGAGGCCGTTCTTGGGGAGAGTGGTCAGAACCGTTTCAAAGTCAGGGAGCACCTTGATGTTGGGGAAGAGCTTTGATGCGTCAGGTGACGACGAGTTGCTCGAGGTACGAGGACGCTGTTGAATCGAGTGCAGCGTGAAGAGTTGAGGCAAAGCCTGCACGAAGGGAAGATGGAAGGTTCGAGCCGAGTTGCCGAAGCCCACGACACAGACTGGGATGGGAGAGGTTGCAGTTGCCGAAGACATTGTTGCGGTTGTCTCGTATTCGTGGGAAGATCCTCAGGGTTTGTGTGTATTGTTGAGATGAGGATGGGTTATGGAGAAGACGTCCAAGGAAGAGGTTGCTTATATCCATGTCATGCAATGGAAGCTGAGTTTTGTTTCTCGGAAAACCAAACGCACCGACCATCCAAACAATTTGTTGTCACTCTCCACATGATCATCGGATCTGACTGAGTTAGTGTACAGTAGACAAAGCTGCAGGGTCGGCGTTTAGGAGGGGAAAAAAAAAAAAAAAAAAAAAAAAACCTTTTTTGACTCGATATTTCGCTTTCTTCTTGAACAAATCGATTCGATGAGCGTTGCACCATATTCGCTCAGTCGGGCTGAGGACGCCGAATATGCCGATCGACCGACTGCATACCCGACAATTGAGGCAATGCATCAATGGATCACCTGCAACCGATGCGCCTAGCATGCTAAGTGGGGCCACGGTCGAACTCTTCCCCACCTCTTGTCTCTGCTTGGGCGTGCACAGGTTGCTAAGGTGGAGTGTTCCCCACGCTGATCCGTCGTTATCATTTGAAGTCATACCGATTTTTTTTTGGCTCAGTTGTCTTGCTGCGCAGTCCTATCTGATTGGATGCCCATCCATATGCCGTTGACCATGACGTTCTAAAAACTTGAAGCATAGCATGTACTCTATGTTTTACATGATCCTCCTCACCATCTAAAGCTAAATACAAAAAAAGGCCAAAAAAATGAGAATCCAAGCAAAAAGAAAAACAAAAAAAAAAGAAGAACTGCAGCACCTAGGATTCCCGCGTGGTCCCCCACCGCAGTACTGACTAGGCGATACCTTGCTTAACTTCGCAGATCGGACGGGATGCGGTGCTTTCAAGGTTCTATGGCCGCAGATGTTAGCAAATAGACAGGCATAAGTATATGTACTAGATTTCTGAGCAAGGCTGTGGCGAGTCAAGACGTGGACTTGTTCCAGGCATGGTTTTGTGATTCGAGCTGTAACAGGTATTTCTTCCAATGATCGTTCTACAGTATACAGCAGATCAAGCATAGAGCGGGTGCATAGACTTGTCGTTGCCCCACGATTGCGGAGTGTCGGATAGGCCAAACTTCCAAGTTCCTCCAGCGAGCAAATCGGACCATTTCAGCTTAGGCTCTTTGATCGGTCGTCCGTTGACCGTGAGGTTGGCAATGTAGACGTGCTCATCGTCCGACTTTGGCGCTTCGATGCGCAGCTGAGTACCTTTTCCCTCTCCCACCCCACCATCGCTTCCCTTCCCACTACGTGGTGGAATCGCAACCTCCATACTCTCAAAGAACGGCGACGATACGACGTATTCGCCCGACACGGGGTTGACCGGGTAGATGCCCATCGCGCTGAAAATGTACCACGAGCTCTGCTGACCGCAATCCTCATTGCCCGCATAACCGTCTGGCTGATCGCTAAATGCTTCGTGCGAGATGTCTCTCACCAGACGCTGGGTCTTGCTCGCCTCTCCCAGTAGCGAGTAGAGGTAGGGAATGTGATGCGATGGCTCGTTCGACTGATCGTTGTGTCCTTCTCCAAAGTGTCGGTCCAACAGATCAACCAGCTTTTTTCTACCTCCTACGAGCTCTGCCAGGCCAGGTATGTCCTGAACGACGTCAAACGAGTAGTCGAAGCTGTTGCCTTCTGTGAAGCCTTCTTGGCGCCCACGTGGGTTGGGAAGTGGCTGAACGAGGAAGCTGCCATCCTTGAGACGGGCGGCCATGAGGCCCTGGTCGTGGTCAAAGACGTGGCGGTAGTTCTTGCTGCGATTGTGGAAGAAGGCTGCATCAGACTGCTTGCCAAGCATGTCAGCGAGGACGGCGATCGCGTGGTCATCGTAGGCGTAGTCGAGAGTTCGACTTGTTGACTCGGACCAGCCGTCTAGCGGCACATAGCCTGAGTGGTTGTAGAAGGTCAGCCCAGCCCGAGCCTCAATCGGTGTGTACTCCTCACGATCCTCGTAGCGCAACTCGTCCTCCCGCTCGGGTGGTACCTGTCCATCCTTGCATACCGCCTCCCACGCTTTCTGCATATCAAATCCGCCGACACCCTTGACAGCAGCTTCGGCGATGAGCGAGTCAGCATGTGTCGAGATCATAATGTTGGTCTCTGCCAACGTCGACCACATGGGCAAGAAGCCAGACTCATCGTAGATGTCGAGAAGCGAGCGTACCATGTCGACCACTCGCTGTGGCTCAAAAAGGATCAGGAAGTTCCACTGGGCTCGGTAAATGTCCCAGATCGACCAGGACTGGTAGCGCTGCAGCCCATCTTGCACTCTGTAGACGCTATCGGTGTAGCCAGAGTAATAGTGGTACTTGTGCTGGTCTTCACGACCGTGTCCGAGTGTCGCGGGCTCGGTCTTGCCTGTGACATTACCATCGCTATGAGGGATTGGCTCAGCATGCTCAGCCGGGTACTGAGAGGCGTGGAAGACGCCAGTGTAGAGGATGCGCTTCTGCTCATCGGTCCCGCCCGTAATTTGGATCCGATCCGTCTTGCGTCTCCAAGCGTCGACCAGCTCATCCACCACATCCTCTAGCGACGTTCCGTCGGGCATCTCGATGTCCAGATTGTAGCGGGCCTGTTCCTCCGAGATCAAGCTGAGGCCGACCCTGACTCTCACTTTGGTGGTGGCAGCAGGGAAGCGAACAAAGGCGTACACCCCGAGCTCGTTCCATCGTGCCCGTTCTCCTGAATGCATTGCGATGCCTGTAGGGTTTGTATGCGCCGTACCAACGCCATCGCTTGGAAAGCCGGCTATCCATTCATTTGACGACGATGTGCCGCGCTGATACTCGAAGCGATAGACAAAGTACCCACGGAAGCCAGGCGCCTCGTGAGGGCCAAGACGATAGTCCATTCGTTCCGTATTGTATCCTGACACCTCGCCTTTCTCCACATCGATGCGAACGGCTCCGCGCCACTGCTCTCGGGATGCCTGGATGCCAATATAAGGCCCCCACTCGGAGGTGTTGACGTCAATCAAGGATTGAAGCATCTCGTGCGGCGATTGGGAGCCGATCTCATCGGTGGTTGGCTCAGCATAGGTGTATTGCACCATAGCAGCACGACTCTTGCCAGCAAGCTCGGCAAAAATGTGCTCGTTAGCTTCAGAGTTGTTTCCCATCTTCACGGCATACTTGAAGGGAGAGACATATTCCTGCGAACGGTCGTACTTGTGCCCTCTTTCGTGCTTGCCGAGCTTGACCTCTCCATGTCCACCAAAGAGCGTTGCGAAGCCGTAGTCTCCCATCCAGATCGCAGGCTGGCGACTGGCAAGGAAGCCGATGTTGACTGTATCATTGTCGTGGTACGCACATCCAGAGACGAGGTTCTCTCGAGTCATGGGCACAGTTCGAATGCCAGCGAAAGGAAGTGCGACGGATGGCACCATGCCGCCGTACTCTGAAGGATCGGGACCATTGGTGCCAATGCGAGGATCGACCCATTTCAAAGTGCCAACACGATCACGATATCGAGCGGCTTCGACTGCGGATACGGAATTTGGACTCGTTTCGCCTGCGTTCGAGCAGAAAGGATAGCATGGCGGAGATTTGAATGATGCGACCACCGAGGAGCTTTCGGCATTATCCTGACTGCCAGTAGAGAAGGTTGCTTGCTTGCCGTTCACTAGACCGAGATGACTTGTTATCAGAAAGCCGGTGAGCAAGCCTCTCAGCATGCAGAATGTCGAGAGCTGCATAAGGTTGATGCTCGGTCCCTTTGTTGGTCGAGACTCAAAGGTCAAGGTGGGCGTGAGATGGAGAAGTGGGACGGTGGGTGAAAGTTGCGCTTTCAGGGTCCACTTCCTCCACTCTAGCTGAGATTGAAAGGCGCGGCATCTTTCTCGGCGTGTTTTTTTCCGAAGGTGCTTTGCTACAAAGTTATGAAGTCCTTTGCGCAACTCTCCTCAAGTATCTTCCTGACCACCATCAATATCGGCCTGCTGCAAACTTCAAACAAGGATTGGCAGTCTCAACAGATCTGAGCGGCGATCTTGGCAGATCTGAGAAACAGTCTCATACAGACCTGAAGAACGGTAGCTTCCCTCGAAGCAAGTGCTCTCAAGCATGCCGTCCCACTCGAATGGCGACCATCTTGGTACGACCGTTCACGACGAAAGGTCGCCCCTCTTGCCTTATCTTTCACAGTACCGTAAAAGTGCGGCTGCTTCGTCCTCAACACTGACAAGTTGGACACACTTTGTCCGAGCACATGCACTGTCGCCTCTGCCCGACTTCGAGTCTGAAGAATCCTTGCCTACAGCATATGTGCCTCCATTGTTTCTGCAGTGTCTCATCACTGGTCTTGCCGATGCTTGCACGTTCACATTGACTCGTACTTGGGTCGGCTTCATGACCGGCAACATGGTACAGATGGTAATCAACTCTTTCGATTTGACGCTACCCTCCTCGTCCAACACGGACGGCAGCTCGTATGAGGTCCGCAAGAAGCTGGAATCGAACATAAGCAGTCTTCTCGGCTTTGTCATCGGGTGCCAAATCACTGCTCACATTGTAAAGCGCCTCTCCACCGATCGAACAAAACGCATCACCATCGTCCTGCTCTCGCTCTATCGTTCGCTAGTCACTCTTACAATCATCCTCGTCGGCATGCGGTACACAGCTTTCCGGCTGAATGGACCGCTCAGTTGGCTTGTCATCTCGATTCTGGCAGCGAGTATGGGCTGCCAGTCGACCTACTCGACTAATCTTTCCACACCATTTTCCACAACAGTGGTTTTCACCGCTACACTGACGTCGGTATCTTCAGATCTCAATCTGCCCATGCTCAATCTTGACGGCTCGAATCGATTGAGGCTGCTCAGCATCTTCGGGCTTCTCGGCGGTGCGGCTATGTCGCAGATTATCCTCAAGATCGCCACTAAAGCTTCCGAACGTGACAAGCATGAAGCAGTGCAGAATGCGCTGATTGCTTTGTCGGCGATGGAGCTGCTTCTGGGAGTCTCGTGGTTCCTTTGCGGTATCGGGCCCAGCTGGAAGCAACACAAGCGCCAGGCGTCGGTGAATGTCTCTTCCGAGTCTGAAAGGTACGATCAAGAGAGAGAGACATGAGAGACACACATAGAAGAAGACCAAAAAGGCATCCTTCAACATAGACATCACCACCACTCATACACATAGAATCCAGTTTCGTCTAAACTAGGTTTCCATGCGGCTGCTGTGCTGTTCCTGAGGCGAGCGAGCTAAAAGCTGAAAAAGTGGGACCCTGGAGGGCAAGTTGTGTGGAGCGAGCGATCTGCAGATGAATCGTGAATGAGAATGCCGGCGGAACATGGCCATGATGTATTCCTTGTCCTACCATCCTGGAGCGAAGCTTGTCTACATTTTACGAAGATTTCCGAAGGGATGTGTCGTACAAGGACGAGATCACCGAGTCCTGTTGACAGAGAAGTCGTCGGTATCGTGCTCTATTTGCTGGTCACCTGTTGCGCATTGTACAAGCCGGCTGCACCCCACATCTGAGCCACCGACAACCGAGCTGCAGCCCAACACGCACTTCAAGCAGCTTTCGAAGTCACTTGACCGGGCAACAGCGATCCGCTCCATATTGTACGCCTCCCAAGCCGTTGATCCGTTGTGCCGAAGAGGAAGAGGGAGCCCACTCATCATCATCATGCAGCTTCTCCAGCACGCTTCAAAAGGTGTGCACCACACATGCTCAGCTGCTTCCTTTTCCCTCGTTCTCTTTGATCATGCTAGCCGAGCTCGCGTTGATGACCGTCTCGCCTATCTCTCTTCTCTCCCCACATCTCCTCCGCAAAACCCTTGCCCCTGACCCGAATTCAGCACAGCGTTGTTATACCACCAGATGCGATTCGAGTGTGTAGATCCACCCGGCAAAGTCTGCTCCAAACCCTTTCCCTTTTCGGCAATCTCGTACAATTGCGGATGGCGACCTCCCACAACACTTTTGGTCAAGATGCACAGCTTCATGGTCGTTGCTCGGCTTTCTTCAAAGAAGCAAGACAAAGGTTCTGGCGACAACCCTTATGCTGCATTTAGTGGAAGCTGGGCATCCTTTTGGCTCCGCTAATTAGACCTTATGATCAACTCTCAGACCGGCGATCCTTGTTCGAAGCTCATACTCTTTACCCGCGCTTGAGCCCTTCTTTGAGCTTAGAGCAGGAGCATAACTACTTTTTAGCGGTGTACAGGCCTGACCTCAATCCACGGCCTGGCTCGTAGCGTTGTCCATCCCTGCATACAGTACAACGAAGGCCCACATAGCTGCTCCCCTATTTTCCTATAAAAGCTCCGATGCCCACCTGATATCCTGCTTCACCCAACTCCGCCAACCCCACACCAGTTCCTGCAGCAGTGCTTGGTCCTCCACCTTCCCTCCACTCGACGATCATTTAAGACCATCCGGTCGTTCCCCTCCTCAAGACCCACATCTTCCCCCATCGCCTTGGTCGGGGATCGTAACAGCACAAGACCCACCCTGCCTACTCAATCCCTCAACCAGGCCCGAAAATCCGAGCAAGATGACCTTCAAAACTGCGCTCTTGCCTCTGGCACTTCAACTTCTTGCCTCGTCCGCAGCGCTGGCCAGTCCTACCCCGATGTCCAAGACCGAGTTGTGGAAATCCGCAATTGACTGCACTAACGGCACCAATACTGCCGCTGCTTCGACAAGCACCTCGACTGCAGCTGCAGCACAGGAAACTCCCGGTTTCGTCAACAATGGCACCATCGGTAGCTACCCTTGTCTCTACGATTCGCAGACCGAGGACTCGCAGTTGATCCTTGGCTCTGGATCCTCCGTCCCTGGCTCGCAATGCCCTCAAGCGCTGCCTGCCGTATACCCAAACAACCGAATCGAGCTCCGCGCACCGGACGACTCGATCCGAGCCACCATCCAGCCTTACGGAGCAGGTGTTACCGAGCTCTGGGTCAAAGACCGATGGGGTGGATGGCGAGACGTTGTACTTGGTTACGACAACACCACCAACTGGGCCACTGACCCAATCCATCCCAACTTTGGTCCCATCGTCGGTCGTTATGCCAACCGCATCAAGAACGGCACGTTCGAGCTCAACGGCGAGACTTACCACATCCCCAAGAACGAGAACAACCTTGATTCGCTCCACGGCGGAAAGATTGGCTACGACCGCAGCGGTTACACTATTTCCAGTCTTAGTGCCAACGAGATTGTCCTCGAACACATTGACCCAGATGGATTCCAGGGCTTCCCTGGTCAGGTCAACACTTTCACTCGCTACACTCTCGGCGAGAACGCGACATGGCATATCGAGCTGAACGCCACCGCAACCAAGGAGACACCCATTCTGCTCTCATCTCACGTCTACTGGAACCTGGACGCCTTTAACGAGTCCGCCTCGACCCTGGACTACGTTTTGCACATGCCCTATGCGGACAAGTACGTCGAAACCGACACCATCTTGATCCCCACTGGTCCACTGCCCTCGGTCGACAACACACCCTACAACTTCCAGACGCCCACACCGTTCTCAAAGAACTTCAACGACACGCTCGGCGTCTGCGGCTACGAATGCAAGGGCTGGGACTCGTGCTTCATCATGTCCAACCCTCCTGGATACGACACTGCCAAGCCTGCCGTTGAGATGTACAGCCCCAAGTCGGGTATCAAGCTGTCCGTGGCGACCAACCAGGCTGCTGTGCAGGTGTACACATGCCCTGGAGTCAACAACCCGAGCAAAGGCAGTATCCCCAGGAAGCAGGTTCACGGAGGCAAGGTCGGCAACAACATTGGCGATGTAGTCTACGACAACTACGAGTGTGTCGTGCTCGAGTTGGAGGACTACATCGATGGCATCAACCAGCCCGAGTGGGGTAGGAACCAGATTTACGGTCCTGACAGACCATACCACTGGAAGTCGACCTACACGTTCTCGACCGTGGACGAGAACGGTAAGGCGCTCTGATACCCTGTACTTTTCTGTGCTATCTTTTGACAACCTTTGCATGATCGAGATCGACCATCCTTTGTTCGCTTCGTCTGTTTGACTCAGGTTGGGACGACGTGTCAAACCTTCTTCGTGCTGTCACCGGTCTCACGAAATGAATTCAAACTCCCGCGAAGAATGAGTTGGCGCAGTTCATTTCATCCTTGAGTATCTGGTTGCATGCATTAAAGCTTGCCCTTGTCAGCAGCAAGTTGGCGGCCAGAGACGAGGATGCAAGGGCCACCGTAGATGACTCTGTTCTGAACAGAGTCGGGTTGCGACTTGACCCAGCTGATCAGGTCAGCATCCTCAGCACCAGGCTGCGTAAGAGAGCGAGAGATTAAGAGTTAGAAGAGGCTCGAGTGTCAGCTTCATCCTCAACGTTCAGTGGTGAGGATAAGGTTGAAAGAGGCAAGGTCGAGCTTACCTGGAGCCAGAACGTAGATACACCTTGATCTTGAAGTCCTTTCTGTACGACTGCCAAGCTAATCTTGGGTGGCGTGACGACCGAGATGGCTACATTCTCAGCGCTGGTGCCAGCATTGTCGAGGAATCCGGCAACATCGGGCTTGGTGGCGACGTTTTCAATCTCGGGCTCCTTGGGGTGGATAGGGGTCACGTCGAGGTTGTGTGCCTGGTACCACTTCAGCACCTACTTTACATGTCACACAACGAAACGAAAGAGGAAAGAGCGCGGTTGAGTGAATTCTGTTCAGACTCATCGAAAGGGCAAAAGACTGGGGATACTGCACGAACCTTGTTGCCAAATTTGGAAGGATCCTTGCTCGCGCCGACGACAGCGTACTTGCTAGCGCTGAAAAAGTTGTTGAGCGCCGTGTTGATGTGAGCGTTTGCCATCTTTTCTTTTCCTCTGTTTGGATGGTGATGGTGGTGAGAAGCCAAGACACTGAGGTAGCAGGTGACTAGAGCCAAGAGTAGTGTGGGGTCGGCAATCTATTTCGAATGACACCATTGGAAGGCTCGCAAGCGTGCGCATCTCGACAAGGATCGGGTTCCCGATATTTTATCACGCACGGACGGAAGATTTTCAAAGCGCGCCGTTGAGTGTGGGGAGTACGGAGGATTTGTCGGCTTTGCACTTGGAAGCTCTTTCTGAACAACGGAGTCAAGAGGACCATCCCCACTCTGATCTTCATGAGGAAGCTGTCGACGACTGCCTTCTTCATCGACAACACCATCACCAAACACCTTAGCTGAACATATTTCAACATGGCATCGTTCCTTACTCGAGGCAAGAAGATCGTAGCGTAAGTGCACCGCTGCCGCTGGTATAGGTTTGATGTAGTCTTGATGCCGACGGTACTAACGAAATGGCTTTGTATCTTGCTGGTCTCGTACTTTGATGATGTTTACACAGGATCGGCCGCAACTACGCAGCCCACGCCAAGGAGCTCAACAACGCCGTACCCACCGAACCCTTCTTCTTCCTCAAGCCTACCACCTCTTACATCGCCAACAACGGTACTGTCGAAATTCCTAAAGGCATTGTTGCGCACTACGAAGTGGAGCTCGGTGTTGTCATTGGTTCTCCCCGAGTTCGCGATGTTTCCGCCGCTGAAGCCATGCAGCACGTCGCCGGCTACACCCTCTCGATCGACATGACCGCCCGCAACCTCCAGGACAAGGTCAAGTCGAAAGGTCTCCCCTGGTCTTCTGCCAAAGGATTCGACACCTTCACCCCTACCTCCGGCTTCATTGACAAATCGCGCGTTCGTGACCCATCCAAGCTCAAGCTCTGGCTCAAGGTCAACGACCAGATCAAGCAGAATGGACCCACCAGCGACATGATCTTTGGCATTCCGGAGCTCATCGAGCATGTATCGAGCATCATGACGCTGGAAGAGGGCGATCTGTTGTTGACGGGTACACCATCGGGTGTCGGTGAGGTCAAGGACGGTGACACTATGTACTGCGGGCTGGAGGATCAGTCAGGAAACTTGCTGGAACAGCTCAAGATCAACGTTGCCAACCGTGTTGGCGGCTACGAGTTCAAGCCTTAGACATTTTTTTGTCACTACAGTGTACACATACCTCCAAGTCAAGCTCAGTTCATTCCACCACTTGTGTGAAACTGTATTAAAGCATCCTATATTCCTTGCAGCAGCAGTGATACTAACACGTGCGCAGATCACTTCTTCTTCTTCTTCTTATCAGCGTCAATGTGAACGGCCCGCTGAAGAGCCCTCTTGTGCGAGTTGAGCGAGAAGAAAGCGATCCAAGATGGGATACCGAGAGCGGCGGTGGTGAGAATCCACCTAATGGCAACGAGACGGCTTGCGCCCTTCCAGTAGCAGACGAGCGCCATGAGAGCTCCTTCGAGCAAGTGGGTGCGGACAATGCTCTTGACAAATGCGTCCATTTTGGCGGGTCCACCAAGGGTGTTGTTGCGCAGGTTGTTCCACTGTGCCAGTCGGCCTTCGGGTACGATAGACTGGACGATGCCGTGCGAGGCGAGAGCATCGGATCGCAGCGCAGCATAGGCAATGGTGGCGAGGAAGAGAGCGTTGAGTGCAAGCTTGGGTGCGCGGTAGATGATGTCCGGCTGATTCATTCAGAAGCACGAGGGGAAGAAGATTTCCGTCAGCACAAGCATAATACAAAAAAGCGAAAGGAAGAGAAAGGGATGACATACCTTGCGAGTAGTAATGACCCTCTCAGAGATGGCCGAGATATCGACGAGACGCTGTCGAACTTCCGAGTAGCCAGAAAGGTGAGGATAGAAGGGAACATTGACGGTGCGCGAGCCAGCCTTGCCCTTGGCAGGGGCAGCGCCCTTGTCGGTGGTGTAGACGATCTCGAGATGCTTCTTGTCGATAGCGGTCATAAGCACCTGGCTAGGCTTGAGTGGCTGCGCAAGGTCGCCATAGTGGGTTGCGAGGTATGCCAACGAATCCTATAGGAACCCAGCATCAAGACGTGAAGCAAAAGAAGCACATCAGTCACCATTCAACAGTGCTCCCTCAGCTGATACGGGCATTGAGCTTACCTTGTGGTCGTTGTTCATGTGCGAGATGATGCCCTCGGCCTTGGAGGCGATATCGTCTGAAGCTGCGGCGGCCATGTTTGCGACGATTGTATGTATGATGGTAGAAAGATGATGGGCGGATGGAAGAAGCGTAGAAAGATGTGGAACGCTCAAAGAGAGCACAGGTCACCACCACTTGTGCGCAGTGTGGACACCTCGACCGTCCATGCCAATACTGTATGATCCACCCCAACACACACGCTTACACTTCTCTTTTGAGACACACGAAGCTGAATGCGGGGTTGTTAGCTCGCACAGCATGAACTGCAAATTGAGTGTGAGACCCGAGCGGCTGTGAAGCGTTTTCACGGCTAACTTTGATCCCGAATACCGTTTCAATGGGAATTTTTGGGGCTACCTGTGGGTACACAAACCCTAACACATCTGGCAAAAAAGACGCAAAAGGTTCTCCTCCACTGAGAAAGCACAGCTGGACCCTGAATCAAGTTCTTCTCATACCTTGTTGCACGACAATCGCTTCAAGACCGCGACAATCACCGGCATTGATGGCCTTGAGCTCATAGACCTCTCTGCTTCAATCTCTTAGAAACTTGGGAGGCAAGATGCCCGCCGCCTCTCACCTGCAAGGTCGAGGTGGTCACGCATGTTCGTCTACCTTTCCAGCCGAGCAGCTTGCATCTCAGCTTGACTTGCAAACGCCTTCCTCACCTCTACGCCAGCATCTGGACCCTGAAGCCTTACCAAGGCCCGACTACTTTGACTCACTGGACGATCTCCACCTTTGGTATCAGATGCAATATGGGGACGTGCTCCAAGACCATCTAGAGCTATGCAGCAAACACGTTGGTCCGCCCAGAGCATCTTCCTCTCGGACGACAAGCAGCATCATCCCTGCGACGAAGCTGGCAGTGTGCCACGACTTCAAAGGCGGCTACACCGAAGAACCAAGCAAGAGAGGGTATACTCTGGAACACATGCATCTAGTCGATACTTTCATCTACTTTTCTCACAAACGGGTCAGCATTCCACCCATCAGCTGGCTATCAGCTGCTTCTCGAAGTGGCACAAAGGTGCTTGGCACACTGATCTTCGAATGGGAAGAGAGCATCCCTGATGTGGCGAAACTGCTTCGCGGACCCGAACGCAAGGCCATGCCCCTTCGTGGAGAGCCGTGCTTCTCTCCTCAGTACGCCGTTGAGCTCATTCAACTCGCTCTAGACCGCGGCTTCTCGGGCTACCTTGTGAATATCGAGGTCGGACTGGATCTCGGATTCAGCTGCTCAGGCGAAGCATGGCCAGCATGGGTCGGGGAACAAGCTAGAATTGGAGAAATGCGTCGCAATGCAGAACGCCTTCGGGGCTGGCTTCACTTCTTGCGAGAAGAAGGGACCCGGCAATTCATCGAAGCAGGAAAAGAAGCAGACGAGTGGGAAGTCATGTGGTACGACTCGGTCGTCTATCCGCATGGTCAACTAGCCTGGCAGGATGCGCTCACCGAACACAATACAGCCTTCTTCCAGTCTGCTCACACCTTCTTCACCAACTACACGTGGGCAAGACCACCTCAGCCCCTCCCACCAGGCCAGCTGATCGATCCCAACGATCGAAGTCCGCAAACTCTTCAGCTACATGGCTACGGTCTCACAGGCCCACAGGATGGCGGACTTCATCCGCATCTACTCAAGTCAGTCGGGATGGCAGCTAACGTAGGTCGTCCGTGCGACGAAGTGTTTGTCGGCATCGATGTCTTTGGGCGTAATTGCTGGGGTGGGCTCAAGTCGTGGAAGTCATTTGACATGGTTGGCCCCCATCGACGAGCAAATAATCAAGCCCTCGGCCTGAGTGTAGCATTGTTCGCTCCAGGATGGACATGGGAAGATGAAAACGCAGGTCTCACGCTTCAGCTCGCACAGTCATCTCAAGAGAGGAGTTGGTCCGAGTGGTGGCATGTCGACGAGGCTTTCTGGACTGGAGGTCCTCCCGCCTTAACGCCAGCGAAACACAGGATTGCGCTGTCGCAACACGATATCAAGCCAGTGCAGAGGTACTATGGTCACTCGAATCTAGGATCTGCCCGTCAGCGTCGGAGGGCTGATCCACTCGGCTTTTATACGAACTTCAGCTTCGGGTCTGGGACCAAGTGGTTCGACCGTGGCGATCTTGTATACGAGTGGTCCAACCATCAATCCTCAAGCGAGACACAGAGCTCGGCAGGCTTCACCGATATGGGTGCCTCCATGCCCAAGCCCGACGCTCTGTACGCCGAGTGGCATAGAGTGAAAGAGCGGGATTCGATTCCGTACACAACTTCATGGAAATTCGATGAAGAGCGGGTCTGGGCTGGAACCGCATCATTGGCGATGACATGCGTACCCGTCGCTGTCACAGAAGACGAATATCAGGTGCTGCTGCCGCTTTGTTCCGCTGTATTGCCCTGTTTGGGAGAGAAGGATACAGTATCAACTGACTGGCAGTTGACGATAGTCTACGATGCGGCCACGAGGAATACGGGAGTGGAAATCATGCCCTGGATCAGCCCTATCAGCGGATCGCACGAAGTCATAGGCCCGACTCTGTCTTCCACAACCCATGAAGATTTGGGACAAGGCTGGGCGGCTGCCACCTACAGATTCCGAATCCCTCCTCGTTCAGACTTTCCCAGCGAAAAAGACGATTACAGCCAAGACTCGAGCTTTATGGCATTGAATATTGGAGTACAAGCTCAATGTGGTACCGCAGAGGCAGTCCAGCTTTGGATTGGGGCGCTGCAACTGGCTCCCTGTCCTGCACCTTGTCCTTCTTCTTCTTCGGTAACTTCTTCCGCGTTGCAAGTGCTCTCAGTAGCCGACATCTTCGAAAGTGTGCCTCCTTCGAACGCGCAAACGAGACGACTGCAGGCCACGGTCCTCTCTTGGACTGCTCCAACGGGCGTCCTTGCTTCCATGTACTACAATGTCTGGGTGCAAGCCGTTGACAAACCAGAAACGAGGACTTGGCTGGGTACTTCCACACGCGAAGCCACCTTGACAGAGTTCTGTCTGCCCGACAATCTCGTTCTGCCACCTCAGCTGGCTCAAGCAGAGGAGACAGGTTTGGAATTCGTCGTCACCTCATTGGACATTCTCTCACCTATAGAAGTGGCTAAGGGTCGGGCAAGTGTCATATAGACAAGACTAGATCGCAACTCGGCTTGTCAAGATTTCAAGGTGTATATTACTGCATCGCATTGCATCCAACTTTTCAAGCAGAAATCTGATTCTGCAGCTTTGGCTCGACCCAGACAGCCCTTACTTTTGGCGGTGCCCTTTCTTCCTGTCTATTTGCCTGGTCTTCCTGCTTGATCTCCTCGGTTTCGTCGCGCACTTCTTCGCCCATGGTGGGGGAGTTGTAGTACTTTGCCAAGGTCTCAATGGTTTCGAGAGGGAGATCGTATTCGAAAGCAAGACGTTCGAGGTCCTTTCGTGTCTCACAGTGCTTACGATCGTCGAGAAGGAGGGTGATTGTGTTTGCTGAGATTCGAGGTGGGCCGGATGGAGTCTTTGCTGGGGCGGAAGAGGAAGAAGAGGAAGAGAGGAAGTCGGCAGAGTTGATGTTGTCCAAAGTGGCTTTTTCGCGCGCTTCGAGGATGCGCAGCATTTGATCGGTCTGCGTTCACGTCATCGCACGCAAGAAGTATCAAAGTGGAGGTCAGTATCGGTCAATCAGACTCCCAAAGGAGATTGTTGGAAGTTTTGGGAGGCACTTACAGGCTGGTAATTCGTGGCGTTCTTAGGCACCTTTACCTGCCCTAATCTGGAGAGGTTTTGGAGGAACTGTGGGTCGTAAGCGTCGCGCATAATGTCGGCGGATTTGGTCTCGCTCGCCTGTTGCTGCTGTCTTTGAGTCTCCTGTTCTCTGCGAGTAGATCCTGAAGGGGCATACTGAGAAGCTTGCTGGGCTGTGGATGCTCCGTATTCCGTGGGTGGGACACGAGCATTCGCAGAAGGTGCGGGGGTAGGGTTGGCAGAAGGTTTGGCAGCAGAGGGCACAGCGCGGGAGACAGAAGATGCAACTTCCGACCCGAGCTTGCGAGCAGGTTTGGATGACGATGAGCCCATATTGACGAAGTGATGCTGAGCAAATGAGGTGTTGAACACGAGGAGAAGAGGAAGAGAAGGTCTACGTTGGAAGGACGAGACGAAGCTTACCAAAGTGGAGGAAGAAGAACAAGAAAAAAAGGGCGGAAGTCGGAGCTGAGAAATCACTCACAGCAGCTTGAGCACCTTTCTTCTTGTGCTTGGACCCTGCGTCAAGTCTCGATTCTAGCTCAAGTGACTTGCTCCTGCGCCTCAGCACACCATCTTCTTTCGACCACCCCTTCTGTCAGCGCCGTTCGTCATGGCAGCTCCGCTCACCTCTTCGCCCTTCGACGAGCTAGATGCCGAACTCAAAAATGAGCCTCAGCTCCCAGACAGCGAGGTCTTGGACGGCTTCAAGCTGACGCAAATCTTGGATCAGGATCCCAAACTGAAGTCAGCCAACCTGCTCGGCGAGTTCACCATCACCGCCTCTGATGGCTCACAGTCGACTGAACAGGCAATCCTGATCGTCGAGAGGACACACTTCTCCGAAAAGTTGTTTGAGGCCCTCAGCGACCCATCCAACCATCCCATCCGCTACATCGAGAAGGACCAGGCCAAGCCGGAGGGATCCAAGCTCACCGACGAATACATTAGAGAAACAACTCGGCTCGGAAACAACATTGTTTTCGACGCATTGACAGATCTGGGTCAAAACGACATCTACACTTGGCTTATGGCCTGGTCCCATCGCCCTGGGTTCGGACCTGTGACGAGGAGCGATGCGGACGTGAAGCTCACTCTGATCCGACCGGCGACACAGACGCATATCGACAAGTACTCGGCCCAGCGCAAAGTGATGGTGTACGAAACGCCAGAGATGTACACGGAAAAGGTGCTGCCTTGGATCGAGTCGTTCCCACCTTCGCGCATACAGTGGGTGTATAACATCTTGGAGCACAAGAAGGAGGTGGAAAGTATCCTCTTCGAGGATTCGGATCCAAAGACTGGATTCGTCATTGTGCCCGATCTGAAGTGGGATCAAAAGACAACTTCCAGTCTCTACATTCAGGCGATTGTCCACAACAGGGAGCTGAAGAGCTTGAGAGATTTGACAAAGGATCATGTAAAGATGCTGGAGAAGGTCAAGAAGGAGGCCAGTAGGGTGGCGTTTGAGAAGTACGGATTGACAGGAAGGGACGGAAGCGCAGAAGGCAATGTGAGGTGCTTCTTGCACTACCATCCCAGCTACTAGTAAGTTTCGCTCACACCGCGCTTTTATATCAAAGACAGACACATCGCTGACCACGATTTTGTTTTGTATCGCACAGTCACTTGCACGTACACATCCTGGCATCGAGCTTCACCTCACATCCCGGCGCAGTGGTAGGACAGGCGCATTTGCTAGACGACGTGGTAGACTTGCTCAAACTCGGCGTCGACATGAAGCAGCGCACGCTCGGCTACTCTTTGGGCACCAACAGCAAGCTCTGGACTGTATTGTATCCCGGGCAAGATTCGTAGATGCTTCTCTTCTGTGTGAACGATACATTGAAAGTATCCTCTTTCTCGAACGCTTCGAAAAGGATCGCTTGATGGCTGGACGGAGCATCGCGGAAGTCGGAAGAACGA
The DNA here is from genome assembly GCA_900323505.1 of Ustilago trichophora. NCBI lineage: Eukaryota > Fungi > Basidiomycota > Ustilaginomycetes > Ustilaginales > Ustilaginaceae > Ustilago > Ustilago trichophora. Next base: position 1,521,845 of record OOIN01000003.1, on the reverse strand, counting down.
AGACTGCTTCAATCCTCCACATGGGCGGTGGTGCAGTGTGTGTCGTGTGTATGGTTTTCTTCTTAAGGCGCTGCAGCTGTGAATTTTTCAACGTTGTTGGCTCAGTTGCGAGAGAAGATTTTTGAGTTTTGTGTGCGCTGCTGCTGCACGGAGAACGCAAAGCACGTCCTTCTTGTTTCGAGGTCATGGCTTCCTTTCTTCTCGCCAAACAACTCACAAAGCTGTCACTCTGCTACAGCTCCTCGTGATCCATCTTCTTTCACCTATCGTACATTCCTGAGTGACGATGGTCGAGTCAACGCATCTGTACGACCTACTTGGCGTGGCGCCGGACGCCTCTGCCGCAGACATCAAAAAGGCCTACCGCAAGCAATCACTTGCCAACCACCCTGACAAGAACCCAGACATTGACCACGCAGTCGCCTCTGAAAAGTTTGCCGAGATCAACCACGCCTACGAGACTCTTTCGGATCCAGACTCACGCGCCGCATACGATCGATACGGTGACGATGGCCCAGGTGGGCCTGGTGGTGCGGGCGGCATGCCACCAGACATGGACGACTTCCTGGCTAGCATGTTCGGCGGCGGAATGGGTATGGGTGGTATGGGTGGTATGGGCGGTATGGGCGGCATGCCCCGCGGCCGACGCCCCCGTCGAACAAGAGGCGAAGATGCGATCATCGAATACGCTGTCACCCTCGCCGACCTCTACAAGGGCAAAACGGCCCACTTCAACCTCACCAAAAACGTCATCTGCACACATTGCGAAGGATCCGGTGCCAAACCCGGTCTTTCCGAAAAGGAATGTGTTACATGTTCCGGCAAAGGATCCGTTCTACAGCAGCGCAGTATGGGGAACGGCATGATCGCACAATCCTACGTCGAGTGCGCCGACTGCCGAGGTGAGGGCAAAAAGGTTCGTGACAAGGACCGCTGCAAAAAGTGCAAGGGCGAAAAAACTACCAAGGCCAAAGCCAAGCTCGATGTAGAGATCGAAAAGGGCATGGTCGATGGTCAGCGCATCGTGTTTAAAGAGGCTGCGGACCAGGAACCAGGTGTTAAGGCAGGTGACATCTTGATCGAGCTCAAGATGCAAAAGGACGAGGCGTTCGAGGTCAAAGGTCTCGATTTGATGACCACGGTGCGATTGACGCTGGTGGAAGCATTGTTGGGATTCTCAAGGACAGTGCTCACACACTTGGACGGAAGGCATATCAAGGTGACCAGGACAAAGATCACCAGGCCAGGAGACGTTGACGTGGTTAAAGGAGAGGGTATGCCACAGTACCGCGATCGCAACCAGACCAAGGGAGACTTGTACATCAAGTGGGAGGTCGACTTCCCAACCGACGCCCAGCTTGCATCGGACCCTGCCATCCGAGAGGCACTGCAAAACGCACTCCCACCAGCAAGGCCCGACCTCGAGACCACAGCAGAGACCATTGAGGACCAGGTCGAACCCTCACCTGCCAAGATCGAGCAGTTCGGTAGCAACCGAGCACGCATCCCGGGCCAGCAGATGGACGACGACGGATGGGAGGACTATGATGATATGGGCGGCCAAGGGCCAGGCATGCAGTGTGCTCCCAACTAAGAGCCACCAACAAGATTTTCAGAACTCATAACACCATCACTCTACCATGTAACACTACAGCACAACAAACACACCCTAGAACATAATTTCGCCACACAGCTGGCACGAAGCCCGAAATATTGACCTCCACGTGTTCTTTGACAGAAGTTGAGATCTCTACAAACGGCCCATTTTGCCGGAACCCACTTCGAGACCAATAGCGAGATGCGCTAGACGGGCGTCGACGGCAAAACCCTTTGCTTGGAAGTCTGTTGGGGATGAGGGATACAGAACATCAGTATCAGTCTGCTATATCTATAAGAGATTCTTTCATACTTGAAATGTGCAAACTCACCCTTGAGACTTTGATAAAGACCCTTGACAGGCACCAGGTACTTTTCGATGAACTCGCCTTCCTCTGGTTTGGCCACCGGCTCTGGCGAATCGTCCTTCAACTGAATGTTGACTACTACCATCTTCATGTTGGCACCCGTCAGTCCGGGGTCGTTGAACATGGTCGGTGTTGTCTCCTCGATCTTGACTTTGCCACCTTCCTTGTCCGTTCCGTAACCAGTCTCCTCTTCCAACTCTCTCAACGCAGCCCTGTTGGTGCCCTCATCACCCTCTTCACCTGCATCGATCAACCCAGCGGGCATCTCAATGCAGCTTTTGCCCACAGGTGGTCTGTACTGCGAGATGAGCAGGATATGGGGCTCAGAAGATGGACGGTGGATGATGGTCATGATGGCGACAGCATCGACGTCACCTTTGCGTGTTTTGCGGTCGGCAGACTCCCATTTACGTTCCTTGCCGGTTGGATCGACCCATTCGATGGAGCGAAGCCCCACCCATTTGGCCTCCGAATCTTGCAAAGGAGCGGTCTTGATGATCTTTGCGCTTTGAGACGACATGCTTGGCGGAGAGCTGGCAGAGAAGACTTGGATCTCGCCAGAGATGGGGGAAGTGGAGAAGGTGCGTGTGTTGGTAAAGCAGGAGAATGAGGGTCGAGCTGTTAGACGGAGCGAAGAGGTGGCAAGTGATGGCACTCTAGCAAGGCGTAGGGTGCAGCGTGCAGACATATGTCGAATTGTAGGCCGTGATGGTTGGGAGGTAACAGTCCACCAATCGACAGCTTAGCATAGGAGGAGAGAGAGAGTGGTGAATGATGATGACCTCAGGTTTTGGCATTCAGTGACGTCTGTGCATCCTTTGACTCCACAAAAAGTGTAAAAAGTCGCCGATCTTTCGTAAATCTGTACTCTAACATTGCAAACTCGAACAAAAATATTTGCTGAAACGACATCATAACCTCGAAATGAATGTTTCCTTTCTTCTTTCTCTCCACCTTCTCAACATCATACCCTACTCATCACAACCTAGACATAGACCCAGAAATGTCGTCTCAATTCATCGGACTTACCGTCAAGCTTACACTGCATTCGCAGCCTAGTTCGTCCCTGCAAGCAAAGATCGTTTCCATCGACCAAGCAACCAGCACACTCACCGTTCAAAAGCAAGATGGCTCTCACGCTGTGCTCAGTCGCAACGATATTGCCAGTCTCACCGCTGTCAAGCCTGCTTCCTCTAGTCCAGTTCCTGCACAGTCTCCTCGATCTGATGCTGCTACTCCGGTAAAGTCCCAGGCTAAACCAAAGAGGCATAGGGATTCCGAACATATTGGTCTGCCTGGCAAGCCAGCTGCAGCGCCAGCATTTGTCGACCCTGCAATCATGTCTTACAACCGTTCGAATGACAATCCCGTCTCTTCGACAGAACAGCATCACGCAAACCACCTTTTGGCACCTCTCCAAGGCTCCGACCCAGCTGGCTCTCGCTCATCGACCCCCTCTCGCTCTCCCCGTCCGAAACCTGCTGCAGCTCAAACTCCCAAATCAGCAAAGAAGAAGCAATCCCACACCCCTATTTCACGCGGAAGCAGCCCTGCCATCGCCAACGCATCGCTCTCGGATGAATTCGACTTCAGCGCAGGCTTGAAAGCCTTCGACAAGAAGAAGATCTGGGACGACATTCGCGCATCCGACCACACCGATCCTGCGTCCTTGCTTGTATCCCACAATCGAATCGTCAACGGCCCTATCGAGCTCGTTCGTGGACCGAACGGTGTCGGGCCCGCCAATTCGGTTTCGGCTCCAGACCGTGGCAGGACCAACGTCAAGGATGGAAAGCAGAAGTTGAGGCCCAATGAGATGGTCTGTAGCCCTTCTCCTGAGCGCGTACCGTCTCCGACTCCGTCGCCACCTCCTGCAGCGAAGGCAAAGCAGTCAAGGCAGGCTGCTGCTCCCCTCGTCAAGCATGCTCCTGCCCCTGCACCTGCCCCTGCCCCTGCGCCTGTTGCTAACAAGCCTACGTACGAGCAGCTGGAAGAGAAAATCAGAAGACTGGAGGCTGAGCTGGCACTCGCAAGGAGACGCAACACGTTATTGGAAGAGCTGGCCGGGCTTGGAATGAGTGTTTCGTCTCGCGCTGAAACCAGCTCGGACTACAGTACAGCTCCCGTTGTTTCTTCACTACCGCAGCCCGATACCACCATGTCTGACGGGCAAAATGGACCCGCCTCGTCGGACCCAGTCGTTGCTGAAACAGCTCAGGACCTTGCCACAATGACGTTGCAGCCTCCTGCCACCGCAACTATCGGGCAAGAACCTCGCTCGTCCACTCCTGCAGCGCTTTCGAACGCCCAAGCCGCAGCAGGATTTGCCGTCTCCACCCAAGGTACCTCGACGAGCTCCACACCGGCTCCTGCCACCCCTACCAGCACCACTGCTGCCGCTTCTCATGTTGCTGAAACCAAAGAAGCCCATGCTCAGAAAGAAGAGCCTCTCTTCGGCCACATCGTCGACCCTCCCGTCCTCACCCTCCTCTTCCCCACTGCTGCACTCCAGCATGCGGCCCTCGCTCGCATGGAGGCGTTCTACGAATCCGACTCGAATGCCAAAAGTTACCTCACTCTACAGCAAGCGGCCGACGAGCGAATCTGTCGCAACTACCAAGGCTTCAACTTCCCCCTCCGCCAAGGTGTTCAAGAGTGGCTCGAAGCCATGTTTGAAGCCACCGGCGCGGACGAAGATTCGCCCAAGTGGTGGGCTGTCCACTGCTCAGCTGAGGAAAATCAACTTCTCGACTTGCTGGTAGACCTGGGTGCCATCTCTCCCTATGAAGGAGCTTCATCTCGCAACGCCGACAGTGGAGAAGCTGCAAGTATCAGCTATGTCATCTCGTGCGTTGCATCCCAGGCGCACTCGACTTTGCCTCACGAACTGCTGCATGCGCTATACTTCCTCTCTGCGCCCTACCGAGCATTCGTCACCCATCAGTACGCCTCTCTTTCCGCAGCCAACAAGAAGGTCATCGAGACCGACCTGGGAATGCGCAAATATTCGCCCTCGGTGTTTGAGGATGAATTCCAGGCATATCTCGCCGAAGGCTTGGGAACGGAGAAGGAGTTTGGCAACAAACCAGCCGCAGAGTGCAAGCAGATCGCAGAGGCGTTGAGAGCTCAAGTGGGCAAGGAGTGGAAGAAGTTGGGTCTGGATTTGGAAGGTGGCAAACAGCAGGACAAATGGGAGGAGATCAAATGGCAAACTTTGGATAAGTATGCTGCTGTTCAGAAGGCGAACAAGAAGAGTAAGACTGCAGCTGCCGGTGGTCCGGCTAAAGGTAAGAGTGGAAAGAAGGGTAAAAAGTGAATTGGGTCAGCCCCGTCTTGATCGCCTGGCTGCTTCGTTCGCACTCACATCCCTAGACTATTCCCTATCACAAACCCACAACCAAACTCAACTGTTTCTTATCGCCGGAATGCAACTCTACCAATGAACCCCATATATATTCTCAAGTGGATAAAGATACAGTGTATAGTATGCGTGCACAGGCATCTTAGGCATGCGCTTTGTCGTTCGAGGATTCAGAAGCTTTGGGGAGCATTTCGATCTCTTCCTCGTTCTCTTCATCCGCTGCACCTTCTCCGTGGTCCGATGTCGACAATGGAACGTGGTGGCCTCTGCCATCATCAGCACCTGCACCTGCCGCTCTGCCTGCGAACATGCTCTTCCACCTCGACAAGAAGGGAATATTCGACACCCACCCAGCCCTACTCTGCGTCAAGTAGTAGACGGGAACACCAGCAGCGATGAATAGCAGTGCTGCGAGGCCTTCCAACGGTGCACTTCCAATCGGCATCAGAAGCAAGAAAAGGGCCACTGCGGCAAAGAGGATCGGTGTACCCAACATGGTCTTGTACGGCCTGTTCAAGTTGGGTTCCTTAATGCGTAGAACTAGCAAGCCAAGGACGGAGGCTAGGTAGAACGTCCAGCTGCAAACGCCGTAGAAGTTGACCAACGAGGCGAAACCAGATCCAAGCAGAATGAATGCGGACACGAGCACAAGTTGGAGCAAGAGTGCTGCGACGGGAGTCCCTGTCTTGCGGTTGACCTCACCAAGTCGTTCTGGGAGATATCCTTCCCTAGAAGCGGCAAGGATGAGTCTCGCTGTCGTGTAGATTTGCCCATTTAACGCGCCAAAGCAGGAGAAAGCGACGAGGAAGGCAAATACAATCCCACCCACAGTGCCAAAGATGGCACTACCAAAATCGAGCGCTACCGTATTGGTCCGCTTGACAAGCTCCACAGGTAGCACTTGGAAATACGCCACCACCGCAGAGAGAAACATGAAGATCACAGTGCCCATACTGAAATGAATCACTTTTGGCAGGTCTTTTTCCACTCTCTTCATCTCCCCTGCTACGAAACAGCTCTGGTCCCAACCGTCGAAAGCCCAAAGTCCACTATACAAAGCAAGTGCATAGGATGAAGGGGAGGTGGAACTGCCTTCGAACAGATTGCCGATGCTCGAGAAAGCTTTCAACGAGCTTGGGCTCGACTTTCCCCTCGCTGCTTGGACAATCGCCAAGATGGGCACGGCGGTGAGGGCAAGAAGCTTGACGATGGTGGTTGCGATCTGTGTGCGAGTGCCGAGCTTGTTCGAAAATGCATGTGCAGCAGTGATCAGCGCCACGATGCCCACAGCGAGAAGTTTGATGGACCAATTTGGGATGCCGTCCAACCCCGTCTCGTGTGGGTGGTCTGTGGCTTTGCCCGTTGCGTGAAAGATGATGCGCGCAACGTACTCGCCAAAGATGGTTGCAATGATCGCACCTGCTCCTGGCTTGAGTGCGGTCAGTGCCGACCAGGTGTAAAGGAATGCAGACAGGGGACCGAATGAGTAGTTGAGGTAAGCTTGCGAGCCGCCATTCAACGGTATAGACGCACCGAGTTCGGCAAACGAAGATGCACCTGTCCAGGCAAGCAGCCCTGACAGAAGCCAGATGACAATCGATGCTCCAATGCTGCCAGTGTTGAGCGTCACCACTCCCGGAGAGGAAAAGATTCCTGACCCAATCTGCACGCCAACGGTGAGCGCGATACCGTCCAACAGCGTCACTCTTCTCTCGGCCAATCGGTCGCGTGAGTAGCCTCTTGTGTGACGTCTTGCACCTCTTGATGTCGACCCAGTCCCTCTCCCTGCTGCAGACACCGCGCCTTCCCTCTCTCCATAGTCTCCTGCAAACGTCTCATCTCCATCCCCGCTCAGACTGAGCGGTAGCAAATGATCTCGATATCCAAATGACAGACTCTCGACACTGGCCCTTGCAATCGCGCCAAGCGTCGACTTGTTCGACTCTCTGCCACGGCTCATTGCTGCTCCTTCTAGATCGTCCAGTTCTCCCTCTGCCAGCTTTGGCGCCGGGAGCGTGTTTCTGTCCTCGAAAACTACAAAGTCGTCCTCGTCTTCGTCCTCCTCTGGCAAGGGTATGCTTTCAGAGCTTGATTTTGGTCGTAAGGATTCGCCAGGCACGAGGTCTATTGAGGGGCGAAGTGCATCGGAATGGAGGGAAGACGGTTCGTCAGGCACCCCAGCGAGCGCGATTGCCGCACCCACCGGGTCGGACGACATGCTGTGCAAGTGGTGCTGAACCGAGCTCTATCGATGGTTGGGCAGAGTGCTTTGCTAAGAACGTCCCGCTGATCCTGGACAGGACTCCTTCAAGTTTGTTAAAGATCGTCAGAGGGAAGAAGCCGAACGTTTTGTTGCGCCCAGGTGCTGGAAACTGGAACAGAGTAAGTCATGCGGGTGTTGATGTGTTGATGTGTTGATCTTTGTGCTGTCCGGCGGGAGCATGTGTCGTACTGTACAGTACACGCATGGCTCGTGTGTTTAGCCGACCAGAGACCGAAATCCGGATTTCCAATCCAAAATTGTGTGTGTTTTTTTTTTTGAGCTTTTTTTTTTTTTTTTGGCAGAAAAAGTTTCCACGAAAACTCCACAACAACGTCAAACCCTTCCTTGTACTTCTTCTTCGCATCGTCTTCACCTACTCTCCCCCACAACTTTACCTGTAAGGAGGGCGACAAAGATGGCACCACCACCGCCTAGAAACTACAGAGGGCCAATCAAGTCGGAGCGCAATCGCGCTGCTGCAGCTGGCGGATCCAGCTCTGCAGGCCCAGCCTCATCGACGAGCTCGGCCTTCCACAAGAAACGTGCTCAAGGCAAGAGCGAGGTTGGCAATAATGCAACTGCTTCTGGTAGCGGGTGGGGTCGTAGATTACAACAAGATTCTCGGGCTTCTCAGAGACATGGCAACAAGCAGATCACTGAAGGACCCCGCTTAGGGACACCTCGCAACGAGCAGGCTAAGACGCAATCAGCTGCCAAAGTGGACCAGAGTCAAACCACAGCAGAACAGGCAGACGAGGACGACGAAGATGGCACCGAGTCGGAGGACGACGAGGATGTTCGCTCAAAGACGGTTCTGTCCCTCTCAGGACACGAGCTTCCTCCCCTTGCAGCTCTCGTCGACACGCTGTCCCAATTCCGATATCTGCAGCGCCTCGATCTTTCCAGCATCGAGCCTTCCGAGGCCGCTCCCTCCGGCCTCAACACTCTCACCTGGCTCGCCAAAGCTGTTTCCCGCAGCAAAGCGTCCAGTAAGGGCAAATCTCGCGCTTTTGGCGACAACCTCACCTGGCTCAATCTCTCCTCCAACGCCAATCTCACCTCGGACGCTTGCATTGGGCTAGAAGCCCTCGAAGAGCTTTGCGTCCTCACCGTCTCTCATTGCGCGCTCACCTCCATCCCACCTTCGGTCAATCCACTGCGCAATCTCAAGGCACTCGTACTCAACAACAACGCCATCACCAGCCTACCTAAATCTTTCCCACATCTGCCCGAGCTCAACTCGCTCATCCTTTCGCACAACGAGATCGTTTCTCTTCCAGCTTCGCTTCCTGCCTCTTTGCCAGCACTCAAGAAGCTCTCGCTTGGTCACAACAAGCTGACAGGTAGCGAAAGCTTGCCTGACTTTTCGCTGTGTCTCGCTCTTCGAGAGGTGCGTTTGAACGACAATCCGCAGCTCGGAGCTCTGCCAGCGCACGTTAAGAACTGGGGTAAGGGTGCAGATGGCAAGACAGCGCCCGGATTGGAGCTGCTAGAGCTGAAGGACTGCGGGCTGGATACCTGGGAATCTCTGTCGACACTCGTGGAGGCAGAGGATGAGAGGGAATCACAGCCGAGATTGAGGAGGAAAGGGTTGACCCAACTGATGCTCAAAGGCAACGGTGTAGCGGCAGAGGAAGGCTACAAGGAGAAGATCTTGCAGGTACACCCCACGTTGAGGGTATTGGACAACGAGAGGCTGCAGCCGCGAGTTAAGCCTGCTGAGAAGGACGAAGACGAGGAACAGGCTAGTGCAGCGGACAAGGGCAAGAAGGGCAATGCTAAGAGAGACAACAAGAAGCAAGACCGTTCCCAGCGAGGCCCTCAACGCAATGTCGAGCCTGAAAACAGCGACGAAGAGGATGACGACGAAGCTGCCCAGATGGCGGCCGAGATGCGTGCTCTGCGACGAGGCAACCCCACCGCTCAGGAAATTCCCGAAGAAGGCTCCGAAGACGATGATGACGATGAAGCCGCAGAGATGGCGGCCGAAATGCGTGCGCTTCGCCGCGGCGCTGCTCCTCCTTCCAAGAAGAAGGACACCCCCAAAACCAAGAACGACAAGACAGCATCGCAGCAGAAGTCCAAGCGCGATCCCAAGCTATCATCCAAGAAACCTATCAACACCGAGGAAGACGGAGATCGCTCAAAACCGAAGCACAAACGGGGCTCTCGTTCCGGCAAGAAGGTCAACAAGCCCGACTCCAAACCCACATCCGACACCTCAAAGAAACCTCACAGCAACGACAAAAGCGGTGGATTCTTCGAAGAAGTCGATGCAGCAGCCGAGAAACTGCGTCTGGCGCCCATCCACGAATTGGCCAAGAAGCGCGCCAAGATTGCCTCTGGCCGCACAGAGGTCTCGGAGGGTGTGCTTGAAGATGCAACTTCCAACCTGTCCAAAGCGCGACAGAAGGAGAGCAAGGGTCGGACTGAGTTGGATACGTTTGACGACAGCTCGCCTGTGAATGCAAAGGTTATTGCGCAGATGAAGAGTAAGAAGAAGAGTGAGGAGGAGAAGGGCGAGAAGGTGGTGGTGAATACTAGTGTGGCTGGGATCGTGGATCTGCGCAAACAGGCGAAGGGTAAGGGTGAAGGCGAGAAGGGCAAAAAGAGGAAAGCGGGCGAGGAAGATAAGGGAGGCAAGAAGAAGGCTAGAGCAAGTCTGCCGTTCGTGCCAACTGCGGCGAGCGTGGGTGAGGGTGGTAAGAAGGATGATGCATTTGGGTCTGGAGCTGACGCTTGGGGCGACGTTGGTGCTTGGGCTTAGTTCTCACACGCTGTCCTACTCGAATTGCCACCTCGCTGCTCAATCAAGTCGTGCTTTGTGATATTGCAAATGCCACTGCCCTTGTTGCTATCGCATGTGCCGAATGTCGCATCTCGTCCTCTTTCAGCTCGTGCATGTCTTCACAGACTTCCTCTGAGTAGCGATGGCGATGATGTCCAAAAAAATCATTCAAGGCCACCCAGCAAATATCAACCCTTGACAGCGAATAAAGGAGGAGAAAAAATCAAATTGGTGACAAGAGTGGGATTCGAACCCACGCCCGAAGACAACGGAAGAAATTTCAGAGAGTTCCTGAACGTTGCGCCTTAACCACTCGGCCATCTTGCCTACAGACTACGTCATGTGTCGCTTCTAATGCATATATAATCCAGGCAAAGTTGAACACAATAGCTGAGTGTTCCTCCACCTCGTTACACAACGTCGGGCTCCAGTGTCTGGCATCGTGCAGCTAGCAGCAGCAGCAGCGAAGGTCTGAAACAACAACTGAAGGCTTTCCAGGCATTCGGGACCCATAACCGAGGTTTGAGAGGGTGAGTAAGTGAGGCTTGCTTTGCGGGCCATCAGCCGCCTCTTCAAGTCTATGTGGCACGTAATAGGCTTAAGCTAGTCTCTTGCTTTTTTTTTGTTTTCGTTGCATGTGTACCTCTTCAGTAACCACAAACTCTGTCTTGACCACTGACCATCATCACCTAACCTCGTATCGATTCGTCACAAACCCATGTTGGCGTCGGTCCGTACGAAAAGAGCATCTGTAGCAGCAACCTCACTCTCGGTCTTGCTACTCACCACCACCCTCCCTTGCGCTTCGACGGCGTTCAGGTTTACGCATCACAAAGTCGCCGCGAACAACGCAGCAGCAGCAGCAAGAGCTGTTAACGGCAACACGACGACAACTCGCAACGCTAGTTACGCTTCCGACCGCCGAGGAGGAAGCGGTGGGTCAGGCTGGGATTCGACAGTGGATAACCCATTCAGGATGGATCGTCCGCTCAATGTGTTTGGTCGCCCATTGGCGCAGTGCGGGACGAATCCTATGACAGGTTTCTACAGAGATGGCGTATGTACAGCACCGAACAGTTTTTCTCGCATCACATATGATGAATGTTTCCGAACCTCCTTTGCTGACTCGACCCTCATCTTTCTTTCCACTTTGCCCATTGGGTGTTCACGAAACAGTACTGCAATACGGGCCCAGCAGACAGCGGCGCTCACACAGTCGCTGCCGTTGTTTCCCAAAAATGGCTCGACTATTCCGCATCCAAGGGCAATGATCTCCGCCCCATCCTCTCAGAAGGCTGCTCCTGGTGCCTCTGCGTGTCGAGGTGGAAGCAGAGCCTGGACGCCTTTAAGCGAGGAGAGCTGCCCAAGGAAGGCGTGCCAAAGGTCAAGCTAGAAGCTACCCACCAGCGAGCGCTTGATGTAGTCTCAATGGACGATTTGAAGAACTTTGCGCTCGACGACGGCGGCAGGTCGGCTGCGCAGGATCCCGCAATGGGCGGTCCTATCCGTTGAATCAGTGCGCTTTGCGTGTCTAATTTTCTCTCTTCCTTCGCATTTGATCTGTTGTCTCTGTGTGTCGGTCGTAGTTGGCCTTGCTAGATTCCGTACACGTAGAATGCAGCCATACACCGAAATCTGGTTTCTATGCACACCGTTTGTCCGTGACGAAAGCTTGCTAGTCGTGTCGGCCTTATTCTTACCACTGCATCTGGAGGCAGAAGGCTGTAGAAGGTCCGTTGCAAATCTTGAGGTATTGCTGCTGTTATTACAAATGGAGAAAGCTGTTGTACAAGTAGTCGTCTAGGAACGTTCTAAAGGGGTAGAGTGGTGTAATTTTCCGAGGGACATTCTATGTTGACTCCTGAATAAGGGAAGCTTAAGACTCTTCGTCAATCTTTTTCCATACTTCTTCGGTCTTCTTGCGGTTCTCCCTAGACTCTTTGACGTGGTTTGCTGTTCGTTCCACGCGCTGCGACGTACCAAAACGAGATATTAGGATAGAGCGAGTCAGGACAAAGAGTAGGCAAGAGCAAGAAGGAGATTGGGAACAGATGGGCTCACCTCTTGTCGGAGACACATGTTGAGATCGTGCTTGATGCCGTTGCAACCACCGGTGATCTTGTGCCATACACCCTTGGCGTGGCATTCGTTGAGCGCTTGGATGAGGTGTGCGCAGTCTGTTGAGTCGGATAGCCGTGATGTGAACAAGGTTTCAGTGCACACAAGTCGTCAGATTAGTTTCCATGCGGCAGAAAGAGTGGCTCATCGCAGGTACTCACGCTGCAGCTTGCTCTCTCCGACGAGATGCTGTTGTTTCAAAACCACATGAGAAGGGTCGAATTGCTGGTCAGACGATCAGGCTATATTTGGGTGGCTTTGAATGCTAGCTGATCAGACGTATTCACATGCTAGCAACTTACAGGATGCATTGCGGCTGATTATGCTGGGTCGTCTTGAGTCGAATTGCTACATCGAGAAGATCCTGAGAGAGAGCTTTGGAATACAATATGAGGTCAGACGAAAATCGAGCCGGAACTCGGGCATCGAGAATCGTGCTGATGACGACGTAACATCTCTTAAATTTTCGAAAAATAAAAATTGAAAAGAAAGTGTTGGTCTCTGTGCGCGCGTGTGGAAAATTGATTCAGGGGTCAAAAAGACACGACCAAAAAGTTAAACGAAAAGTTAAATTTGGGCAGGGTCGCGTCAAGTTAATCAACATCTAGGGGTCGCACACCCCCTTTCGGCAACAGCTTGGGCTGTGCTTGGCTCGAGCAAGCAAAGCAAAGGTGTTGGATGCAGCCACACCGCTTTCTGGTGGAGGTTCTGCAGAGAGGTGCATGAAGAGATGGATGCGTGGTTGAGCATCCTTCCTCTCTTGACAGCTGCCCACCATCATCCACGTTGACTTTTGTGGTCCCACCAGCGTTCTCCTACTATACTTACGATTCTCTCTCTCTCGAAATACATCTTACTTAGGACCACCCATCATCCTACGTGCGCCAACTCCACTTTTACAAGTCGAGCAGGCACAGCAACGACAACGTCATCTGAACGAACCAAACCGCTGGCATAGGACCTGCCACCCCCCTTCTACATCCATACCGTCAATAGGCAATCCCATCTCCATACCGTAGAATAGCAAAGGTCCAGCGCATCGCAACCATGCCAGACTTTATGTCTCTCAAAAAGGTGTGGGGCAAGCTAGATTCAGGAGGAGCAGACCAGCAGAACTCGGCTGGGCCATACGGGCAGGGCATCGGAAACACAGCAGCTGGAGGGCCACCTGCCACGTACGCACAGGATGACCGTGTCGCAAGGGTCAATATGATCTTGCGTGCGCTTCAAGTCTTTTTCGCCCTCGTGACACTGCTCATCGCCGTATACATGGCCACCTTCCAGGCTAAATGGGTGGGCAGTCCATCTGGTCTCACTGGTCTACTCCTCTTCCTGGCTTCTTTAAGCTTGTTTGCGTCAGCCATCTTCCTCGTGGTGCCCATCATCTACGAACGCTCGGGGTACAAGTACATGAAGGGCTTCTCCCGTGCGCTGTCGGAAGCACGCGTAGGCATGGTGTGCAATGGCGTATTTGGCTTCCTTCTTCTCATCCTCGCTATGACCCAGACCATCTCGGCATACACTTCGGCCGGGTGCAAAGACCCCAAGAAAGACCCACATGCGGGCGGAAAGGACCGTGCCGACTTTGTCAATCAGCTCGGCGGATGGTGCCGTACCAAGCGTGCCGAATCTGCCTTCTGCTGGTTCCTCTGGGTCACTTGGTTCCTATCGCTGCTGCTCTTCCTGCGACAGTGGAGACTCGAACGCAAGAATGGACCCCGCATCCCACCCTTTGTCCACCCTAACGAAGACTCGGCATTCGAGCCCATCAACGACCTTGATGACGAAGACGCATTTGACGAGACGGCGAAGACGACTAGATACGGCGACGGCGGCGATGGACGATACGGCGTCGCTGCAGCGGGCCATGGCGGTGTGGGACAGCCCAACATGGCTTCATACGATCGCAGAGGCAGCAACCCACTCGCAGACATTGAGGCTAAGTACGGAATGAGCCCAGCGTATACCGTGGATCCATTTGCAGATGGTCGCGCAGCAACACCGGGCTACAGTAGACCTTCGTATGATTACAACGCGTATGGCACGGGAGGCGTTCCGGGCGGATACGCTGCTGACCCGTATAGCGCGATCAACCATCAACTTAGCACCGGGCGGGGCGGTGAACGCCCACCTCAGCTTCCCAGCTTAGGCTACGGCTACCATTGATGAGCCTATCGAGCCTTGCGATTGGTCTCCTGCTTTGCATGTCTAACTTATCCTGCTTACCTTCCCCACTGTTGTGCGCTGACCAACATGTAAACTACTGCCGCCGGTGCACCTCTCCACACTGTATTCTACCCATCTGATGCGATCCGGCTTTACTCTTCCTTTCCCTCACCCCCTTTCACCTCGACCTGAACTCTTTTTTTTTTTTTTTTTTTTTTTTTTTTTTTTTTTTTTTTTTTTTTTTTTTTTTTTTTTTTTTTTTTTTTTTTTTTTTTTGTTTTGGAATGAATTATCGACACGATACAATATGAGGCTGTGTGATGTGAATGTCGAGTGCTTGTGCGTGAAGAAAGTCGCCGCTTTGCACGGTGCCGACGACGACCTCAACACAGCTTGGCTACGCGGAGTCGCCGTACAGCCACACGTGGGAGCTGTCCGCGGATGACGAGGGACATGTGAATGCAGCATAGTACATACGTCTGCGAGTCATGTTGAAGTTGGAATGTGTTGCAATCTGCGAGGAAGCTGTCTCGTTGAGCTGTGCTGTTGCATGAAAAGTACGGAAGAGGCTGATCCGATGTGGCTGAGCCTAGATCGTGAAAATTGCAAACACAAGAGACGCTGAACTTTGTGGTAGTTATGGCAATGCAACTCTTTGGTTGTACATCACCATGTCTTGAAAACTCGACAAAGAATGATGATGGCCGTTTCGCCAGTCAGAGAATACTGGCACGATCTGACTGGTTGAATAGTACAAAGAGTGACGAATAATGTGCGACAGAAGTGATCATGGGGATGGTGCCAAGAACGCAGCAACACTCGACAGCTGTCCGACTGCTTTATCACGCATACCGGAAATCGCTCAACCCCTTTTGCCGTGGAGTACAAATCGCAGACTGGGCATGTAACGATCTGGCTAAATCACTTCCGTCGCCGCTGACCGCCGACTATCAGCGTGGACATTGGATCAAGGCTGGCACCGACAACCCAACTCAGCCTCGGTTCCTTTCAGGTGTAGCCGAGCCGACCTCAAGATCCCGTCCTTGCAGCTTCCACTCTGCATCAAGTGTTACTTTCCGTTGGAGAGCTGTCATAAAACGAAAAAAAAGTCGGTCCCCCACTCGCAACTCCGCACCGAACTGAGCCAACACCACACGCTCCAATCACACAACGACCAAGCCCCTTCCACCTGCATTGCTTTCTTGACTATGCTCAGTCGTAGCAATGCTTCAAAAGCAACCATCATCGAGCTGGCCTCGAACCTGCTTTCTCCCTGTCCATACCGCGACCTTCGCTCCTAGACATCACCCAAACATTGTTCTTCAATCCATCCATCTCTGCCATTCAACACACTTTTCAGCTCCCCTTTGGTGTCTTGATCCGACATCTACGTCGTAGGCTCGAGCAGAGTTGAACTTGCATCGCCGTCGGGGTCGCTGCTCTTCCTCGTTCCACCATGGTAGTCTGTAACGATGGCGTCTTTACGCCTGTCTCGGACTGCCGCTTCTTCGATTTCACCATCACATTCTCCAACTCAATCTTCGTCATTCTGCCGTCGTGTATCGGGATTGTGCTGATCCTGGCTCGACTCGTTCGAATCCGACGCAAGCCGGACATTCCGGCTGCTTCGACTCAACCCACTCTGTCGCTATTGCGCTCGTGTGCTCCTCACTCGGATCCCATCAGTCTCTTTGGTGCTTTTGTCTATGTCGCCAATGCTGTCCTCAGCTTGGTGCTCGTCGCCCTCTTGGCTGCGCCTTCCTCCCACACGCTTAAGCATGCTATGGATGATCGAACGGGGATGCCGAGCGTCGTGCTCCCCTTCATTGCTGCTCTCCTCGCCATTCCTTTGTCAGTCGCAGAGCGAAGAAAGACTCGAGGCGGCAACATGGTGCTGCCTCTGTGGCTTCTCCTCACCTTGCTGTTCAATGCCTGCCGTATTCGTACCTTCAACGCCATCCCTGACATCCGTCAAACTTCCTTCTTCTACGTCTACGTCCTCGCTTTTGCCTGCCAGGCCTTGATGCTCACCGTCGAGAATGCCAAGGCTATCCGCAGCACCGATGTCAACTCCACCCACGAATCGCGAGCCAGCTTCTTCTCGCGTCTACTCTTCATCTGGGTCTTCCCTCTGCTGTGGGCCGGATTTCGTAAGCCTCTCGAGTTGGACGACCTTGACTCGCTTAAGCCTGAATTTTACGGCCGCTCTCTCGCAAACAGCTTCATTGCAAGCTGGACAGGGGTTTCAATCGAAACAAACCCGTCTCAACCACCTGAGCAATTCGATGGCTTCGGAGTCGCGGAAGTCAAACAGAGTCCATCACGTCCCAGCAGCGAGGTGTACCCTCTTGAAAAGCTAGCCCTTTCGCAGACCGCCGATTCCGCAACCTCTCGCAAGGCCGCACCCCTCTTCAAGGGCAGCTCTTTCCCAAAGAGGCAGGTTCAGCGCGGCCTTCTTCATGCCACCCTTCGCGCTTTCCCTGTCGGAGCGTTGGCACCCGTGCCATGGAGGCTACTGCTCACCGCCACCGAACTTGCGCAACCCTTCCTCGTCTCGACCACACTCCATTTTGTCCAAACCTATTCTGGATCCAAAAAGGGCGAGCCCGTGACACCTCAACCTGTCGTATACGGTTGGGGTCTTGTGGGTGCTTATGCCTTCGTCTACCTCGGACAGACGCTTGCTACCGGCCAGTACTGGTATACAAGCTCGCAGCTCATGACCAAGGTCAGAGGGGCGCTCGTTGAGGCCATCTACCGTAAAGGTCTGAACCTCCATCTCCGGACCGCAAGGACTAGTGGCGGCGGCAAAGCGGCAAACCTCATGAGTGTCGACACCGAACGTGTTGTCAAGGCCATCGATGTTGTTCACTCTCTATGGAGTGGGACTATTAGCATCGGCATTGGCATCTTTCTGCTGTACAGCCAGCTTGGCTTCGTTTTCTTTGCGTCGTTGGCCGCCATCGTGCTGTGCTTTTTCCTCACCCCGCTTGCAAGTCGTGGCATCGGTACCAAGCAGGGCGCATGGAGTAGCCTCGCAGATAAACGCGTCAACCTCACAACCAGCGTTACCTCCGACATCAAGGGCGTAAAATTTTCCGCTTATGAAGATATCCTTCATGCCAAGATCTGCAAGGCTCGTGCTGAGGAGCTTGTCCAACGCAGCAACATGATGAAGCAGCTGACCGTGATCGTTACGTGGTCAAATGCGACCGGAGAGATGCTTGGGCTCTGCACCTTTGTCACACTCTTCGTTGTAGACCGAGTCAGCGGCTCGAATCGCTTCGATCTCAACACGGTCTTTACCACGCTCACGATCATAAAAATTCTTCAAATGCCTCTTCTCCAGCTCGGGCAGCAATACTCTTTCCTCTTGCAGGCCTGGGCGAGTATGAAGCGCATCGAGGCCTTCCTCAACAGCGAAGACAAGCCTGATGTTCAGGCTGCCGTCGACAGCCGCCTTGCTGCCCAAGCCCCTGTTGCCACCACTGGCTGTGCTGCCAAGTTCAAGAATGCTGATCTCGGATGGGGTGAAGAGGTGGTCCTGTCCGACGTCAATCTCGAGATCCCTGTTGGTGCGCTCACCATGATCTGCGGCAGATTGGGACAGGGCAAGTCGACCCTCCTTCAAGCCATCCTTGGCGAGTCGGACTTGATAAAAGGGCAGCAGCAACTTCCTCTGCTTGCGGATCGCGTGGCCTACGTCAGTCAGGATGTCTGGTTGCAGGAGAAGCGATCCATCCGTGACAACATCATCTTTGCCACCGGAGAGTATGATGAAGAGCGCTACATCACAGCCCTTCGCGCCTGTGCTCTCACAGAGGACATCGAAAGTCTGCAGGAAGGCGACGCAACCACTGCAAGCGCCCTCAGCGGAGGTCAGCGTCAGCGGGTTGCCGTCGCTCGAGCCGTGTATAGCGATGCTGAGACTTTCATCTTTGACGACGTCACCAGCGCTCTGGATGCGGAGACTGCTGCCCACATGTGGCGATCTCTCATGGGCCCCGCTGGTCTTTTGAAGGGAAAGACAACGATCTTTGCCACAAATGCTGTCCATCTCCTCCACCATGCGCAATACGTTGTCCGCATCGAAGGCGGTAAGATTGCCGAGCAGGGTCGGTACGAGGATTTGTCGATGAAAGGAAAAGACGCAATCTCGCGCGCCAGTCTCGACTCGCAGAGGGCCATGCCTGCACCAGAGCAACCGAATGACACTTCTGTCAAGACGGGTGCTGTCGAGAAGCAGGAAGCTGTATTAACTGGCTCAGTGGGCTGGCGGGTCTACTCGACTTGGTTCAAAGCAGCAGGTCTCAAGAAGATCTACTTTTTCTTTTCGCTTTGTGTGTTAGGCGCTATGGCTGTCCTTGCACCGTCGTATTATCTGCAGGCGTGGTCGCAAGCGCAGCAGGAACATAGGTTCAAGGACTGGGGTGCTTGGATGGCCGGCTACATGGTCCTAGAACCTATGGCCCCTTTGTTCCTCTTTATCGGTTTTTGGATCCTCCATGTCAATTGTTCACAATCGGCGGGGAACAAGCTGCATGATTCCGAGCTCAAGGGTGTCTTGTCGGCTCCGATTTCGTTCTTCAGCAAGTGGAGCTCTGGTCAGATCACCAACAGATTCTCACAAGACCTGTTCCAGCTTGATCAGGTGTATCCGAACGCTTTGACCAACACTGCCTACATTACCTTTTCCACCGTGGCTGCCCTCATCACCATGTGCATACCCGCACCTTACCTTTCGGTCCTTGGTGTTGCCCTCATCGCGATCTCCTGGGCCATCCAGCGGCTCTACATTCCGTCGAGCCGACAGCTTCGCCGGCTGGAGATGGCCGCCAAGAGTCCGTTGTATTCGCTCTTTTCGGAAACCTCCTCGCCTGCAGGACTTGCTACGGTACGAGGACTCAAGCGAGAGGCGTCGCTGGTCGAGCTCAACAGCGAGTCCCTGGACGTGTCCCAAACTCCTTACTATCACCTGTTCGTCGTTCGCCGATGGCTGCAGACGTGGCTTCTCCTGTTGACCACGACCGTCAACGTTGCGTTGGTACTGCTCGTTGTTGTGCTACGCCACTCGTCTCAGGCAGGTCTGTTCGGTGTCGCTCTTGTACAGGCGACTGAATTGGGCATTTTGCTCAACCAAACTGTCATCAGCTTCACCGAAATCGAGATCGCGGGCGTGGCTCTCGAGCGAGTGCGCGAGTTTAGCGAGATCGAGCCTGAAGGGGCCGCACGCCCCAAGCAGCTTGACGGCAAGGACGAGGACGAGACAGAGATGCGAGGCGACATCGAGTTTGACAAGGTGACTGTGTCGTATGGACCTGAACTGCAGCCTGCGGTCAAGGAGCTCAGCTTCGATCTTCCAGCAGGCAAGCGACTCGGAATCGTAGGACGCTCTGGATCAGGTAAGAGCACGACATTGCTAGCCTTGTTCCGCATGATCGAGATGCGCTCCGGCACAATTCGCATTGACGGTCAAAGTATCAGCGAGATGGCCGCTCGCAAGCTTCGGTCGCAGATGACGATCGTTCCTCAAAACCCACTTGTGCTCGCCGCTACGATCCGCGAGAATCTCGACCCTGAAGGCGTCTGCACCGACGACGAGCTTTGGGGCGCCTTGCAGAAGTGCCACTTGGCCGAGTTCGTCAAGAAGCAGGAGAACAAGCTCGACGAAGTTCTGTTGACAGGAGACTCGTTCATCAGCTCAGGCCAAAAGCAACTCCTGTCTTTGGCTCGTGCACTGCTGCGTAAGCGAAAAATTCTGGTGCTAGACGAGGCGACCAGTGCGATGGACGTCGAGACCGACGCAGCGGTGCAAAATGTTCTCTCAACCCAATTCCCAGACTGCACAGTGATCGCAGTAGCTCACAGGATCGCGACGATCATCGACTTTGACCAGATCATCTGCATGTCAGCGGGCCGAGCGATCGAGACCGGCAGTCCAGAGGAGCTACTGAAGAAGAGAGGAGAATTCTGGGCACTCGCTGCTGAGCAGAAGTGTGTCTGATTGTCGCTTTAGCTCTGTATTGTTGTTTGAAGGCTCTGTGTTTCCAACTCATGTATGTCACGAAGGATTTGCTTGGATCGTAATGCAACTTGTCTGAATGCCAGTGCGCGAGTGCGTCTGTAGAACTTGATCGCACTGCGATAGAGGTCGCGTGACGACGTCGGCCAAATCCGAACAAGATACGAGGTTTGCAACAATCACAAGGGCGGTAAAGACATCCGCTCAGCTATCAAAACCAGCGCTGTGACCGCATGAAAGACGATGCCGATGTCGGGGTGGACGAGGTTGTGATCCGAGTCGACATCTTTCGGCGGAGCCAATTGGAAGAAAGAGGAGGGGCTGTAGTGCGGGGTAACCAGCTGATAAGCATCCACCCTTTTTTGTTATCATATGGCGTTCCACAGCGGGAAGCGGACTCTGCTTTTGCAACCTTTTCACCCACAAGATGCATTACTTTGTTGTCGAAGGACTCAAAGAGGTTTGCTGCAAAAGCGTCAAAGCGGGGAAGCGCAAGGGAGGACAAGAGATAAAATCTCGGAGATCGCCGAAAAACTTGGCATTGCAGCCATTGTCATTGGATACCAGCTTTCCGGGGGGTCCTGCAGAACACCTGAACGTGCGCTCGAGATCATCGACATAGCCGCCAGATCCTTATCGTGACAGCTGAGGCCAATGTGTGGCGCTTGTAAGATAAGGATGTGTGAAGTTTCGACATCTGATGATGCTGCTCATTGATCCTGTGCAGATGCTGTTGTAGAGAAACGTAGGAACTATTGATGGTGTTGCTCCCTCGTGTGACCCAACCCGGCCGATAACCTTGTCAATCCTTTCTCGCCGGAAAAAAATCTTTTCCCATCTTTTTTTGCCATCTTGCTGTGACACACTCGCACACACAAACAAGCCGAATGTCGGGCGTCTGCGATTCAAAGACCGCCTCTACACCCTTCTTTGCCTCACTTTTCCGTTGCTGAAAGCGTTGCTGATTCGAGGACGAAAGAGATAGCATAGTTTGCTCATCCATTCTACCATTGGTTCTTGCTTCCAGACAGATGTCTTACAGCTGCTTGTTGAGGCCGTTTTGACCGAACCTTCCCACCCATTTCTACTCTTCATTCGGGTTGATGGACATCTTGACCGGCATGCCTCCTTCTATGAAATGTTCGGCCGGGACATGCATGAGATCTGGAAAGCACACATGCTCAGACAGCGGAGGAAGGTGTTGAGGATTCTTCGCTAATCTCGACCAGAAAAAGGGAAAAAAACGAGCCTAGCGGTCGCGCCGGCGCACATCCCATGCGGGAAAAATTCGCCGCATTCAAAGTCAGTTTGTTCAAGAAAAAAAAATAAAAAATAAAAAAAATGGATAGGGCAGCAAACTCTTCTTCTTTTTTTTTTTTTTTTTTTTTTTTTTTTTTTTTTTTTTTTTTTTGCAAAGCAGCCTCTCTCGCTTGGTGTCCAGCCGAGAGGTCGAGCATTGGACCACATGCGTTTTGGGCCAAGTGACACTAGATTGATAGCCGAGGTGCAAGAGAAGGAGGCAAAAGAGTTGGGCTTTGACCGATCTCTCACCGTCAATCCCCACTGCACAATCGTAATGGCTCCGTGTTGAACGTGGTTACACTCGATCTGAGCAACAGAAGCAACTGCAAAAGGTTCTTGCGGAAAGCGGTAAGACAAAGAAGACAAACTTAATCGAGTGTCAAACAGTGCCTAAGCAAGAGGGAGGACACGAGAAAAGTTTAAAATTGAGACCTTTGCAGTTCGTTTGAGCCTGAATCCCTGACATTGACCAGAAAAAAAGTCTGTGCGAGGAAATTTTTTCTATCCTTCTCTGAATTCCGGCACAACCTCGTAGCTGTCGGTGAGAGAGCTTCCGTACTGCACCTTTTCGATCCGAAATCTTGCCCCCTAGTCGATCCATACAACCATCTTGCGTTAGCGTGATTGTATATACATAGGCGAGAGAACACCAACTTTTTGCTGCTGGTGGAAAAAAGGCAGGCAAACAGGAAAAAAAACCAATTCGAATGTCGACTTTGGCGATGAAGCAAGCAAGGGGCGAGGTTGAGGGTGATGGTGGTGGCGGGTCCCGTCGGCCTTTATTTTATTTTTTTAATCAAAGGAACAAAAATTCATTTTGCTCGAAATGCGTCTCACAGTGCCTGTCAACCAAAAAGTCACACAGACACTGTGAGAGTCGTGGGACGTGGGAGGCACGGTGTAGGCATGTATCAACAGCAGGTCGATTTCATCGCCGCTAAACCCAGCTGATAGCTTTAGAGTGGCGTGGGTCCAAAACTCTTTTTTTCTTTGGTCTGCCAACGGTATCTCCCCCCGTTCTCATGCACACCCAACCTGGTTCGCTTGTACAAGCAAAGATGCCCCTTCCGAACTTCTCGCCTCGAGGGTCTCCCCTGTCAAACGAGTGAGCAAGAGAGAGAGAGAGAGAGAGAGAGAGAGAGAGCGAGCAAACATGGTTGAACAAGGGTTCCGCGCCGTTGGCTCGATATCTCTGCATTGGCTCGACCAAATGGACGAATGAAACGACTGCTCCTCCTCCTTGCCCGCCCTCGCCACTTGAGCCCCCCTCTCTCTCTCCGCATCCATACATACGTTCATCTTTCTTCTATTCCTTCCCTCCCTTCTTTCCGTCCCTCACCTTCTCATCACCTTTTCACCTCACCCTCCTCCTTCGGGAACCTCATTATCGACCCTCGAGTCTTAATTGACGTCGAGTTTTCGATCACTCTCTCACCCCCTTAGAGAGTCGCCTTTATCATCTGTACACCGGAGCCTTCTCGGACACCACTTCAGCTTCTCTTGGGCTAGAAAGGATATCAAAAAAATGGGCGTTCCTGAACTCATCAACAGCCTCAACAGGGCGGTGGCCACCTCGCCTGTCGGTTACTACTTCCGACTCGACGGCTCCGGCCACCCTCTCTCGCGACCTGGCTCGCGTTTCCTCACCGAGATTCGTGCCGGTCTTGTCACTTTCGCTGCCATGGCCTACATTCTCTCCGTCAACGCCAGCATCCTCAGCTCGTCTGGTGGACCTTGCGAGTGCGCCAACACCGCCGCCGACCCGACTTGCGCCAAGGACGCCGCCTACCAGCAGTGCACTGCCGTCCTTCAGCGTGACTACGTCTTCTCCACCGCCATCGCCGCCTGTGTGGGCACCTTGCTGATGGCTCTCTTCGCCAACATGCCTCTTGGTCTCGCTCCCGGTCTCGGTGTCAACGCGTACTTTGCCTTCACCATCGTCGGCACCGCTGGTACCGGTATCATCCCTTACAGCCAGGCTCTCTCGGCTGTCTGGCTCGAGGGTTGGATCTTCTTCATCCTCTCACTCTTTGGTATTCGTCAGTGGCTCGCTCGTCTTCTGCCCCACAGCATCAAGCTTAGCACCGGTGCTGGTATTGGTATCTTTTTGGCCTTCATCGGTCTCGGTCCCAACGGTCTCGGCGTTATCGGTGGCAACGCTTCCGATCTTATCGGACTTGCTGGCTGCCCCGCCGAGTACGAAGACCCCACTACCGGTTTCTGCATGAGCCACAAGCTCCAGGCTCCTACTCTCTGGCTCGGTGTCATGCTCGGTGGTATCTTCACCGCCCTCATGCTGCTCTACCGCGTCAAGGGTGCTTTCCTCATCGGTATCGTTCTCGTCTCTATCGTCTCATGGCCACGAAACACTCCCGTCACCCTCTTCCCTCACACCCCCCAGGGCGACGACGCTTTCAACTACTTCAAGCAGGTCGCCAACTGGAACGGTCTCGGTTTGCTCGGTCCCAAGAACATCGACTGGAACGGATACAGCAACGGCAAGGTCTGGTACGCCCTCATTTCGTTCCTCTACATCGACTTGCTCGACACCACCGGTACTCTGTACGCCATGGCTAGCCACGCCGGTCTCATGGACGCTCGCACTGGTGATTTCGAGGGCTCTTCCGCTGCCTACCTTTCCGATGCCGTTGCAATCTCTATCGGATCGCTCGTTGGCTGTTCGCCCAATACCGCCTTCGTCGAGTCTGCTTCGGGTATCGCTGAAGGTGGCCGAACTGGTATCACCGGTCTCGTTATCTCATTCATGTTCTTCCTCTCGCTCTTCTTCGCTCCCATCTTTGCCTCGTTCCCCTCGTGGGCTACTGGCTCGACTTTGGTCATTGTCGGCTCCATGATGGCATCCAACACTGCCCAGGTCAACTGGTCTTACGTCGGTGATGCTATCCCCGCCTTTGTTACCATCGTTGGTATCCCTCTCTTCTTCAACATCGCCTACGGTCTTATCGCAGGTATGTGCTGCTACATTGCCCTCAACGCCATCCCCTGGGTCATCCTCAAGCTCACCAAGGGTCGCGTCGTTCCCGACGGTTGGGACACCATGAAGGAGCCTTGGGGTGCCCGCATGGTCTCTGCCAACGATGACACCACCGGTGTCTGGGCTATTCTCCCTCCTTGGATGAGGAAGGTAATGAACGGCAACTACAAGTTCTGGCAGATGACCGACGACGAGATCGAGTTCTACCTCGAGGGTCGCAGGGAGACCCAGAGGCTCGCTCAGGAGCGTCAGGAACAGCTCGAGAACGAGAGGAACGCCATGTACGGCGAGGACGATGTCGAGGCTCGCGCAAGCACCAGCTCGGCAGAGGGTCACGATGAGAAGCACTCGACCGGCAGCCCCGCTTTCTCGCCTGTCGAGGTGCCTGCCCACTTGCCTGTCGCTTCGACGCAGGACGAGGTTAGGCACGTCACTGGTACCGCTCGTTAAGATGGTATCGCAAACAAAATAAACTCGATTCTCCTTTCTTTCGCTTTGTATTCTTCACCTCCTCTTCCTTTGGGCTGTTTTATTTCTCCCCCTCCCCCGCACTTTTCGGCTTCCTTCTTGTACACATGCAGTAGCTCTGCTCGGTCGTATCATTATCATTAATACCACTATCGTTTGACTCAACACTCTCCTGCTCGGAATTGATTTTGCATGGGGTAAAGGTCCATCGATTGTTCTCTGCAATTGATTCTATCCGTACAGGTATCTTGATTATTCCATCATCTCTTAAGTCTCTACACCGAGTCGGGCAAGAACAGCATCAGCCTGAGCCAGCGCCGTCTGAGTCTCCTTCTGCACGCTCTCCTCTTCTTCGTCATCATCCTCATCCTCATCATCCATATCCACAGCTAGCGCTTTCTTGATCTCATCCAGAGCGCTACACCACCTCATATTGGCCGTATCAGTAATGTATCCACCTCCTGGACCTGGGACCATCTTCTTCTGCTTCTTCACCGTAGCCACCTTGACCCTCGCTTCCTCCTCTTTCTCTGCTGCAGTGGCTGCAGACTGGAAAGCCTCTGCCAACCCCCACCTCTTGAGCGTTCCCTCTCCAATCGTATCGTTTCGCATCGACTTGCTCTTCCTCAACGACCCCGCAGCAGCCGCGTTGGGCGTGGAAGCCTTGATGGGCTGTTTGACGCTTGTACGTCGCGAAGCTTTGCCCTTGGCGACAAAGGCTGCAAAGTCTCGAGACTCTTCGACCACACCACAGTTGGAGCACGTGTGAGAGCGACTGGGTGCGTGACCGGCAAGTTGGCGATCGACGTCGTTTTCGTCCTGCTCCTCTTCGTCCTCGGCGTGAGAGTGATTGGGCGTGCGACGCTGTTGACGCTGAATGTGGAGGTCTTCGAAATCCAGAGCCGGTATAGCTTCGGGTACGGGTTTGCGTCGGGACTGGTCGGAGGCTGTGCTGGGAGAGTGCTTGAGAGTCGAGATTGCGGGGAAGAAGGTGCGGGGGAAGCCGTTGAAAGTCGCTTGCTTCTTGAGTGGGGAAACGGAGAAAGATTTGGTGGAGCGTAGTCCCCCGTACGTGCCATTCGGCGATGTCGGTCGTGAAGAAGTGCGTGGTGGAGTGTTTGGACAGGCGAGCGATCGCAAGGATGCGATAGAGACAGGGCGGGTAAGGTTGGTTACGTATTGGAAGGGTATGTTTCTACCCGGACCCGACTCTTCGCCTTCAGGAGGTGCATCCCAGAACCCTCGAGGAAGGTCAGAGACGGTATCTTCACTCCCTTCTCCTCTCTGGCTGCGGATCTCTGCGATGTACGCATCTTTGGTGGGTGAAGGAGGCTCCACCTTGGGTGTGCTCACCGAGGGTCCAGGCTGGAACCGCACCGACTCGGTTGAGCCCTCCAATGTTGCTGCTACCGCTCTAATACTGTCCGAGTCTGGCATCGCGACCGCCATCGCTCGCCTCTTTGGTGTGCTCGCACCCGCAGATTCTTCCGTCGCTGCAGTAGGGATCGTGCTCGGTGGGATCGGCACATTGTCAAGCGCCAAATACTCGTCCTCGCTTATATCCGGGATAACGTGCTGATGCCCCAAACCTGCCTGGTGGCGACCTCGCGCCTTCCTGATGCTTGCCATGTCTCCATCGCCCGTCCCAGCAATATCTGAGCCGGAGCTCGATGACGCTGGAAGGTCAGCAAAATCGGCCGAGCTGACGGGTGGTGCACGGGCGATGAGCTTGGCACTGGCACTGCTGCCGCTCCTCTTTAGGCTGAGAGAGCGCTTGATACGACCCGTCTTGCTGGCTACGCTGAGACTTCGTACCGCGCCGGGTGTAGTGGGTCGGGATGGTGGGCAAAGAACTACCTCATCAGGAAGAATATCGCGTGCCTCTTCTTCAATTTCATGTTCTTGGTCCTCGTGATCATGGTGCGAATGCGTTCCGAACTCGGTCAGATCCGATCCTTCGACCACTTCTTGCGCGTACAATGGTTTCACGGGGATAGATTGCGTCTGTGGCAAGGAAGCAGTGCTGTTGAGCTCGGCTAGCTTGAGTAAGCCCTTTTCCTCCGAGAGCGGGGTGACGGCCGCTGTGGAAGTAGAAGAATGTGAAGCCTGTGGTGCATGCTGCTGTGGAGGGAAGACGTTTCGTGCTTGGAGGCGGTTGATGGCGGCGTTTTCGCCTCGAGCGTTGCGCGGAAGAGAATCAAGAGCGTGTTTGGATCGACAGCCGAAGAAGCCGCCCTTCTTTTTCTTGGGAGGTGGGGTCGACATCGATCCCGACGCCGAGGCCAGCTTGGACGGCATTGCTAAGGTAATACGGTAGAGGTAAAGATAGAAGAGCTGGTGGAAGGATAAGGTTGGGTAAGATGGTGGATGGAAGGACGGAGGGCCAGTAGCAAATGTGGAGTGAAGGGCACAGTCAGGGGTCTTCAGAGAACAAAGCATGCGAAGCTGGCATCTCGTCAAGCTCTAAGTTGGGTCCACAAGCGCCCTTGCATCTGACTAACAGTAAGCCTCTTTGGGCTAACTTGTTGGCAAGAGCGAAATTAGAGTGGGTGCACAGAAACGGGCGGGATTTGTCTCGAAGAGATGAGAGATGAACTCCGATACACAGGTCGAGGAGTGGGATAGCGTCACCCTTCCTTGCCAAAATAGGCAGGAGAGTCGAGGGTCGAGTGTTGCGGCAGGGACAGAGCGTATGCATGCATGCAACAGCATGCACAAGTGCTGTTCTCACCGATCTACGCTGCATCCTTTCCTCCCTCCCTTTGTTCGTCGTCTAGCCCGGATCATAGCACTTCGTTCTACTGCTCACTCTGTTAAGTATACTATCCACCCTACTGTGCATGTGAAGCTGGATTTTGTACGATCCCAACGGTCTGAGTGCAAGCTCGTACAAGGGAGCTGTCAAGTTTGGCTGTCCAAAACAAACACCCTCACGCTCAGGGGCTTCGCATACAAAACTGCACTTGATGGATTTGAAAATCAGACGCGTCGCTTTGAATTTTGTTGTGTTGTGTCCTCTGAAATTGGAGTTTGATTCAACCCTGGGCTGGTGCTCCAAAATCATTTCCATATCGGGAAGCGATACAACAGTATCGGCGATGAGCTGATTACGGTCCGACGCTTAGGCCAAGGGACCGTTGTGCATAGCTGAGCTTTAAAGTCCGTCCCGACCTAAAACATTACGCTCCCCTTTCTTCCTGTCCACCTTTCTTCTTCTCAACACTCACCACATTGTCCGTTACTATGCCAGTCAACCTGATCAACAACAACTCAACGGTGCATCTCGAGCTGCCCAAGTCCAAGGCTTCAGCCGAGATCCGTCTCTTTGGCGCCACCGTCACTTCGTGGAAAGCAGCGGGAGGTAGCGAACGTCTCTTTCTTTCCTCCAAAGCTGCCCTCGATGGCAGCGCTGCTATTCGAGGCGGTATTCCCATCGTCTTTCCCGTCTTCGGAGCACCCAAGGACCATGCTGATGCACCAGAACTTATCAAGAAGCTCGGCAAGCACGGCTTTGCACGCGATCACGACTGGGCCATCTCCACACACGTCGCCCGCGTCGATGAGGAGGACAAAGCCGCCGTGACCTTGGAGTTGCGCACCAACGACAAGCCCGAGATCAAGGCTGTCTGGCCCTTTGAGACTGTTCTGCAGTATACAGTGACGCTGTCGCCGAATGCATTGCACTGCGAGCTCAAAGTGCACTATGTAGATGGCGAGGGGGATCTGCCATTCCATGCGCTTCTGCACAACTACCTCCACGTACCTGACTCCACAAAGGCCTCCGTTCAAGGCCTCAAAGGAATGTTCTACATCGACAAAGTCCTCGGCGGTGAAGAAGCTCAGCTCGACACGGACGACTTTACCACCGATGCCAAGCCTATCGACCGTGTCCACGTCGGCAGACACAAGACAACCCCGCTCGGAGAAGCGCCGAGAGACGTCAAGGTCGTTTACAACGCAAGTCTCCTGCAGGACCCACTGAAAAAGATGGGCAAAGGTGTCGAAGTGACCAGGTCAAAGGAACTCAAAGACACTGTGATTTGGAACTGCGCAGAGGAAGGTAACCAGACAATTGGAGATCTGGAGGAGGACGGTTGGAAAAAGTATATCTGTGTAGAGCCCGGTACAGTGCACGGCTTCGAGACGTTGCAAAAGGGTAGCTTCTGGAAGGCGGAGCAGACCTTGACCGCGTGGTAGGCTCAACTTCACAATGTGTCTAGCTTGACAACCAAAATGTGTTCCAACTGAATAAGAATTGCAGTAGCGCAGCTAGAAGACATCGACTCTGACTGTACTGTACTGTACTGTACTGTACTGTACTGTAAGGGCTGAGTGATAGCGGCGGTCGTGAACGATCGTCGGATTTCGTGGACCTGTTTCGATTACGGCAATGCACTCTGACGCCCAATGCACCTTTGAAGTCATGACGCGCTGCCGAGAGCAACAACACTGTGACAGCAAAACAAAAAGTGGAGTTTTCCTTCGTTACAGTGATGCAAGCCACACATGCCGCTTTCCTGTACTCTTCGTGGGACTACAAGAGCACTGACCAGCAAATCTCTTCATCCTCGATTCCGTACACCATCATCTCTATCGCAAAATTCTCCTAACAGAAAATTCACAATGGCAGACATTCCCTCGTTCACCCTCAACACGGGCGCCAAGATCCCATCCGTCGGTATGGGCTGTTGGCAAGGCCAGCCTGGTGCTGGGCAGGACAACTCGCTCGTCTCTGCCCTTGTAACCGCCATCAAGCTTGGCTACCGTCACCTCGACACTGCCACAGGCTACGCCAACGAGACTGAAGTCGGCCAAGCCGTCCGCGACTCTGGTGTTCCTCGCTCCGACATGTTTGTCACCACCAAGCTGCGACCTGGAGGAGTCCACGATCCGGTCAAAGAATTCGAAAACTCGTTCAACAAGCTCAACGTCGACTATATCGACCTTTGGCTCTTGCACTGGCCTCAAGGATTCACCTCTCCCGAGGGCAACTTTGGCACGGGCGAAAGCTTTGGTCTCGAATCTCAGAAGGAGTTGGGTCCCACTTTCAACGAGACTTGGGCAAAGATGGAAGACATCTTCCTCAACAGTCACAAGGGTAAAGTCAAAGCCATCGGTGTGAGCAACTTTAGCATTCAGAATCTGGAAATCCTTCTCAAGACTGCCAAAGTCGTCCCCGCAGTCAACCAGGTTGAGACCCACCCTTACTTGCCTGATCAGAAACTGGTCGACTACTGCAAGGAGAAGAACATCCACATTACCGCCTACAGCCCCTTGGGTCAGTACAGCACGGCGATTCACGAAGACAAGGATCTTAACGAAATTGCCCAAAAACACAACACTACAGCCGCCAATGTGGCCTTGAGCTGGAACGTCCAGCGCGGTGTATCGGTCGCTCCCAAATCGACCAACGAGAAGAGGATGAAACAGAACATCACCTTGCTCAAGCTCAGCGACGAAGAGATGAAACAGGTGGACAACATCTCCAAGGATCCCAAGAGACACACCAGGACCAACGTCTCAGTGCTCAACAAGGAAAAAGGTACCATCTTGGGTTGGACGATGGAGCAGATGGGTTGGGATGTTGGATTTCCCAACGTGTAAGAAGCTCCGATCAAGCACGCTTTTGATGATCAATCCCGCTCAGACAGACAGACAAAGCATGTGATGCAATCGAATCGGTTCGACACGCAAGGTGCCATTGCGTATGCATTACTGTTTGAGCCGGATGTGAATGACCCCTTTTGCAAAGGACAGGTCTTGTACGGTTTGCAACACTTTTCCTGCTTGTGTAAGTTCTAATGATCCTCGGTCTGTGGTGATGATGCTGGTCTGCTTGGCATCCGAATCGTGCGTGAGGCCAAGCGCTAGACGCCGTGCTGCCCTCCTCACCCGCTCTCGGAAGCCGGGTGGACTGTCGAGCGCCCTCCACAGCGGGTGTAAAGCACTATCGCTTGCTTGCTCCTTATCCTCTGAGTCTGACCCTGTGAAGCTCGAAGCGTCCTTTCGCTGACGATCCGCCTCGACCGGTATTGAAGCGCTCCTCAGTAGCTCCTTTATCCTCTCCTGAGCATCTTCCAGTGTGGCCCCCCTCCGCCCAGCCACCTCCAGCAGCACACCCTCGACAAACGTCTCCAAATCAACACTCACCTCCCCATTATTCCTATCCTTCTTCACCCCAGCGTGCGTATCTAAGGCGGCCGAGTCACCTTCAGAGGTGAATCTGACCACCACTCTCCCAGGCCGAGTCGTTCGACATCGATCAGAGCAGTACTTGATCCCGGCCCAGTCTTTCGCCCATTTGGCTCGTGGTGTGATCACTCGGCCACACGTGAGGCATGACTTGGGGGCCAGGTCGGAAAGTGGAACTTTGCTAGAATCACCTTCGACATCCGAGGTGTGCGAGCCATTTGCTGCTTCGGCAGCAGCGATAGCTCGTGCAGACTTTCGTGCCATCGAGGCTAAATTGCTGTTGTGTAGCGTTCGCAGTTGCACGAGTGGAAGACGTTGCGTGCTGGGCCGAGTTCGGACTGCGTCTAGGAGGGTGGTACGAAGCAAGTAATGCAGCATCCGGTAGCCCTGTACCGTTACAGCCTATTTGCAGAGATGCAAAACTAGAGGCCGATGGCACGTCGACGTTTTGGACTGCTAAGAAGTGCAATGACAGCGCACGAGGTGAGGAAGCTGCAGAATCGGAAGAAGGCCTGTCTCGATACGGCGCGCTCCTGATCGTCTGTTCGGGAGGAGCTAAAGATGCGTCTTAGGTTCGGCAGGGGCATCGCGAGGTATGCAGCAGCAATTAAGCGAACCAAGGTCGAGGATGTGGTTTGATAGGCGGGAGAGGTGGTGGTAGCGAACGTAGCTTTGCCACAGAGGAGAAGAGATGCATGGCCTAAGCGGGAAAGCTATCAAGCTATAGGTCACATGTGGAGCAATTTTGGCAGAAAAACAAGGGTCCTCTCCGTGGAGCAAACAAGCACAAAATTTATTTCTTCTCGACCATCACATCTTGTGCCACCTCCGAGAGCAATCACCTTGCATCGCTCGACATCGTCATGACTGCCGACGAACTTCACGACGATGCGGCTTCAATAGCCTCATCAAGCTCCTCAACATCCGATGCAGGCCATGGAGGTGAAAGACCCCACTCCCCGACATCCCTATTCGAAGATTCCCTCTTCACCCTCTTTTCACACAACCAACCGGCTCACGGCGATCCAGGCGACACCTGCAAGTACAGCCACCACAACCTCCCTCTTCGCTTCCTCCCTCCTTCCACCCGCAAAACGACGCTCCGATACAGGATCGCCCAGAACAGCGGAACAAACACCAAACTCTTTGCGCACCACCAATGGGATGCTGGTCTCTACCTTGCCGATCTCATCGCCGAGCACAGCTCAGAGAAGGTGCAAGGCAAGCAAAAAGCAGACAGCTTTGTCGATGTCCGAGACAAAACAGTGGTCGAGCTGGGCGCGGGGACAGGTTTGCCTGGATTGGTAGCTTGCGTAATGGGAGCGGAGAGAACGGTGATTACCGACTATCCTGATCCTCATGTCATTGCTAATTTGCGCGAGAACCTCGATCTTGCTCTGCTACCGAGGAAAAGCAGAAAGACCGATGGATCAGATCGCCAACCAAATCCGCACTACCCGCAAGCACGCGAGCGGGTTCAAGTACTCGGGCTTGGGTGGGGCAACGACGACGAAGAATCTTTCGTACTAGCCGCTTCTTCCACATCTTCCAACGAAACCACAGAATCGGGCTACGACTTGGTCCTAGCAGCAGACGTCCTCTGGGTATCTTCCGCACATCCACTGCTCATCCACTCGATACGAAAGCTGCTCAAGCGCAGACGTGAAGCTCGATGCGTGCTCATTGCTGGATTTCACACTGGCCGACCAGCGGTCAGGCGGTTCTTTGTACAGCTCGCACAGCGTGCTGACGAAAATGACGCTACGTTGGAAGAGGGAAGGAGGGCAGGCATTGTACCTGATTGGGAAGAGGACAAGTTTGGGGGTATTTGGGAACGGAACATCGATGGGTCGTGTAGGGCGTGGTCAGGTGCTGCTGTGCCACGCAAGGCTGACTATGATGATGGAGTTGGGACAAACACTTTGGAGGAGGATGCGAAGGAGGATGCGGAGGAAGAAATGGGCGATATCAGTGATCGAGGAAGTTGGGTCGTT
This sequence comes from Ustilago trichophora, assembly GCA_900323505.1. Lineage (NCBI taxonomy): Eukaryota > Fungi > Basidiomycota > Ustilaginomycetes > Ustilaginales > Ustilaginaceae > Ustilago > Ustilago trichophora. The sequence continues at coordinate 1,488,212 of OOIN01000003.1, read as the reverse complement.
GTTGCATCGCTCAGATGGGCTGATCTCGACTAGTCCAGCTCACAGAAAAGTCGAACAGATGTATGTACAATTAAGCATTGATCACTAGAGCGGCAAGACAAGTCAAGGGGTATCTACATATCCAATCACGAACAGAGCAACATGCATTGCTCAAGCATTGTCGCGATTCTTCTTATCCTCAGCCTCCCTGATTGCCTGAGATCCATCCTTAGCTTCGTCAAAGTTGTAGAAGGGGAAATCGAGCAGCACGGTCGACTTGAGCCACTTTGGCAGTCTCTTGTATGCTCCGTTTGGCATGGGAAACAAGAGAGAAGTGCGTTCACGGAAAGCCTTCATCCTCTGCCAAGGGTCCGTTTCGGTCTGTTGGTGCCATGGCTCCAAGCCTTCAGCCTGCTTATCGGGGCCGTGGGACATCAAAAAGTACTTTTGCTGTGTTGGTTTCTCTGCCAGGGGGATGCCCGAGAGGAAGAGGAGCAGGGCCATGGTGATCAAGGGGGAGAAGACGGAGCCGTACAGAGCATCCCTTCCGCGACGAGATGCTTCCGAGGTGTTGCCGATGGCAAGGAGCCATACGCCCCACCAAAGCATGATCTCACCAAAGTAGTTGGGACGGCGGGAGAACTTCCACACGCCCGCATCGGTGATGGCACCCTTAGGCGGCTTGGTGACCGACTTGAACCTGTACTTCTGGATGTCCGCAAGAGCTTCCCAGATGAATCCGATGCCGAAGAAGATGATTCCGACAACGTCTTTTCCATTGCCGAAAGCTGCGTTGCCTCCTCCCTCCGCAGGGTCGCTCGAGTTGGGAGAGTTGAGCACGGTGACGGGCATGGTGATGGTCCAAACCCAAATAAGCTGGAAGGTCCAAAAACCGAGGAAGCTGAGAGGCTTGGATCGCATCTCGTCGAACCTGGTGTCTCCGCCCATCTTGATCATGCGGAAGAGCTGGAACGCTCCCAAACGAACGCCCCAGGCGATGACAAAGATGCTGGCGACGACATTGCGGGCATAGTACTGATCACCACAGCAGAGGGTGAAGATGGCGAGGAAGATGGCATTGGCCGCGGACCAGAAGTCGGTGATGGTGTCGATTTGGAGACCGAATGCGATGGCAAAACCGAGAAGTTGCCAACCTAGAGAGATGAGGAAGGTGATAGAGAGGTAAAAATTGTCCAGGACGTGGACAACCATAATGGGCGATGCTGCTGCCCGGCCAGGGAGATTAAGGACTGACTAGCAGTCAAGTGTTTGAGTTGTAGATCTACGGAGGACGGAACCCTTCTGATGTGTTTCAATGGAGTGGTGGAGAGCGGTTGGATTGGTGTAGTTCGTGAAGAGAGGGTCAAGCTATATGAAGTGAAGGATGTAGGACAAGGTGATTCAGCTCTTAGCTCAGGGTGAAGGAGGCACAAGTCAGCTGAGTGTTGGAATAGCAAGGTCGTTTAGGCTTGTGGCATGCTCACCAAGCAAACTTCTCTAAAGCTTGAGCCAAACGTCACAATCTGTTCTTGGCTTCCTCAAGCAAAGGTGGAGGCGGAATTTCGAGACAAGTGACGAAGCCGAGGAAATTCCGCTGCTCACCCAAACATCTCCGCGGCCACAACACGGCTACCTGCAGAAGCTCTCCCTCATGATCCACTCATCCTTACGTAGTATGAAAACATTCATTTGTCAAGATCCTGTCAGGATCTACGAAGAACAGTCAGTCATGTTGTCAGAGCTGATTACCTCTCTACCGGATTGTAGCGTGGGGAACACCTCGGGCATGCTGGAAAGCTTTGCTAAGCTGCATGAGTTCCTGCACGCGGTGCTTGGATGCATTTACGGAAGTCGGAATTCGGGCACAGCATTTGACGCACTCTTGGCGCTTGTTCGAGGGCCTAGAGCTACACCTCAAGGACAGCAAAGCCTAGCTTTCTCATCTAACATTGCTGTCACGTTTCTATCATCGAAGGCTACATCTACACTATGCTTACATCTGATCAACGGAAGTCGGAAATGATTCGAAGAGGCGACCATGTGGTGGCAGGTCAATCTAGCAGTTGAGCAGGAATCACCTGTGTAGGCAGCCAAACACCTCTCTCATCCGCTTCTGCTACTTGAACCCTCACGTATCGCTCGTTCTTACCATCATCCGCGCCATCCCTCGAAGCGAATGCACCATATGCGCACCATGTCTTGCCATCAGGTCCTGTGAATAAGCTTCCGGACCCCGGCCCGTAAACCCCCTGACTCGAGTCTGAAGCCAAGATCGGCTGTGCTCGCTGGTACCACCGACTCGGATCGAGCGGATCTTGGTCAACGTCAATAAAGAGGAGTCGAGTGTTGTAGTTGGACTGATAAAAGTTGCCTTCCGCATACATCAGATTGAGTGTACGAGATCCGTTGACTTTGTTCTGGTAGATCCAGCTGCTGGGCGATTCCGTGTTGACGCCATACGAGATGAGGTTGACCACTGATCCAACAGCGCGGGAAGGGGCGCCATTTTGCAGCTGGACAATCTGGACATATTCGTGGTTGGACCAGGTCAGATACGAGTTGCCATTGGGATGGACGATAACGTGCGGATCATAACCCTTCAAAGGTGCGCCGTCTTCGCCAAGAATGCGACCGAGGTCCGTGTAGGGCCCCAGAGGATCTTCAGTCTGGGACATGAGTGCTCGCATAGTGTCATCTGCAATCGCCGAGACGGTATACAGGAATCTATCACCATACTGCACAACATCAGCCGCCTCCGTCCCGACACCCTCTGGATACGAGACATTGGAATACTCGTAGATGGTATACTTCTTCGTTTCGTCCCTGTAGATGTCGTTGAGATCGTCGCTCGCTCGGAGAAAAGCTTTCATGCCAAAATCAACGTCAGTGACTAGATAGAATGGCTTGCCATCCTTCGTTGTTGTCAAGAATTGTGGATCAAATCCTTCGCCGAGCGAGTTTCGCACTCCCGGTGCAAGTGCAGGTGCCAGACCTGATGCGTCTTCGGTAATGTTGTCGCTTCCTGGTGCTCCCGAGCCTGCTTGTCTGGCTGCCGGGCCGAATTGACCGAATGGGACGTCTTTGAATGGTGACCAGAGTTCATGGTTCTCGGACTCAGCTGCAAATGGCTTGAAGGGCCTTGCCGATACCTGTTGGCTAAAAGCTGTGAGGCTGAGCGCGAGAGCCAGCTGCAGAATCTTGACCATCACCAAAAACAAAGCAATGCTTTACCGCGCACCGGGCAGCGATAGGAAGCAAAACGGTTGAGGTTGCCGGGAAGGCGGCAGTGAGTCTAGAGGAAGATGCCCTAACGTCGACATCCTCCTTCTCAGGATCGCTGCCTATATATGACCTAAGACCCTCGCTGGCTTCGCTGTCGCCAATCTAAAGGAGTTTCGCGGTTGTGCGCCCGGACCCGGTGCCTGAAATCGGAGACTTTCCATTAGCAACAGTCTCAACCGGCTGCACTCTCCGGACTCTTTCGGACTCAGCTGTCGCAAGATATGGGATCCGGGCATGAAGAGCTGCACAGTCCGGTGTCCTTTTGTGGATCAAGTTCGAGACAGGATTCAACTCCACCTCTGTGCTCGGCAGATCTTGAAGTGACATAGCGCGTCGACCTGATATTTCCTGCTTCCTCTTGACTTAAAGCTAGGCTGCGCCAAGCCAAGCTCGATCAACACTCTGCAGCTGCAACACATACGCATACACAAACACTCGATGTGACATCGGAGGCAAAGTCAAACAAGACTGGCATTCGTCGTGGTGGTCAGAGGAGGCCTAACACGACCTGTAAATCGCAAAGAGGAGAGAGACCAACACACAAGCTGTCACTCTACGCGCCTTGCATAAACGACACGCGCCTGCCAACGCCTTTTGTTTGCTCGTCAAGAGTCGGCCGTATGCCGAATTTCATACTTAGCTCATGAGCAGGGTCTTTTTCTTCAACTCGATCCTAAACAGGGGTTCTCTTTCGTTCACCTCCACCATCAAGCAACATCCGACTCGATAGCATACAAGCTGCTTTGGCCTTCACCGACACATCACTGAGGCCTCCGGGAAGAAGCTCCATGGCACGACACTGAACAAGTCTCTTTCTCAAGAGTCGGAGGGTAGCCCGCCGGTTGCTCCACTAACAAAATGAACACTGGCTACGGAATGCCTTCGAGGCGGCGTCTTCGAGGCCCACTTCATCCTCGCAATCGCCCACCTCCATCGTCTTTCGAGCACGGATCCAATGCCAATGCATCACAACAATACGAAGAAGCTGCTTCGTCCAGCATGCCGCCACCCTCTATTACACCTGCTGGCAAGAAACGCGAATGGACCGCCACCATCGGCCGAGGTGGACTCGGCTCGCTCCCCTGGGAACAGATGGGCCCCTCTTCGTCGGGCCCGTCTCAATCCAGCAACGAGCTTCCTAGAGCCGAGTTCAGCTTCCAGTCCGGTATGGGTTTCCCAACTAGCACTTCGGCGGCTTCGATGGCTTCGATGGCGTCGATGCCCTCCTCGAGCAGTGCAAGCTCGTTTGCAAGTTTCCGTCAACAGCAGACACCCATGTCTTCCAGCCCTTCGAGCTTTCGAACTGCTGCTGATGCGGATGAGTCGTCTTACTCGGCGCGCACTACCATCTTTTCTCGTGGAAACCAGTCTGCGTCGGCTGCGCTGCGGCAGACGTCTCAGGCTATGCACGACTCGCCCGCCGACGACCCTCCTCGCAAGCGCCGACGTGGCCTGGCAGGAACCATTGTAGATACAGCTCTCAATGCTGCGCTGTATACGGGTGCGGCAGCGCTGACTGCATACTCGCTGTGGTCGTCGTGGGGTCAATCGGCAGATGCTGAGAATCAGATGCATCACCCAGATGCTGGGCCAGAGGCTGATATGGGCCACGTGATCTCGCAGAACAAACGCGCGGGGGTGGGCAATGGAAAGGAGGCGAGAATGCCGCCAGGTGGGCTTGAAGAGCCTCCACCGCCCTACTATGATGATCAGGTGGAACACGGCACGCCCTCGAAGAATCAGCAGCAACAGCAGCAGCCGTCTACGCCACAGTCGAACTCGGTCCGCACGCGCAAGGTCTTTGTCTCCTCACAGCGAAACCGGCGGCGACCCACTTTTCAAGGTTCCAAAACGCACCGCCAAGGCACACCGAGAAAGGCCTTACCTGAAGCGTTCCGCAGCCCGGCACCTGCTGCTGCATCCAGCTCCGGGCACGACTTTGCATCAAACGGCATTGCTTCCTCGACTGCTAGCGGGTCCGGCAACGAGGGTGAAGACAACGATGACGAGGACGAAGACGATGAGATGCTCTCTCGCTTCGAGGCCAAGATGGCTGCACTGATCGCCGAAGGTCAGGCTGCACTCAATTCGACCCCTGTTCTTCAGGAATCCGATCTGAGAGACATCGACACCCCTTCCCCAAGCCTTGGAATCGGCATGACTTCATCTCGCTCCACAGGACAACATCTGTCCTCGCGAGCATCACAACGCTTCGACAGCCCCTTTGCAACCACATCGCCTTTCACCTCGCACCAACAGCAGCAGGATACACTTCAACCACCCTCATCGGGTCTGGCGCGTTGCAGCTCTCATCCGGACCACTTGTCTACCGAAGGCCATACGTCGTTCCTGCCTGAACCCGTCAAACGCACCTTTGCTACGCCCACCAGTCAATCGCAAGCATTGAGACACTCTCGCTCGGCGTTCGATTTCAACTTTGCCCCCACGCCCACCACCGCTACCGGAGAGAATAGAACTTCACCGTTTGTCTTCGGTCGTACTGACTCGCCCTCCAACCTCGATCCGAACTTGGGAGTCGGGACAGGAAGTCCATCCGTCCGAGCAGCGGGTAGGAGAGTTACCGATTTCGGAGCTGCAACACGTCCCCTCAACAACGGTAGCGCAAGCCCCTACAGCCGCATTCCAAGGTCAACTTCAACCCTGCAGGCGAGAAAGTCAGCGCTCGAACCACGACCTTCACCTTTTTAAGCGCCCCCATCTATACCCCTGTCATTCACATCTCACCCAGCCTGTCTTTACACATCTACACACGCTCCTTTGCCAATCCTCACTGCACTCGATAATCCATCCCCGTCCATCTTGCCATTCGCTTTCACACTTTGCACAATCGATCAACCACAATCTCGTCTTCCAAAGCGGAGAAAATTGCAATTGCAAAAAAAAAAGCAGGCCAGTCGTACAATCCATCGTTTGAAAGCTGAAGGGCAAGAGTCTTGTTTACTCCTCGCGCACATAGTTACCCGGGAATACGCCCTTGTGACCACCAACGATTCCGGTCCACCAATCGTCGGTGCTCGCGGTACGTTCTGTGACTTCGATCCTGTCGCCGGCTTTAAAGGTGAGATCTCCATCGGCGGTTGCGGTGTAATCGTAGAGGGCGACGACGTAGGTTTTTGCTGGACCCATGCCGGGTTTGGGTTTTGTAGGAGGAGGTGGTGGGGCGCGTTTGCCTGCGAGTCCGCCTGCTGCTGCTGAAGTGGTGGTGGGAGAGTACGCCGGGGGAGCGGCGGCCGCAGCTCCTGCCGTAGAGTGCGAGTTGAGAATGGATCCGCTTCGACTAGGTGCTCCAGCAGCCAGCCCGCTCAACCTGCTTCCTGAAGGGCTCAACCCGCCACTTGCACTCGTCCTGTTCTGTGCCAAAATCTTGGCACTCGGCATGGCCCCTCTTCGGATGGTCAGATTCTCCAGTCTCTCGGCAGCATCCGTCAACTGAGACATGTAGGTATCCTCGACAACGGCGATGCTGTTGTTGGTCAAATCGTACTTTCCTTGTGCGAAGCTCTGCAGCTTCTCCATGGTCAGGTAGAAGACGTTCAACTGCATGTAATAGAAGCTGTGGAACAAGGGCGTCATAAAGGCACTTGCCAACTCGAAAAATCGAGGCAGTTCCTCCTTAAGAGCGTTGTTGTAGTATTCATAGTCGGCAGCGGCGGTTTCGTACTCTTGCTCAACTTTGAAGAGGTTTTGTTCGTCCTTGAGGGATTTCTCCTTTTTGTCGCGGAGCTTGGAGTAGGAGTTGTTGTGACGGTCGTAATCTACGAGTTTGTGGTCTCGCTTGGTAACGTTTTTACGGATAGCTTTGATGATCACCTGGAAATCTTTGATGGGGGCGATGACACGGCTTTCGATCAACTCGATTTCGGGCGTCAAGGTTTCCTTGAGCTCATCCATCAGCTGACCATAAGCAGGTAGGTTGGTCATGGTGTGTTGGGCATTTGGATGTCTGCGCTCCAGATCGTACTCGCTACCAATGGGTTGGAAGAGGGTGTCAAAGTGTCGGCCAAAGTTGGATCCCGAGAGAAGCATGTTCTTGACGGCATCGCGGAAAGTAGAGGCGTCCTTGAGGAGCTTCTCCGAGAGTTTCTCGAGAGACGTGAATCGTTGGTTGAGAGAGTCGAACGCTGGATCGGATGATTTGGCTGCCATACCGATTTTGGAGGTCATAAGATGCGGCGTGCGCTTCATGGCTTTGGCGAGGCCCTTCATTGTGGGCCACGATTCAAGATGAGAGCTGGGCGCTCACGAGCTAAAGATGGGTTATGAATGGTGTTGATGCGATAGGGTTGGTAGAAGGCGTGGAGGGTGGTGATGAGCATCGGCTGTGCAAAATAGAGAGTGCGGCCTCGTCCTCAGAACAAGTGTGAGCACGGACGCCGAGAAATCAGGACTTTGGTCGCTGCTGCGACTTTCCGTCATCACAGATCCAAGCTTTGGCCATGATTTTCTCGTACGCATCTTCTCAATTATTGAAAGTTGACCCGTCTTCAGTCGCTCTAACATTTTTCCCAAAAATGCCATGAAAGGCGTGCTACAGGGAACATGACCGCTCATCATCTCTGTTTTGTGCAGATACGTAGTGGGTCCGTCACGGTAGCCGCATCAAGTTGAGCCGTCAGCTACACCAACAGCCCAGCGTCATGAGTGGTGGGCTGTGCAGCCAAATTCTGCGCCTAGGAGGAGGGTTCTTGGTCGTTGATATTCCACAGCTTCGCATCGAACCGTGTATATCTTGTGAGCCGGTGGATATCTGAAAGCACATCTTTGCATCTCTCGCATCTCTCCGCTCTTGTCGTTACACCACACGCACGCAGACCCCCTCTACTCACGACGTCTTCCAAACTCCACAACGAGACGGAGCTCTAAGCAGGAACGACCTTGCCGATTCCCGTCATTCCAGCTGACAGGTGTTCATTATCCGTCCAAAACCTTGGCAAGCAGTTCAAAGCTTGCTGCGCACAGTCCTATTTAGCGCTACGCTGTAAACGTGATGCTGTGGTCGACAGGCAACAGTTGCGGGGTTGTGCGAATGCGAGGTGGCTTGAGCGCGTCGTCTGACCTTCTCGCGCGGATTTCTGCCGGGTGCCGGACGAATGGATCCCGGTTACCGTTTTCTAGCTCTACACCACAGTCTTGCAACCGGCACTTTGCAACTCCATCCTTCCGGCCCAGAAACCTTGCTTGCACCCCGCATTTTCCGTCCCACCATCCTGCCTCGCCTCTTCACATATCTACCCCACCATCCTGCCTCCTTTTCCCCTCTTTCCCCACATCTCGCTTCTTCTCTGCATCTTTATCCCAACCTCTACCAATCGTTCACATTCCAGGCGATCCAAAACTCTCTTCCAACATGTCCAACGCAAACCGAGTCGATTTCAACAAGACTGTCGGTCACGATGCTGGCGCTCAACCCGTGGCATGGAACCGTCGCGACTTGCTCACCTACGCCGTATCCATCGGTGTTGGACCTAAGGACCTCGACTACGCCTATGAGCGCGAGGCTGGATTCCGAGCTTTCCCCACCTACCCCGTCGTTCTCGGTCTGAAGGGTACTTCGCAGGACACCACCGTTTTCTCCGAGATGGTCTCCTCCCGATCAGCCGTCCCCGGTTTCCCTTCGCTCGACTTGAACACTGTTGTTCACGGTGAGCAGAGCATCGAGATTCACGCTCCCATCCCAGTCGTCTCTGGCGAAGGTTGGAAGCTCGAAAAGCGCATCAGCGCCGTTCACGATCGACCCAACGGTCTCATCATGGAGACCGAAATGCGCCTCGTCAGCCCCGTCGGTCGTAACCACGCCACCATGATCGGCAGCTCCTTCTACCGCGGTGGTTCCCAGGGAACCGGTTTCTCCAAGAGCATCGTTTCAAAGCCTCATACACCCAAGGCTCCCACCCGCAATCCCGACTTTGTCCTCTCCGAAAAGACCTCTCTTCAACAAGCGATGCTCTACCGTCTCTCTGGAGACTACAACCCGATCCACATCGACGGAGGCTTGGGCGAGAAAGTCGGTCTCGGTGGAACAATCCTCCACGGTCTCTGCTCCTTCGGATTCGCTGCGCGTGCAGTCCTCAAAGCCGTCGATGCAAACGACGGTGTACCCGCCAACACTACCGGCGCCAAAACCAGATTCGAACTCGAGGCTTTCGCAGTCCGTTTCACCAGCCCCGTCAAGCCAGGTGACGAACTCGAAACCAAGGTCTGGTTGCTCGGCGAGAAGGACGGAAAGCAAGAGATCGCCTTTGAACAGTTCGTCAAGGCTACCGGTAAAAAGAGCCTCGGCGCAGGTTACGCTAGGGTCGTCAAGGTTGCCAACGACGACGTTGCACGCTTTGCCAAGCTTTGAGTTGTCCATTTTGCTTCACCTGAATTCAACTAAGCTCTCTGTTTCCTCGCAAAAACCAACTCCGACACTTGAGCCTGTGTCTTTCTTTCTGTGTGTGTGTGTGTGTTTACAACTGTAGTAAGATTAACTGATGCAATGGTGTGTGCAACCAAGATAAATGTCCTTTCCTCCAACGCTGCGCTCAGAAGACGACTCTTTCGCGCATGTCCATAGGTCGCACCCAGATCAACCCGGGTCTACTCCTCACCCTAACAATAGCCCAAGGCGTTGTCGTCTCGATTCTCTCCCCCTTGTCATTCCTCGTTGGCGCTGGCGCCTTTGGAACTCGGGGTCGACCATCCGCATCCATAACGCTTGCCAGCAGTCTTGCTTTGGTCTGGGCCGATTCCGCCGGGCCCGCACAACGTGAAATCAGCTCCTTTGCATGCTCTGCAGTGCCCTCTGTCTCGATGACGATCTTGCCGTGCCATCCTGCATCGACGACTTCGAGACCTTCATCGGAGATGATGGCTCCAGGGACGACGTTGATGACTGCACGGTAGAGCCACTTTGAGATCCTGTAGCGTGCGCCCTGGGGGGAGAACGTTTCCACCTGATCCTGGACCAGTCGCATAGTGCTGACGATCTGATCACGCCACGGAAGCACGTCCAAATAGATCACCGGTTGACTGGCATCACTGGCACGTACGATGTTGTGGTAGTAACTCGGCGCAAAACTGAAAGCGTTCAGCCAGCTGGGGAGATGTCCACCACGATCGAACATAAAGCTCAAATCGCGCAAGTACCGACCATCAAAGATGTACTTTCCTTCATTCCGCTCGTCCCCCACCGCACAGTCCCACACCACATCACCTTTCTGGAGATGTGGCCAGACACCAGCGATGAACAGCTCGCGTTCGCATCGTGCCAGCTCCGTGTCTGAAAGCCAGCCACCGGCTTCAGTGGACGGCACCCAGGCGCGGAAAAAGCCTGCTCGGCCGGGTTTCCACGGGCTCGAAATACCCTGGCTGCTGCTACCACTCGGAATGTGGAGATGCGGCTGCATGCGCAGTCGTGTAAGCACCCGGTTGTACGCCCTCGTGGTAGCGCGAGCGAGTCGAGGATAGCGAGGATCCATCTTGTGAGGTGCTCTTGCATACTCTGCTCCGACCAGTGCATACTCGGGCAACAGGTCAAAGCTGAGTAGGAACGCCTCGCAATCGCTGAAGCTGAGCGGAAGCGGATCTTTCTCCACCGCCTTGCCATCGAGAATCGTGTTTGGCTTCCAGGCTTCATAGCCGATAGGAGCAAGAAATTGGTTGAGGACGATTTCACGGCCCGCGAGTTGGCCCAGAGCGAAGCGGATGGACTGGGAGGTTTGACGCAGAGCCTTGACGTCGGCATAGTCGAGGTGGCTGATGAGGCGGGCGATGACGTCGGGGGTTGTCGCGGACCAGATGAGCTCGCCGAGGTCGCTGTACATCACCTCGTCAAAGTCTTGGGCAGCGTCCGCAGCTTCAGTGGTTTCATCATCCTGTGCAGTGGATTTGGATTTGGGCACGCGGACGTAGCGTCGGTGATCGATGGTAAGCGAAGGATCAGCAAGACCATGTGCGCACCATCCTTTTCCATAGGTGATTCCACCCTCGCGGTACGGGCCATTTGGCTGGACGATCTGGTCATCGCGTCCCACTTCCTCATCGTCGTCATCGCCATCTTCTTCCTCGGTGGCAGCAAAGGTGGCGGTGAGGAGCGAGGTGGAAGGCGTGATTCCTGTCTCTGCTGTCGATGTTGCTGTTGGAGCGCGTCTTGCACCCATCTTGACAGCATTTCGGAAGCGGTCCGACTTGTAAGGAGCAATCTTCTCCACCGGCGCGGCAGCAGTCGGGGTGACCTCGCCATTGGTCCCCGCGGCAAACTTGACCTGTCCGTGGCCACCGTTGGAGCTTGATTTCCTACCGAGATCCGAACCAGCAGAAGGAGGGGCCATCATCGACATGGCTTTCTCGTCGGCCGGGGTGACGGGCATGTCTGAGCTGCCATCTGTGCTCGAAGGCGCGTCCAGGTTGGATGTAGACCTCGCCATGGAGCCAGTGGTCGCACTTTTGGCCTCGCCATCCTCCGCGTCCTCCTCGACAGAGGCATCGACAAACACCTCCGACTGGGCATCAGAAGCATTGTCGTGGAAGGCATCATCGTCATCTTCGTCCTCGGACTGCTGAGCATCGGGGTCGATCTCTCCAGCTGGGAAACCTGCCGCAAGCGCACGCTGAGCTCGTCGGTCCTCGCGTCGTCCAGCTCGTCGAGCTGCACGATCCTCTTCCTCGACCTGACGCTTGGCCTCGACGAGTTGACGTTCCTTCTCGAGCACCGCATCGCGCTCAGCTTTGATCGCTGCTTCCTTGGCCAGTCGCTCATCCTCGATGGCTTTCTCCTTGGCAAGACGTTCGGCTTCGATTGCTGCGAGTCGCTCTTGCTCTTTTCGCTTCGCCTCCTCCTCTTTCCGCCTGACCTCCTCCTCGGCTTTTCGGATCGCCTCTTCTTCCTCGCGTTTACGTCGCTCTTCCTGTTGCTGCTTCCTGCGAACTCGTCGCTCTTCAGCTTCCTTCTCTTTGCGAAGGCGCTCCTCCTCGGCCGCTTTCTCAGCCTGAATTCGCCTCCTCTGGGCCTCCTCTTGCTGCCTTTGTCTGCGTTCAGCTTCCTGTTTCTCCGCCTGTTCACGTGCGAGGCGACGAGCCTCGCGATCTGCCTGTTTCCGAAGCTCGGCCTGTTGCTCCCTCTCCATTGCTTCAGCTGCAAGGCGGTCACGCTCGGCACGCTTTCGTGCACGTCGCTCTTCATCCTCCTTTGCTTGTTGACGACGGTACACTTCGAGCCGGTCCGCTTCCATCTGCATCTCGCGTTTGCGCTCCCATTCGCGGGCTTCGAGGTCGTCCTCGTCGGCGGTGTGGAATCCATCACCGTCGTCGGTGGAGCGGCGGCGGTTGCGGGGTCGTTGAGGGCTAGAGGTGCTACCTACTGCTTTGTAGGGAATGTCTGCAAGTTGCGGTCGAGAGGGATGTCTGCGCTCGTCTGATCCTCGGCTGGTGGCTCCGTTGGAGCGAGTGCGAGAGCGAGGTTCAGGATCGTTGTATGGCGAGGATGTACGGCGTGATGGGCCAGAAGGAGCGTTCAGATGATGGTGACTGGAAGAAGGTAGAGCGGGGGTAGGAGGAGGGGCATCCTTCCACTCGATCTCTCCACGAGCATTGCGAATGGTTGCTCGCTCGTTGCTCTTTGTGCGTGTGCTGCGTTTGGTGTGGGCTGTGTGAATGCTTGCATTGCTATCCTTGACCGCTTTCTTCGGTGTCCTGCCTGAGGCTGAGGAGTAGGCGAACAAGCTCGGCTCGACGGGAGGTCCGTCTGCTGGCGAAGAAGGGAAAGCGAGGCCCGAAGCAGAAGTGTGAATCGAGGCGCTCGAGTTGAGCGTGTTGCCTAACAAGGGACCGCTGATCGGCAGACCTGAAGATGCTGGCTTAGCAGGGTTGGCACGCTTTGCAGATTCGAGAATGGTAGACACGGAGGATTTGCCAGGCGCTTTGGATGCTGCTGGAGCTCTTGTCTTGTGTACAGACGGATGCGGTGGATAGTGACGGTCCATCATATTGGTATCTTGCTGTTCAGCAGTGGGCTGCGAGGGTGCAGATGGAAGTGGAGACTGGGGCGCAGCAGCGGGTATCGGGTTGTGTTGGTGCTGCGAGGTGTGCACAGGTTGGGGTGAGTGCGGAGGAGAACGGGGTGGGAGTAGTTTGTTGATATCGTCGTTCCTCACAGCTCTGATCGAGTCGTTGTCATGACTGTGACGGGGAAGATCCTTGTCACTGTTTGCGTTTGTGGTTCCTTGATCGATGGCACTCGACTGATTGGAATCGAGACGGCGAAAGCTGGGATGATCTCTAGCTGCCGAAGCTAGAGCGAACGAAGAGGATGGGGGCGACGAGGGAGGGTATGATGTGGGTATGTTCCTGGTCAAGATCGAAGCTGTAGTGGTGGTGATGTTGGGAGAAGAAGGGGAAGATCGATGATGGTCTACGGTGGAATTGGAGGTGTTGAAAGTGGATTGGTGAGGCGGATCGACAGTGTTGTTGTTGAATTCTTGGCGAGGTGTGCTGCTAGACAAGGCAAGCCGAGGCGAGGTCGAAGTGAAATCGGTAGAAATGTAATTATTCTTAGCAACTGCACCGCTAAAAACGGGAGGATTTTCCATGTTTTTCTGGCGGATCGACGCATGTTTTGCCCCGCTGTCACTGTCAGCCAGGCTATAATTTTTATTGTTGTTTTGGTGGTTGTTGTTGTTGCTGCTGCTGCTACCATTGGAAGCGTTAAAAGTGCTGCCAGTCGTGGGACGGGATCCTCCTGTCTTTTCTCCAATGTCTGATCCGTTGAAATCATCATCCATCATGAAATGATCCAACCCTAATCCAGAGAATCTGGCAATCCCACCCATGCCACCACCGACGCTGCTGCCATTGGAGCTACCAGAGAGCGCAGGAAGCCTAGGTACCGCGACGGCGACACGCGGCTCGGGCTTGGCATCTTCCGGTCGCACCTGGTTAGAGGACGCTTTGCGCCTCAGTCGGAAGGCTGCTTTCATCGTCCACTTGCTCTCTTTGTCGCTTTACCAAAGGTGTGTGGGCGGTAGCGTGCTTGGATCGCTATACCGAGACAGTGATGCTGAATGGAGCTTGTCTCTCTTGATTGTTTGTGTGGCTGGATGTCGCGTGCTGAATGGATGTGATGCGCTAGTATGGCTTGCAGAGAACAGGGGACGGGATCTGTGCGTCTGCAGCTGTCAATAGTGTGCGCCACTAAAACCAATTCTGTCCTTGTATGCTGCCAACACTCGATGATTCTTCGATGCTGATCAGGTGAAAGATGGTGTAAAGATGGGAAGATGATGGTAGTGATCATACATCGGCGAGCGACTGAGCAACTCCTGTATTTGGACGTCTGCAGGGTCTCGATCTTGATCACATTGCACAGCGGGAGGAGGGTTAGCCAAGAAGAACAACTTTGATCCTCACAACCCCACTTCATCTTGCACACAGGTGATGAACCCAGATGAACCGTTCACTTGGCAAGCAAGAGGGTGGCACAACGCACAGCCTGTGGGGGTTCGATACAGTCGCCACCCACTAAGTTAACAAGCTTGTGTACTGTACTGTACTGTAGGCTAGCTGCAAGTGACATTGCAGCAAACCATGAGTCGACTCGGAAACGGTGGTATTCTGCAGGGCAACGCTCAGCTGCGGACTTTTTTTCTGTATGTGTGCAGCCTCACGATCGAGACTCACAATTCGCCCCGCACCTCTTGCTCGCCAATCGAGACTGTTGAGGATGATCAACAGCGCGCATGCACTGGGAATCTTCTGTGCATGCCCAGACAAAGCTGCCACTTTACCCGTCACGAAAACACGCCCAAACAAGGCGGGTTTTGCTTTTTCACGCTAACTCACTCTAACTTGACTCTTGTTTTTTTATATGTGACGGATCGACGGGACACTTCGCTAATTTACCCCGCTTTCTACTTGCCTTGTCACGCTTTTCAAGCTGTCTTCGACGCTGACAACACACAGGACGCACAACAGGCTCTGGCTTCCCATGTCGAGCATGCGATATTCTCCTAGCTTGGTTACACATCGAATGCGATCAAGTGCTCAGACCTAGCGTACAAACTCTAACTCTAATTCACCATCACAGAGTAGCTTCTACTCTCGTACGTTTCGATTCTGCTCCTCGACCATCAAGCAGAACTCTCCTTTCTCGAGCTGGAGCATTTGCTGCCCAGCACTAGAGCCTCATCGCAGTCCACGATGATCGGTACTTTGTGTCGCATGAACATGACCGTAAGCCCTGCCCGGTACAGGCACGAAACCGTCCTCTTGAGCATAATCCTTGAGTGGCTCGTTCGATCCACCTCGCGAGAGCTTTCCGTTGCGCCACTGAGTCTCTTCCCTGAGCAACAGCAGCGAGAGTATGCACGATCTAAGCATCAGTTTCCGAGTCCAGGTTTCGATGTGGCTTCATCCATGACCGATATACATCATCTAGCCAAGTTCTTTTGGACGCTCAATTTCCCTGCCTCTTTTTTTTTGTTCGCCATTTTTATTTTTATCTTATTTTTCCATCGCTACCATTCTTCACATGCAAACACAACCATTTCCTTGAATTGATTTCAAAGCTTGCTTCATGGAGCACTTTTTGATTCCGGTAACTGATCTTGCTAATGAAACACTGAACTTGTCTAGAGTACGAGATAGAAACATGAGATGCTGCGAGTGTATACTATGTATATGCTAAAATGCTGAATAAAGTATAGGGCTTTTCTTTTAGGCCATGGTCCTCTCGGACGAAGATGTTGGTGCAGGGACCATCTTCTTGCTGTGAGCGTCGTTGGTCTGCTGCTTCTTCTCGCTGTCGGCAAATTCGGCGGGGTTGGAGTCACCATCGACAGCCTGCTGCTCTTCGTCGACAATCTTTGAAGCGTCCACCTCCTTGCGGCGGAAGTAGACGCGCTTGCCCCACTTGTACGCCTCGATACCGCCCATGAAGAGCAGACCGCAGACAAAGATGACGCCCCACTCCCAGCTGATGCCCTTGTGCAGGAAGACGACATCGTTGAGGCCAGGGATGTAGAGGATCGGGAAGACACTGAAGAAGCCGATAACGACGCAGAAGAAGAGGAACTTGTTCTTGCCATACGTGTCTTTGAACCACTGGTTGTACCAGTGGCCGTCGTCGTGCATGTTGAAGAAGCTGCGTCGCATGTCAACCACCTCCCAAGCAAGAAGCAACGAGAACCAGGTCATGACGGCGAAAGTAGAAGCGCGCGCGCGGAAGACGAGGTCGCAGCTGTCATTGTAGCTCGAGTTGCACATGTCACCCAGGTTGCCGTCGCCCCATCCGAATTCGATCAGAGTGAAGGTGGCCAAGCAGAGCGCTGCCATCCAGAAACCGTACACGGTAAGATCGATGAGCATCTCGGGCGTGAAGATGCCCCACTTGTTCGAGCGAGGCTTCCTCTTCATCACGTCGACAGAAGCCTTCTCCATACCGAGACCCATGGCGGGAAGACCCGAAGTGACCATGATGATGTACAGAATCTCGACCGGCGAGAGCGGGAAGACCGAGAGACCAGTGTCGTCCTTGAATGCCAATCCGATGAGAAGAACCGATGCCTGAGCCACGTTCTGGGCCAACAGGTGGCAGACAAACTTTGAGATGTTGTCAGCCATGCGTCGTCCCTCCTCGATGGCGTTTCCGATCGAAGCAAAGTTGTCGTCCGTGAGCACAATGTCTGATGCGTCCTTGGCGACGTCCGATCCGTTCATACCCATCGCAATACCGACATCCGACATCTTGAGCGAAGGAGAGTCGTTGACACCGTCACCGGTCATGGCGCAGAATTTGCCGCGGCGGTGAAGTGCCTCAATCATCCTAACCTTGGTCTGAGGAGCACATCGGGCAATCACGAGGGGCAGCTGAGGGAGAGCATCAATCTCGGCCTCAGAGAGCTTGTCGAACTGGGCGGCGGTCATCACCATGGTGTCGAGTTCGGACTTGGAATACTTGGTCGTGTTGCGGGGAACAATGCCGACGTCCAGAGCGATCGCCTTGGCAGTGCCGGGGTGGTCACCAGTGAGCATGCGAACAGTGATACCAGCTTCCTTGCACTTGCGAACGGCACCCGCAGTTTCGGGACGGGGAGGGTCGTAAAGGCCAACGAGGCCGAGGAAGGTCATATCCGATTCGATGTCAGCACGGTCAACCTCCTCAGCGAGATCCTTCTCGGCATCCGTAAGCTTGCGGTGGGCGAGGGCGAGCACACGAAGGCCCTGCGAAGCGAGAGCCTCCATATTGTCGAGAACACGCTTCTCAAAGTCCTCGGTGAAATCGATCTTGCCTTCGTTGGTCTGTGCCGTGGTGCACGAGTCGAGCACGCGCTCGACAGCACCCTTCATCATAGCGTAGCCCTCGCCGGTTTCGTTGTTGACGTAGGTGACAGCCATGCGCTTGACAGAGCTGTCGAAGGGGTATTCGGCAATCTGCGCCCACTTGGCAGCGGTGCGGTCCTTCTCGGTAACTTCCTTGTCGGCATCGGAACCCTTGGTGAGCTTCATGCGGCCCCAGGCGAATCGGGTGACAAATGTCTGAATGGCGCACTCGGTAGGGTCGCCGTGGGCGGTCCAGGCGTGAGTCTCCTTGTCCTTGAAAACGGTGGCGAGGTTGCAGAGAGAAGCGACGTTCATAAAGTCCTCGAGGCGATCGTTGCCCTTGACCTTGTCGGATTTGCCTGAGCGGGCAACCACCTCGCCGTCGCCAGCGTCGCCGGTCGACTTGGCATCGCGGGGCTCGATGTCGTTGACAGAAACCTCTCCAAGGGTAGGGTTGAAGGGCTCGTTAGTCTCTGAGACGCTGTAGGTGCCGGAAGCGGGGACCCATGCCTTGCGAACGACCATCTTTCCCTGAGTGAGGGTTCCGGTCTTGTCGGAGCAAATGTCGTTGATGGATCCGAGGGCCTCGAGCGAGTCGAGTTTTCGGACGATTACGTTCCTCTTGACCATGGCCTTGCTGCCCATGGCCATGGTGATGGTGAGGACGGCAGTGAGCGAAGCGGGAATCATCGAGACACCGGTGGCGACGGCGTAAATGATGACCTCGTTATCGGTCCAGTTGTTGGCGAGGAAGACGATGATAGCAAAGAGAACAGCGACGAAGAAAAGACCGACAGCGAGCTGCGAGAGACGTCGCTGGAGCGGTGTGCCCTTGTTGGTGCCAAGGAAGTTGTTGACCTTGTCCCAGACGGTGAGAGCACCGGCCTGGACGTAGCGGTGAGGGCCAGCTTTGCCGAAGGCGTTGCGCTTGACCTCTCGAATCTTCTGAGCCTTGGCGGCACCGCGAAGAGCATCTGCGATCTTGCCGATTTCCGTGTTCATACCGGTGCCAACGACGATACCGGTGGCACGACCCTTGGAGACGGTGGAAGAAGTGAAAGCCATGTTGAGACGGTCACCGACACCGATGTCCTCGGCGGCAGAGTAAACCTGAGTGTGGTCCTTGGCAACGGGGAGCGATTCGCCGGTAAGCAGTGCTTCATCGGTCTCGAAGTTCATCGAGTCGATCAGACGGCAATCAGCGGGGACGGTGTCACCGGCGGAGAGCTCGATGATGTCGCCTGGAACAACCTCGTGGGCAGAGATGGTTTCACCGTCGCCGTTTCGGATGACACGAGCAGTGGGTGAAGCCAGGTCGCGGAGAGCGTTCATGGTCTTTTCAGCCGAGAGCTCTTGGAAGAAACCGACGAAGATGTTGATGGCGACTACACCGGCGAGCACACCACCTTCGATCCACGAGCCAATGCCGAGAGAGACACCCATGGCAAGGATCAGGACCTGTAGAGAGGCAATACGAGAGGAGAGAAAGCGAAAATGAGAGAGGGAGGTCAGTTTGGATGCTCGTAAGCGTAGTGATGTGCTAGAGAGTGAGAACTTACCAAGGTCATGGCGTTTGCAATCTGGTGGAGCATGATCTTCCAAACACTGATCTCATCGCCGCCTTCGAGCTGGTTGGGCCCGTACTGCTGGCGTCGCGATTCGATATCTTTCTTGTTGAGACCATGTTCAGCATCTTCGACGCCGAGAGCGCGGAGCACACTGGTGTAGTGGTGCTGCCATGCTGCCTCGAGCGCCTCTTCAGCTGTGATATCAGGACCCTGGACGGTGTCGCTGCGTGGGAACTTTTCGTCCTTCTTGTTGACCATCTTGGGCAAGAGGGAAGAAAGTGTGAGTTGTTTGTAGAGGTGAAGAGATCAAAGCCGAGTCGCCTATCACAGACAGGTAGGTCGACCAGCAAAAGTGTTTGTGGAAAGTGCGAGTTCGATGAGACTCGGAGCGCCTTCGTTCTTTGCAAAGGTCGAATAGGGGAGGATGTGAGAGGAAGAGTGGAAGAGGGGCGGAGTCAGAGGGATGGTAGCTTGGATAAGCTTTGCTCGTCTTGCTGGATGTTGGAGCTGGCGACGAAGAAGGAAGATGAAGAAGCCGCCGGAGGGTCGAGCTTATATATCTTTCACTTGACGATGATTGCCGTTCACAAGCCAGGGGGACCCTGGAGGACACGGGGGCGTCGGCCTTGACCGAAGGCAATCGACGTCAGATACGCTGCGAAGATCAGGCATCTGTCCAGTGTCTTGGCGGTCCTCTGAGCCTGATCGCGAGCAAACAAGAAGAGGGATGGCCATGCGCGATTCTGGTTCGGAAGGCGTGGCTGCGGAATGCCAAGACTGCGGCTGGCGGCATCATCAACGATAGCTGCATTGTTCTCAAGTTGTGCCTGACAAAGTCAGCAGTTGGCAAAAAGTACTCATAAGGCGAGGGAACGGTGTTCTAGAGTGACGAAGCAGCGGAACAAGAGGAAGCGAGCAGACACCAAAAAAAAGTGAAAGGGTCCGGAAGAGTCGAGGGAACTCTTTAGCGGAGTTGAGGCGTAAGTAACCGAAGCTAGTGGTCTAGTGCGTCATCAGACCAAAGATGGCTAGTGTGTGAGCAGAGAGGTGTAGCCAAGACTTTGTGTCAGGGATACCAACGTATCGAATCACGGCGAATTCTGTGAGGCATGAGCACGAGGCGGCCAGGATGCTTACTGCTGGTGATGATGAGCGTTGCTTGACGTTATCGCCTACAGTACACTTATCTTTTCCGACGTTTGTGGAGAATCCACCGGCATTGGGGATCAAAGGCAGCAGAGCAGTCACATTGGTACATCTTGTATATCAGAATGGGAAAAGGCCAAGCCTAGCTGAATGGTTTGGAATTCATGTCCTTTGCAAACCATTTTGGTGGCAGTCACACTGCTCAAATGCTGTGGTACACTGTGCCAAGAGGCGTGCCAAGACCATCGAGTCTTGTTCTCATCCGGTGCCTTGCTTTACGGATGAGAGTCGACGCGAATCTGACGCAAGTCTTGGCATGTGGAGCAGTTAGGCTTCTCGACTGTTCCAGTGCCGTTTCTCCGCTTGTTTCCTTCCAGTCGGAGAATAAGTTTCGCTCTGCGTCAGCTTAAGGCAACTTGATGATAAACTAGTGTTGCACGTGTGAGCCTAGCAATCCAGTCCAAGTCTTGCGTTAGGTTTGTTGGCGGTGCCGAAGAAAAGCACCACCAAAGTCGACACGTTTCCACCTGACCTGCGGAACGTCGCACGTCATTGCAAGAATGTTTTTGCGACCAAAGATGCCGGCGTAGTGGCCGTGTTGTTTGACCCTCTTTCGCTGAAAACGACCCAATGCGTGGTGGCTCCGAACATAGAAGCCCAGTCCGTGAGCAAGGACGCATGTAAAGATGTGTTCAACGTGATTTATGCACAAACATCTCGTTGGAATCGGTCGTGAGGTGCGTCACCAACCAAGCGTGGATGCCAAGACTTGTACCTTGACCGCACGTGGTATAGCCGAAGCCATCACCTATCCTAGGAGTAAAAAAGCTCGGCACACGGGTCCTTGTCGACGCAAGACCCACTCGCTCGTGGCAAGATGCTACAGATGGGTTGTCGTGCCTGTGTCAGCAGGCCGAAGGCAAATAGAGTCGGCTGGGTGATAAGCTTGTGCAAGTTGCCGCAATGCAGAGGCTTGGCGTGGAAATCGGCCATTCGGCCAATTCCTAATTACTCTGGAAGGCAACGCTGTGCAAGTCGTCGTCCACTGCCTCCGTCCGAACTTCGCTCCGACATCCCCCGTTGCTCCTCGTGACGGTCATCTTGTCACGGCTCAACTCTGTCGTCAGTCACGAAGCGGATCTCAGCAGGTGGTGCAAGATTGATCTGCTGGCAAACGAGAACACGCTTCAGCAGCACTGCCACAGTCGCGTCTTTGGCATGTCAACATTTGCGTTCTATTGCAATAAAAGTTGCGTGTGTAAGAAGGGCCATGTTCTGAAGAGAGCTTGTCTCATGAAGACCGAGGATATCAGTGTCTATTGAGCGAGAAAGAGAAAGAGAGAGAGAGAAAGAGGTCAGCTGCTAGCTCTATGCTGGGTGCGATGAGGCCATCGCTTGCAAGTTGATCCCCAAAAGTGTGTGACTGTGGGGAAGCGTCGGAGATTCATTCCAACCCAACAGAAGAGAGTGGTCACATCGTCCGAGCATGATCCAGTAGCCACGTGGCTTGCTACTCGATGGCCAATGCTGCTGGCGACCGGCGGTCAAGGCCGCGTGTCTTCTTGCGTCGTGCTACTCGGGTCGGGCACGCCTAACAAAGCTAAGAACGGCGCGAAGGATCGAAAGGACTTACGCAAAGAGGCACTCGTCGCCAAACTGACACTCTTCTCCTCTTGAGATGTTGGGACATTGTCGTTGTTTAAGGCGATTGCTGAGTCTCTGTTTATGGCCCATCGAGATGGGTTCGTGTGAGTATACGCAAAAGTCGCCTTGCGTGCAGCCATTCTTGGCGAGATGATGAAAAACGCACGGTCGCGACGCGGTTGACTTGGCTACGCTGTCGTCGCCGGCCACATTGAACGCTTCTGCGCCCTGTTGACGCGTTGGTCAGACGATGTCGCCAGTCCAAAGGGTGGGGTAAGGACGCCGGGCACCGGCATCGAAACCAAGAGTCAAAGAAGCAAGCAAGCAAACATGCACGAATGCACGCAGGTGAGAACCGAGGCAGGGGCATGCCAAGGATCAACAATCAAGTGAATGAGAAAAGTGAAGAGGAGCAGGCGTCAGTGGAAACCAAGTCAAAAGTCGAAAGGAATACAAGCACATCCCCGAGATTCTTGGCATCTCGAGCGGACCAGCTTATCTTTGCACTCACATAGTTCTGCATATCCCGCCTGGCAGTCTCGTAGTTCTTGAAGAGGTAGTCGAGATCGATCGCCCGATGTGCATACTCGCGGTACACATTCGACTTGACTGCAAAGCCGGGCACCTGGACAAGATGGACTTTGCTGTCAAGAAGTTTCGCGCTCTGGATCGTATTGAGCTCTTCCAGATAGCCAAAGTCATCCAGGCCGCCCAGGTAGGCGCGGAAACAGCCTGGGTCGCGGATTGCATCCGCCAAGGCCGCTTTAACACGCAGATCGGCTGCCTGGTCGCCGCGGCCTACATTGACGACGTAGTTGTTGAGATTGCAGTCGCTGAGACCATGGAAGAAGTCAAAGAGGAGCTCTCTGCGAACGATGCGTGTGTTGTTGAGAACGGTGGCGAGCGGATTGAGCGCGCAAAAGACACGAACGCGCAGATCGACCAAATGGGGTCTCAAGTTGTGCTTTTTCGCAATGCGCAGGCGGAGTTCCTCGTAGACGAACTTGCCTCCTTCGTAGCCTTTGTTCAGATGACGTGGGTCAAACAGCAGATTGTCGCCATCGAGAATGACCACGATATATTGGCGTGGGCCCTGTTCTAATGCCCTTTGCAGGAACGACTTTCGTTCCGGTCCATCCTGCATCAAGGCGTACTCTTTGCTCGGGTCCCACACGGTCTTGGAGCGGTACAAGCCAGCAAAGTCATCCGAATCGGCTGACTGCAGGTCCGAGAGTGTCGGCCGTGAATATTTGGGTTCAGGGTCTTGCAAAGTCCCGGCTTGGGAAGCTGAGGCTGCCAATTCGGTCGAGGCACTCGTCTCTTCGTCGTTTGGCAGCTCAGGATCCTGATACGAAGCATTTTCAGAATGAGCTACTTCTAGAGACAATTCTGGTTTCACTTCGTTCAGAGTAGAGACTGGCCTGGTCCCAGTCTTCCTGGAGAAAAAGGCACGCAGCTGGTCCTGTGCTGCGGCTAGAGCGTCCTCTTTTGGTTCTTCCGCAGCAGTCGCTTGTTCGGTAACTACGCTAGTTGACTCGTCCCCAATTGAAGAATTATCCGCATCCGACAATCCTTTCTGTGGAGGTGCTTTCCATCTTGAAGCCGAGCTCTGTGCGGATCCGTTGACGGTGCGAGGCGTTTTGGTCGAAGCTAGGCCACCAGACTTGGAAGGCTTGTTCCGGATGTCTGATGCATGCGTTATGCTGTGTTTGGAGTGGTTGGACTCTTTCTGCTTCCCTTTGTAGGAAGGAGGATGACTCGTCTGTTCTTGCTCTTGGATGGCACCTCGAAACTGTCGTGAAGATCGGCCCTTGGCGAATTTGGAGGACGGACCGGGAGAGATGCTGCTGCTTCGCTTATCGCTGGTACTGGCCTTGCTGCTAGGACCTGATCTATCTTGTGTCTTGCGCTCCCAATTCCAAGATGTTTCCGAGACCGTTGAGGCGGTTCGTGTGTATCGGTGCCTGTGGAACAACGCCGCTGGACTGATGACTGAACTGCTCGGTGCGGCCCGACCTGCAGCGAATGCCCTCACTGCTCTCGAAGACGAGGCAATCCACATCTTCGCCTCTGAGCTGCGATACACAGCTGCGTGTGCTACTCTTCCGACCGGCAGAGGCAATACAACAGAGATAGTAGACAAGGAAGGAATAGTACAACCATATCCTGCGGCGAAAAGCCAGTTTTTGCCGTTCCTCTTTCTTCTCAGGCCCAAGTGGAGAAAAAAGGCCGAAATCCGAGCTGTTTTGGTGTTGGACCCTGAAGGCTCAGCCAAATCAACACAAACATATGCAGCCTTCCTCGGACTGCATACTTTCACCACCTTCCCACCCTCCTCGACAACTTGTATATCACGAAGGGACAAGATGTCAGAACAGTAGAGCTGAAGAGCGTCATGCTACCGTTAGCCTTTTAACGCCATCACCAGCACCATGGATAAGGGCAAAGCGAGGCAGCTCGACATCGACCACAACGTCGTTCCCGCACGCGATCGACTAGAAGACTCACCCCTCACCTACAACCAACTCGTCTCTGGCATCATCGACTTTCTCGAGGTCGCTTTCCACACTATTCTATGCATGCGCTCAGTGTACCCGTATGATGTCTTTGCCAGACGCAAAAAGTACAACCATCCCTGCTATCAATCTCGCCATCCGGGTCTCAATGAGTACATTTCGCGCGTCCTCACCGCTCTCCGTAGCGAGATCGAAAAGAGTACTGTCAGCAAGGCCATCCTTGTCATTCGACCAAATGTCGTAGTCGATCCGACTAACGGTGTGTCGGGAAGCGGGTCCTCAGCTGGGATGGATTCGAGCAATGGGAGTTCCAACCCTGCGGATGCGTACGAACGCTTTGTTTTCAGCTTGGACTATATCCTACCATCAACACTGATAGACCCGCGCGATAGAGATCTAGCGATATCAAGCAACGTGACGAGCGATGAGCTCGAGCTCATCTTCCGAGGCTTCATGCAGAAGCTCATGGTTGTTGATGGCATCCTGTACGACATGCCACCATCGGCAGGTGGAAAGAGCAACGATGGCGATGGAACATCATCGACGGAGCTCACCTTTGCCGTGGTACTCGAGATGGCCGACGAAGACGCTTCACCAACTGGCAAAGACCGGAACGAACCGAATACCGGGGACTGGATTCCTGCAGATGCTGAAAACCTCGGCCGCACACACAGACCTCAGAACCACTCTTCCAGCCACGGACACGCCGCTGACCCAGCTCCCAAAATCCGACCCATCAAAACCCTCGACTCTGGCATCATCAATCTTATGCTCTATGTCGAAGAAGACATTTATGCCAAATCTGGTCATTCTCATGCCTCAAATCCATCTCCTTCGAAACAAGCGCCGGTCCGACCTACTTCAGCTCAACCGCTTCGCAAGCCCAATGGAGTCGAAGACGAGCTATTATTGTCGAAAGCCACCCAAATCGACGTTTCTACATCCACTGTAGCGGCGGGAGGCAACGCTAGAGAGATCAAGAACCGAGCACGTCGCCTGGATGCCGAACGGGATTTGGATCAACCAGCACTGGCCGAGGCAGATGCCGAACCGGATATCGCCCATGCCAAAAGCAAACGCAAACGCGCCCGCATGGTACTCGGCGAAACAAGGGCGGCCGAGTCCGATTCCGAGTCGTCTTCCTCGGCACCCAGCTCGCCCAGCGGGAGTAGTCAGAGTGTGAGGGATGACTTTGGTGCGAATCTCAGTGGCGGATATTAGCATTTCACACATACTTTATCCTTACAGCTATGGTTTTTTTTTTGTTTATCGTTGTACTCTTGCTTGATTTATATAATACATTGCGTCTCATTCTATGCTGTCGGTGGGGTCGGTCGATGTCGATGACTGAGAAGCAACTCGTTGACCCTCAGTAGGAAAGCTCTATTGGGCGCAGCGCGCGGATTGGCACTGACGAGCCATTGAAGTCTTCTCTTTGTCGTATCTTTGCTGATGTCATCTCTGTGTTTCTCCAGTTCCAACTGTTGCTCGATTAGCTTGCGTTGGTCTGTGAAACATGTTGCTAGGATGGCGACGACAAGGCTGCCGGATAGATCTTTGCCGTCCTGACAGCAGACCAAGATCTTTCGCCTCTTTTCGGATGGTGATGATGGAGTGGAGAGGATGCGGTGGGCGAGAGTCACAGCTGGAGGATAGGCTGTACGAATGGCGGAGAGGCCTTTCTTGCTTGGTGACATGTGAATTGGGTATATTCTAGCTCTTTGCGATGCTGAGGTGAGGTCGAGGGAGGCTAGCTTTTCCTGCAAGTCCGCAGAGTCGGTAGAAGGCGGCGAGAGGGATATGAAGTGAATGATCAGATCAAACCCATCCCTCTCTTCTGTGGTGAAGACATGATCAGCTCCTCGAGAAGCAATGTAAACGCCTGTCTCACCCACTTCCACATCTCCCTTTGCACCAACCCCTGACTCTGCGGTGGACTGGACTGCAAGAGGGGTGAACCAGTGGTCTCCGTTGTCGCCTCCTTCGGCAACAAGCTTATCGACGAATGCTTCGAGCAAGTCTTTCTCGCAGGCGAGCAACTGGGCTTGATATTTCCAAAACACGTCTGGGGTCAGACCACGAGCCCAGTTCTCGTGATCATCGCCTGCGCCCTGCACGTACACATATCCTTCGTCTTTCCGCTGTGGAGTTTCGCTGTTGGTGGATGCGGAAGAGAGATCGGCGGAGTCCAAGACGAATTTTGAAGCGGATACTAGCACTATTGGAGTGTATTCTCTTTCGCTCGAATCTTTTAGCGAATCCGGGAGGCAAAAGAGGTCTGTTTGCGGAGTAACAAAGACCGGTCGCAACGGCTTTTCCAGCTTCGGCACTGGCAAGTCAGAGTCGAGCAACGAGGATACAAAGCCATTGATCCGCGCTTCGATCTGATCGTGTTCCGTTGGGGGGATCATCCATTCCGGCGTCACCAATTGCTCTTCTTCGTCCTTGACTGGCGTGCCATACTTTCGCCCCGACGCCCTGTTCAAAACAGCACACCATATAGGTACGGTCTTACTTAGCGCATCTGGCATACTCTTCCCCCGTCTAGTGGAATCAACTATCACCGCTCCACCTGCTCCTACGATTTGTGGCAGGAGATGCAGGTTGGACCGTTTCAAGCTGAAACTCCATTGATGCGTATGACCATCCGTAGACTTGAAGTAAGAGACCGCGGATGTGATCGTCGGATCAGTGTACCATGCTCCGCAGCGCAAATTGGCGGTAAAGAGGAGATCGGGGAAGAGGGTGTGGATGCGATGGATGAAGTGAGCGTCGTGAGAGATCGAATGGAGCTTGTTGTAGATATGCCGAGATTCTCGTTTAATGTGGTCGCTGTGAGTCCATGATGTGCGAAGAGTGGTGGACAACGAGGTATCCGGGGGTTCTGTGGGGGTCATGTCGACATCCTTATACCGGAGTGTCCCAAGATGATGAAAAGATGATGAAAAGGAATAGGAATAGGAGGTCGAGGTAGAAAGAGTTTGTATGGACGGATTCGAAGAAGCACAAAAAAGTGAGAAGACCCTGAACGGAAATTTCATGTCAATGCGAGTTTGGTACGGCGCGGTGATGCTCTGCTGCATACAGCACAGACATCGCATCCCCGAGTAAGTGCAAGTAATACTCCCTGGATAGCTTGGCCGCTGTGCATGGTCGAGCATTGGAACAGCATCGAACTCAGCCTTGCCGGCTGCTACATTGTGCTTTTCCGTGGGGCTGCGTTATGCTATGCAGTTGGTTCACTAGGGCGGATTCTACTCGTTTGTCCGTCTCACTCGAGACAGACTCGCTCTTCCGCAGTTATGTGACATCGTGTTTCAAGACTCTGATCCAATGGACTTGTCATGGGCTTTCTCACTCTCAGGGCCACCTACAAGCATCCAGAGTCACGCAAATAGCTGCACAATCGGCGAATACGACTGGTAAGATATATGAAATGTTCTTTATTCCTCGGAGAAGGGCTACCTTTTAATATTGGGCAGTTTAGAGCTTGGCCGAGTCCTTGAACTCGCCGATCTGGAGATCGGCACCGACCTTCTCGAGGACCTTCTCGCCGTGGTAGGTCCAGAAGGCCTCGGTGGCGTCCTTGCCGCAGTTCTTGAGGAGGATCTTCTTTCCGCCTGGGTGCTGTTTGCGCGCACCAATACACCATGCAACGCAAGCGTGGAATGAATGGGTGGAGAGGAACAGTGTGAGTACAATGGAGGCCTGTGAGATGAGTTTGGATGTAGTGTGAGAGCGAGGTGAAACTTACGTCGTCAAGGAAGCCGGTAACGTCGTAGACCTTGCCATCGACGACGACCCAAGCCGAGTCCTCTGTAGCAGCGTTTCGGCCAAACAAGAAGATTCGTACGCATGTTTCACGCATCGCAGCGAGAAAGATAGAATTGAAGGTTACAGTCAGCACGCTGAGTTTCTCGTGTGCTTTACGTGCAATCGAGAGACGGTGGCAACTCACCAGACTTGTGGTTCTTAAGCTCGTTGAGGTCGACCTGCTTGCCCATTTTGAATGTGTTTTCTTGCTTGTGAATCGGGTTAAAATGGAGGATCAGAGTGCAGAGGAGTACCAATCCAAAAGCGATACGGAGCGGATGCGGTGCAATGGTGATGAATGATGGTGGTAGTAGTGATCAAATCAGATGTGAACGTTGCTTGTGTACTGTTACACACCAAGGCGGGGTTGTGGGGATCGAGCAGCGTTCCGGTTGTGCGCGCTAAGCCGTTAGCCGGAGTTGAATGTGAGAGAGTGCGGAAATGCATGGAATTCCAAGAGGAGCCAAAATTGGATTTCTAAACATCCCATCTGCGATTGGTGCACTCACACTTCACACCGCAACAGGCGCGAGTCTCAGTGCCTGCACAGATAAGATGTTAGTGCGCCGTCTCGGCCGAAATGCGATTGGCTGTCAACACTACCGAGCACTTCGCAGACATCTTGACTAACTTGCAAGACGACATCTTCAGCCATGCAGATATCGCTTGGTCAGGAGCGCAAAGTACTGGATGAAGTTTTGCAGGTCATTGCTGGGAGTCTAAGTGTACGCGCAAAAGTGTTAAACCAGCCAGCTGGATAGGAAATGGGTCTTCCTCGTTTCGAGAGAAACACAGTGAGCAGGGACATGTGGTATCTATGAGCTTCTAGAATCTATTGTCATTCTAAGAGAAGGTTCTGAAAGGATATAGCCATGTGTCTATCAAGCAGGCGCGACAATGCCCCACCTCCAGATCCACTCTCCGGCCTCCTCGACCATCTCCTCGGTCACTTCGTGACCTACGCCTGGTCTACGGTGAATCTTAAGTCCCTCCATCTCGCCTCTGGCTCCAGCCGCCTCACCCACCACGAGCCCCTTCAAAAAGTCCTCATTCCAGTCCCACAGCACCAACTTATCATTGGCACCACTCAGCACACAGATCTTCTTTCCCCAGAACGGATTCCTCCGGGCATCAAAGCTGTCGTAGGCGGTACGAGCAGGGTCGATCTTGTCGACGAGCGCCTTGAGGCTTGCGGGCACGTAAGGTGGAGCGTTGGCGACGAATGAAGTCCTCGTGCGGGAGGCTAGCAACCTGGAGTAGTCGGGCATGCCGATGAACGGAACTCCAATCTTGATGCGCGGGTCGTTGGCCAATACGTGCCATGTCGAGTGTCCACCCAGTGACTTTCCGGTAATGACCCATTCAGCAACCGTGCGCTCGTCATGCGGGAAGAGATAGGCGCTGAGGAAGTCGACGAGGAAAGAAGCGTCACGGGCATCGCCAACAATCATACCGTACAGGTCCATGGCGTGGCGGGTGTTACCCTGCTTCCAAGCCCTTTGACCTTCAGGATTGGTCGTTCGGTCGCCGTGATTGCGTGCGTCGAAGGTGACGATGAGATGATCGCGCTGAATCGAGGAGGTGGCTACCATGCCTTCGTTCTGTTGGACTTGGTAGTCTTCTTTATCACGTGCGATACGGTCGTAGAGCTGACGTGCAATCTTCTCCTCGTTATCGGCTGATCCACCACGGCCATGCATATGAATCACGACGCAGACGGGGGGAGGCGGCGGTGCACTGGCACGAGATGGAGCGGGAGTCAGCTCGTCCAGTCCAAACACGTTGACGGGTAGACCGGCGATATCGACGATCGACTTGGAAATGTCGTTGCCATACTTGAAAGATCCAGGTGAGACGGGTGTTTCATCGTGCTTGTCTTGGCCGTATGGTGGCCGAGATGAACCGCGCCTGTCCACGTTAGGCTGCGCAGATGAAGAAGGTCCCGCAGAGCTGGACGCTTGCTGCTCCTGCTCCTTCTTGGCTTGCTTCTTTTTCTTTCCTAGGCCGAGAACCATCACTGAAGATTCTATGGAGGAAGCACCTTTGGGGTTGTCGTAGTAGAACGGTGGAGCTGGCGATGACTAGATGCTTGCGCAATTTGAGCTTTAGGGGAGCAAGGGTGGAGGAGGCCCAAGAGTTCGGTGTTGTCTTTTCGCCGAGTCCAACGCGTATGCTTCTGTCCGAATGCCGAGCCCAAGTGACGCCGAGACTGTTTTTGTTTTCTCGAGAATGTTAGAGACAACCAAAAAGGCGAAAAGTGGAGATTTGCGGTGCAGCTGTGATGCAGCGTGCTCCTGGCAAAACATGCAAATGCGGACGAAACAAAGCTCGAGCTCGACGCACGTTCCAGTTTTCATCAATTTCCCGTTTGAGGCTGTTTTGGCTGCAGCTCGACGTGGTCCAGAATTCCAAAAAAAAAAAAAAAAAGTCACCAAAAGGAAACAAGTCGCGACTTCTCCTGTGGCTTCCCCACGTCACCCTCGTACTTTCAACATCGTTCTTGTCTTCTTCCTTCCTTTCGCCATCCATCCATCCATCCATCCATCCCTCCATCCCTCCATCCCTCCATCCCTCTCTTCTCCGTTTTATCCTTCAAGGACAAAGGAAACGGAACAGGATACACGACATCGAGCTTCAGACCAAGATATCCGGACTTCTGAACACCATCGCAAAGACCCGCGGCCTGAAACGCTAAGCTCTTATCTCCGCCAAAAACTTTAAAAATGGGCAAAGGCTCCTTCCTGCCCGTTCTGGGTCTCGCGCTCGCCGGTCTGCTCGCTGGTGTAGCCACCGAGTATACCGCCTTCTTCCTCTCCGAAGACAAGTCCATTCGTGCCCTAGCTGCTTCGTGCAAGCTTCCATCGCGTCACAAACTCAAGACTGACGTCACCCACGGCGCCGTGCCCTTGCTCGACAACACCCTTTGCACCACCATGGGCTTCTTCCGACGCAGCACAGAGAAGCGACTCAATGTTGGCCTGTTTGCCATCATGATCTCCTGCACTCTCCCCCTCTCCTACCGTCTCTGCTTCCAGGCTGTCTCGCCCAACCGCAAGTCGGCACTCAACGCGGGAGTCTTCCTCGTCTTCCTCAACACGGTTGGTGCTGCGGCTGGTCTCGGTCCCTGGTCTTGCTTCTTCTTCTCGCTGGTCTATCTTCCTGCTCTCTACAGCGCCATGAAGAGCTCGAAGGCCTCAGTGCTCCCCGTGCCAACGCCCGCCTCGAATATCTACGCTGCCAACCTGCTCCACGTGGGTGTTGGCCTCACCGCAGCCATTGCTGTATTCGCCGACGTTTCCGGTGCGCTGTGGAACCACGCCGCGCTCATGGTTCAGTTCGCTGGTCTCGCCTACCTTCCCATCGCATGGGTCAGCTTCCGTACCCCCAAAGTCAACGACGAATCCACCTCGCGCTCCGTCATTCGCCGCTACAACGCCGAGGGTGTCAGCTACGCCTTTGAACGCACCTGGTCGTACTACCGCAAGATGGCCGCCATCTCCGCTTTCACCTACTGGTATGGTCTCAACCGTGTCGGCCGCGGCTACTGGCTGCAGGGCGAAACTTTTGACGCCGTCTCCATGTTCTGGATTGGCGACATCCTCGGCGCTGCTTTCGCTACGATCCTTTTGGTTATCGCAGAGAGGCTCACAATCAGGAACAAGGCCCCCGTCCATCCCGTCACCGGAGAGGCAAGGTCGCCTCTCGACGTAGAATGCGACAAGGCCATCGTCAAGGCTCCTGCCGGCTCGCCCTGGTTGGAAAAGACAACCACCGGTCTCATCCTCGCTACGCTCGTGGGTGGCCCCGGTTTTGCAGCAAGCATGTGGTGGTGCAGCGGCGAGGAGGAGCTCGGTTGGAAGGCGAGGAAATCGTGGCGGGAGACTGTTGCCGTTGATGGCAAGAAGGCAAAGTAATACAGGGCTGACGCAAGTCGGAATCTTCTTTCGTACACCCAAAAGTCTTCGGAGCAAGATCCATAGCTCACCGCTTTTCGTGCGACCTCTTTTTACTTGTTCATAGCTGTGTTTCAAATCTTACCTGGTCCTATCTCATTGTTGCCATAATCTTGTCAGGAGAGCTGAGCTTTGTGGTTCTGAAGTAGAAATGGTCGGATTGAGCATGTCGTATGTCGAAGGGAGGTAAAGCTGATGTGGAAAATTTGGAAGAACGTGAAAAGCCTAAAAAAGATGCCTTTTTGGACAGCTGGGCTCCGCTCGGACCGCCTTTCTTGTCTTCCTTCGTCTCCTCCTTGTATGCTTCTCCCGGACCACCATCCGCTACGCATCTCTGCTCCGATGTCTTGAACGACGCATACAACAGAAGTAGGACAGGTGCTCCTCTTCTTGTCACTT
This sequence comes from Ustilago trichophora, assembly GCA_900323505.1. Lineage (NCBI taxonomy): Eukaryota > Fungi > Basidiomycota > Ustilaginomycetes > Ustilaginales > Ustilaginaceae > Ustilago > Ustilago trichophora. The sequence continues at coordinate 1,455,596 of OOIN01000003.1, read as the reverse complement.
GCACTCCGGCTTGCATTGCTGACCGTACAGTGCTAGATCCTGAGACAGTCGTTTCCGGCTATGCATCCATCAACCGACCCATTTTGACCTCGCCACGATGCTGACCGCATCGAACCCCTTCTCCACGCCAGCGCCGAGCTCAGCCGAGCTGTGGCAGCGGCTCGAAGCGCGGAGACCTGCCCCCCTTCGCTTCAGCTTACATCTATCCCGTCGGCCCAATGCTTCCCTCTGCCCCTGTCTGGAGGTCGACCTTGCCTCCCCTTCGTCCTCTCACACCTTCTACACAGTAACCCGCATCCTCGACCCCGAACATCGAACACCATACATTACCCTCTCTCCCATCCTTTTCGCCGCCAACCTAACCCTCATCTCTGGACTACTCCGATTCAACCTCTCCCCGACGTCTTTCGATCTCTCTTTGGCCGGCCTGGAACCGTGGGATGATCTCTGGATAGGTCTCCCGCTAGCTCGGCACATAGCATCGCAGCTCGGCCTTGCATCTGCCCTAGCAGCGATACTTGATGGGAAAAGTAGCACAGCATGGAGCCTGGATGAATTCGAAGAAGGCCTATCGCACAATTGGAGGGTTCCACAACAGTTTGTGGATGCAGCTTCTTATTCGACCGATGCTATCACGGACCCAAAGCTGCGATTTGCAGCCGTGCAAATGCTGCCCGCGGGGCAACAGATCAAGACTCTGATCTCGGGAGAGATGCGAAGCGAGATCGTACGCAGGGCGAACAGGAGGAGAAGGGAGAGCAAAGGGAGGTTGCATGAAAGTTTGGTGCGATGGTCTGGTCAGCTCTACTCATTGTGGATCGATGTGAGATCAGGGTTGGAGGATGGGGGAGAACAGGAGGTACAGGACAAGGAGGTGAGGTTGAGAGCACTACTGGACGATTTGAAGGATGTTGTCGTGCCGCCTTCCAGCGGTGACTTTTCAGAGTGGATGCAGCTCCTCCCAACCTCTTCCCCAGACTCGGACCCTCCCCGGCCAACCTTGGACCGAGAGCTACACGAGGAGGTGACGATCGGTCTACTTTCACCATTGTCACTAGCAGAATTTGCCGCGTTGCGCTCAGCAGATCCAACCCTTGGACATCTACTATTTCCAACCGATCGGGAAGAAGTGGAAGAAACCACAGCAAGACTCGACTCAATCCTCAGAGCCAGGATGGCCTCCTTGCACCGTATGAATATGCTCTCATTTCCACATCTTTCCTCAACATACGATGATGAAAGTTGCGATGATGGAAATGACCTGCCAGTTGAATCCTCTGGTAGTGTAAGGGTACACGCTGCACCATCGCAGCCTCAACGAGAAGAGAGAAATCGCGATGAGGAGCTCGCCGAACTGCACGCGAAGCTCGATCGGCTCACCACGAAGTTGCATTCTCTTCTGGAATCACAAACTTTGAGTTCAGCTCGCCGATCTTCTGTTCAGAGCACTGTGGCAGCTCGTGACATGTACAAGTCTCGAACAGATATGTTGGCACGTCCGGTTCTCGCCCAGGCCCAGCCACCATTCTTAGCCTTGACCAACATCGAAGTCACCCCATCGCTCCTCATCATCATCCTCTCTGTGTTACTCTTCTTTATGATCGTCAAATTCAGCAATGATTAAAATGTGCCCTCTAAGTTACTTTACAGCCATAAATGGACGCAACTCTATCTCTACCCTTGCAAAGCAGCACAGACACCCGCTCGTCCACCCTCGAGACCAACAGCCTCTACAGTGTGCCAGAAGGCATAGGCCCTCCTGATGCTGACATAGTGCGCAGCGGCAGCTGCCAAGATGAGCACGTGGAAGATCTGATGACTCGCACCCAGCATGTCAAATTTGCCCGGTGCGAATCTTTCCGGCACTCTCGCAGCATACAGGGTGGCCCCGATGACGTAGAGCGCACCAGAGAGGATGAGGAATCGCAACCCCATGGTCTCGGTGATCGTCCTGTAGCCGTAGATCTGAACGACATGGGCTACAGGGACTACGGCTGACAAGCCTAGGACGAGGAATACCGCTGTCCTGTAAGGTCTGTATGCTGGGGTGGCATAAGACGGGGCCAGAACGACGTACATCGCCAGAGCGCCGAGGGATGAGATGGCGATCGAGTAGAAGAGTTGGTAATGCGGGTGGCAATAGAAACCGTAGTGCAGGGCGGGGAGGAACGAGCCCACGATCATGACAACAATGCCAACATAGTCGAGTTTGTTGAATCGTTTCGAAACGGCGTGGGAGTGACACTGGATGGCATGATAGGTGGCGGAAAAGCCGAGACAGATGAAAGCGCCAATGAAAAAGGCGGTAAAGCCGAGGACGTCGAGAGTGTCCGGCCCGCGGACGGTGAGGTCGGTGATTTTGGAGGTGATGGAGGATGAAGCAGCGGGAGAGAAGATCGATAACGCTCGACCAAGGAAGCTTGGGGACGCAGCGGCAGTGAGGGGATTGTGAGAAAGATGATGGTGGTTCGATGAAGGGTAAGAAGCGGAAGCGAGACGAAGGACTTTGCCTGTCACAGTGGTGAAAGTGAGGCTGGACGGGTAGAAGATGGGGTGATGCGAAAGGGGACGAATGAAGCTTGGAAGAAGGCCGAGATGCTGCAGCAGATGGCTTGATGACAGACCGATCGAGAAAACCGCTCCCCAAAGGTGGGTGTGAATATTCACTGTATACACGTCAGCCAACAAAGAAGTAAGAACAATCAGAATTAGCCTAGCTGTAGACTTGGACACTATCGGAGGAGAAGCGATACTTACCCGTCTCGTTATGCCAATAAGCCCAAACGCTGCGCCAGCACTTGTACACTGTGCCATGGTCAAAGCTTTTTAGCCTTTCCTCTCGGTGTACTCCTCCGGGGCGACGGTACCCCTTGACGATCCACGCGTTGTCCTGTGCCCAGTTTGGGAGCTGCGAATGATCAACCAGATACGGATTAGAACCCAACTCTGTCTTGTCTCCCTTCTCTCCATTCACACCATTTGCAGCGGCCCTTTCAGAGGCGCTGGCAGTGGTGGAAGAGGAGGTGATGGGTAGGGAAGGGGTGGTAGAAGTCGCACCTTGTACTCCAGCAGCGACCTTGAGAGATACAGAGAGCTCCCGGATAAAGATATAGGCGATGATGGCGGGGAAGAGGATCCAGAGACCGTTGGGGAGGATCCAGTAGACAAACAGGGTATACCAGTCGTTGTGGCCTGTCTTGCACCATCCGCAGCAGAAGTCCTGTTGCACTCAAGTATGGCAAAGCTGTCAGTCCCGTCACTTACCACCCGCCTGCAAATTCTGGATACTTACGTTGAGAACATAGAGAATCGTTTTTGAAAGCGTCATAGTCACTGCAACCAGGCCCCAGATGGGAGCAACGGCAAGCGAAGAGGGCGTAGCTTTGACGTGAACAAGGTAGATGTAGAAAAGGTTGAGAATGCTCTCTCCGACATTCATGAGCGACTGGGCTGCAGGAAAGCCATCCTTAGTATCCCACGAAGGGAGACCGTAGATATAGTCGACGTTCATATAGAGCGAGTAAGGCGACCAGATCCAGTGCAAGTCTCCGCCGAGCATACTACGTGGTCGCAAGAGAATGTAGCCTACATCCCAGGCCACGACAAAGGAGCTGAGGAACAGCCAGGCCGACACGAGGGTGCGCGGGCGGTGTACCGCTGTTGTTGCGGCAGCCATGTTGGAAAAGAATCGAGCTCGTGAAGAATGATGGAGCAGTGATTAAGGTAGATGGCGAAGGGAGAGAAGGAGGAAAGGCTGAATGCACGGCGTCTATACGAGATGGAAGCTGGATGTGCGGATGGGGTGCGAAGAGGTGAGTGAGCGAGTCGCCGGAAAGAGATGCGGGAAAGAACAAAGATTGGACGGAAAGAGGGTCCAAGCGTGAAACGAAGCACGCCGCACCTCCAAAAATAATGTGGGCTGATGGAGAAGAGTAGCGCGTCCAAAGACCGGCAGCGTCTCAATCCGCGCCCAAATATTAGCCGAGACCGACGGCAACGTTGCTCCTTGCTAACGAAACCCGCGGAATGATGGTTAGAGCGGAGGCCAGGCCAGCCTCACAGCAGCAAGGATCCAGCTTCAACACTGCTCAAAGAGAAAAAAGACTTGCCGAAGGAGATTTTCAGAGTGTGACGAGAGCATGGTGCAAGTTGATGGTGGTTTCTACGGTGATATGCATAAAAGTACAGATAAGGCAGCGTTGGTGTGATGTCGAATCGCAATCTGAGCTTGATGCGACAGGCAAGATGGGAAAGGAAGAAAAAGGACAGCGGTCGAGGGCGAGGTGGCTGCCCTTAGTCGTCGTCTTCGTCATCAAAGGCGAGCCCATCGGTCCGGCTCTGCAACTCCTCCTGTTCCTCCTGCTCTCTCCGCTCCTTTTCTCTCTGCTCTCTTGTATACAAGCTCCAGTCGACCTCCTGAGCGCCCTCTTCCTCGGCCTCGTCATCCTCGAATGTGCCACCCTTCTCAAACAGCTGCTTGCCGCTGGGCTTGACCTTACTCTTCTTGTACTCTTCCCTCTCCTTTGCCGACATCTTTGACATCTTTGCCTCTTCCTCCTTCTTCTCCTTCTCAGCCATCTCTTGGATGAACTTGACTCTCCATTCGGCAAATCGTTCCGGTGTGACGGCTGTACCGCGGAACTTTTCTGCCTCGGCTTCGATCTCTGCTTCCCTCTTTGCGCTTGCCGCCGCTTCGATTTCTGCCACGCGGCGCTGGATGAGTGTTGTCACGCTTTCCCGGAGATGCGAAGCGAGGGTGAAGACCATAGCCATGCCCAGAGATTCCTGAGCCACTTCATCGAGGCCTGCTTGGAGCTCTGTGACTGCAGGTCGATCGGCGGAGTCGGCATCTTCTGAGTCTTCGTCATCCTCATCGGAGATGGCTGGACCAAGGACGGCTTTGGTATCGCGCAGGACGTGAATCGACATGTTGGGTGGAGCATCTGGGTAGTCGGGAGTGTACTGGATGTGGAGGGAAAGGACGATGGGCGAGGGAGAGCCGTCTTCTACGCTCTCTGTGGGTGCTTGACCAGGCTCGAGTCCGATAGAGAAGAGGAGCGGGAGGACATCTTCCTCGGGCTCGATACGGATGTGCAGCTCTTCGGGAGAGATCTTTTCGAGCTCGTCAATGTAGATGCTCTCTAGTACCTCGAGCTCTTCTGCCAGAGTCGCTTCGTATTCTTCTTGTGATGGCATCTCGGTGAAGTTGTTCGCGATGCTTTCTCCTGCACTCAAGCGATGACGATCTCGAGGGTGTTACTGGACCTTGTAGCGATGCGTCCGAGGTGAGTGCGATTCGAAGCCTCTTAAGATGGTGTTGCTGATATGCTGAATGCAAATGTGTCACCTTGGCGAAAGAAGAAATGGTGCGTACTGTATTGCAGCCGCTTTCTTTTGATTTCCGAGTTCCATGGAAGGGCAGCAATCTCGGGCGATACAGAATCCAAACCCAAGGCTAAATGCACGCGAACCCTGAATTTTGGCTCGCACAGCAACGTACACAGCAAGCAACATGGGCAGCAGCCGAGTCCCGCGCGTCGCTCCATTATCTTTCGAGCGGCGCTGCACCACACGCATGCAAGCTCCACTTTCTCGAGACCTGTCACTTGCATACTCACCCCACCTTTCTCTTGACATCTTTCGTCATCAGCATCGCCATCGCCCCACTGACATCACCAATCGCAACGCAGCATTCGCTAACAGCTTCGGATACGCTCTGCTCGATCATCTATACACCGTTCACACACTTCTCAGCGCGATCTTACGAAGCGAAGGCACTCTCGGCTCGTGTGACAATCAGCCAATTAACAGCAATAAAGCGTCGGCAACTCTCGAGCCACGAGTAACACCCCACGTCTCAAAGAGACATATAGACATCTGATCTTGGCGGGAAACCGATCTGTTGCGAAGCAACCCTCTAGCTCCATCAGGGTCCTCTTTATCTTGATCTGTTGGGCAGGAGCTATCGTCTCACAGCATAACAAAGCACCACTGAGTTAGCCTCCTGGCCAAAACGCTTTACGATTCGACTGTCAACTCATACTCAAAAGGACTCAGTCACATAGGCTCACACCGCCACCATGGACGACCATGCATCTCTAGAAATGTCCGCAGCATACGGTGAGTAGCGAAGAGACTCTGTGCGACTCTCACACCAAAATTTTCAGTTGATGCTGATGCCTACCTTTCACGTCTTTCATATCACGTCACCGTTGGTCAGACTTCCTGCTCAAGTTCATCATCATCGGAGAGGCAGGAACAGGAAAGTCGTGCTTGCTACATCACTTTATTCACAATCAGTGTAAGTTCAAATTCACTTTCTTCCCAGATTAGCTTTGTCAGATGCGCTGCGAATACTATTGATCCTGACCACTTCCTATTCCGCTTCGTTTGATTCTTCGGTCGATGTTACAGTCAAAGATCAATCAGCACACACTATCGGAGTCGAGTTCTCCAGCCGGCTCATCAAGATCGGCAACAAGAGCGTCAAGCTTCAACTCTGGGACACGGCAGGCCAGGAGCGATTCCGCTCCGTCACAAGAAGCTACTACCGCGGCGCAGCGGCTGCGCTGCTCGTATACGATATCACAAAGTAAGTTCTCCTCGAGTCTTCGCACTTCTGCGAGCCTTTACTGACAGGTCGATTTGCTTCCGTTTTGGTTTTGCTCCATTGTAGACGATCGACATTCGAGCCGCTCTCACGATGGCTTACGGACGCGCGCGCGCTTGCATCTTCGGATCTCGTCGTCGTGCTGGTCGGCAACAAGACCGACAGGGGGGAAGACGAGCGCGAAGTGGGCTATCTCGAAGCAAGCAAGTGGGCCAACGAGAACGGTGTCCTGTTCCTCGAAACATCCTCCATGACGGGCGAGAATGTTGAGGCGCCATTTGCGCTCGCAGCACGAAGCATCTTGCTGGCGATTGAGAGCGGCAAGCTGGACCCAGAGAAGGCAGGCTCTGGTGTATCCTATGGTGATAGAGCGCTGAGAAGGGTCGGCAGCGGAAGCAGGTTCAGCTTTGCAGATATGGATCCGAGCAACATTCGCCCGTCAAGGAGGAATGGAACGGTCATCAAGATCAAAGAGGCGCTCGGGGACAAGATGGGCGGATGCTGTTGAGCACCATCTCTCTGCATTTTGGTTGGGTCTTGCACTTTTCGTCATCGGTTTCTGTTCCTCACGTCCAGCTTTCTTGCACACACATATTTGTTCAGTTTTCTTTTCGCACGCATATACCAAGTGACCCTGTTCTTTTCATTCAATCACTACATCCCGTTACATGTTTCCCATTCGAAGAAAAGCAGCCAGACCGGTCCCTTTGTTGAGAATAAGCTACTGCAGAACCGGATCAGGAGGGTTTGCAGCAATCTGAGCGACCTCTTGCGGGGTTGGGCATTGGAACTTCCTCACGTCGGAAAAGAGTAGGTCGACCATTCCTGCATCGAATCTGAGATCCAGATCCGCGTAGAAGTAGTTCTTCAAACCCTGCTTGTTGTACAGCACGTTGATGGTTCTGAAGCTTTCGGTGTAGTCTCCGGCTTGCATTCCTCCATCGGCGTCGTAGTTGAACTGGAGTTGGAGGGCTTCTCCGCCAGTGTACTTGTCTCCCTTTTTGGCGCGGGTGGTGGTGGTGGTTGCGTAGCCAGACATGCGCATGGCGAACGAGGTACGGTTGAGTTGGGGCGCGCCGGAATCCCAGGTTGTAGTGGTGTACGAGTAAGAGTATTTGCCCGTAAGCTGGATGGGGATGAGGGCGTATTGGGACGAAGAGGTCAAGGTAGGCGTGACAGGAATGGAGCAGTCTGGGACCAAAGCGGTGTAGGTGACACTGCCAAACTTGGTCACCGAGTTGTATTGGGGAGCGGTGTAGGTTGTTGTGTGCGACTTGTCGCCTGTTGTGGGGTCCTTGTCGTGCGACTTGGTTACTCCTGGTGGTGCAGGGGCCGCAGAGGTTAGCATGGCGCTAGCGAGGAGCGTGATTGTACTGAGAGCGAACTTCATCTTGATCAATTGGCCTTCTAGTGTAACGACGAAATGGATATTGTAGGGAGACAGACCTCAGAGAGATGAGAATGCAAGCTTTATATAGCCTCTCAGCATGTCGAATCTCTTCACCGGTTGAGTCGGCTCACAACATGGTTGGTATCAGGACGAGGTTGACAGCGGGGATGTCGGACACGGGAGGACCGCCTGTCCCCGTAGCATAACGCCAAAGGATGCTCTCCCGTTGCAGATGTCAATTTCAAATATCGCTCTCTCTCTCTCATGCCCAAATAAATAAAGCTCGCCGTTTTTGCTCGCGTGGCCATTGCCGAAATCTGCAACGGGAACAAGCACCAGACGCCAAGCCTTGTAGGCCAATCACGTACCTGGCAGCACAATGGCCGCAATCAACGGAACGGAAGGGAGGGAGAAAGAAACGCTTCAATTTTTCGGCAATCACCTCGAACAGATCGCAGCACATTACATACAATCGAAGAGGTCTCTCTCTCCGCCTCAAGCCTTGGTTGCGGGGTCAGTCCTGAGCGCATTCTGCTGTTCCTGTGCGCTGTGCTTAGCCGCATCCTTCGGAGTGATTAGAGCGCTTCTCATCGTCTTTACGAAGGTGTTGTAGTCCTTGAAGGCCTCTGCTCCTTCACCTTGTCCTTCGACATGCAGCTGGGCGAACCGGGCATCCTGCAAACCCCAGCCTCGGTGGGAGGCTACCTTCTCGATGGTCTTGTGCAAAACGGGATTAGCTTTCTTGATGATCTCCTTCTTGCCATCCTTTCCCAGCTGTGAGTTGGTCTGTGCCTGCACTTTGTCAAATACGTCCTTGACGTCGTCAGCGTGGAAGAAGGAATGAAGAAGCTCATCAACAGAGATGATTCCGTCATGGTTGAGGTCTCTATCGTCAGCCTCGGCGGGGGAGTTGGGCTTAGCGTCGATGTCAGGACTGCCCTTCTTTGCATCGGCTAAGCTATTACCTTCTCCGTCGGATGCAGTTGACAAAAGCTTGATTGTGGAGGAAGATGTGGACCAGTGGCTGGTGGAGAAGGTGCTGGAGAAGCTTCCCTTGGAAGAGGAGGAGGTGGTAGGTAGCGTGGCTCCCGACTCGTACATGTCCATAGTCCAGGTGACATTCGGGAGCGAACCAGGATGAAGGGAGGGCATGACACCGCTGAGGATACATTCGATCTCATAAGGCGAGAGAGAGTCACCAGCGTGGGACGCGATGACGGCTTCTGCTTTGGTACGCATGAAGAGTCGCATCGCTTCTTCGTGCTGCAGCGACATGTCTGCGTCCGAATCCTGGGTCAGCTTGAGGCCAGGATCAACTTTTCCAGCTGGCTGAGAGAGGACGGTCTCGGGCGAGTCAGGCTGTGGTACAGCTTTGCCGGGAGAAGCTTTCTTGGGCAGTCTCTGGTCGGGAGCACCGGGCTGGGGAGCAGGGGGCTGCTGTCGAGGATGCATCTTGACCATACGGTGCTGTGCATGGACCCCATTGGTGAGAATTAGCAGTGAGATGGCCACAGCTGTAGTGATGATAAGCCAATTCATGGTGACGAGGATCATGAGTCCCTTGGCAGCAGTGTTTGTTGCTGGAAGGGGGAACTTAGAGTGGGAGAGACCCATCAGCAGGCCTCCTTAAGTACTTTTTGAAGGGAGACAGGTGGGTAGAAACAAGTCAAAGACGCCGAAAGAGGCCGGAGGGAAAATATGAAATGCGCCCTCGCCCCTGTGTGGGGTGCAACCACAAGCTGTCCCTCTTCATCATCATCACGGTTGTGCGGGCTGAAGCAGACTTCGCACCAATCACTCGCTCATGAGCTAGGGTGCCAACCACAATTGCACGCACATTTAAGACACCGGACCGACACCGACCCCTATTTGGCTGTGTACACAAGTACAACTCTCTGTGTATCAGGGTTGAATTGCTTTTCTTGATCATGGTTCTGCTCTACGCCCCACAACGGTAGTGCTTTGCTGTATTACCAAGGAATAACATCATTCTTGTAATCTCTGAAGGTGCCATTATCACTCTTCTTCAATCCTCCCACCACATCGACGAGATTTTTAGCCGCCTCACTCGCCTCAAATTGGCCCTTGCTCTTATCCAGCGGCTTATCGCTTCCCTCTCCGCCGGTGAAATCCTTGCTGAGGTTGCTTCGCACCGTACCTGGGTGGAGACCCACCGAGATGGCCGGCACCGACCGAAGCTCCAGCTCCTTGCTCAGCGTCTTGATCAGCTGGTTCAAGGCGGCCTTGCTCGCACGGTAGCTGTACCACCCGCCCTTGTTGTTGTCTCCAATGCTTCCCACCCTGGCACTGAGACTTGCCACTACACTGAGATCACCTGGCAATACACCTTCGGCAAGATTCTCAGCGTTGCCCTCTTGGATCTTCTTTGCCTCAGCTCCCCGCGGGATGAGGGGGACAAAGTGCTTGAAGCCCAACAAGTGTGAAAAGGTGTTGACTGCAAACGTTTCTTGGAGGTGGTCCAGCGAGATCTGCGAAAGATTCTTTTCAGCGTGCAGAATACCATTGATGTTCCACAGCGTCTTGAGGCATGAGTTGCCGAAGCGAGAAGAGATCTCTTGGGCAGCAGAATGGTAGGATTCTTCCGACTTGATGTCGAGCGAGATGGTGTGCAGGCGGGACGAGTCGAGGTTCTTGTCGCCGGAGAGGATGGCTTCCTTGGCGCGAGATGCATCACGGGATAGAGCGACTACTTGGAGTCCAGTGCGCGAGAGATATTGCTTGGCGATTTGGGCACCGATACCTGTGTTCATGTTGAAAGAAAGGAGACTGTATCAGAGGCTTGCCCAGACAGGGATGCCGCTTTCAAGTAGAGACTTACCACTACCGGTGCCTTGGATGATGGCGACATTGGGGACCATTATGGACAGTCGAGGGTCGAGGGTTGATCTTTGGCTAAGAGAAAGCGATCGTGTTCGAGTCCGTACTCGTTAGTGTCAAAAGTACGAGAAGATGGACGATAGATGGTTGGAAGTTGGAAGAAACGGGCAGGGGGTTGATATCTCTTCCGTCTGTCAATCCCAAGAGGGGCTGGAAGAAACATGTCCACAAGCGAAGAACTGAAGAGTGGAGCTCGTTTGCCTTACCCTAAGCTGGCATTGTGCGCCATGCACAACGGACGGGCGGAGCTGTCAAAATCGAACAACGTTGGAAATCTCGAAAGGATGATGATGATTCAGGGTCCTGTCGCCAGCTGCCTTCTTCCGCGTCTTTTAAAGCGCGTCATGATACAGCTCGAGACAAAACCTCCACTCAGCTGTCACGAGCACGTAACCCTGACTGATTGAATCGCCAGCCGACCTGTCATCACTTCACCCATTCATCTCGTCCATGGAACGTCTCAGGCGGACAGACAGCACAAGCGAGCAGGCAGTCTACTCTGCCAAAAACGAATACGGTCAAAATAGAATTGTACAGATAAGATAGCGTGATAGAAGCCGTAACAGTGTAACAATGTAAACATGCATGCGATGCAGCTACACCACTAGTCGTCGTCGAAAGTGATCTTCTTGGCCTTTCCAGGTACGAGCTCCTTGAAATGGTCACCGTAACTCGAGTGGGTCTTCTTCTTGATTGTTGTGGGGAACTTGGTGAGATCCTCGGGCACCTTTTGGTCGGCATCCTTGAGCACCCTGATCAGCTCACCGGCGTGTGCCTTGTCCATCTCGGTGAAGAATGTCAGACTCTTACCGGTCTTACCACCACGACCTGTACGGCCGATACGGTGGACGTAGTCCTCAATGGTAAGAGGGAAGGTGTAGTTGACCACGTGCTCGACGTTGGGAATGTCGAGACCTCGGGCAGCGACATCGGTAGCAACGAGGAGAGGGGTCTCGGCGGACTTGAAACGTTCGAGCGATGCGATACGGTCAGTCTGGCCAAGATCACCGTGAATACCGGAGACCTTGAAACCGCCTCGTCGGAGAGTCTGCTCGATGCGCTGAGCCTCCTTCTTGTAAAGCGCGAAGATGAGGATCTTGTCCTTGGAGCGCTGGGCGTTGACCGAGCGGAGGAAGTCGTTGAGTCGGCGTTCCTTTGCGTAGCCGTCGGCGAGAACTTCGACGGTCTGCTCGACACGACGGTTTGCAGAAAGCTCGTCGGAGCCAACAGTGACACGAACGGGACCGTTCATGAACGATTCGGCAAGACCGCGGACGGCAGGAGGCCAGGTGGCCGAGAACATGGAAGTGTGACGGCCCTCCTCGCGCGACTTGCACATGCCAATGATGGCACGAATATCGGGTTCGAAACCCTTGTCGAGCATCCTGTCGGCCTCGTCGAGGACCAAGTATGTCACATTGGACAGGTCGAGAGATCCATCTCTTGCCATATCCAAGACACGACCGGGAGTACCGACAACGATGCGAACCGTGGGAGTCTGGTTGAGCAATCGGACCTGCTCCTGCTTCGACACACCACCGTAGAGGCAGATCATACCGATACCCATGCTCTTACCAAGCTTGACCAGGTTCTCCTCCGTCTGGATTGCTAACTCTCGCGTGGGGGCAACGACGAGGACGTTGACCTGTGCACCCTTGCCTTTCTTCTTGTCGCCGTTGAGCACCTTGTGCTTGGTCACCAAGTGCTGCAGGGCGGGAAGACCAAATGCAAAAGTTTTGCCGGAACCGGTCTCAGCAATACCGACCACGTCCTTGTTCTGCAGAAGAACGGGCCAGCAGCATGCCTGAATGGGTGTAGGTGTGGTGAATCCTTGTGCGTCGAGGGTCTTCTTGACGGCGGCGTCGATCTTGCCATCGAGCTCGCGGAAGTGGACCATGGGCAGCGGTGGGCGCTCGTTGGACTCTTCAGGGGCTTCGATGGTGATGTTGTTCGTCTCCAAGAAAGCGCGGGCAGCAGCTGGGTCGGTAGGCGTGAAGGATGCAGCTGCAGAGGTGGATGCAACAGGAGCAGGAGTGGCAGCAGGGGTCGACTCGACCGAGGTGGCGGCGCTAGCCTTTGCAGCAGCCTTCTTGGCCTTCTTCTCCTCCTTCCTGCGCTTCTTGGCCGCCTTCTCGTCATCCTCTACGGCGGCGTCGTCCTCAACAGAGCGCTTCTTGTCCTTTTTGTCCTTCTTCTCCTTCTTGGCGGGCGAGGCAGGAGAAGGAGAGCCTTCAACGCTGGTTGGGGCGGAAGCAGCAGCAGCAGCAGCAGCGGCCTTGGCGGCGGCCTTCTTCTCCTTCTTGTGCAGCGACTTGGCGCGGTCCTCGAGCGCCTTCTCTGTTGTGCTTGTCGTCATCGTGTCGAATGTATGAGCACCTCTGCTTGATCAAGTAGATGGTGCGGAGAGTGTGGTGTCAGGAAGCATGTTCAACCCCACTTTTTTCTGCTGAACTCTGTTTCTTCTCAAGCACGACGGTCGGACCAAAAATTCATAAAATTTCCACATTCTGCCGGGCAAATTTTTTGGACCCCTTCCCGATTTTCCATCGGCCTTTAGTAGCAATCGGCGATGGACCGGCTTGTCAAACACGGCATTTGCTGAACCCTCACAGACAAAGGACGTCACCCGCTTAGGCGATCCGATCCTGAACAACTTGCTCATGAAGTATGTGGTGAGAAGTCTACGGCAATGTGCCTGCTGCTCCTCATGCCAGATCCCGCCCCAGATCTGATGGACATCACATCTTGGCCCGTCCCTCTCGGTGGCTTTTCTTGTCCTACCTTCTTTAGGCGAGATGCAAAGCCACTGAGTCTGTCCGCTCGCTCGCCCAACACGGTCCGAGCGTTGAGTCGAGGCCGCCACTAGGACCCGTTTGGAGGTTTGCAACCTCCACAAGGTTGTTCTGGATGATGAAGCATCGAAGACTACTTTGCAATCTCAAGTGTGAAGCATACCTTGGGCAAGATGATCTGTCAGCGCAAACTAGGTCGCTCAGACCTTCCCTTCATTTTGTATGAGATATCCGAGATCCCTACCACAACCTGCTTTGGTTAGCAAAGGTCTGGATTGTCCCAACTCCGCTTGTCACTTTTACTTGCCAGCTCGGCCGGCCAATCTTCTAGACCATCTCTAGCTTGACCCATCGCAGACCTTATAAATCCAAGGCCATCCTCGAGTGCCTGTTCTTCGCAGACATGGCTAATACCTTTGTCCCAGACGCACTTCGACGTCTAGTCACATCCACAACAGGAAAGATGTCCTCCTACACAACCCATGCCACACATCACCTCTTCGTTCCAAGTCCCACCGCTCGACCATTGCCCATCTGGGCAGCCGTAGTTCCACCACTGACCTACTACGTTGCACTCTTCCTACTACCGCCACTCTCTTCGAAGAGCTTCCCGCGCTCGATCCGACGAGTCGCCTCTGTAGTACGGACTGTCCTCGCCGTGGTATCGGTGTACACTTTTGCATCGCTTCCCTTCAAGTACTTCTACCCTGGTAGCGCTGTACTCACCTATCAGCTCGGCCTCGTCGGATTCTACGGAGCGTCTCGAGTACTTGATGTCTTCTTCCTCTCCTATCCACGCATTCCACGACGCATCTTCATCGCGTCCGCCGCATCTAAGCAGCCCGAAGGCAAGCGAGCCAACATCGTTCACCCTTACACCTCCGCCAGAAATGAAGAGTGGAAGACAGAACCTCTCCCCAAGAAGCTCGTCTCTTTCGAGAGGGCCTGGTGGGCGCTAGACCTGATGATCAGTATGCGCGGCATCGGGTGGGATTTCGCTTCTGCTGACGTGCGCCATGATTCGCATCCTTGGCAGCCTCCCAGCTCAGCTCAGCTTCGAAGGGCGTTCTTCAAGCTCTTTCCCATCCTGGTGGGATGTACCTGGACCATTCACCATTTGCACCCGAAAAACATGTCTTCGGTGAATCCTTCGATTTTGGATCTCGACCCTGTCAGGAGGGTGCTGTTCGTGGCAGCCACCGGTATCTCGCTATATACGCTCTTTGATTTTGGATATACATTGACGAGCGCTGTCGCCCTGCCAATCTTGCATGACGCCGCCGGACCCTCCTCGAGCTCACAGCCAGGACGCATCAAACAAGGCCAAAACTGGAGGGGAGACAGACTTAAACAGCTGCGAAACAGCAAAACAGGGGGCGAAGAATCAGAGACAGAAACCGAAGGCGAGACCGAAGACGAATCCTCCGCAGCCTACCAAGCGCGCACATTGCAGCACCAGCAGCTGTCTCTGCGTAACATCGACTTTTTCCCGCTCCTCAACCCCGCTGGTTTTACACAGGCGACGACCGTGCGGCGCTTCTGGAGCTACGCCTGGCACCGTCTTTTCGGCCGGCCTTTCGGTGTATATGGCATTCTGCCGTTCACATACGCCGCGTACCTTGTGCAGGATTTGCTGGAGGGAAAGCTGAACGATCCCAAACGCAAGCAGGCAAGGAGAGAGATTTGGCCTTCATACCACCCGGATCCTATGCGTGCACTCGAACGAGGACGAGCGGACTGGGCCAAGGTCCTCGGCGCCTTCACTGCATCCGGCATCATCCATGCCGTCTCCGAGCGTGCAGCTTTGGGCGGAAGAGTTGCTGTGCCAGTCACCAACATCTGGCTCGACCGCGCACATGCAAAGGGCATGGGTCATGAGTTGAAGAACTCGTCGATGCTATCAAGTACAGGCATCTTCAAGTTGAGTCCGCTGCAATTCGTCCCACCTGTCTCGGGCGCGGGAGAGTTTAGCTTTTTCTTCCTTAACGGCGTCGCGGTGGTCATCGAGGGCGCTGTGGCGAGGTACGTAGAGAAGAACAGAAAGAAGTCGAGTCCAGATGGAAAGTACTACAGCATGTGGTACGACAGGCCCGTCTCGATCGCTTGGACTCTGTCAGTGTTGCTGTTCACCGGACAGGCATTTGTCGAGGGCTGGATTCGCAGTGGTATTAGTAAAGAGATTGGTCTTGTCATGAGCTAGACCGCAAGCTTCTGCTCCCATTTTCGCTTTATTTGTCACACCTGCTCGCAAGGAATGTATCTCTCTATACATGTCAGCGTACTAGTCTGCTTGAAGGTGGCTTTGGGGGAGGTTGTTTGTGAACCAAACTGATATGGTTGTGACTGAAGATGATGAAGTTGACGGCATTTTCTAGCCTGATTTTCATCGGCTCTTTTTGTTTTTGTTTTTCTTTTTTTAGTGTACAGTAGCCTCAAAAATCTCGGCCTCGGCGAAATTCACGGCCTTCTCCAACTTTTTCTTCTTCTGAAACGTCGTGCTCCACATCTTCGTCCACAACATCACCATCCCTTCAGCTTTGACGCTGTCGACCACCACAATCGCCATGGCGACAGCAGCATCACTTTATGCGACCTCAACCGGTCTCTGCGCCGACTCTGTCGAATCGGTGCCCAGCTGTCACGGTCTCTTTGCCCTGGCCACGTACCAGGTTGACAAGCACGAGCAAGAGCAAGCCCAATCCTCCTCTTCCTCCTCCTCCGCCAAGCCGCAGGAAGACGAAGACGAAGGTGACGACGAAGATGTCAAGGAGAACACCTCCTCCAGCCCTGCCTATACACGGCGTGGCACATGCAGCCTCTACTATGCTTCCCCTGCCCCAGAGGCGAAAGAAAAAGTGCGATGTGAGAAGGTAGACACCATCGAAACGCCTGCAATCCTGGACATGAAGTGGTCGCTCACAAGGGCAACCTCAGGCGAGGTGAGAAGGATACTTGGTGTAGCCAATGCAAAGGGGCAAATCACGCTGCATCGGCTGGAGCAGCAGAGCTCAAGCTCAAGACTGCAATCGATGGGCGAGCTGCATTTCAACGATCGTAATGCGCTCTGCCTCAGTCTCGACTTTTCTGATCGTCGAGGAGGTCATATTGGCGGCTATGACGACAGCAGACTGGCAAATGATACGTCACTGATCGTCTCCCAGAGCGATGGATCGTTGGCCTATCTGCCCAGCCTCGAAGCGGCGCTCTCCAGCACCAGTCCTCCTTCTGTTGACGACGTCACAACATCCCTCAACCAAACCTCTATCCACAAATCCGAACCCGAAAATGGAACCGTCGAGGACGAAGAGGACGACGACTGGGACCGAACATCCGAAGACGAACGCAATGCCAGCCTTGAGTCGGCCTATCTTGCCCTCAACTCCAACTACTCCACCAAACCGCGCGGTCTCACAACTTGGGCAGCACACGATTTTGAAGCCTGGATCGCCGCCTTTGACTGCTACACCCCGACCACCGTTTGGTCCGGTGGTGACGACCTCACTCTCAAAGGCTGGGATCTTCGCGCGCCACCAACATCCAACACCATCCCAGCACCGACCTTTGCTTGCACAAAACCATTCAACGGCGGCGTGACATCTCTCCAATCCCACCATCTGCGACAACACATTTGGGCTGTGGGAAGCTATGACTCGTACCTGCGCCTCTTTGACGCTAGAATGCCAGCAAGACCATTGAGCGAGACGAATGTGGGAGGTGGTGTGTGGAGGGTCAAGTGGCATCCTGAGGATTCGGAGAGGCTGTTGGTCGGATGCATGCATGACGGGTTCAAAGTCTTACAGCTGGGTGAGTTGGCGGCAGAAGAGGTGGGGATGGCGGAGTTGAGAGGGAGGGAATTTGATGTGGTGACGAGGTTCGATGAGCATGAGAGCTTGGCATATGGCTGCGATTGGGATAGAGGGACGCAAGAGGAGCAAGATGGACAGGGTAGAAGGGTTTATAGCTGCTCGTTTTACGATGCAACGATGCACGTTTGGGACTCGCAAGCATGATCTCAAAACCGCAATACGCAGAGAATTCAGACAAGAGCATCGCATGGTTTGTGACTTTTGAAAATTGGTATGTGTATGCTGGTAAGTATGCTGAATAATGTTCTGAATGACAATGATGGCTTGCCAGCGTATGCTGATGTGATTTCGAGGCTCGACCAAATCTTTCTGATCTTGGGACTACGGGTACGGTGCTCTTTAGCGACTGTTTCACTCGCAAGCAGCCTGCGTAATGCCACCTCTCATCCCTCGATCAGCGAACCAAGTACGAATCTTGGTATCATCCCCAACCGAGCTCAAAGTAGGCCCGTTCGGACCGTTGGCCCACGCTACTGCATTGACCTCTGTATTCTTGGCGTGTCCTTCCGTCAATACTGCCATCCCTTGTTGCTGCGACCTATGCGCGAATCCTGCTTCCATCTCTCTCGCCGCTCTTCTCTCCTCTTCCGTGTCCCTCTCCGACACATTATCTCCCATTCTCGACTGCGATCGAGGTGTAGTGACGTCCCACAGCGCGACGTTACCGGTATTGCATCCGACAGCGAGAAATCGATCGTCGAAGAGCGCCATACGCGAAAAGAGGGTGTTTTGACACTGGACCGGGTCATATAGCGTCTGCACGTCTGTCTGGGTGAGATGCGAGTCGAGGAACGTCGACAGGGGCAGGGAATAGATCTTACCACCAGTGCAGGAAGCGTAGAGCGAAGTGGAGGATGAGATGATCTGCGAGATGCCGTGGGCTCTTCTGAAGCTGCCCAATCCGGTCGTCGATGCTGGTGAGAGCAGAGACAGGTCTGGCGTCTGCCATGTTGACGACACGGGAGTCCGGGAGATTTCCTGCGTGTCGACCTGGGATACGGTTGCGGTGGGCTGGGACTGGCGAACGTGACGAAGGTCCCAGCATTTGATGATGCCGTTAGCCGAGCCGCCGCTGAGTAGCTTGTGACCTTGGCCGTCAGGCAAGTAGGAAAGGGCGGTGATTCCGGCGGGTAAGGGTTGTTGCTGAAGCTTCTTCCTCCCTCTTCCACCACCGACGGCACCGTTGCGCTGCTGCTTTCGACCTTTCAGCCCACCAGCTGCTCCCGCTGGGGCCACCGTGCTATGGGCAGCATCGATGGTTAGCACAGGCTTGACACCCACCCACTTCTCATCTCCTTCACCGCTGATGACATGACCACGTGAGCTCGCCCTTGCGTCCCAGATCCTGATCGTCCCATCCCTCCCGGCACTGGCAAACACCATCCCACATCCTCCATCTCCATTCGTCGTAGGATCGTACACGATCGTTCTTGGGCTACCCGTGTGCCCTTCAAACTCGGCCGTGCACTTCTGGTACTCTGTATCCCAGCTCCTGATCGAAAAGTCGCTTGCGCCCGAAAGGATAGCCCGATCGTCGAACCTCCACACCACCTCAAAGATGGCAGACGAGGAAGAGGCTTGCCATTGTGGATTAGATGCAAATTGTTCTGCCGACTCGTCTTGCCAGGGCAATGTGTTGAGCAGTGTGATCCGACCTTCGTCGTCACCCACTGCCAGCCACTGGGCGGAAGGATTGACCGAGCGGGAAGAGTAGCTGTATGCGGCGCTGATAGGGTGCGATAGGATCTCGTCGTCGGAGCTGCGTGAGATCTGAAAGACGCAAGACGAGGGTGACACGAAAGTTTCTAGGAAAGAGGTTGTGTCGATGGTCGACGTACGAGCGGCTGAAAAGTGTCGCATGGTGGTGAGAAGGCCGTTGCTGCTCATCAACGGCTGTCTGGTGCGCAAGCTGTGGAGAGCTTGCGGAAGGGAGGGATGGCTGTTGACACCTCCTGCGAATGCTGATGGTTTGAATGCGCTGCTTGAAAGTCGTGATGGCGTTGAGATGGTCGCGGATCGCTTCTGACTGCTGTGTGTGAGGGTATATGGGCGGTCGACACAGCGAGAGGAGGATGGAGAGGAGATGCTGGTGATGGGTCTGATACGGTTTTGAGAGGGACTTGTGTCTATATGGTCATCGAGATCATCGAAGCTGTCCAGGATGATAGGACGCAAAGGCGATGAAGTTGGTGGGGTCATCAGCCCATGCTGTTGACGTTGCTGACTACGCTGCTTGGCAGCTCTGAAGATGCTAAATGCCCGTGAAGGTGTCACATTGCCGCGGACGAGGAAGCCTTTCTGGCGTTTGGTTGGTGTTGTCGGTATTGCGGCTGTGGCTGCTGCTTGTTGCTTTGATGAAGTGAGCGCAAAGATTGAAGTATTCTTGGAGCCCGTGCCCGTCTTGAGCCTCTTGACTTGCCTCTTGGTTGGCGACAGGCTTTCGTGGATGCCTCCGTCGTTGTCATCGTATGCCCTTATTGAGACGGCTCTCCTTGTCGGACTTTGTTGTACGGCCCTAGGTAGTCGACCTGGCTGAAGCCTCGATCCGCTGGCCTGGTCAAACGAGCTCTCATCACTGTCACTATCTTCCCCTTCGTCGTGATGAAAGGCAAAGTCGCAATCGGAGCCAGCTTCCTCGTCCGATTGGTGACCAAGAAAGAGTCGAAGCGACTTTTGCTGGTGATGCTGGCTGGGGTGCTGCGGCTGGATGATGTTGTGCCGCGAAGTGCTTGCCAACACAGATGGTGAAGAAGGCGGCGAGAGCATCATTACCTCAGCGGCACGATGCTGATGACGGGACACCGCATATATAAAGATCAAGATAGAGAGGAGCTTAGAGAGGAAGACAAGCCATGCTTCGCCACTGAAACCCCAAGCTGATCCTGACAGACGCCAAAAAGAAGATGCGCAGCTTTGCACTTTACGCGTTAGACGCGTCTTTGGTGCGTGACGCTGCTGCTAAAAATTCGAACAAAGATGTCAGACTGGTAAGTAGCAACAAACCTGGGATTTTGATTTTGTGGAGGCTTGACCGTGGAAATTTCGTGGACCACGGCATTCGGCGTTTGGTCTGTGCCGCCTTCTGAAGAGCTTCGATGCTGCTTGCTGCTGATGCTAAGCATCTGCAGGTGGCGCATTCAACATTAAGCTCAGTCACACACGACATCTCTTCTCCTCGTCCAACTACCATCAATCCAACTTCTGTCTCGTTACTCACAACGTATCTCTCATCTGATGGCACTAGCTCGCTCTGGCCATCGATCCATAGCACTACTCAACACGATCACCCCGACCCGCAAAACACTTCTCAGCACAGGTGCTGTAGTCGCCTCTGTCGCCGCTTTCTCCTCTGGCTACCTCAACCCCACCACTGCCCTCAGGACCGTCTCTAGCGCTCCTGCCATCTTCAACACCTCTTCCCTCTTCTCACCTCGTTTCTTCTCTTCTTCACCAGCACCTTCGTTCAAAATGGGATCCACAGCATCCTCACAAGCAGCCCCCGAGTCCTTCCCCAAGGGCATGTCCAACGCCGAATGGCGCACCAAGCTCAACGCCGAACAGTTCCGCATCCTCCGTGAGAAGGGCACCGAAATGGCAGGCACGGGCAAGTACAACAAGCACTATCCCAAGGACGGCGTCTACACCTGCGCAGGATGCGATTCGCCCCTCTACAAAGCTACCACAAAGTTCGACTCGGGCTGTGGTTGGCCTGCCTTCTTTGACGCTATCCCGGGCGCCATCGACAGACACTCGGATAGGAGCTGGGGCATGGAGCGCATCGAGATCACCTGCAAGAACTGCGGTGGTCACCTAGGTCACGTTTTTAAGGGAGAGGGCTTCAACACTCCCACCAACGAGAGGCACTGTGTCAACAGCGTCTCGATCAACTTTGACAAGGATGACGCCAAGATCTGATCTTTCTTCAGCTGCGATCAGACAGACTTTGATCTCTCCTAGCACTTCTTATATTTATTGTACACTGTAGATTTCTAATGCCAGGATTTGATATTATGTCTTGCATATTGTGTATCTCGGTCAGAAAAGTGTAGCTTTGGCCGTCATGCAGACAGTACCGGCCTCGTTGAGTGCCCACAATGACGCCTTTTTCTTGTCGCTATCTTCCCACGCGCCTCGCAGACGAATCTTCTGCTCGACGGTCAGCGGAGAAGTGGCCCGATACTCAAACTTGTTCACCTGACCAGAAGCCTCTTGGGCTGCAGAAGCCATCAGGTTGAGCAATAGCGTCGCTGTCAACGGACCGTGCACCAGGCAGTCTGTAGGGTGGCCGAGGCAGGATCATACTTTGAGAGTCAGCATCAAGTTTGGCAGAGGGTGTGATTCTCGCGAGGAACGCTGTACGTACCTGGATGGCCTTCTTCGTTACGACAGTACTCGGGGTCAAGATGGATCCGGTGAGCATTGAAGGTCGCAGCAGAGTAGCGGAAAAGCGCCGCCCGAGTAGCGTAGTAGTCAAAGCCAAAGTCAGAGTGCTTCTCTTCGACTACGTCGGCCCGCGCATCAAACGAAATCATCATCAGCTTGATTGTCACACGTTAAGGCCACAATCCAGCGTCACCTGCACTTACCATCTGAGACGCTTGGTGCCTTTCCCGCTGGTGGTGGCACATACTTGCGCTGATCAGCAGGTCTTTGCTTTCTATAGACGTGGCATCTCCTTTCTGTCATCACCAACCCATCGGGACTCGTATAGCTCAGCTTTCGGGTTACAAGCACCATCATGCCGGTCTTTGCGCCCTCTTTTGGCTGAACACTCTCGACAGCCACTTCACATTGAATTTCTTGGCCGATCTTGAGTTGTTTACCTTGCTCAAACTCGAAAGAGCCGCTGGCCCACATGCGCTGATCGAGACCTCCAGGAGGGCCAAAGGTTCTCTCTGTCCCGTCCGTGCCGAGTGTAGTTTCGCTAAGTAGCGGATTGAAGAGGACCAATTCAGAGCCGAGCGGCATGGATGATCCAGGCTTGGCGGCAAGTGCTTCTTCACCAGTGTGCTTGTCGAGCAGTCTGCGAGATGAAGTGACGCTCGAGGAAGCGGTGGAGAGATTGGGTAGGACGAGGAGGAGTTGACGTGCTTTGTTCAGGTCCGCTGTATCATGCATGGTCGTCGTATGGGCTTGAATCGTATGTGTCCATTCGTCTAGACTCGATGCTGTGGATGACTGCTGTTGAGTCAATGCTTGTGTTGATGTAATGTTGCGAGACCATGCGGTCCGTGTCGCTACCTTGAAAGGTGCGGCTGTGAGGTTTGTTGCGCGCACCAGGCGCTGTGTATGAATGATACGCAACATCTTCTCCAGGATTGTACTTAGCGTCGATCGAAGTCAGGCTTTGGCTGTTTGTATACTTGCGAGTATATGTGTTGGTCAAGAGGAGGATTGATGCCAGTCGTGACCATCTCGCTGCTGCTACGAGCTTGTTGGTTGAAGCGCTGTGCGGGGAAGTGTGGAGGCGTAAAGCCGATCTGCGCATTTACGAGCCATCTTCCGCACTTTCTGATTTACCATGTCAGATCCTCTCGTCGAACAAACAGCACCCCGTCGAGATTAGCCTCGGGAAGGCAATCTCGGAGCAAACGATGGCGCCATTCGGATCTGCAGGGTCGTTCAGCAAGTTTTTGTGAACAAGACTTTGGATTGGCTGTTGAATTGCCAGGCAGCCGATAATCTGTCGATGACGATCGAGTCCACACGACTGGATTGAAAGCGCTCGCTGCTGCACCACCGTACGGGCACACAGCCGTATTAGGGTCTGTTTGAGAAGAAAGTCATCGAAATCCATCTATCCGAATGCCGCCCAATTCGCAATTTCTTCTCGGCGCAATCGTCGGGAAGAAGTAGACACTCAACAATACCTTTTCGTGTACAACAAGGTCTCGTCTAACCTCCATCCACCATTTTCCATATTTCTACACGAGTAGTATAGAGGCACTGTTCGACAAGATGGCTACCAACATCACCTTCCACCCTGGCCACGTTTCGTACGAGGAGCGAGCCGACCTTCTTTCTCAGCAGGGTCTTACCATTTGGCTCACCGGTCTCTCGGCTTCGGGCAAGTCTACCATCGCTACCGCTCTCGAGCAGCACCTTCTCTCGCTCAAGAAGTCTGCCTACCGTCTTGACGGTGACAACATCCGATTTGGCCTGAACAAGGACCTCGGATTCTCCCCCAAGGACCGCGAGGAGAACATTCGCCGAATCTCGGAGGTCTCCCTCCTCTTCGCCTCCTCCACCACCATCACCATCACCTCGTTCATCTCGCCCTACAAGGCTGACCGTGAGATCGCAAGGAAGCTCCACGACGCTCACGTTCCCAAGTTGCCCTTCGTCGAGGTATTCGTCGACGCAAGCATCGAGACTTGCGAGAGCAGAGATCCCAAAGGTCTGTACAAGAAGGCCAAGGCCGGTGAGATCAAGGAGTTCACCGGTATCTCGGCACCATACGAGAAGCCCGAGAACCCAGAAATCCACATCGACGCCGACAAGACCTCGATCGAGGACGCTGTCCGCATCATCACCGAATACCTCATCAACAAGGGCTACCTCAAGCTCTAAAGCGCCAAGCAACTGATAGAACTTAAGCTTCGTATGTTCGCCGATTCGATGTAGGGCTCACTCGACCTGTTTAGACGATTCTATAAGCTATGTCAGCAGACAATACAATGTTAATGATCGCATCCAAAAAGCCGCCTAAAAGTTTGGAACAGCCTGGCTACGAACAGTTTGTGAGAAGACCTACTGCACCTGTAAGGCAACAGAGATGCTATGCGAGCTGTCGCTCCGAGTTAGGCTCAACCTACAGGAAGAGAAGAGGCAGCGGAGACGTCAGCAGAAGGCCTAACATGTCGAAACCGACCAGAAAAAAAGTGAAAAGAAAAAAAGGAAAGGAAGAACTGCAGCACCTAGGATTCCCGCGTGGTCCCCCACCGCAGTACTGACTAGGCGATACCTTGCTTAACTTCGCAGATCGGACGGGATGCGGTGCTTTCAAGGTTCTATGGCCGCAGATGTTATCCTAGTTCGTGGGACCATTTATGAAGTACTGTTTTCTTTATTCCAACATGGTTTTTGAGATCGACAGCTGCCATCAGATCGTTCAGATGAGCTCTGAACTTCCGCCGGAAATAGCAAACAGCTTTCTACTGATCGTCACTCTTCTCGGAGCAGCGTCGACGATTCGGGATACGGCTCGCATAGTTATCAAGCTGCTTCCAGAAGCGAAGTCTGGCAAGCGAAGCATAGTCTGCGTCGTGTGGGAGGTGGCTTAGACCGGTCGCTTAAGCAGTGTGATTCGGATCGTCCGTGGCGCAGACAAGCATAAAAGCTTCACGACGACATCGTGCTTGATTTTCTATTGTTGCACGTCAAAGATGACGGCCACCGGACTGTAAGGGATCGATGGAGATGTCTGTTCCTGATGCCCCCGATGAAGAAAGGTTTCCCACGGTTCGGGAAGCAGCTGCCTCGGTTGTGGATGAGGCAAAGCTACAGAGTATCCTGGAATGGAAGGCGATCATCTCTTTTCAGAATTGACTGAGGTACAATGGTGCATTGCCTAGGCTTGGCGTTTCTTGAGACTAACATACACAACCACACTCACACATTTGCGGCCCCCCAATGAGTTGCCAGGAACGGAAAGCAGCGTTGCACTTTCTGTACCAAGCGAGCTTCATTACTGTGCCTCTATCACCATCCCCCACGCTCACGCCATACGTGGGCAGACGAGAGAGCCACCCTTGCACTAGCGATCTGAGCATGAAGGGTCTCTTTCTTCGCTTTGCCCATCCGAGCCGCCGCCGTTGACGACAACCAGCGTGTAGCACATCCGACCGTGGACTCGATTGAATGAGTAGAATGGTAGCGGAGTGGGAAAAAGGTACATTTCTCATACAAAATTTTAGGTTGAGCTTGGACGGGTCAGGTGGAAGAGACATATCACAAAGGGTACAGTACACGCTACGCGTTTTGGTACTGCATATGCGCTCCTCTAGTGCTGTCAAGCTAAGTTCAAGAGCAACATCTCAGGTACAGATCCAGTTTAGCACAGAGCGACTGTCTCGACAACAAGGCTTTTCATTCATGCCTAGCGCCCATCCGGTTGGTGGTGGCAGAAGAGAGAGCGGAATTCATTTTGCGCAGAACAAAAGAACAGCCCACACAAGCGAGGCTTTCCCTTCCCGTGCCTCACCAGTCGTAACCCCCGCGTCTCCCGTCATTTTGTGGATGCACGGAGAACAACCAGT
Source organism: Ustilago trichophora (assembly GCA_900323505.1). Classification (NCBI taxonomy): domain Eukaryota; kingdom Fungi; phylum Basidiomycota; class Ustilaginomycetes; order Ustilaginales; family Ustilaginaceae; genus Ustilago; species Ustilago trichophora. The sequence goes on along the minus strand of OOIN01000003.1, from coordinate 1,429,782 downwards.
TAAGGGGTTTCAGTTTTCTATGATATTTCAAATTTCTTATCATTGCGTTCTGATATTTCAAAACAACGAGAACTCCCACAAAGGTTTGAGACTCAGGCTCTGCAGCTTTGCACCTGCGCCTGCGCCAGTCGAGGTAAAGTTGTCTACCTCGTCCTCCCCTGCTAAGCGCTCCTCAAGCTCAAAAGGCTGTATGCATGCCTCTCAAATGTGGACGAAATATATATCTCAGCAGCCACCGCGGGCGCAGCAAAGTCATCCCTTTGCCATCTGTTGATCCCTCACCATCACCTACCTTTCTCCACCCTAGAAACAAGTCTCATCATAATGAAGGTTTTTGCATCGATGCTTTTGGCCATGCTGGTGGCCGTCGTGGCTGTTCAGGCCAACGTCCAGCCTACTCCCGCTCCTCGCGTTGAGAAGAGGCAGAGCAGTAAGTATACACGTCGCGCATTCTCGGATACGCTGTGACCAGTAGCATTCAGCTTTTCCATATCGTCGTCGGCATTGGCAACTAACGCTCTCGCCTCCTTGTTCCTGTGCCGGTAGCCTTCGACCCTTACAATCTCTCGCAGTACACCAACGGAGCAGCCATCTCCTCCCTTTCGGCCTACATCAACTCGCAATTCGGTGGCCTGGACAGCATGTCTCTAGGCCCCGACATGTCGTCCTACTTGGCTTCCCAGCGCAGTGAAGCCTACTCGTACCTCTCGCTCGCCTCGTCGATTGTCAACAACGGCGGTGCTAGCAACTCGGACCTTGGCGCTATTCTCGGTTCCCTCACTGCCACTGCTACGGGTAGCGGCCAGAACAACGGCCAGGGCAACGTAGGGTCCAACAGCGGTAAGGGTAACGGTGTTAGTAACAGTGGATCGGCAGCCGGTGCATCGGCAACGAGCTCCAAAGCTCCGAACTCGGCGATGGGCTCGGCGGCTCATGTGCCTGGATACGTCGCCGGTATGGTCGCTTGCAGCTTGGTTGCTGTGTTTGCTGGTGCCTTCGCTTTGTGATCAGTCCCATCTGCTATTACGACAATATACATATGACGACCATAAGTTGTCTGCTCCCACGATGACGAGGGCAGACGACCATATGGGCACCATGCATGATCTACAACCTAAATTCAAGATACCTTTACTACCGATCATGGGTTCTCATGTGTGTTCCTTGTTTCATCAAAGCCGGTGTCGGTCTGTACTGTGAAGGTTTGATGTGCCCGAGGACAAGCTGTTTGAGCGAATGTACAGAGATGCGGGCGGCTTGGTGTTGGTGTTTGTCGGGACATGCCTCGGATCTCGGAGACGTGTGTTTGTGTGTGATGAGCTGCTAGAAAAAGTGATTTCAAAGCCTCCACAAAAATTGCCAACACTTCCTCCATATCTTCTGACGCATCTTCGACAACAACCTTCTAGCCGTCTGTTGTCCCGATCACTTCTCCAACCCGACGACGAACGGGCAAAGGTCGGTTTCGAAAGCATTCAACAGCTCAGCACAGCCAGAATGGTCGCCACACTCACACTAAGGGGAGTTGCTTCGGCTTCGGGATCTCTCCGAAACGTCGTTGCTCGAAGCACAACCGTAACGACCCGATCAGTCTCGAGATCCATCTCGTCGATGGCAATCCGAACTGCACAGCCACTCTCGAGAGTCAGCTACAGTGTCTCAAGGACTCTATCTGTCAACTGTTCTGGCCGTAGTCGCAGCTTCAGCTCATCTGTCACACTTACCAACGCCTCTGGCCGAACAACCGTCAAAGACCCCGAGCCGCAGACTGGGCTCTACTACCACCCAACTCAGATCAGCATCTCCCGCGGCCCTGATCAGCCTTCCAACACTGTAGACGGCTGGGCGATCTCTTTTCTCGCGCAGCCGTCCGACTCGGAAGACGCAGTGATCGCCTACGTCCTCCCGACGAACACCTCTTCCTCGCAAGACTCTGAACCCGCCGATTTCATCCGTGCCAACCCAGACCGGATACGCATCAACCCTGCCGGATGGAAAATCATGCATGATGTACTCAAACACGAGGTCGTTCCCAATGACGACTTGCTAAAATTCGAAGCGTCGACACGGGAGAGCGGTTGGGCCCACTTGACGGATCTGAGGCATCCGCTGATGCCAGGCAGGATCGCAACGCCCGAGAACATTATCGCTTCAGTGGCGTTTACTGAAGGGGAGCTTAACGTGGAGAGCTACGAAGAGAACAAATCGTACCGATTGGTGACTGGCTACGAGGGGCCAATTCAGATGTCGGATAGCTGGATCGGGAAGCTGAGGAAGCGGTTCGAGTCGCTTTAAGTGGATGTCAAGGACGCAACTTTGTGGAACTCTAACATAAGGGTCGATCTTTTGACTATTTCCATACTGTCGATCATGTGCAGATCGGTTACCTCTGCAAATGCTCAACTCGGAACCAAAAGTGACGTTTGCAACGAAGTCGTCGAAGTGCGTTCTGGAATCGAAAAGCGGCGTTCGAACGTCGTGGGTTGCAACGCAACCCCGCTGAGAGGAGCAGTCAAGTGTGCCAGCTGCTGGAGGAGGTGCATGGGGGACGAGGTTTGCCGCCTTGTCGATACGCTGCGGTGGGCGATACGCGATGGATGACAAAAGCGCGTGACCAGATGTGATTGGGAGGCACCGCCGCTTTATAAGCCCGACATCACAGGTTGCTGGCTGCATGTCAAAATGGTGTGGACAGGTCACCGCCAGAAATTCCGCGGCTTTTGAAGAAAAAGACGGGTGCAGCGCCATCACTTTTTGATATCAATGATATGTTTGTCGGCTTCCACAAGACAAAAGAAATAGGTGTTCACCAAGAAGGTTATGATGGTGATGTTGTCGTCGCCGGATATGAGATCCGATGTCAGTGGTCGTGCCGATGATGTCGAAGTGTGTAGAGTGCTGGTGATGTGAAAGCGCCAAGGACTGATGAGGTTGCGGGGTAAAAAGACGCGGCGGTAACCATTTTTCTCTGCTTTTGCAGGTTGAAGCTGCGATGGTCTGCCCCACATTCCTCTGCACAGGTCTAGTCTCAGACATTGACGGGATAGAAGGCTAAGTTAAGGTTGCTTTTTTTTTTTTTTTTGTTCACCCTTATTCTGCTTCCCACGCCGCCTTGTGCTCTTCGTCAACTGAAGAGGCGATAAAGCGAAGTCTTTATCTTTTGCGAGCTCGTTGCCAACATGTATTTTTCAAAGGTGTGCCAAGGGGCTCTAGTGCACTCGGCACGCCCGAACCGTGCCTGTCAGCGCAAGGGCGCACGCGCCCCGGCCACAGACCAAATGGCGAGATTCGGATGAATGTCCATCGATGGCCAGCAAAAAGCACTCATCAACGGAATCCCACGACCAAGCCTTTTTCATTGTTCCAAACAGAGAAGCAGCGGGTAGCATCAAAGGGTCCATGCAGTGCATCAATTGTCATTCACATTGTACAGTAGATGCAAGCGAGTCGAGGCTCTGTGCAAAGAGCGCAGAAATTGCTTCGAAGTTTTTTTTTTTTTTCTCCATTTGCGCCAAAAGAGTAGAAAGCGCGACTGCTCTGCTGCCTTTGTGTGATGTGTGGCAGCAACATTCTTTTTGTTTTGTGTGACCCAACGTGGTGACCACCATCGGCTAGCCAAGCTTCCTTTCCATCATACTCGTCGTGCGCCTTGTATTGCCCAATCTGCTTCTCCTCCCTTCCTCTCTCTCTCATACCTAACCACGTTGCTGAGTGTTTGAGTGTTGCAATGTCAATCCGCACTTCTTTTTTCCCCTTTACCTTTTCTCATTCGCATACAACTCGCTTGCTCGGAACCTCAGTCCCGGTGTCACAGTGTCTGTGTTTCTGTCAATGTCACTTGGCCCGTTCGAGGTGTCCGCTCTCTCACTCGTCATTCTCTCTCGGATGGCTCGACATGTTGGCCATCTTACTTATAAGCACAATCGGCTCAGTCAATTCTCGCTTCGTTCGAGCAGGGCTCCCCATCTGAATCCTCATTCACTGCCACCACTACCAAATCCCTTGCACCATCAATTCGGTCCTTCGTTCGACTGTACCACAAATCGGCTAAGGCCTGTTATCCTTTACCAATCTTCGCCGTTTTATCGCCGCTCGCACGGCCATATACCGAATAACACCTAACCTCCTCACCACTCAACTGGCAGCGACCAATTCGGATCGCATATAACCCCACAATGCCGGCTTTCCCCACTTTCAGCGCCGTCAGCTCGACTGGCAAGCACATCGAGTTGCGCTCCGACAATGCATATGTCCAGCGCTTGGTTGATGCCACCAACGCTCTTCTCGCGCGCACCGGTCTGGCACTGCCCCTCCTAGTTCTCACGTTCCTCTTCCTTGTCATCAAGTATAATGACCGAACCATCGGATCTAAACCTGCGCGTAAGGAACTCTACTGCCCACCTGCTCTGCCCATTCTCGGCCACACCCTTGGAGCCATGCGACATCAAACCAATATCCTGGACTGGTTCTTAGAAAATGCGCGCAAGAACCCAGTCGGCTTTACCGTTTCCGTTGTCGGCACCGGTGCTGGCCAGATGCACATTGTCAACCGCCCCGAGTACATCGAGTACGTTCAGAAGACTAATTTCGAAAACTATGAAAAGGGTATCGCGTTCAAGAAGCGCTTCGCCGACCTGCTCGGTCAGAACGGCATCTTTAACTCGGACGGTCACGTTTGGAAGGCCCAACGCAAGATGGCTTCTCACATCTTCTCGGTCTATCAGTTCCGCACCTGGGTCCAGACTGTGGTTCACCGCGAGCTCGACAGCGTCGTTGGCCTCCTCGATGCTCTCACCGAAAACAAGTCCCGTGCCGACCCTGCTACTTTGCTCCTGCCTGACCTCTTCTTCCGATACACGCTCTCCTCGTTCGGCAAGATGGCTTTTGGCTCCGACATCGACTGTCTCAGCCCTGACCCCACGTGCCTTCAACAAGAGGTTGAATTCTCTAGTGCCTTTGACTTTGTCCAGATGGTCATTGACAAGCGTTTCCGTCTGCCCATGTGGCAGCTCGTTGAAAAGTTCTCGGACGAGGGCAAGAAGAATGCAAGGATGGTCAAGAAGATCAACGACTTTTCCTGCAAAATCATTGACGAGCGCCTGAGAGAACGTGCAGCAGGTGTGCAGAAGGAGAAGAAGACGTCGGATGGCAAGGAGGGCAAGGACCTGCTCGACCTCTTCATGGATGTTACCACCGACCGCGACGATCTCATCTCGGTCGTGCTCAACTTCATCATTGCTGGACGTGATACCACCGCACAGGGTCTGTCGTGGCTCTTCTACGAGCTCATGAGGAACCCTCAGTATGTCGAAGAGATCCGAAAAGAGGTTCGTGAGGTGTTGCGCGACGCTGATGGCAGCATTCGCAAGCTCGACTACGACGTTGCCAAGGACCTTGTCTTCACGCAGGCTTGCTTCAACGAGGCCATTCGTCTTCATCCTCCCGTTCCCAAGAATGGGAAGCGCGCTATCAAGGACGACGTGATTGTCCCGCAAGGTCCCACGGCTGCCGGTCTGCCACCCATCAAGATCTACGCCGGCGAGATGCTTTCGTGGTCTGACTGGGTCATTGCCCGAAACCCAGACGTCTGGGGCCCTGACTGCGAGGAGTTCAACCCTTACCGTTTCATCGAGGCAACCAAGAACGAGGATGGCACCGAAAGCCGAAGCATCAAGAACTACGGCCAGTGGAAGTTCCACGTCTTTAACGGCGGTCCTCGTCTCTGCCTCGGCATGACTTTGGCCAACTACGAGGCGCTGAGTATGGTCGCAGCCGTTATTGACCGATACGACTTTGGTTGGGGAACCAAGGCTCAAGGCCAGCAAGCCGATTGGCCGTTGAACTATCTGCCCTCGGTGACGCACCCTTGCCAGATGTATACCGCTACTGTTGTTCGCCGTGACGAGTCTTCGTAAGCTCGATAGCTGTCGTTGTGTTACCTGACTTTTTTTGGTTTGTAATGCATCATTTCCACTTGTTTTTGCTGAAGTGGACTGCCGCCTGATAGCCGAGTTGAAAGTGATGGCGACAAGGCCTCGTGGTCGGACTTGAGACCCAGAACGGGCATGTGGGATACCGATCCTCGCACTGCCGGCTATCGACGTGTAGACGTCCGACCGTAGGTATCGTCCAGGACGAAGTCCGACATCCGATCGCTGTCAGCTAGTAGCCGACCATCCACTGCCATGTGCGATGGAGCCTCCGAGATGTTTTATTTGGCCGTCGCCCGGCGTCAGCAGCCATTTCACCAACCCTCAAACCGAGCTAGCTGACAGTCAGGGACGGCTTTCAATAGAACCGAGGTACCGGAGTGCGGCCCGTCCAGTTTGGCAAAAGTTGGAGCTAGCGGTACGATGGTGGGTTGTGTGCATGGCACGGACAGAGACGAGGGTCGGTAAATTAGATCGCCGAAGTGAAAAGTCCAAAAGAAAAAAAAGTTGCCGATTTCACCGAGCATCGCTGAGTCCAGAACGCGGGGACAAGGGCGAATTTTTGGTTGCTCGCTCGCGCGCGTCGTCTTCCCCACCAAAAAAAAAACCCCAAACCGTTCCGCTGTGGTGGGAGCGGAAAGGACATGTTTGTTCTGCCAAGCGCAGACATTTGGCACAAGGTTGCGGTACAGGATGGTTCTGTTGCACAGTATGCCACGCCGAAGCTGGGGCTAAAGCGTGCTTCTGGGCTGGGTGGGGGAGAGCGGGGCGGAGAGGGTGTGGTTGGTCGGTCAATTTGTTTGCCTTGGTATTACACCGAGGAGTGAGTGTGAGAGAGAGCAAGCTCACATGGCTTGTCCGAGATATGTCGACTGTCGTGGTCGAGGCAAAGCCTCGGCTTCCCTGCCTTTCATCATCCCGAGATTCTTCTTCAGATCGTCCTGCCATATATACATCTAACCCCACCACTCGACCCTCACTGCTCCCCATCCAGCGTCAACACGGCACGATACAGTACAACAATACGCTTTCACGACCTTTCTTAGTATACCCCAAAAGTACATCTGGCTACTGTCAAAGCTCTGTCCGCCCAGCATCACCACCATGTTGCGCAACGCCCTTCGCACAACACCTCGTGCACCCATCCGTCTCAACCTGACACGACCGCTCTCCACCACCTCACGCATCCTCAATCCCTCTCTCGACACTACCACCAGCTCCACACCATCCACACCTACACCACCCTTCCCCTCCACTACCCCATCAAAGACATCCAAAGCAGCCAAAGCTGAAGGATCCATCGCCTCGGTCTTCGCCACCTTATCAGGAGGAACCCTCGAAGACGCTCTCCCCGATCGTTTCGCCCAACTCAAACGATCCCTCATCTCCTCGCCTGCACACGCCGAACATCTGAAACGCACCTGGCGAGATGTTCTCTCCTCGCTCTCGCAACGAGTTGAAGAAACAGCTGCCTTGGGTGGGAGCTGTATCCCCGAAGTAGAATTTCCCAGCGGTGGCAAAGTCGGCAAGCTCGAAGAATGGACCGATAAAAACACGTTTGAGAACATCAAAGATCGCGGTGTCGCGGTGATTCGCAACGTCATCCCATCCTCTCAGGTCTTGCAGTGGAAGGAGGAAATTCAGAGCTATGCAAAGCTGAACAATGCCAAAGGATTCCCGGAGGACAATCCGCAGGTGTTGGAGCTCTATTGGACTCCGGCACAGGTTGCTGCACGATCCCATCCGAATTTGCTCACCACCAGCGAGAGATTTTTGCAGTTGTTCCACAAACCTTCCTCCTCCTCCTCCTCCTCCTCCTCGACTGTGGAGACAGCCTGTTCTCTCGCGAACCCTCTAACCTACGTTGACAGGCTTCGCATCCGTCAACCGGGAGATTCAAAATTTGCCCTCGGTGCACACATCGATGGCGGCGGAATCGAACGTTGGGAATGTCCCCACTTTCTCGGTCTATGGTCTCACATCCTCTCCCCTGAATCCACATGGACATCTCACGATCCTTGGTCCCTGGGAAGCAATGGAAACCGAATGATTGCCCAAACCGACATGTACGGCGGACCTGGACAATGTGGAGTCTTCCGTCCTTTACAAGGTTGGCTCTCCATGTCGAACACCAACGCTGGCGAAGGGACTTTGAAAGTTCTCCCCTTCCTTAGCGAGTCTACCGCCTATATCATCCTTCGACCTTTTTTCACTCCTGTCAAACCGCAAACCTCGTGCTCGAAAAGCGAATTCCTCCATGCGTCAAACTGGACCTTTGACGGCGAAACCAGACGTTTCCCAGGCTGCAGCTTAGGTCACAATATCGAACTTGACCCCGCCACCCATCCTCATTTGGAACTCGAAAGAACCATGATCAGCATCCCCAGCGTCAATCCAGGAGACATGGTCCTGTGGCATTGCGATGCAGTTCATTCGGTAGAGAGTAAGCATGGTGGAAAGGGCGATAGTAGCGTACTTTACATTCCGGCCATTCCAACGACAAAGGTCAATTGGGAATATGTCTTGGAACAAAGAAATTGCTTTGAGAGAGGTGTACCACCGCCCGATTTTCCCGGTGGGAAGGGCGAGTCTGAGTACAAGGGCAGGGGAGAAATCGCGATGGTAAAGGGCCAAAAGGCAAGGAGAAGTTTGGGGCTGGAAAAGTTTGATGTCAACCCAGCGAGGGCTAGTGAAGAGGAGAAGAGGTTGTTGGAATGGTGTAATGCTCAGCTCTAGGCTCAGAATTTGAAAAAAGCAGCGTATACGATGTTGTAACACCGAATCAATGCTTCAGGCTCTCCTCACCATGATAAGAAGGTGTCGTTCAAGCTCGCCACATCTGAGGAAATGTTGTGCAGCTACCAAAGTGCATCATCTAAAAGCTACATTGGGTGTGTGAATACATGCAAGAATCGGCGATATAAATAGGTCTCTTAAGTCTAGCGGGTAAGATCGTGCAACCGGCCATCATACACATTAGGCATATGACAGCTGAGCATATTCCTCGAAAAGATGATTTGTCCAAAAACATTCTTGAGTGCCTCGCCATCCTCCTCTTTCACCCTGAACAGTCTTTGCCTCTTTCCACCCCTTTCACGTTCCGCCGCGCTCTGCAACAGATCATCGCCGCCAGTCAGCGCATAGAGCACCTTTCCTGGAGGGAACAAATGCGTATTCCCCATATTCGCCTCCAACGTCTTCCTAAGCACCAAGAACTCCTCCTCCACACGTTCGATCTGCGAACCATCCATCCTACCAGACTGATACTCGAAGGCGCGCTTCATCAGCGCGTTCATGCTGCCCTCTGTATGACCTGCTACTTTGTCCTGATAGCAGAGCCAAGCCGAGCAATTGCGGATGTCTTGGATCGATCCGAGCGAAAGACGACAGACGAGGTCGTAGGAATAGGTGAAGGATGTAATGATCGAAGAGACTTTGCGGGCCAAAGTGGGGCTGGTTACGCAAGGTACTGCAAAGCAGTACGCGTGCAATCTTCGGCCGGAAGGCAGCCCAGAAGAGGTGGTAGTGAGCCCGGTGGTGGGGTCCGCCCACATCATGGCTAAGACGCTGGCTACACCCGCGCCGAGTGAATGGCCAGTGATGTCAATCGAATATCCTGCATTGGCAGCAAGCGCAGCTGCGACTGACCGGTGAACCGATCTTCCTGGAGCGCCAATCTCGTGTGCGGTGATGTACATTCCTTCGTGGCAAACATCCCCGTGGGCTTCTCCAACGAAGCGCCCTCCTTTGGCGGTAGTGGTAGGGCTGGTGGTGCTGTCGATGTTCTTTTGCACCTCAGCGTCGAATGTGAAGGGGACCGATTCACACGTGAGATCCGCAGCGACGTCACCAACAGAGAGCGTGCCGCGGAGGACCAAGATGATCGTCTTGCGCGGGTGATCGGTGACGACGTAGAATCGAGGCTTGCTGGGTTTGGCCTTGTCCTTGGGGTTGTAGGGCGTACGATTGGTGGCGGCGGCGTGGTCGTCTTCGTACTGGCCCACGGTAGCAGCTCCGCGTTCGAGGTTGGCGGTGTGATGGAAAAGGTCTTCGTCGTGGGTTCCTGAGATCACGTCCCAGAGGTTGTAGGATGATGCATGTCCCCTCTTGTCCGTAACTGTCACCGGAGCAGCGCCATTCGACGCAGCTGCGGACGGCTGCTCCTCCTCCTCGTCTTCCTCATCTTCCAGCTCCATCTCAGCCGCAGCCTGTAAGAACTCGGCCTGATCCTTACGCATAAACTCTTCTTCGGCTGAGAATATCACCCCACTCTGACCAGACGCAACCGCCTTGGCCGACGAAGAAGGTGCACTGTCAGAGAGAAGCGTCTGGCTACCAGCAGGCATGGAATTGAGCCAGTACAGTGCCATCCCTCCGTACACTCCCAAGACGAGCTTGGAGTATCGCTGCAGATTGTGCACTGCCTCTGCATCAGAAAGCGGTCGAGCAGGTTCGTCGGACAGGGTGGATCCGGGAAGTCGAGCGCTAGAGCCGTCCTTGTGGCCAATTTCGGCACCAATGACGTTGCCGGAGTACTCGCCGGTGAGAGTCTGGTTCGAGGTGATACGTACATCCGCCTGGGTCCCAGACGAGTTGGCTTCGGCTGCGGATCCTGCAGCAGTGATGGGGACCAGAGGTGCAGACGTGGCTCCGACGTGATGCGTCTGCCTGAGCAATTCGACCTCTTCTTTGAGCTTATCCGTGTCGATCTCGTACAGGCCCTGTAGCATCCTACGCTCTTGGAAGCTCCGCGTGACGAGCTGAATCGACACCCAGGTGGTGAGCGCCTTGGTGATGCCCACGATCGAGTATGCTGGAATACCACCAGGCGGCAGCGAATCGTCCTCAGCATTCCATTCACGCTTGACTAACTTGGAGAACTCCAACAAGCTCCGCAGCACTTCTGAGCCCAATGCTCGCCTAACACCTTCCACACCGGAACCTGCTGCACCAAGACCTGCACTGGTTACCGCACTGGTCAGATCGATGCCTCCCACGGCGACGAGAGAGATGGCGTCAAAGAAGCTAGCGATCCCCGAGTGGGCCGCTCTAGCGATGGAAGGCGTGCCGGAGGTATCACCGGGTGCAGTGCCTGTGAGAGCTCCGTCGGCGAGTAAAGCGGGCACGGCGACAAGACCTTGGGTTACACGCTTTGCTACGTTCAGACCGAATGCGGTGGCGGTGCGAGCGAAGGAGAAGTACGCAGAGGTGGCGGCGTTGGCAGCACCAAGACCAGACGCAGAGTGACCGAGTACACCTTGCCAGTCAACTCCATTGCCGGTATTGACAACAACGCCAGCGTCGCCTGGGACGGCTTCATTAGCTGGTTCGTACAAGGATGCGGCATCATTGTCAGCTTCAGAATCAGGGATGGAGAGTGCTGCCTCGTTGAGACTCTTTGCTTCTTCTCGTTCTTCCTCTGCCTCTTTGGCTTCCTCGGGCGAAAGAAGTTGTGTTGGGTGAGGTTGGGCGTCGGTGGTTGGCGTAGTCTCTTGGGCGGTCGTGTTGATCGGATTGAGTGTGGGGTCGTCTTGGACAAACGATCCTGGTGGTAGCCCGCTCATCTTGGCTGTATAGAGATACGAATATGGATAATGTTAGTCATGAACCAAGCCAGAACACGTTGTTGCTGGAAGGATAAGGTAGCACAAGAAGTCTTCTGAGTGATGAGCGTGAATGATGTACGGCAGTCAAGACTCTGTGACTGAGCCTCGGGGAAAAGAAGAGAGAGAGATACTCGCGACAGCGTCATGCAGGGTCTAAATGGAAAAATGGCCGCGTCTCACAAGCATCGCAGCGAATTCAGAGAGAATTTTTGGGAGGTGGAGGCGGCAGAGGCTTTCTCACGTGCATCTGCACTCCACTATTTCCTTTTCCACCATCCCAACATCCGCCTTTCACCGTGTGGCAAATTCAAGGTGCTCACTTGACAACTGATGCTATACAGCATTAACTGCGAACATCGATGTACAAATGGTCCGGCGAGCAAGTTAGAAAGCATTAAACACAAATATCAAAAACAAAACAGATCATAAAGCTGCTTGGAGCACAGCACCGATAGGAAGAACGGCTTTCAAAACCTAGATGTACAGCAGCAATGCGAAGAGCAAAAAGTTGGTAACAGAGCGTGCTAGATTCTTCAGCTCATCCAGGCCCAGAAAGCATCGACAACGGCCTCCAACTCCTGTGTCACACGTTTCACAGCATCGTGGTACTTTTCTCCCTCCTTGATCTGGCCGAGCGCCTCGGTGTAGATCTTGACCTTGGGCTCGGTACCCGAAGGCCTTACGATCACTCGCACGTCGCCTAGCATGATCTCCTGCTGCTCGCGTTTTGCCTTGGCATCAACATGGCTGGGCGGGACATAGAACCTGAGCACGTCGTTCTTGGGAATGCTCAAATCTCCCGCCTCCGCCTTAGCCTGGTCGTATGCTGGGCGGCTCTTGAGATCGTCCACCAGGCTGAACGTGTACGCATCGCCGCTTTTGCCCTCGACGCTCTTCTTACCCTGGTCGAGGTCGGCACGAACCTTGGTCATGACGTCCGTTCCCTTCATGGTGGGGCTGAGTTTGATGATCTTCTGCATGGTGACCGAGAGGCCAACAAGACGGTGAAGCTCTTCCAGTCTATCCCAGAGGGTCTTACCCTCCCTGGCCAGGTCGAAGGCCATGGAGACGATGAGAAGGTAGGATGAGAGACCGTCCTTGTCCCACACCGAGCTAGCAGCCATGTATCCGAGCGCTTCCTCGTAGCCGAAGCCAAACGATCTAGCACCCTCCCGAGCCTCGATGCCACGAGCCACGTTACCGAGCCACTTGAAACCGGTCAGCGTCTCAACGTGCTTTCCGCCCCAATGGCCGGAGAGACGGGCCAGCAGACGACTCGAGACGATGGTGCTGAGCGTCCAGACACCAGCCTGACCTCCGTTGGCCTTGGCCGCACGACGCAGAATCTCGTCGCCGAGAAGGGCACCGAGCTGGTCGCCGGTGAGGGCACGGAGTGTGCCGGAGCTGTCACGTGCGGAGACGGCAAGTCGATCGGCGTCGGGGTCGTTGACGATGGCCAGGCCGGTCTTGTGTTGCTCTGAAAGCTTGTGGACGATTTCAAGAGTGGAGAGCTCTTCGGGGTCTGTCGGGTCGTGCAGAAAAGTGAGAGATAGGGTAGAGTGTCAGAAGCTAATCTCAGATTCATGCAGAGACTTTCTTGTGCAAACACTTACTTGGGAACTCAAGCGTAGGGAAGGCACCATCTGGCTTCCTCTGTTCCTCCGAGATCCAAAAGTTTACCCCCTCCGTCAGCCCGACAACTTCCTTTGACAACCTCTCGATTGAAGGCGCACCCACACCATGCAGCGGGCTATAAGCGATGCTGATCGGCGCATCCTTGCCGTGGACCGGAGCAGAGGCGAAAGTATTGAGTCCCTGCACATCCTTGATATAGCTTGTCAGCATCTCATCACCAAACTCCTTGACCACACCCTTCGACTTGCACTCTTCGAGATCGGCCAATGTGGGAGGCTGCGTCTGTTCGGCGATCTTGAGAATCTCATCGGCGATAAGGCCGTCAACGGGAGTGTTGATCTGTGTACCAGCGGGACCGTAGACCTTGTATCCGTTGTACTCTTTGGGGTTGTGACTGGCGGTGACGACGATTCCTCCTGCCAGGCCGAGCTTTTTGACGGCGTAACCGCACATGGGGGTCGGAGTGGGAGTGGGGTAGATGTGCGAAGGGATGCCACGGAAGGCGAAGTGCTGCGCGGAGGAGTAGGCAAACTCTTTGCTTCCGAATCGGCCATCAAAGGCGATGGCGACACCTTTGCTGGTCGCCGTTTCCTTGTCGCTCTTCAGGAGATACTCGGCGAGGCCTGCGGTAGTTTCGAGAACAGTGAGGAGCTGTTGCAGAAAAGCAAGAGTTGTATGTGTCAGTTGCAGGATTGGCTCGCTACGCTGAGAAAGACGACGCAGCAACACTCACGTTCATCTTACTGGGACCGACACCCATGACACCACGAAGACCAGCAGTGCCGAACTCCAATCGACCGTTGAAGCATGTCTGGAGCTCCTTGACATCGTTGCTGTCGATCAGCTTCGAGAGCTGACTCTTGGTTGCCGGGTCGGGATCTTTTTCGAGCCAGGCCTTGGCCTGAGTGAGCAAATCAGAGGACATTTCGGTTCAGAGAATGTAAAAGAAGAGAGGGGATGAGCTGTGGGGAAAGGAAGGTGCGTGTGGGGAAGCAACGATGCTTGTGAGGTTCTTGTATGTTCCAAGACGAACGCTCGGATGCTCGGCACCTGCGAAAAAGCAACACTTCTTCTCGGAGATGGCCGTGCGCGCGCATTTTCAGAGTGTTAGACTCTCATTGCCCATTCTCTGCTGATTTTGTGAGTGGACAGGACATAACACCTCTCTTGAATTTCCTTGCCTTTCTCCGCAAAATCAGCCTAACCGCAGACATTTCGGCGGTTTCGCCGATCCTCTCTCTGGATTTGTGGCCCGACAATGAACTCTCGGCGACTCTGTACATTCTTGATACAAGCTCTCATGACCCCGCTCTCTGTTTCGTGATGACAATGACCGTGTCGTAATGATTGAGAAATACTAGCTTCGACGAACCGTAGGAGGCAAAAGTCTAAGCCTGAATGGACTCGTTGCGGCGAGCGTAGCCCTCGCCCTTTTACGGCATAGGCTGTATGCGTGCAATGTACACAGCGATAGTCACGCCTATTGAATCTATCCACGACTATGGAACGGCGCACGTTGCTGCCGATCTGAACGACAGATAGCAAAGGGGAAGAGAGGCCAATTCGCCGAATTGACTCGTTTTCCTCTGAAAGCGGAAAGCGGAATAACATTGCATGAAAAAAACTAAGCACATGGAAACCATCACTCTAGGCGCGGGGTTTGGAATTGATATTGGCCTTGGCGGCAATGTTGGCGGCACACCACCGGGAGCAGCAGGAGACCTAACCGAGGGCCACGGCGTGCTTTCCATGAACAAACCACTGTACAGTAGTCTAGAACGCCCTTGTCGGCTTCAGCATATCCAATGTGTGCCTCTTTCGCCGATAAAGTGCCTGGGCGGCAACAGCTTTCAGCACATGGGAGGCATGGAAGCATGCTCGTGGTTGACATTCCACCACCATCGCGTCACAAAAAAGGTTTAATTAGCGAAGCGCTAACTGTCATTCGGAGCATTCATTCGTGACATCTAGCTCTAGCTCGCAAAAACCTCGTACAAGGGCAAAAGTTGAGAGCATAGACTCGATGGTCGGCGCTCGTAGCCTGGCAACAGGACAGAACAGAAGGCAACAAGAAGGGTGAAAACTAGACAAGACGAAGGTTCGATCTCAAAGCCGAAGCCGAATCATCTAGGAGAGACGTGGTGCGATGCCACGCTGAGCAGGACTCGAGACAAATCTCATGTTGGTAGCTTGTACGCCACTCGCGGATCGTGGGTAACTGCCGTTCTTTCATATAAGGATCGACTTTCGAGCCTGTCAAAGGCGAACACCTCGCCCTTCCTCGTGCCCATCACCTGATCGACCGCCACCTCTCTCTTGGTCGTCCAATGCCATCCGCCACGCAAGCACCCTACTTCACCATGACTGGCGACATACGACCCAACTCTGCCGCCTCTGTCACCTCCAGCTCCGGCTCATACCACGCTGAGCAACCGCCTCACCACCATGTTCTTTCACCAGACGCAGCCACTTCCGACGAGAATCGCAACAAAGTCGTCGGCGCTTGCTCCAGCTGCCGTCGATCCAAAGTCAAATGCGAGCACGAAGGCACCGCGCCCTGTAAGCGATGCAAGAACGGTGGGTACGAGTGTACGTTCAAACCCAGGGAGATGGGCAGCGCCTTCTTGCAAGACGAGTGGCGCATCAAAACCGATGAGACGCTCAGCAAGCTCGTTATGGCCATGAATGCGCTTGTCCAGCAAGAGGATGCCGCGCTGCCGGCGAGGAAGAGAAGGGCGGTCGAGGGTGGGTTCGCGGAAGATGCGGGGGCGAGGTTCGGTCCTCCTGTGGCATCCGGATTGACAGTGGGCAACGCGACACCGACTCGAGGGCAAGGTGTGATGAGAGCGGCAAATGGAGCTCACATGGTGGCCTCACAGGGCGCCGGAAGTGGTGCTGGTTATCACGCGGGTATGAGTGCATACCATCATCCGAACGCCGGTCCAAGCAGCTTCGCCCCTTCTCTGAGTCTCAATCTGGGAACCAACTCACGGCGGGCATCCCTTGTGGCTGGTTTGGACCATTCCATGGACGCCTTCGCCTCTTCGCCTTCAGCGAATGGCATCACGAACATCTCGCAGCTTCAGCCACACGTCACCAAGGCCGACGCCACTCATCCCATCAGGTCTTCCGTACGGGCTCGCGGGTCCCTGCCCATTCCTCACGCTTCGACCAAAACCAACGCCATGAAAGGGAGCTCAACTCCCAAGCCTGGGCTGTTGGCACGAACCAGCCGCTATCGCTACCCAGATGCGGATCTTGGCAGCAACGATCCTCGCCTGGACGCGATCCGCCTCGGCATCCTCTCCTCACACGAAGCGCGCTCTCTCTTCTCACTCTACGCCAAAGCAATCGAACCCTTCGGATTCGGATTCCCAGACTTTCCGGCCTCTGCCGACCTGACCCCGGTCCTTCTATCCGCCATCACCTCCGTCAGCTCCCTTCACACCCCCTCCTTAGACCTTCGAGCACGCCAGCTTCGCTTACGAACCGATGTTTTGGATCGCACCCTCCCCTATGCACCATCTACCGCTGGTGATGAGTTCAACCCCGAAAGTGGCATCGGCACGGAAGAAGTCGTAGGCGCATGTATCTGGAGCTCCCACGAAGGCTCTTCCGATGCCTGGAACGTCGCCCGGGCCGCACGGTGGTGGAGCGAAAAGTACAGCTACGAAACGGGTCCGCATGCAGGCTTGACCGTAGGCGAAATGGTCGCCATCCTCCCTCCCGTACGTCATGTCAACCTTCAAGATAGAGTACGAGTCTGGCTCACCGCATTCATAGCCGAACTGCACCAATGCGAGATCCACTCCAAGGAACCCATAATGGAACTCATTGACCCCACACAGTACGGTCAAGCGCTGATCCAGGAGCAGAACCCCTCTTGCACCCCAGAGTCAACGGGAAAGGCGGGCACGACAAAGCAGGATGCTGGTCTGGTGTTTTTCTCCCGCGTCGCGTATCTCGTCAGCAGAGCCAAAACGACGAAAGTCAGTCCGGAAGAACTACTCGCCGTGGCCGAGGAGATTACCGCAAGCTGGTGCGCCACTCGAGCACTACTCTCTACAGAGCCGGAGAAGAAGGACACGTACGACCATATGATAGATCTGCATCATTCACTAGCTAGAGCGTCGTTGCTCATCCGAGCGTGCTCGCTGCACGAAGAGCGATGCTCGGCAGAAGGGGCAACGCACAAAGATGTTGGGATGGCAACGGCTGCTCTCGTTTCTTGCTCACGCATCTGTCAGAGCGTGTGCTTGGACAGCATTCGTTTACTGCTCTCGCCCGGTGCAGCGCTGGTGGGGAACTTGGCAGCTTTGCCTTCGATCTACCACTTTTGGATCGGAGGCTGTCTCATGTTCCTGTTGGAGCTGTGTTCACCTGATAGACTGCATTATCGGTTAGGCCTGCTAGCGGGAGGACAGCTGGACGAAATCCTACGCACGGTCGAGGCATTTATGGGACACTACCTCGAGGAGTTGTCGGCTTGCAGTACGCCAATTTTGGTGGAAGAGCTGCAGCAGGGCGAGGGTGAAGAAGGTAGTTTTGAGGTGGTCAAACATCCGGCCACCGAGGCTGCTCTGGTTGTGGCTGACTTGCTTGCTTGTGTTCGAGCTACTGCTTGACTCAATCATTTCTAACTCACTTTGTAATATACTCTGACTCAACGTCTCAGTTGTAATGTACAGACAATTGACAACGCGGCTTTCTTTCACTGTATCAAGAAGGCATTGGGCAGCATGAATGAGAAAAGTACATTGGCATTGAGCAGAGCGGGGGTATGTATATACAGAGATTTGAAATAGATGCGGCCAAAGAAGAATCAGTTGATAGTGCCGCTGACGACGGGGCTACCGTTGCTGCTAGGGGTCTTTTTGTGACCGTGAAGACCGTAGAGCTTCTCGATTTCCTCTTGCGCGCGCTCGATACCTTTAAAGTACCTGACTGTCCTGACACGGAGCTCGGAGGTGGCGTCCTCGTCGGAAACGAGGAGGGCGTTGGGGTGGAGCTGGATGCAAGAGACGGTGTTCATGTGGTTGACTCCCTCTTCTACGCACTTTGCCAATGCGTGAGCCTTGTGCTGTCCGACGATGATGACCAAGATCTCTCTGGCGTCCATGACGGTCTGAACACCGACGGTAAGCGCCATACGCGGCACCTTGAGCGGGTCGTTGTCGAAGAATCTCGAGTTATCCAACACAGTGTCGTAAGCAAGGGTCTTGATCCTAGTGCGGGAAGCGAGCGACGAACCGGGCTCGTTGAAAGCAATGTGACCATCCGATCCGACACCAGCCATGAAAAGATCGATTCCGCCAACAGCCTGGATCTTGGCCTCGTACTCGTTACACTCTGCCACCAGATCCGGCGCATTGCCGTCCAAGATGTGGACGTTCTGGGGTTGAATATCAATGTGGGAGAAAAAGTTGTTCCACATGAACGAGTGGTAGGATTCCGGATGCGATTTGGGCAGAGCTACATACTCGTCCATGTTGAAGGTGATGACATTCTTGAAAGAGACACGGCCCTCGCGGTGAATCTGGATGAGAGTCTTGTAAGTGTCGAGGGGAGAAGAGCCGGTAGGGCAGCCAAGGACAAAGGGTCGGTCGGTGACTTCAAAGTGCGCGTTGATGCGCTTTGCGACATACTCGCCGACCTGTTTGTAGTAAAGAGCAGAGGGGTTGGTTGGAAGATTAGCAGCTGGCTCGTCTGAATACAGTGCAAGGCTCGTCCGATGTGGCAAAAAAGAGAGAGACTTACGTATTTGCCGACAGCAGTCTTGTCGTCTCGAATGATGTAACGCATATTTTGCGGAATTGGATGTGTGCAAGTGGTTTGAGATGGTGGTTTGGGTCGAGAGCAAAGATGGAGTAGCTACTAGGAAACCTTTTTGTCTCTGTCTACATGAACGAAACACTATATAGGATGGGATGTGTTGAATCCCACTCAACTCGCCGGACCGACAGCCGTGTGGGCCCAAGCATCACCTTGAATCTCGAGAGAGCCTGAACGGAGCAAATCAGATCTGAACCCTTGCTGAGCGGCGATGACTTGACCAGCAGTCGGCATTAGGCAAGAAATCGAGTACCGAGGCCGGGGTACAGTCACGGCGTCGTTGATAACGCCAGTCTCGGGAAGGGTTGGGAAAAAAAACAGGCGCAGAGCTTGACAGGAGGTACGGAGGGTAACGTGGGGCAAACAAGGTTTTGTGTGATGTGGTGGTCGGCGGGGTCGGGCCGAGGGAGCGAGATAAAGGCAGCGGATGGTCACAAGTTGACCGGTTCCTAGATGGACGGTGACCTTTTTACGTCCAATTTTGCCATCCGCCGAAAACAGCGAGACCTTTGGATGCAGGACCTGACTCGGAAGTCTGATTTTTCCTTTTCTTTTGGTCTCCCCTTCTTGTGAGCCTCACCAATATGCTGTTACTGACAACATCGCCCAGTCCTGGATACAATGGCCAGGCATCGGCCGATGGAAAGCACTAGTGTGGAACAGTCTGGCTCTGTCACAGCTTGTGCAAGGATACGGTAACGGTGGACATCGGCGGATCTCTAAGACCAAAATTCGCCGGGCAGCACACGCCCACGCTTAAGGGACTTTCTCTCTCTCTCTCTCTCTCCGCAACACGTCACAAGTTGGCCGAACAAGAACCGAGCTGAGCTGAGTGCACATACTTTGCAGCTCGGCGCGTGGTTCCGCGGCATCCAAAGTTGGCTCTCGTGAGCACGTCACTGTTTCCAACTTTACCGACGCAATGCTGCCTTGGCAGTGATACGTCGTTGTGGCAACAGCACGGTCTGTTGCTTGACAATGTGTTGCCAAAATTGTATGGAGAGCGATGGTGATCTGGAATCGTGGTTGACAGCGAACAAACCGACGGATCTCAGGAGGCCAAACAAAACAAAACCATAAAAGAAAAGAAAAACAAAAAGTGCGGAGAGATTGTCCCGCAAATTCGAACCCTTTGCTCTCACTCTGATTCAAATTTTCGATTAAAAAAAAAAATGGGAAAAAAATGACTGATTGACTGATTCAAGCGAGCAAGCAATGCAAACAAGCAATCAGAATTGGACGCTTGGAAATTTGGATTAACCAAGAAATATATTTTTTTTTAAAAAGTGGCGCTGCTGTACTGTGCTTGGCGGTGTTGCGCTGTATATTCTGCGTGTTCAAATGCGCACTCGTCGGTCGCTCCGGCCGCCGATGGACAGCCCCGTCTTTTTGGGTGTGTTGTTTAGCCAGACAGTCGATTAATTTATCCAGTGCAGCAGCGCAGTGTCAGTCCAACACACTCTCTCATTCATTGCATTGCCTCGTTTGACTCGCTTTCTCGCTCGCTCGCTCTCTTTCTCTCTCTCTCTCTCTTGCTCACCTCACCAACCAACGGCATCCACTCTACACACATCACAGTTCCCCATCTCTCTTCGCATCGCACATCCAGAACCACTTGCGATCCATCCTTGCTGCCGACCGTTGCTGCATCTCTTTGGCTATCCATACGCTTCGCCGGTCGCTCGTTTCCACCAGTACCACCGAGCACAACCTTCACATCAGATTACACCTACACGCTGCATACACCACCTCGCTCCCATCTCGGAGCCCTCGGCGTGCCTTCCATCTGTCGACCCTGGTCCCAAATCGGCCCTATCCATCCGGTCCGGACAATTCATCCACGCCTCACCCCGCCGCATTCCCTACCAACCCTTTCTTGGCTTCCCGTCGATCCTCCTTCACGCACACCACGCAAACACGCTCGGTCGAGGATTCCTCGAAACCACATCTTGCATCTTTTGCCCTCCCCTTGATTATAGCACGCGAGCCAAGTGGATCGCCACTTCTTATCAACCGTCCATCTCGACTTGGTCTGCTCTCTCTCTCTCTCTCTGCCCCTACTTTAATGATCCAGTAACGACCTTCTTTCGATTCACTCGGCACTTTGTTTTGGTATTTGGTCAGTCTTCTGACTTTACTTGTCCTTTCATCCTGGTGTATACATACAAGTATCGACTCGACATCATCCCCATCAGGCGATTATACCGCAACGCACCTACCTCGATCGCTCGATACCGTTTCAAGTCACCATCGACGCCGTCCTCAATAACGGTGTCAGCAGCATATCATCACACACAATGGAGGCAGGCCCGTCATCACCGATAGAGCCACCCCGCTCTGGTGACGTCGTCCTCTGCGTTGATGCCGGTGGAACAAAGACCCTCGCCGTCGCCGCCTCTGTCGACTCCAAGGAAACTTTCATCGGTCAAGCCGGGTGCGGCAACTGTGCAACTTTGGGCCTCGAAGCAGCTAGCCAGGTCATCCTCAGAGCTGTGCGCGATGCCTTGATATCCGCTGGTTTCGGAACCTTCTTCGACCTCATCGAAGCAGGTGAGGCGGAAGGCATCACCACTCCACCTCTCTCTTTGTCCGACAACGACTCCTCCTCTGCTGATGGAGATGGTGACGCCCTATCCCGCCCAACAACAAACAGCGACAACAATAGCAACATTCGCAAACCTCGAGTACGCGCCATCTGGATCGGCTCTGCCGGCTTGTCATCCTCTGCAGTCATCGGCAACTACCGACAGCAACTCTCGCAACTGCTTCAGGATTACCACCTCGCCGACGACTCGACACCCATCTGGATCACCAACGATGCAGTCCTTCTCTCGGCTCCCATGTTGCGCGACCCCAGCACTCAATCTTGCGTATGTCTCATCGCCGGCACAGGCAGCGCAGGTTTTGCATTCCAACGCACCTCTTCTTCACCACAGACCACCGCAGACGCAACAGGAAGCGAGAACGAGGATCTGCCCGGTCTCACCACCGTGTCCAAAACTGGTGGTTGGGGTTACCTCTTGGGCGACAGGGGCAGCGGTTGGTCAATAGGTCTCTCCACGATCCAACTCATGTTGACCCGAGAAGAAGAACGCCAGTTCACCCCTTTGCCCCTCACCAACTTTGAATCCGCCGTCCTGAAAGCTTTGGACGTCGAGACACCAATCGAACTCATCTCTGCCGCCTATCGCGACCGAGTCTGCGCAACCGGAGGCAACTTTTTCCTCGCAGAAGACGCCCGTAAACGCTGGCTCGCCGAAACCACACGTGTCGTCTTCGAGTACGCCTTCGAACACAACGGTCGCACCGGTAAAGAATTAGCCACACAACTCCTTCACCAAGCCGTAGCCGAATGCATGGATAGCATCATGAAGCTCTGTCAGCCGAAAGACCGCATCCTGCCCGAGAAAAGCACACTGGTTCTGGGAGGTGGGCTATGGTCCAACGTGTCGTTTCTGCAACTGTTGAAGGAGATGTGGAAGGAGCAAGGTAGGATGGCGTTTAAGAACATCCATGTGGTAAAGAGTCCGGCACATGAGGCGGCTGGTTATTTGGCACAGAGGTTTTTGCGGGTCGGTAGCTGCTCGGATTGAGCGTTGTTGAAAAGGGGCGGTTGAATAAAGATGAAACATATGGACTTTTGGGTTCGCACATGATGAATGCTGTGTGGTTGTGTCGAGATTTGTGATGGTTGTGAATGTGAGCGTTTGAAATTTGAGATGTGAGCATTGCTGGAAAGATTGTGAGATGTGCCTTGGTAGAAACGGATCTTGGGGGCTGAGGCGTGTTGTCACAACCTCAAAAGGCAATTACTTCACTCCAACAGCACATGATCGTTACAGCCGGCGCTTCTATACCTTCTATTCTACCACCAAAAATAAATCCTACGGACAAAGACAAAGAGATATTATACATAACAAGAAACAAGGCCACGAGCAGTATCCTCTGCGGGCCGTGTACCAAAATGGCAAAACAAGCTAGATGCGCTTGATCAGGACATGAAAATGTGCCAACGAAGGTACGCTTTGCAAGCTTGGCGGATTGGCAAAGAATGCCGCTTCGCACTTGTCCATTTCCCAATGATGTCCAATGAACTCGACCAGATCTTTACAGGCCTGTTTGAGTGATTCTTCCACTTTGGTCTGCAGCTGATGGTCAGTCGTTAGTGAAGATTTTAGGTCGGGTAGATGGGATGTGTGGTCGGAGAGTGAAGGAATCTTGAGCCCTGTAGAAGGGGAGATGGTTCCGCAGAGACCTCTCTTTGCGACAATGCTCCAAGCGATACTCTCTACCGCTGGATCGTTGGGTGTTGAAACCAGATCACGATGCAATATAGGTAGATGAGACCATACCACGTGATGAACTACATCCCGAGGTACAGAATACGGCCAATCATTAACGAGGATCTGACAATCGATACCTTCTCTAAACCAACTTCTGAAACATCTCTCTGCCCCATCCTCGCTTGCTATCCGACTTCCAGACCTTGAAGTCGAACCAGTATGGGAAGACGCTTTCTCCAAAAGCTTTCTCGCAGTAAACCTTTCGCAGAGTAGGAAATTCGATACACTTCCATAGGTCAGCTTGACGCTATCCATCCAGGCAAAGTACTCGCGAAGATCATCTGGATGACGCGATAGCAGTTGCAGATTTCCGCTCGAAACAATGGCCTGCAGTTGGATCCAGCTGAATAGTGGAATGCGCTCTGCTGTACTACCGCTTGGGTGGCTTGCCGAGGGGGTGATGGTGGAAGAGGATGTATTGTGGCAGAGAAGCGTCGCTGCTAAATCGCCATCTCGTGTACCGCGTAGTGTGAGCTGTGAAGAGATGGATTTGGCATTTGTAGCCGAAACAGTTTTCGAGGTGACTATCATGGTGAATCAAAGATGAAGCTGATCGTGGTTGCGATGATGGTTGCTGAGGACGATGAAGGATGATGTTGAGGAGGCAATTGCTAGTTTGAATGTGGAAAGTTGAGCTTGGGCAGAGAAGGCGTAGGAAGTAGCTGCCTAGTGAAAGTTGTGACTGGAGTAAAAACCTAAGCTCGGGCAAGCTAAGCACGTTCTGCAACCTCCTCGCGTTTCATCAAACACAGGACACAAACGGCTGTCGGGAGTTGATAAGCCAAGCTCCGAAGTAGACCAGCCTCTCTCTTCAAAAAGCTCGTACTGTTTCACATACGCATATCTCATGTTCCCACGACACATTTCACGGCAACCTGTCTCGTTGTACCGCACATTCTTCCACATCTCAAGAAGGTCTGTGACAAGCACGTTGTGGATTCCACTCTAGCCAGATCTCTTTCGGTTGTACAAGCTGCTGATTTGAGCGCAAAAAAAGACAATGATAATGCCAAGAGCGCTGAGTGCCTCCGGAGGAGCCCAAGTCAACTGTAGGTAATCTGTGTGGGAGAGAGAGAGAGAGAGATTGCGCTTTTTGTGCAGGTGTCAGGTTCCGCGACGTGTTCCGCACTGCCGAAAAATCTCCAAAAGGCGGAATAGCAGTGTCGGCGACGTCGGTCCGAGGCCGCCGATGGCAGGGGCTCGGCATTTTCACCGATGACCCACAGAGTGTAACTGCGAGCGAGGGTCGGCTTGCTTCTTCGTTGGGCTATACAGTCAACGCCACCGTTGCCGACAGGGTAGAGGAGGGAGAAGGGAGAAGGGATAAGGCAGGGTTGCCGAGCTCCTCCACAACCGTAAGAACGTTGCCGGCAAGTCAGGAGCACGGGAGATTCTCCGGCCACCAAAAAAAGAAAGTGTCTTTCCAATAACGCTGGTTGACACTTGAGGTATGTGTGTGGTACTGTAGAGGGTGTGACTGTTTCAATAAAACTGTCCTACCACTCTACTTGCTACCATTCCTTCTTCTGATCGTGACGACCACCATCCAACTCACCCTTCAACCACAACCAGTAGCATCGATCTCCAAACCCCATCGCAGCAATGCCAACCTCAACCACGCTACAACCCTCATCGGGCCTATTACGATTCACCAACTGTCAAGCTCTCCTTCCAGACGGAAGTCTTCCTCTTGATCCCACAACCTACTCCTTGCATGTCGACCCTCTGAGTGGGAAAATCGTCGATGGGCAATCTGCATTTTTCGACCAACTCACCGCATTCAGCACCACCATTGATCTGGAAGGAGACTATCTCGTTCCGGGATTCATCGATGTTCAGATCAACGGTGGATACGGTGTAGATTTCTCCCATCTCGAGGAGGAAGATGTCAGCGGGGAGAGATATTGGCAAAGGTTGGACGAGTTTGCTACAAAGGTGGTAGAGACGGGTGTTACCAGCTTTGTACCTACCATCATTACCCAGGTTGCTGAGAGCTATCGCAAGGTGAGTTGAACTTCTTTCGTAATCCATGTACGCATGGTTTTTTTTTTTTGGCGATGATGATGATGATGATGATGCTGACGAGTGTTTGTTGTTGTAAACGAGAAAAAAAAAAAGATTTTACCACTATTGGCACCTCGAGCGAGACCAAATCAAGCAACATCGTTAGGTTATCACTGCGAAGGACCCTTCCTATCTCCTCATAAGAAAGGTGCCCATTGCTCGTCGCTCATCCGTACCGCGCCCAATTCGACCTCTGATCTGGATTCTGTATACGGAACTGGTCCAGAGGGCCTCGACATGCCTCATCCGGCAGTTAAGCTGCTCACTTTGGCCCCCGAGGTGCAAGGCATCCTCGCCGCAATTCCAGATCTCGTCAAGAGAGGCGTAACCGTCTCCATCGGTCATACCGCCAGCGATATCGACACGGCTCTGGCGGCAAAGGAGGCTGGGGCCAAGTTCATCACCCATCTCTTCAACGCTATGGGTAGTTTTAACCATCGAGATCCAGGTGTGATTGGTTTGTTGGGAGATTCCGAGACGGACCTCGGTGTCGATTCTGCTGCTATCCCTTCTGTCGTTTCGATCAAGGGTTCGAAATCGCATCCTAACGGATCGTCAACAACACCAACATCGTTACATCAGGGTGAGGTGACGGAACGCAAACCGCGCCCCTATTACGGACTGATTGCAGACGGCCATCATTCGCATCCCTGTTCCGTCCGCATGGCCTACTCTTCCCATCCAACAGGATGCATCCTAGTCTCGGACGCAATGCCTTGGATGGACCCTTCGAAACCAGACGGAATCTACCCCTGGCGTGAAAACCAAAACGTCGTCAAACACGGAAACAAAGTCACCCTCCAAAACACAGACACCTTGGCAGGAAGCGTAGTCCCCATCTCGGATTGCGTCACAAACCTAGCCCGCTACGCAAACATCCCCATCCACACAGCTGCCTACTGCGCATCCAGCAATCCAGCCAAAATGCTAGGTCTCCAAAACGTAAAAGGCTTCCTAAACCCCGGTTGCGACGCAGATCTAGTCAGACTAGACAAGTCAACAGGACAGGTCAAACAAACTTGGGTTTCGGGTAGATTGGTTTGGCAGAAATCTTAGTCGCCAATCTTCCTTTTTTTTTGTATCTAACTTAGAAACGTCGTACTTCACCATCGTTCTTCCACACCCCACAAAGGATGATATAAGACCATTGACTAGATTTACATTCTGAACAAACGAAAGACAAAAAAACGAAGCGATTAAGAACAAATTAAAGCGAACTTTTTCTACATTCGCGCTTAACCATCGAGTGAAAATGAGGGGAAGAGGGTATGAAAAGAGTGTATTACCATATACATGAAGCGCTAACTTTTTGTCTACTGGAAAACAATGTCATCGTAACCGCCGTACTTGGCCTGGACGAGATCGTACCAGTAGTTGGTGCGCATCCTCCATGGGCCGGTAGTGGCAGCCTTGGGCAATTCGCTCGCGGCCTCCTTGACATAGGTCGAGGTGAGGTTGAGCAATGGGCCCTCTGTGAGCTGGTCACGGTTGGAGGGCTTGGGGACGGCAAGCGACTTGTGGTACTTGTCCATGTGCTTGATGAGTCGAACGACGTATTGGGCTGTGCAGTCGGAGCCGAGGGTCCAGGATGCGTTGGTGTAGCCGATGGATAGGGCGTAGTTGGGAAGACCTTCGATCATGCATCCCTTCCACACGAAGCTTTCGTTGGGCTTGAAGGGCTTCTTGTCGACGGTTGTCTCAATGTGACCGCCAATGTGAAGCTTGAGACCGGTGGCGGTGACAATGATGTCGCATGGGATGCGCTCACCGTTCTTGAGGATGATCTCGTTGCTGGTGACCTGGTCAATGTGGCCAGTGGCAATGTGGGCCTTGCCCTCGCGGAGGGTCTGGTAGAAATCACCATCGGGGCAGATGCAGAGACGCTGGTCCCATGGGTTGTAGTTAGGCTTGAAGTGGGGGTCCAGCGGGATGTCCTTGGGGAGCTGCATCTTTGTGAGTTTGCCGAGGATGGCCTTGGCGACACCGGGGAAGGTGCGGAAGATGTGATACGAGGCGTAGATACGAGCAATGTTCTTCTGTCGGATGAGGAAAGCCGCGAGTTTTCGTGGCAAAACAGCACGCATGACCTTGGCGATGGGGTCGTACTTATCGAGCGAGAGAATGTAGGTTGGCGAACGCTGGACCAGTGTGATATTCTTGGTAACGTTGGCCATCGAGGGAATGAGGGTGATGGCAGTGGCACCAGAGCCAATGACGGCTACACGCTTGCCACGGTAATCATCCTCCTTGAGGTCCCAGAACTGGGGGTGAACGACTTTGCCCTTGAAGTTCTGAATACCGGGGATGTCGGCCTTGAGAGCAGCGTCGTAGTCGTAGTAGCCAGTGCAGGTGTAGAAGAAGCGCGAGCGGTAGTTCTTCTGCTCGCCGTTCTGGTCGACAGTGACAAACCAGCATCGCTCCTCGCTGGACCAGTTGGCACTGAGCACCTTGGACCTGAAGCGGATTCGCTCGGTGATTCCGTGCTCGTCGGCAACCTTTTTGAGGTATGCAATGATCTCCCTGCCCTCGGCGATATCGGGGCCGGTCCACTCCTTGAAGGCATAGCCGAAAGTGTGCAAGTCCGAGTCGGAGCGGATACCGGGATACTTGAAGAGATCCCAAGTACCACCGAGGTTGTCTCGACCCTCAAGAATCAAATACTTCTTGTCTGGAAGCTCGTCCTTGAGACGGTAGGCGGCGTTGATACCAGAGATACCGGCACCGACGATGAGGACGTCGAGCACGTCGGAATCGTTGTAGTTGATAGAGCCCATGGTGATGAAGTGACCTGCGTATGCAGTGAAGGGGCGAAAATGGGGAAGAAAATGTGGGGAATGGTAGAGAAGAAGGATGAGATGGCGATGAGGTTGTTGTGATATATGGATAGCGGCTAGACAGGTAGGTTGAAGCTAGTATCTGACCTCTGCCTGCGTGAAATGCGTGAGAGGATGCGGCTGCGTAGATGATTTGGTGAAAAGAGAGAGAGGGAGAGAGGCACGCGCATGTGAGAGAGAGAGCGGATCAGGCGCTCCATTGCTGCCAGTTGGCGTAGCTGTTCCAAAGCCATGATCACACTGAAACAGATAGAGTACAGAGGCCGGCTGCCCGGCCAAAGGAAATAAACACAAAAAACGCTCGTTTGCGAGAAAGACCCGAAGTGCGTGAATGCGGAGAAAGCGTCGAATCTCCCTTCCAGTTCTCCTTTTCCGGCAGCTGCTCGATCTGCCAGCCAGCCGGCTACAGTATGGTTACCACATCCGCCACACTCTTCTATAGACAGGTTAGCCCTTCCGCTCAGACCCTTGCACAGATCTTCCCTCGAGGTCCAAGCTAGATTGCTTTGCACCTTTGTAAAAGATAACTAGCGTAAGGTGCTGTCAGTCTTTACTTCTTTTTGTCAGCTACAAGGACGGAACGGTACAGCCAATAGCCGGTTCATTCATGGTTGTGTGGGTGTTCAAGGTGACGCAAGTCAAGATCAACTTCCGCTCAGAGAGAGTTGTTTGTGTGTGGGGTAAAAGAGGAAAAGTGTGCTTCATTTGGTTCAGCGTGGCGTCACGCAACAGTGCCAAGTTCAAACTGAGTTCGTGTGTCTTCCTTACCAAACAAAAGCAAAAAAGTTACCGCCAGATTTGAATTTCCAAGAGTCGCGCTCCAAATCTGTGGCCCAAAAGATAGGCGCGCTTCTTGAGTGTGCGCTCCGGGAAAAAAAGAAGAGATTCTCGTGTGAAACGTCAAAAATTCCAGCGGCTCGTTGCTGGTCAGGTTCATGAATCTCTCTCTCTCTCTCTCTCTCGGCCGTTGCAAAATTTGTGGTGGTCACCATCCGGGCCGATGGTCACCACGCTCAAACCGAACCTTCTTCCGCTCCCGCGCCGTACCTGACACAAACGACACTGCCGTCAGATTGCAAATCCATGGAGTCGACCCCGTATCTCAGTATGCACACAGTGAATCGCTTCCTCTCGCCCTGTACCGCCGCCAACACGAACGCCGCACTCTAGCCAAAGTTCAGTCCAAGATTCTCATTGGGCGTGGACTGAGATGCCGTATAGATCGACAGCTCGCAAGGATTAATTCGACTTGACTCGGCGGCTAACTGAACAACTAGTTACAAATCGCTACGTGTGCGGACACGCAGAACCACAGCAGTCATATCCAGGACATTGCTCTCGTATGCACATAGACACGAGTCAAAACGGCACTCTTTGACAGGCGTCACTCACTAGCTGTCCACCGCCACCTTGGCCTTGAGCTGCGGTGGCGAGAAGCCAGAGTCGTTCGTCAGGGTGCAATCCCTCAGATCCCAATCCAGATCAGTAACAAAACTTCCTACACTGAGATCCGTCCACCTCCTACCATCACCCGCTTGAGCTTCGTCTTGGACAGAAAGCCTTCTGTCCATGCCACTACCGCTGTGGGCGTGGGTACTGCTGTTCCCACCCGCCCGCAGCGCAAGCGGCGCATTTCGACGCACCGCATCCTTGATCTCAAAGCTAAAACTGCCCGAGGGCGAGACGGTGGTAGCGTACGATTCGCGAGCTGCCTGAGTGCGAAGCGTGCTGCTGCTGAAATGGGAACGTAGCTCTGTGCGACCTCTGCCCGCGGGAGGAGTGGCAAGTTCGAATACTCCTTCGTGGTCCGTGCTCTTGCCCATTGGCAGGGTGGCGGTGGTAGCAGTGGTAGCAGTGGTGGCGGTTGTAGCGGTGCTGAGAACAGAGTCTCGGATTGTGATGCGTGGAGGTGCATCGACTTGAACAAGCTTGTGGTGATCTTCGTCGCTGGGTCCGGAAATGATGTCGTCAGTCTCGATACAAATCGCTCCTTCTTCGGCATCTTCCCCGCCCACTCCACCTCCACCGCTTCCTCCACCGCGAGTCTTGCGAAGAGCACTGCGAAAGCTATTCCCCGCGCTCGAAAGAGGTCTCCGAAGCGTGGCAGTACTAGGCCTATCTCGAATGACGAGCTTCGACCCCTGACGAGTCATCTCGATATCCCCACCTTTGGCGCTTTGCGGTCGAGCCGGCGAGACCTTCTTGCTCGACTTGCTATCGGAAGTCGCCGCCAAGGTAGACGATGGCGAGCCACCACCAAAGGCGCTGGTTCGACCGGGCGATGTCATGGGTCGGCTCGGCTGTTGGTCTGACCAAGTGAGCCGTTTGGGAGTTGCATCGACTTTGTTCAGCTGTGCTGCGCTGTTTCGCTTCAAGTTCGGCAGAGGAAATTGGGAGGTTGTAAC
Organism: Ustilago trichophora; assembly: GCA_900323505.1. NCBI lineage: Eukaryota > Fungi > Basidiomycota > Ustilaginomycetes > Ustilaginales > Ustilaginaceae > Ustilago > Ustilago trichophora. Next base: position 1,399,133 of record OOIN01000003.1, on the reverse strand, counting down.
GGAAGGCGGTTCTTGCACTTCGGCAATGGAGTCTAGCGAACGCTGCTGTGTCAAGCCAATCGTGGGTAGCGCGACGCTGAGATAGTTGGCCTGTTGTCTCTCCGTCTCCTTTGTCGCTTGCATTTGCCCGCCACCTCCTCCACGAGAAGTTGCCGAGGAAAACATGCTGGAAATAGCCTTGTCAAATGGGCCCTTTGGAAACGAACCTCCCGTGGGCGTCTTGTTCTCTCCAAGAGTCCTATTCTGCCCTCCAATTGCCTTGGCCGAGGAGGGGAACATGGTCGAAATGGCCCTATCGAACGGTCCCTCTTTCCTCTGCTTGACCTGAGTTACGAGATAATCACTTGACCCAGTTTTATCCTCACATGCTGTCAAGCCTCCTCCTCCAGCCACTCCTCCCTTATTTAGGCTTTGATCAGTAGTGACACTTCTCAAGCCATCGATAGAGCCGAGCCGCTGCGACTTGTTCCGCTTCCTCCTCTTGGGCGAATCCTTTGCACAGTAGTGGGCGGTGAGCTTTTGTCGATATCGCTTGAAAAAGTAGCCCAGGGCAAGGAGGACAGCGAGCATGGTCACTAGTCCGCAGATCATACCGATCATTCGATGGGTTAGGTGGCTCCGATCAGTAGCGCGAGTTGATGGGGCATCGTCAGAACCAGAGGAGATATCCGCAGAGGTGAGAGTGTAGCTCTGCTCTCCTGGGGTAGCAGAAGAGGTGTCGTTATGCGTCGTGCCAGCGTCCGCAACAGGAGGTGAAGCGGATGCGGGTGCGGGAGGGGGTGCAGCACTACCATAGTTGATCTGAGGAATACCTGCAGGCACCGGATCCTGCTGATCATCGGGAGGAGGAGTCGAAGTATCTGCACCAGAGTGATCTGGAGCTGGCGGCAAGGAAGCATCTGTACCCGATGGCACCGAGGCAGGATGGCCGCTGCTTCCATCGCGCTTACTCAAAAAGCGATAGGCTTTCAGCTGAAGTCTTTCACTTCCCGAGATTCGGCCAGAGCCAGTTCTTCGTTTGGTAAGCCGCTGGTGACGAGGCAACAGCTTTGCAAGACGAATAGGGTCGTAGGCGCCATGCTTTTTGCGCTCCTCGGCAAGGATCTGCTTGCGCGATGGCTTGGATGCGTCTTGCAAGGGCATAGCTTTTCGTCTTGCTCCTGCTGCTGGAGGCTGAGGGTGAGGGTGGTGTGTGTAAGGTAAAGAATGTGCAAATGAATGAAAAACGAAATCGGATTGGAAAGAAAGTGGATGTCTCTGTGCGCTCAGCACACAGATACTTGATGCGAAAGGTAGAGAAAGAGAAAGACGACCAACAAAGCTTTGCTAGCCGACCAGGGGAGCAAAAAACCAAGGATGAGGATGCGAGACAAGTTCACACCCTCACACTTTACCAACCTCACTTTCTACTCTGGGATCTAGGATGAGACACAAGCGCTGTCATCGCAGACCGTGGGTCCAAAAGGCACTATCGGTATCGTAGCAACCAAGGTGGGCAGTGTGGCTGGTCACGCCCACCAAGAGGAGCAAAGTAACAAGGACACGGGCGGTGCAGAACTGAGCAGGAGTGTTTAAGGTGGTGGCTTCATCTCGTCATGGGTTGTGTGAATTCACTTTGACGAGGTGTGTGCTGGACCCCATTTCATTCCAGGTCGAGGTGGACTTGTTGTACGAGGTCTGGCCCGTCGGCTAGAAACCCGCTAAGGACAGCTTCGGCAGGGGAGTCCGTGCAGAGAAACGTCGCTTGATTGCACATATCAGCCCCACCTTCAAGGCTAGTGATATTTCCCACCAGGTTCCTGTAGGTCGCATTGCTAGCATGGAACAATCAACGTCGTCACGTCATTCACAGCGTGACACAGTGTGAGAATTTTGGAATGGAGTCTCCATAGGCATTCAACAAACTGAGACCGAGAGAGAAGCTACATGATACAGTATCATTCTTTTCGCGCAGGCGTCTTTCTTGTTCAAGCAAGCGTCTTGTTGAAGAAATCAGCCAGACGCTGGTAAACATCCTGGAAGTTCTTTGCGTTGCCCTCGTCCTTCAAGTCAGCCCTGGCAGCGGCCCAACCGTGGTGGCTCTCGCCGTAGAGCTTGTAGACGCTGTCCTTGGCGAAAGGCTTCTTCTGGATCTCCTTCTCAAAGGCGTCGACGTCCTCCTTGGGTTCGTCCTTGCTTGGGAAGTTGGCGATGGGGACGGTCAAGTTGGCGGCATCCTTGGCGTCGACCATGGCAGGGTGAACCTGAGCTACCGAGGTGAACTTGGTACCTTGACCACCGGCGAGGACGGACATCTTTCCACCCCAGCAGAAACCCATCAATCCAAGCTTCTCAGCACCGTCCTTCTTGAGCTCCTCAGCAACGGCCTCAACGTCGGGTTTGCGAGCGGAGAAGTCACCGGCGGCACCGAAGAACGACTGGAGAGCGTTCTTCTTCTCGTCGGTGTTGGGAGGGTAGTACTCCTGGGGGAAAGGCTTGCCGCGGAAAAAGTCGGGCATGACAACGCGAGCCTTGGTAGCATCTGCGAGAAGGTCAGCACCCTGCTTGGTGGTGGGCCAGAATCCAAAAATGTCGTAAACAACAACGATGGCCTTCTTGGCATCCTTGGGACCAATAACGTAGGTGTCAAGTCCTCCGATCCTCTCCATCTTACCCTTGGGAGAGCTGAAATACCTCCATACAGAAGAGCAACACGTTCGTCAGCATCTCAGGACTATCGTCTCTGTTTACACTATTTCCCAATCTTGGGGAGGGGAGGGAAATGTACTCACTAGTCGGACTGGACAGGGGGGATGCTGCAGCAAGCCTGGTTGGTGTTGTGAGCCATGGTTGCGAATGTTCTGATGTGTTAATTGAGACTGCAAGTGTGATTCGCGTTGTGGAAAGCGATATCGAGAGGTTTTGTTCGCGTTGAAAAGAGAGTGGAAGGAGTAGAAAACGGGTTGTTCAGGACATTGCTACTGAATGATGCTTGGTGATTCCGGAGCCCTGAAGGTGCTGAATCATGCCGACTATCCGTAGTGGATGTCGCCGTCGGTGCTACAGAGCGATTGCTTGCCTGGACCGATGGACCGGCAGACTTTGGCAACGTAGCAGCATGAATACCCGCAAAAGATGATGGCGAGACGATGCGACGTCGCATCTTGCCCCCAAACGCATGAGCTGGGCTTGTCAGAGGAAAGACTTACGATGAGGAGTTTGTGGCGAGTGTGTCTCGTTGTAGTGGTGAAAACAGAGCTGTGCGTTGACGGGGTTATATATGAACCCCAAATGCTTGCCTTCCTTGGGCGGACACCGATCGAAGAAAACCAACTCCATGCACGGGCCGTAAAACCTCGAGCTGCGAAATTACACCACCACTCGCCCAACAGTGCTCTAGTGCCCTTGAACCCAAATTATCCTTACACCTCCACTTGTCTATGCGTCCGCGGCCATTTCTGGCGCTCGCTTTTCGCTTTTTCGCATTGCGCTTCGAAGAAGTTCTACCACAGATAGAGTGCGTACATGTTTATTACCGATCCTCGCGCATCATCATGCCGTTTTGCTATACGGGGACAGAGGTAGAGAGAGACGCTCTGAATCGCCGAGAGTGCCGCCGAGCGAAGCGAGATGCTGCAATGTCAGGCACCCAGTGGACGATTGGGCTCATGAGCTCCCAAGTGCCTTCCGCCGGTAATGCATATCCATAAGCCGCACCATGTCAAGCATTCGTCCAGGCTGCTCTCTCAGCATCGGACCTGCCTAGAGATCTTGTGAATCAGGTCGAGAAGCTGACCGCGTGTGTAGGGATGTGCGCATCGAAGGTTGTTCATCTCATGGTTGCCAGTCCAGTTGGACTGTCCGAATACAGCCGATATCACAGCCTCCTCTTCGAAACCCCCTCTCAACATCGGTTCGGTACGCGATCCGATCTCGTATCATGCAATTGAAGACCAGATGAAAACTGTACATAGCTAAAGAAGATTTCGTGGTCACCCTCAGCTGATGGCACTGCTCTGACACTCCGCGATTACCAATGGCCGAATTAGAAAATCGAAAGGGAGAAATTCAGGCGCCGAAATGCCTCCTCTTTGTGATTCTCAACTGAAGCTGGCCAACCATGCTCCTTCAACCGGGCTCATTCACATTCCCCTTCCTCGAAGGATCTCAATTCTGATCCGAAGGCTCAAGCTGACACAACCGCAATCGCCGATAGGAGTAACACTATGAAATTGCATTTCGTTCAAACAGAGCAAAGACGACACTCGACATCTAGAACACCTAGTTAGCCTTGACAACGTTATCCTCCCTAATCATGTGTGCCGCCTTCTCACCGATGGCATAGACCGTTGCGACAATGTGACTGGAAACGTGAATCGGGATAATCGAAGCATCTGCCACCCTGACGTTCTTGGTACCGTACACCTTCAACCTCGCATCCACCACACCACCCTTGTCCTGAGGCATCATGGAGCAACTTCCAATCGGATGGTACTCGGTCACCGACTGATCCTTGGTAAACTCTCGGAAGTCATCGTTGGAGCTGTACTTTTCGGGGTTGGGATCCTGTCGGGCCACCGTGATGTCCTTGAGGGGCGAAGTGGTGGTGATAGTCTCGCAGTATTTGACTGCTCTCGAGAGGATTTCGAGATCGGCATCGACGCTAAAGTAGTTGGCGTTGATCTTGGGCGGCTGCTTGGGGTCAGATGAAGCAATGTGAATGTTACCACGCGAGAAAGGCTGCTGCAGGCACGAGAGGATACTGTAGTACTCCTGACCATCTGCAGGAGGCGAAGCGGTGGCAAAGAATCCCGGGGCAAAGATGAACTCGGTGAAGGGGCACTTTTCATCCTCCAGTCTGGCCAGCTGCATCTTGACCGTCTCCTGGACACCCTTGGAGTACTTGCTCCAGTCGACGTTGGCGACGTCGCTCTTGATCTTGGCAATCTCTTCAGCAGAAAGGTACTGCTTCAGGGGCACATATGCAAATCCGGAGAAGGCAGAGGCGATAATGCCGCGGTCCTCGCCTTCGGCGTGGTACTGCTCCATGGCGGCTTTGGCAAAATCGTCCTGGCGCATCTTGTCCCAGGTGATGTAGCCGGGCTTCAGCTTGAACGAGCTGGTGCAGTAAATGTGGTCCTGGACGTTTTCTCCCACGTCGAGCTCGAGACGCTGTTCGATGCCGGCCGATTTGAGCACGTCGGCTTTGCCGATACCAGACAGCTCCAGCAGATGAGGGCTGTTGATGGTTCCACCGCTAACTACGACCTCCTTGCGCGCCTTGACAGTGTGAGTAGTACCGTCGACGATGAACTCGACGCCCGAAGCGACCAGCTCGCCGTTGGCGGACTTTGCGTCGTCAAAGACGATCTTGGAAGCATGAGCACCGGTGATCACCTTGAGGTTCTGCCTGTTTGCATTGGGGGCGTAGTGAGCGTTGGCCGAGTAGGAACGGATGCTCTTCTTGGAATCGATCGTGACTGGCGAGACCCAGAAGCCGCTGTTGCTGCCACTGAGACCATCCGAGACGTTGGCCAGACCCAAGCTCTTGAGCGCCTCAAACCAGGGCTTCTGCGCCTCGGTGTACCACTTGCTGTAAGACGTCTTGACAGGTCCATCTTTGCCATGGAGCTCCTCGTCGCAGGTGGCGAGGTTGGCCTTCTGGAGCTCGGTGGAAGGCTTCTCGAGGGTGGCACTCTGACGCGAGAAGGTGGCAAAGTCATCCCACGACCAACCGGAGTTGCCGAGTGCGCCAATATCGTCGTACTCGCCCTTGTATCCTCGCTGCCAGACGAGAAAGTTGAGTGCACTGCTTCCGCCGAGCACCTTGCCACGGGGCCAGGCGTACTTGCGTCCGTTCGAGTGCTGCTGGGGTTCGGTCTCGAGACACCAGTCGTAGTCTGGGTTCATGAGCGACTGACCGATGAAGGCGGGGTAGTTGATTTTGGGATCCTCGGGTCGCCAGAGACCAGCTTCGATGACTCCGACGGTGACAGCTGGGTCCTCGGAAAGGCGAGCTGCGACGGTGAGACCGGCGGTACCACCACCAACAACGACGTAGTCGAACTCGGTAAAGTGGTCGGCGTTGACGCCGGTGTCTGTGTGAGGGGTGGCCATCTTGGAGAGTGCTAAGCTTGTGTTGATCAGAGGGGGTGATGTCGCAGCAGAGATGGTCGATGGTGTTGTCTATCGGTCTAGAAGTTCAGGGCACTAGGGTATGGTCGACGCTGGTTTTGTTTCGAGGGTAAGATGGAGCAATGAGGATGACGGTGATGGACGATGATGACAAGACGAAAATAGGAGAGGGATGTGTGCTAATAGAGAAACCCTCTGAGTCGAAGGTCAAAGCTTTATAACCCTTTCGGATCATCAATGCGGGGAAGGCCCGACGTGGCATGTGCGCAGTCCCCAGCGGCACAATTTGGCGCTCCGACCAACACTGCTTCCAGAAACACACATTTGACGCACACACACAGACCACTTACACAGGTCGCGCACATGCCCAAAGAGCCGACTCGCGCTTCCCGAATGAGATTGGGCCTCGATTGTTGCAGAGAATCCAAAGGTGAACGTTGGTTGGTTACCTTGCATTGTGCGAGCGTGTGTGTGTGTGTGTTTTGCGTTTGCGCAAAGTACCAAATTAAGCTTTTGGGTGCTGTGCTGTGAAGTGCGGGCAAACGAGAGTGTTGGACCCCTTACTTGCGTGGTCTCGAGTGTTGGCCCGCCGCGAAGATCTTTTCTGGCTGAATTGGCCGAAAAGGAGAAAAATAAGGCGCAGCGCGCCAAAGTGCAGCATATTGCAGCAAAACGCACATGAGATATGCACGTCGCACGGACTCGCAACATCTTTGATTGGCACAGACTCTAGCTTGTCTCCGAGAAGCGTCGCTCTGGCTCGATAGCTTAACTGCACTCGATGAGTTGTGATTGGAGTATTTCCGGTGGGGACACAAGACATGGTTCTCACGGTGGATAAGGGATGGCAGAAGAGCCGACAACGGAGCACCAAAAAGAAGAGACCCACCAAAAAAGAGCAGCGCTTAGAAGGCCCAAATATTGGGGGTTCTACCTTCTCTGCTTCTTCGGTTTTCAACATTCGGAGGTCTCGGCTGCTACCCTTTCCACTTGCCGCGGTATCCTAAAGTGTGCTGCAGTACACTCTTGCGATTGCTCTGACAGCACAGCTGCTTCTTAGAAGCGGTGCTGTAAATACGGTAAAGCTGTTTCTCGGATTGATGTCAAACCACTTTCACAGCGGCCTCATTGGTGGGACCATGCATTTCGACAGCGCCCCTTTGCACCAGAACAAGTTTGCTCAAAAGTGTGTGGGTAAACATGCATCTTCAACAATAGCATGTAGACGCTGCAGCTGAGCCTGCGTACTCCTGTCACAATCGGATATGTACCTGTGTGCTCCCGATGCCATATCGCTGGAAGAATTGTGACATAAGCTATGGGCATAGGAGTTTACGTTTGGCGTATGCGTCAACATTACTCTGGTGATTGCTGGCAAGTTCTGCGCCAGCTCACCTGCTCTGACCAAATGAAGAGCGAGCAATATTCACACCGCTCCCCACTGCTCCCACCATCATGCTTACACCCACCAGAGGTCTGAAGAGAACCAAGCCAGAGCCTGATTCTTACTGCACAGGAGCATTCAACGAAAGCTCTAATTTTGCATGATCTGTCTGTGTGTTCCTACATCCTTCATCTTGCACTTACACCGATCTGAACAAGGAGCAGCACAGCATGCAGTTGACCACTTTGCTCAAAGTTGGCCTGGCTTTCATTGCTTTATCCCTTGCCAAGGCTGATGAATGTCCCCCTCGCACTCTAGTCCTCCCAAACAGAGCCAAATACAACAAGCACTGCGGAGGACAGAAAGGCTACTTGAAATCTTCTTGGACATGTTTCCACCATATAGAGGGAAACTTGCACAATGTCAAGGTGATGAGCACCTTCCCAACCAGTAAAGACGAAGAGGACGGCGGTATTTGGGCTAGCGATGGTGACCTGTTCGATTTTACCACCAAGGAGTTGGCCCAAAACTTTCAGATTCACTATCTGTATAAGGGACTCCGATTCATATACAACCGAGCCGCGGGCCAGAACTGCTACCATATAAGCATCGATGCTCTAGACGACCCTTCTTACAGGCTTCAGGTTGCTACAGAAGTTAGCAGGCCTGTCTTGATCGATAGCAAGGGAACGGTCGAAGCCAATACTTGTGCCCGGGACCTCTTCCTTGACATCTTTTGGGACCTCACATTGGATCGCTGACACATACAAACGCATCAACCATTCTGTACTTGCCTTCCCCATCATCAGATTTTTAATGTGTGCCATATTATGGTGCTGCGTACTCCTGTCACAATCAGGCAAGCTGTACTTGTATCTGTCGCAAGCAGGTGCAGATAAAGACAGCAACAGTGAGACCATAAAGCATATGATTGCGGCAAAAGTGAGAGCGTACTCTTAGATCCCAAGGCTCCCGGACCCGCCGTGAGGGGGTTCGGTCGAGCGCAGCGGGACAGAAACATACAGAGAAGGGAGGGAACACAGGGTGGGAGAAACGACAAGCGAGCTTGGGGTGAGCGCAGCAAAACCAGCGCAGTGAGGAGAGATGAAGGGAGGGAGCAAGTGAGGTTTTGCTGCTACCCCCACTTGCTCAACAGACGCTGTCTCGCAGCTCACCTGCGCAAGACAGACCACGCTCCCAATGCCATACTGCTGGATGAATCATGAGCTCAGTTTAGCGCATCGCTGATTCGGTTTAGATTTCGTGTCGACATTTTGCTGGTGGTTACTGGCAAATCTGAAGCAGCCAAAAGAAAGGTGGCAAACCCGTAACAACTTGCTTGTGTTTTGCCTTGCATCCAAAAGAAGAAAGAAAGAGACTTGGAGCAGCGTGATATGAAGAGCGAGTGTTGCCATGAAGATGGCGGTCTCGATGCCAAGATGCCACCCCACAATCATGCTTACACCCACCCAAAGTCTTATGAGAACGAAGGGACGAGAGCAGAGCGGAACGGGGAACCTCGCAGTCTATGAGGCGTACTTAAGAAGCTCCTGCCCAATTCAATTTTCTCCAATATCCTTGTATTACCAACACCCTGAACAGCAAAGTATGCAGTGGCCTGCTGTTTTCAAAGTCGGCCTTGCCTTGCCCTGTCTTGCTCTATTCTTTACCCTGAGGAGTGTCCCCCTTGCACCGTAATCCTCCCAACTCAAACCAAATACTACAAACACTGTGGCAATAATGGCTTTTCAAACTCTACTTGGACATGCTTTCACCACATTTTGGGAAGCGTGCACAATGTCAAAGTGACCAGCATCTTTTCATCCAGTAATAAACAAGTCGATGGCAGTATCTTGGCTAGGAATGGCAACTTGCAAGAGTTCACTACCAAAGAGTCGGAGCAAGAACTTGTGATCAAATATCTTGATGAAGGCATCACGCTCAAGTATTCCAGGAAACCTGGCAAAAAGTGCTACATTTTACGCATCGACTCTCCAGAGCACAACCCTAATACGCTGATAGTGCAAGACCTCTTGAAAGTCGAAGACGACCCGGAGTTTGTAGTCAATAGCAGAGGCACTATTCAAGGCTATGTTTGCGCTCAGGACCTCATACTTTTGCTGTTCTGACAGGACATTGCCATCAAAATTGCCCTGCCTACAAGGCTTTCCGAAATGCACAAGCAGCCCCAGCAATCGACACTTGCCTTTACCTCACATTCTCATTGTGCGTGATGCAATGTCAGCTTCATTTGACTTTCAAAACATCTGCAATGTGTGCGAGAGAATGAGCTAAATAAGGATTGCGCTGATCTGCTCACTTTTGCCATTGAGCGTCGTACAGCAAAGCAGCATCCATCAGGACCTGTGCACCGATTGCGCTGCAATTTGCAAAGAACGTAGGAACCAAGATTCGAACCCCAAATCTTGCTGTCAGTCAACCAACCCTTTCTAAACAGAACAAGGGTGGAAAATCACACTTACCAGTCTTCCAGAGACAAATATTCTCTAGGATTATGCGAAACCCCATCCTTGCTTGTAATGAAGATCATCGACAAAGGGCAAACCTTGCTTGTCAAGCACATATCATGTCCTGCACCGCTGTAGATCTCCACCCCTTGCTCTTTGCCATAGTTGGCTTTGACGGCCTTGCTGACGCTGGCGATGCAGTTGGGGTGGAAAGTGATGGCAGGGCTGTGGAACGTTTCTTCCCACTCAACATCACATCCTCTTTTGCTCTCGTCTGAGCCAATCCTTTGGGCTGCGGCTTCAATATCGCTGCAAAGCGCCGCCAGCTTGTCCGTTGAAGGGTGACGAACGTTGAGAGTGAAAAAGACGTGACTGGGGCAGGTGTTGACGCTGCCTGGGGATAGCTGGAGGATACCCTGTGTTGCGGAGAGGCAATGTGCGAAGGTGTTAGAGCTGGGCAAGTTTTAAGTTGATGGATGGGGAATGGCTACTTACGGTACTGGCAAGCCCCTTGTGCTGCTTTGCAATGCGGTTACTCTCCACAATAATCCTCGAAGCGCAGAGCATAGCATCCGACCTAGTGTCAAACGGTGTTGAACCAGTATGACACTCTCTACCCCTGACATTGATATCAAACCATTTGTACGCCTGGCCACGATGTACGATACCAACCTTTTTCCCGCTCGCCTCCAAGATCGGTCCTTGCTCAATATGCAGCTCGAAATGCGCTGCCAGCGGTGTTGCTTTGTGGCTGCACTTTGTCGAGCCAAGAAATCCGATCTTGCTGAGCTCCAACTTCATCGTCAAACTCGCATCTTTTACATCTTGTAGACCCCACGCTTTTTCTAGAGGTACATCACCACACCATACACCCAAGCTGATAATTGACTTTGGGAAACGGGCACCTTCCTTGTTGGTCCAGTTGATCAATGCCACTGGGTATTTTGTCTGCATGTTGTTATCGTTCATGGTTCGCAGAGCTTTGAGACCGGCCATTATGCTGAGAATTCCATTGTAGCGTCCACCTGTGGACTGCGTGTCGAGATGACTGCCCATGGCAGTGGGTCGACTGGTGCTTTTGCCAGGGCAGACAATGAACATGTTTCCCATCTCATCGACCGTCACCGAGCATCCCAGTTTGGTAGCTTCGTCCGAGAGCCAGCGTCGTGCCTTCGCATCATTTTCATCGAGGGTGAGACGAGCCATCCCAGTTTCAAATGGACCGTCACCGTAGCGGTGAGCGGCGCCCCATTCACACGTGTCGTGAAGAGTCTTCATCATTTGATTGGCGTTGATGTGAAGATTGCCTGGGTTGTACCATCGAATGGCGCCGCTTCCGGCAACGCGAGGAAGCCTGATGGCTGCCTGCATTGCCGTGCGCAACTGAAGTAGTGGTCTGAGAAGCATTCTGAGAGCTATTAGTTTGTTCCAAGATGGTGTTGGACGTTAAGATCAAGCAAGCAAAAGAGACAGCATGACAGATCAGCCGAGCCAGTGGCACCATGTGGGGAAAAGCAAGGCAAAGCAGCGTGTTTTGGACGCCGGACAAATCGCCGCACTTTTTCAAGGTGTTAGACTCGCAATTACGGGCTGCTGTTTCCGTCTTCCGAGCCAAAATTTTGGAATTTCTCGCACTCTCCTCTCCACTCACAACTTTCTTTTTTCCAGCATGAACCCTTTGAAACCTTTGTAAACCGTGGATCTTCGAATCCTCCCTCATCCACCATCATCCTGACCTTTCACAACAACAAGATGGTCTCAAAACCGAAGTCTAGAGCTTCAAAGAAGCAGCCCTCTCCTTCGCCCACCCCCTCAACCTCGTCCGAGGCGTCCTCTAGCAGGTCCGCTATGGACGTGGAGGAGACCTCCATGAACGACTCGCACGGTGACGAAGCTTCTGATGCCGGCTCTGATGGTCACGACGCCAGCGACCTCGGTAGCGAAGATGCCGAGGATGACTCTGAATCATCTTCTGAATCCTCCGAACCCCAACGACCCCAAATCGACGCAGCCAAAGCGAGATCAAAGCTCCACCACGTTGCCAAAACCCTCCGTGCAACCGCCAAAAAGACCAAGACCTTTGAGCTCCAGAAGCAGGTCAAAAAGCTCAAAGGTCTTCAGAAGAAAGCTTCGCTCGCGAAACAAGCCGAGCTGGCTGAAAAGGAGCTTGCCGCATTCAAGTCTATCGATATCAATCTGCTCGCAGGGCGTGCGCTAATTACCAAGATGGTCAAGGCGAAGCTATTGCCACGATCTACGGAAGAGGGGGAGTATCTCTACCTGCAGATGGTGAAGGACGAAGATCTGCTGGGAGAGGACGTACTAAGTGATCCTGTGGTGGGGAAAGAGGGTGATAAGGCGGTGGAGAAGGCAAAGGCAAAGATCACCAGCTCCAAGGTGTTGGCGGATGAAGTGGGGCGGTTTGTGGAGGAGTTGAAGAAGTTGGCGGGGATCGAGCCCGCGGCGAGCAAGAAGAAGGAAGTTGAGGTGGACGTCAAAGGCAAGGGCAAGGCTCAGCAGCTGGATCATATTGAGGCAGAGGACAAGGAGGAGGAACGTGAATGGTCAGGCTCAGAAGACGAGTCTGATTCAGAGGATGACGCGCCTCGCCGATTGCCGCTCGATGATGACGACGAGGATGAAGACGAGGACGAGGTTGATGAAGAAGAGCTGATGAGGATAGGCAGGGAGAAGTTGAAGGCGTTGGGTGATCTGTCGCAGTGGGACGATATGATTGGATCCGACTCTGCTGCCGAGTCGGATTCTGACGATGAAGAACCTCCTCAGCGAAAGCGCAAAACTCGACACGACTCGGACGACTCCAGCGGCGAATCTGACGACGACGAAGACTCCTCCTCCGGCGAATCTGACGAAGAGGACTACAGCTCGGACTCGGACTCAGACTCAGATTCGGACGCCTCCTCCTCATCTACCAGCGACCGCCCACGCAAGCGCAAATCCTCCACCACATCCACCACCTCGAAACCCTCCAAAAAGTCCAAAAAGTCCTCATCATCATCGACCTTCCTCCCCAGCCTCAACACCGGCTTCATCGCTGGCCGATCCGACGACGAGTGGTCCGACGCCGAAGCCGATTTGGCGGACCGGGATCTATCCGAGCTGAAATCCGGCGTCAAAAAGGAGCGCAAGAATCGCATGGGTCAGCGCGCCCGCAAAGCTCTCTACGAGAAAAAGTACGGAAAAAACGCAAACCACATCAAGATGAGGGAAAAGCAGAAGGCTGCTAAGCTCGAACGTACCTCAGGTCGACCAGCGGCGGTGGTGAGTCAGTCAGGGGGAAGGCAGAGACCTCCTGCTTTCCAGGCGCCAGCAAAGAGAGATGGAGGGTGGGGTGGACCTGTTGCACCTCTGCCTAAACAGGCCAAGAGGCCGTTTGTGCCAAGGCCGGCTGCGCCGATGGTGCAGAGCCAAAGTGCCCCGGTGCAAACTAAAAGTGCTGCACCACCAGCAGCAGCGGCAAAGAGCCAGGAAATGCACCCGTCGTGGATCGCAAAACAGAGACAAAAGGAGCTTATGGCTCAGGTCAAGCCACAGGGTAAAAAAGTCGTTTTCGACTAGACACCCTCCGATCCATCCACTCTATCGCACTGTTGCCATGTCACATCTTTTTACACGAGTAATCAGGAAGCAGAGTGGACGACGTGTCTGTGGAACATGTTTGTACATTCAAAAGTCATCAGAACTAGCCAGATGGTTGCTGGGATACGAACGAGGTTTAAGAGCGACGTTCAGCGATCTTGATCAGATCGGCGACGACACCCATGGCAGTGACGTCGGCACCTGCACCGCTGCCTTGGACGAGCAAGGGTCTAGCCGAGTAGCGCTTGGTGTGGAAGGCGATGATGTTGTCGGAACCCGAGAGGGAGGATGCGAAGGGATGCGAGGCCGGGTATCTATCCGCATCAACCCCATGCAGACATGTGTTTGAAAGGAGGAGGTGTGATGTCAGCTTTGATCTCTTCAGTAATCACGATTGGAAAGGGGGCGAGGGGTTAAGGTGGAACACTTACGTCTCGAGCGAGGCCTTGATCTCCTTCTTCTGAACATCGATGACTCCGACGTATCGAAGCACGCTTCCCTGCTCGAAAGCCTCCTTGTTCAACTTGTCGTAATCGGCGTCGAATTCTGGCAGCCTCTGCACGTACTCCTCGCCGCTCTTCACATCTGCCAGAGGAGCCGGGGTCAACGAGTGAGTAGGAACACTCAGATAACCCTCCTCCAAAGCATCCTTCAGCTCTGGCACCAACCTCGACAAGATAGCCAACTTCCTCGCCACATCGCTTCCACTCAGATCGTCATTCGGGTGAGGTTCTGTGTATCCGTTTTCCTTGGCGAACTTTACAATGTCGCTGAACTTCTTATCCCCTCCCTTGGGAGTGGAGAACTCATTGAAAATGTAAGAGAGCGTACCGCTGAAGACACCTTCGATCTTGGTGATTTCATCACCGGTGTTGACGAGATCGGTGAGGGTAGAGATGATGGGAAGACCTGCACCTACTGTGCTCTCCTGGTAGACGAGGGGACCCTTGGATCCAGCAACATCGTTGGACTTGTACTTGAGAATGTCGTTGTACAGCCCGATGGCTCCCGAGAAAGCCTTCTTGTTAGGCGTGACAACGGAAAGTCCAGCGGCGAGGAATTCAGGATAGAAAGCGGCAACCTTCTCATCGCTAGTGTTGTCAACTACGGCAGTGTGACGTCCAGAATCGCGAGTGATCTTCTGCAACTCTTTGACAAGTTCAGGAAGAGCAAGTGCAGAAGTCGAGCTGTTGGCAAGCAAGCCCTTCCAATCAGCACCTCCACCGAGGGAGAGGGGCGAAGAAGCGGTGGCCAAGAGAGTCTTTTTGCTGTTCTGAAGCGCGACAATGTGAAGACGCGAGGAAAGCTGGGGAACGGTGGTGAGCTGCTGAATGACAGAAGTTCCCACCAGACCGACACCGATGATGGCTACGTTGATTCCCTGTGTGGCCGACATGATTGCCTTGATTGTTTTGAGAGCTTTGTCGTCGGATTGTTAAAGATGGATGATATGAAGGAGAAGGTGAGTGGGGGTTGACCATTACTAGCCTTCGAGTCACTTTGTAGAGCTGCATGATGGTGTGCTTTTTGTGCTCTTTTGAGCACAAGCCAACACGGAATTTCACCGAGACCTTCTTATCGCGCGAGAGAGTTTCTCAGAGGATAAGAAGCAGGCCGAAGCATGTGGAGAATCCGCTCCGTTTTAGAAGCCGGAGATACAGCATCGTCTGTTCGACAGAAGGACCCTTCTTGCCGGTGCGAGACCGCGGTGCCTGACATAATATCTTGCTTGTCTTCAACCAACACCCCGACCATCACCTGCTCCTCCTCGTTGAACATATAAGAGCACTGCATCGCTTAAAACATCGAACACTTTCAATCGCAGTCTCCCACAGCCCTCTCGTATCTCACCGCAAAAGGGTATCGTTCAAAATGTTCACTGGAATCGGTAAGTGCCTTAGCAGCATGCTTCTTCATCAGATGGTCATCAAGACTGACATCTCTCCTCCTTCTCGTCGCTGCTTCCTACAGTCGAGCTTCTGGCTCCAATCATCGACATCTCGCCCCAAGATGCCACCAAATCCGGTGGCGGAGGCTACTCCATGACAATCGGCAAAACCGCACCCATCCTCAAGGACTGCCACATTGGCGACAGCATCGCCGTCAACGGCACCTGTTTGACCGTCACCGAATTCGACGCCTCGGAATCGGCCCACGGTGGATACTTCAAGATCGGCGTTGCACCCGAGACCCTCAAAAAGACCAACTTGGGCCAACTTAAGGTAGGAGATGGCGTCAACTGCGAACGCGCCATGGACGCACATACGAGATTTGGCGGCCACTTTGTCCAAGGTCATGTCGACACCACCGCCCTCATTCGCTCCGTTGTTCCCAACGGTAATGCCCTCACGATCACCCTGAGACTGCAGCACAAACCAGACTCGCTTCCTTTGCCTTCGAGCCTCTCGCCCTACCTCATCCCAAAGGGATACG
The DNA here is from genome assembly GCA_900323505.1 of Ustilago trichophora. Classification (NCBI taxonomy): domain Eukaryota; kingdom Fungi; phylum Basidiomycota; class Ustilaginomycetes; order Ustilaginales; family Ustilaginaceae; genus Ustilago; species Ustilago trichophora. The sequence goes on along the minus strand of OOIN01000003.1, from coordinate 1,383,134 downwards.
TCACCCTCGACGGCGCTTCATTGACCTTGATCGAGGTCTCCCCCGCCACAGGCGGCTCGATCCCTTCCAACTCAACAGCAGGAGATGTCAGGGAAGACGCACAGACGCCAAAGAAGGAAATCGTCGAATTCAACGTCATGCTCATCGCTCACACTCAGGAGGTCATCGGATTGAGCAAGAAGAAGCCTGGTGACACGGTCAATGTGGAGCTCGATATGGTGGGCAAGTATGTACACCGTGCTGTGCTGGGTTCGTTGGAGAGGGATGCGGAGGATCATGCCGAGGCGGCCAATAGTGTTGATGCTGGTAGGGCAGCTGTGGGTAGTGCTACTGGCCCGGCTTCCTCGCAAGCGCTGGAAGGAATGGTCGAGAGGATAGTGAGGAAGGTGCTGAGCGAGCAAAAGTAGGCTCAAATTGGCCATCCAACGACACTTGTTTCGCATGCAATACCAGCCACAGAACATCCAGTCCGATCCTCATGCTGCTGTACGATTGTGGAAGACGTCGAGCATGTTCGTAGGCCTCGTCCGGGTCGTGATGCTGCTAAACGAAAATGGAGTGCTTGACTCTACTTGCTGCGACCAGCGCGATCCCGCGAAGCTCGGGAATGTCTCTAGCTTGATCCATTCTGTGTCCTCACTTTGGAATGAATTGAATCTAAAACGTCTCCCCGAAGGCGATGTGCTCGCCTTCTTCGATTCCTTGAGCTGGTCCCTCGCCGCGAGAACGTTCTTGAAATCCTGGACGGGATCAGCACCCCCGAGCTTGGCGCGAATAGACGCGCTTCTGGGCAAGAGGCCTTCGTGAAGAAACGAACGCAAAAGATCCCGGTCGTCATCCACGATCGAAAAGTTGTCTTCCACATCTCCCAGAGCGAAGAGCGCGAGAATGTCGGTCAGCACGGTGCCACTGAGAACGCTCTGAAGGCAGAGCTCGGTTACTGCTACCAAAGCTTCGGTAGAGAGAGCCGCGGTCCTAGTGGGTCGCCTGCCTGTGGCCTTGTGAGAAAATACGGGCAACGAGTCGGACCGAGTCCGCATCGGGACCAGCTTGGACAAGCGTCCCCCCTTCAGCAGCTTCGAAAAGCGTCGTGGACTTGATAGCGAGCTTTCATCTAGATGTCGTCTCGATCCCGTGCTTGCCGCAGCGACGTCGAAGATGCCAAAGTGAATGAAGACCAGAGCGACAACTCCATCAAAGATAGGATCCTTGGCCTTCTCGCAAGAAGCCAGGGTAGCAGAGGCTGCTGTCAGATCACACCACTTTGATCGTCGCTTTTGGTCAAACGATGGGCCGAGCTTACCTCTTGGGCAAGACCACAGCGTGTTAGGGCCTCTTCAACTGCTGCACTAGGTTTCCCCCACCATCCTGTGCAATTTCGGGGAACGCAATGCATCTGTTTGCGAATGAAGTGTCTGACGCGACCTGGATGGACGCGAATGCCGAAGGGAGCCAAAAGTCGGGTCCGTTCTCCCGTCAGCTTCATGCATCAACATACGTCGCATGCAAGCCCGGGCTTCTGTGTCGACATACCTAGATTGAGAAAGTGCAGATACGCAACCATCTGTCGAGCAATCAGCCAACAGACATCAGCAGATGTTGCTGGCTTGATTTGCTGGGATAGAATGGTGATTCTCTTCTACTCAAAAATGAAAGCATTCGGGGATCTTCGTCAGCTTTTGCACATGAACATCATTTCAGAGGGAATCTTCTTTTGTGTGGCCCACCTCGACAATTTCGCATTGGTTTAGCCGGATGGCATCATCTTTGAGCGATGAAGTGACCGCGAGGAACGTGCGTGACTGTTCATAGGTCGAGCGACACGGGGCTTCAACCGTCACCGGCGACGAGAGAGGACTCGGGGCGAGCTCTAGAAATTGCCTCGGAGTATCCTTACCAGCGTCAACCGTGTGAAGTGGCAATGGCTTGGCATTGTGGACGTTTCGAGCACCGAAGGAGGCTGAGGGGGCTGCCTGGAAGCTATCGCGCCAGCTAAAGTTTGAGAAAGGATGGTTGCGAATGCCCGCGCTCAGCTCAGATTCGTGAGAGGCTGCCTCATCTGATTTGTACAAGTTGACCTCATCTTGAGAGCGAAGTCGTTTAAGCACTGAAGCGATGCGGTTCGCTGCAGTCTCGGTGCTGATTGCAAGCTCTACAATGTCGCTCTTGAGTTCTTTCAGCTGCTGTTGTAAACGGTGTGCAGTCGTGTCTGTGGGTGGAAGAGGCCAAGACGTGGGAGAGTGAATGTCGTCCATTGTCGCCTAGTCTTGTAAACAGCAAGATGTGAGCTTCGGGATCGGGTCGCAGCTGTTGTCGTGCAGGTTTATAGCCTGCGACTGCCCTTTTATCTACTGTTGCGGGAGAATCCTGAAGAGGCCGGCTCATGCTTGCCGTCTACGGAAGCGAGCAAGCGGACAGAGGCACTCTGCTACGCCACTGCCGAACGCAGTCAGGCCCAGAGCCAGGTTGCCTAATAGCAGATGAGCTCTTGACAGTCGGGACCACAGAACAGAGTGGATGTACCCTTCGAGGCACAGCCCGGAGATGGAGGGTCAGGGGGGCACGGGTGGGAAAAGTGGGTACAGCTCCCACCAATCGAGTACTTAGCCGGACTGGCCGCTGTGACTTCTTAGCTTGTCACTCTGCATCATCTCCCTTTTCACAGGATTGGTCCCTGGATACGAACATCAGTTCCCACGGTGGCTAAGTAGTTGTGTTCCCACGCGTTCATGCGGCTTCTTCGCGATTCTCGTTTGCGCTGCCAAGACTCAAGTCACAGCAGAGGCGCTCGAGAGTGGGACAAATTGGATACTACTGATCTTGCACGAGCCCATGTTTTGGGAGAGACGGAGGCCGAACGAGCCAAAGCCTCTGCAGCATACAGTGTGTTGCTGCGCCTGTGATATAAGCAGACTTCCTGCGACGCAAAGACTGACCACCTCCTATCACACTTTCCCCTCTCAATACATCAATCGTTCCGCTCGGAACGTCCGCACCATGCATCTTCCTTTGCTCTCAGTCACCCTATTTGCTGCTGCCCTTGCGCTGCAAGTCTCGGCTTCGGCGCCTCGATGCTATATCAAGTACGTGAAGAGCGACGGTGGTCTGCAGCTTGGGTCTGGCTGCCCTAAGGATTATGAATGGACCGACTGCTGCCTCGTTGCTATGTCCAACTTTGATCCTGAGCATCCAAGCGATAAGACCTACACAGGGTGAGTGGTGTACTCTTGGTGCGAACGCGACGACGGGCACGACTGACATAGACTACTTTTTTCTCACAATCCATCTCATCATCATAAAAAAGCGTTTGTCAAAGGGATCCCGTGATGGTCCCTGGCGATACTGACACCTGCAAACGTCTTGGTGATCGTTCCTAGCAAATTGGGCTGACAGCAGAGCGTGAGAAGCTTGAGCAGTCCCAAGACACTCGCTATCACGCATGTGATCATCTAAGTCGTTCCAATTTCAATCACATGGTGATATAGATTATGTCACACGATCTGGCGTTGGTATGACTTTGTATTGCAAGCCAAAGCCTGTCCTCTGGCGTCTCCGGTAATCAAAAAGGTTCGCCCATACATTGAAGCATCTGTTTCGCCCGTGCTCTGCGCAGCTCCACCGCTTGAGGGTCGGTACCCGCTGGAAGACCCGCTGCTTCGGCTGCCTCTTCCTTCTTTTCCGTTTCCAGGGCCAAGTTGCCGAATGAGACCGACTTGGTGGTGGCTGCACCCTCGGCTTTTTCATCTGTGGTTGCTTCATTTGTGGCCGTGTCGTTGGAAGCCTCGTCGGTGACTTCTGCCTGTGTGGGCGCCACTGTGATGACGGGAGCGTTGACGGCCTCCTTGAGCGATTCAATGAGCCGAAGACGAGCGCCACCCATGACGCTGTTGAGATAAGCCGTCACAACAAGCACAAAGTCCTCGGGGACAAAGTTTTCGCCTTCCTCTGCGTCTTCGGCATCCTCCGCTGCATCCTCGGCGGTGGCAGTGCTGTCGGGCTGCTTGCGAGCGAGAGCTGGATCGTAGTCGGAGGGCGGCACCGAGAGCGCGTTGCGCAGGAGCCAGTTCTGTTTTGCTTTGTTGAACTTCCACTGAGACTTGTCCTTCGTGTAAACTTGAGCGTACTGGATCGCCTGCTTAGCCTGATCGCTCAAGCGCAGGTCAGTGTTAGGATCCGGACCAACCTCCTCGGGTGACAAGGTGATGGGCTTTGCTGTCGAGGCTGTTGCAGCGATGGTAATTTCGGAAGTGGGAGCGGGAGCGGGAGCGGTTTTTGGGGTATCTTCTGCGGCCTTCTTTTTGGTGTTGCGCTTTCGTTTCCTCTTGCGCTTTTCATCGGCATCTCCGCCTTGAACGTCGTCGTCACTGTCATCATCATCGGAATCAGCCGCAGCAACCTTCTTCACTGTGGACTTGGGCTTCTCTGCGACAGGCGCAGCCTTGGATTTTTGCTCTTCGTCGTCGCTGCTGTCGCTATCGCTGCTACCGCTGCTGTCTTCCACTTCAGTGGTTCGCTTCTTGTTCCTCATCCTCTTCCTGACACGCTTGACCTTCTTGTCCTTGGAGGCCAAGCTCGAGGGCCCTGCTTGATTCGCTGCAGCACCTGCCGACATTGTCTTGATAATGGATCCTTTGCTTAATGAGCGAGAGTGGCAGCGAGTTGTTGGTGGTGTTTGAAAAACTATGGCCGAGGACAAGAAAGGATTCTTCTTCCTCGACGTTGCATCTGCAAATTCCAAAAATTCTCCAACAAAAAAAAGTAGGGACCAAAAATTCCATTCGAAAAGAAACAACGCCGAGTTCCGACGCAGAAGGTCGCTCGTCCACCTTTTTGACTGACTCATGTTGTGGAGCATTAGGCTGCTGCCTTCTTGCAACACACTTCAACTCTGATCGCACCTCCTACACATCGGTCCCTTTCGGCGCAGCACCATCGCCATGGGCAATATCTCCGGCGTGGTTGCCATCCTAGCGGTCATCTTCCGCCCATCTTTGGTGGTACCGCACGTTCAAGTGCCCGACATACGCCATCTCGATTGGGAAGCGCTCCACGCCAACGGTGCCCGTTTCCTCGTATTCGACAAGGACAACTGTCTCACCGCGCCGCACTCCGACGTGCTCGAGCCTGCCATCACAGATGCATGGGAGCAATGCCAGCGTGTGTTCGGCAGAGAAAACATCCTCATCGTCAGCAACTCGAGCGGCTCTTCTGACGACCCTTCCGGGCTGGGTGCCGAGTCGCTTAGCCGGGCGCTCAATGTTCCAGTGCTATGCCACAAGCAGAAGAAACCCTCGCATGGATGTGCAGCCGAAGCGCTCGAATACTTTGTGGCGCTCTCACACGATCGGGATACGACAATAGCACAGGCAAAACAAATGCCACCCGGCTCGGGCGCTATTGAAGCTGGGCCCAGTCGACAGACGAGAAAGTACCTGCGGGAGAGGCGCAAAGTTCTGAGGACGCAGGTGCCGGTAGATGAGAGCGGATCTGGAAGCATCCTGCTGGTCGGCGATCGTACCATGACAGATGTTGTCGTTGCTCACCGTATGAACGACGAGTTGAGCCGTAGACGCAGAAAACTTGGACTCGATGCCATATGCGATGGTTCCACCTCTGCATCAGCTTCCGTACCACCCCCGCAGTGCATCTCGGTACTCACAACAGGAATCTGGACATACGAAGGCAGACTCAACGCCCTGATGCGCAACCTCGAAACTCGCGTCACATCCTATCTCATCTCGAAAGGCTTCCGTCCCGGCCAGCCTGGCCTGCTGTCTTTCGGTAGATCTGCACATGACCCATCACCAGACTGGCAAAAGATTGCAGCTACCCCCTTCACAAACCCGCAAGCTGTCGTCAGCCGTCTTTCTCGAGAAGACGCAGCCCAGTTCGCATACACAGGCGACCGCGTACCCGCCGCCTCCCCGACCGAGCCTACTCTCGGAGCCATCCTGATCGCGGCCATCGTACGACCGTTGCCCCCTCGCATAGCCTCGCTCATCACCAGCCTGCTCTACAGCAGACCTCTGGTCTGGATCTCTTCTAACCTCCGCGATGGCTGGAACGTCATGATCAAAGGTCTCGAATTTGGCGTTCGCGAAGCTGGTATCCAGCCTCACGCCGCACGCAGCAACAGAAAGCTCGTATACACATCCGAACCCTCCTCCTCCATCGCCTCCACCACGCCCAATGCATTCCAAGCCTACGATATCGAGGAAGAGGTCGCACCAAAGAGCAAGGCCGAAACGAAGAAGGACGCAGTCTCAGCATCTTTGTCTGACTACCTCGAGTCTCGGCTGCCTTCATCGTTCCCCGCTATTGGGGCAGCATCACAGCTCCGAACACGCCTTGATCAACCGTCCTCATTTTCCGCCCAGACCTTCCTCACGCGTCTCACTTTCTCCCTCCCTAAACCCGCTTCTTCTTCTTCTAACCTCGCACAGCGCACGCTGCACACTTCGGCAGTGCGATTCAACCAACCCCGACCCTCCCCTAGCTCTGGCTCTCGACCGCGCCTACCAAAACGCAACTGGATCGCAGCATTCTCGGCCCTGGTCATCGTCCCTGCCAGCTACTACGCCGGAATGCGCCTACACGACCTTAAAGATGCTAAAGCCATCGACCCTTCGCAACCTCTCCCCTTCACCCCGGCTAGCCCTTCACCTGAGCTTCATCAGCACCCTGCAAAGCCTCCAGCCATCGTGTTCGACGAAAGAGATGAAAAGGTGAAAAAAGCTCTGCTAAAGGCACAGTTGGACAAGAAGAGAGAGTTGGAGTTGACACTCTTCCATCTGGTGAGGGAACGTGAGGAGGTTTTGGATAAGTTGGAGCGTGTTCACCAGCGTAGACTCGAGTCTGAGTAAGACTTTTGAATTTAAAGATTTCACTTGTAGGACAGTTGACGCTTTGCTCTCCACTTTCTGCCATCGAATTGTTGAGAGAATGAACGTGATAGCAATGGATCCGTTATGAAAGCTGAAACAGTTGGAAGATCGTTACTGGATGTCTCTGAGTCAAAGTGTCATTGTCGCGGCTTCTTTTTAGAGTACAATCTCTTCGATAGTCTCCTTGTTGGTCCCCAACTTGGGCAGACGTACATAGATATCCGTCGAGTGTCCGTCTAAACTTCGGAAGCTGAGACTTCCGCCGAAGAAATCGCAATAGACCTTAGCCATGGGTAAACCCAAACCTGTCTCTACCTGGACTGTGTGCAATGCTGCTGGACCTGTACCTTCCATTGCTTGAATCGTGCCTTTTGAGCCGCTTGTCGGAGGGGTTGGTGGGGAAGAAGTAGGTGAAGCGGTGCGAGAGGGAACTTGTTCGGTAACGGTACCTTTGAATTTTCCGATGGATTTCAGAGCGTCAAAACGGTCCCTTGTGCCCAATCCTGCAGAGTTCAACTCAGCAGCTGAAGCAGCAGGAGGAGACGGAGAAGAATCAGAGGTGTTGGGAAGACCATAAAATGCGGAAGCTGCTTGCTCAGAGGATCTGCCATGGGTTTGGGCTTCGATCTCAAGTCGCTTTCTGACGTTGCTAAACGAACACAAGGCGTCGATGAGCGGATCGCTATAGCCTCCTTCGACAATGTTGGTGGTTGTACTTGTGCCAACCGTGCCGAATTCGTTCGGTGGGGTCGAACCGCCTACTCCTCCCGCCGATCCAACACCACCACGTGCGGCCCACATACGGGTCGAGGGGTTGGAAGAGATATCGGCCCATGAATCGGCGTAAAAGCTCGCAGCATCGGCTCGCATCGATCCCGGCAAGGTTTCATCGGATAACGTAACGGGAATCGTATCGTCATCGGGATGCAAGAGACGGGCGCGTGAACCTCGAGGAGGATATCCGCCAATGTGTCCCGTGTCTGGGAATGGGATTGGATACTGTTGTTCTTGGGTCAGCGTGGCTTCTCCATTGTTGCCATTGTTGTTGGTGGTGTTACTCTTGCCGTTGTTGGGAGGCGAGGTAGCAGCAAACCCAGCCGAAACCGCAGCAGGAGACTTGTTAAACACCGCCGTACGCGAAGGAGCCGACAGCTGAGCGATCAAATCCGGCAATCCTCCACCACAATCACTAATCCTGATGATCAAATCTTCCTCCGGTGGTCCTTCTACAATCGTCACCCTAACCACACCTGCACTTTCCTCCCCCGCATGCTTCCGAATCGTCGCCCTGATCGCATTCTTCAACAGTTCAAACACAATGTACTCCAAATGCTCTGGAATGTAGGCAAATCTCGCCCTGAGATCGCCATCCACTTCCACCTTGGGGATCCTATCCTTCGTCACTCCTTGTACACTTGCAAACATTTGTGTGAGAAGCTTGATCCCCTTGTTGACCACGCTGGCTACGCTGAGCCGCGTATAGATGATTCCAACATGGTCTCCAACCGCGTCACTATCGTTCAAATCCAATTCGGATTCGTCGCCTGCTTCTTCCTGTCTCCGCAGTACAGGCTCGTTGAAAAAGTGGAAAGGATCATCCAACGCCTCTGACAGGGCGATATGCTGTTCGGCCAGCACCCTTCTCGAAATGCGCGATCTGAGCATCCTCTCCATAAACTTATCCAACTGTTGCGGCTGCAAATGGTGCGAACTTTCCACAATGCCAATCGTCAGACTTGGAATGATTGTCAGATGATCGTCCAAAAGTCGACGCAAGAGGTTGCAGAATCGCTCGTTGTCATCCATCGTCTTGATATGGGGGAATCTTCGGAACGTTTCGAATGCCGACCAATACTTTTGATATACATCTTCGAGATGCTGATTGGTCATTACTACAAACGGCAAAGCTTGGAGGTCTCGAATGCGATGGGCGATTCGAACGGGAAGTTCTTGACGGACGTAGTTGGCAGATTTGAGGATCTTCTCACGATCTCGACCAAGCGTGCGACCGAAAAAGATGAGCTGACGGAGGGTCATGCGTGTGGCAGGTTTGGCTGCCCATTGCTCGAGAACTTTGTTGAGGTAGAAGTGACGGCCGAGATCCGCTTCAGAGTCCATGCCGAGGCGAGGGGTGGCCGAACCAGGGGTGCTGCTGAGGAGTCGAAGACCGGGCGGAGGAAAAGTGGTGAGTTTCATTTGAGATCGTTGAGATTCGAGCGTCGGAAAGGAGGAAGGGGAGGATCGTTCTTTGCCCTTGACACTGCGCGAGTGCGAAGAGGATGGATGCGAGGTTGCTGTAGGCGCTGATGAAGCTGCATATCCGCGGCGATGTTGCTGCGGCCATGTCCCTGCTGCTGCTGCTGCTGCTGCGATTGGTGAAGTTGCATGGGACGAGGTCGAGGAGACCCTGATGCGAGTGACCCGCTTCATCGTCATCCAGATGCAGAAATGATGATGAATGTAGAGATGTGCAAAGACGATGATCGTGTGCGGGATGCAAAGATGAAGTCAGACAAGACAGCCAGCGTTGTGCGTGTGCATGTATGTTCAGTTCTGGGCTGGATAGCTGGATATAGAAACAAAAGCAGCCGGATTGGACGCCGCGAAAACCGATCCGTTTGGGCGCGTTGAAGGATGTCGGATATCGGAGTTGGGGTTGCGGCGCACGGTCACGCTACGCCGTGTTCGGATTTGTGTCCCCCGCATTTTTCACTCCTCAGAATACGGACCCTGTGCGCCGTGCTTATACGCCTAGCTCAACAGCCTTCTCTCAGTTGGCATCGTTTGACAGAAGGATACGTGCGATCGTCCGTTCGACAAGTGTTGGTTCCACTAGAAAGCAATGTAAGCAGTAAAATACAGCACAAGAAAAGAACAAGAATAATCAAGCTTGGTGCGAGTTCCAGAGTGAGAGCAGGGTATATGGAGTCCAAAACTAGCCGAGCAGTGCGAGAAAGTGGAAGGACGAAAGATAAGATGTTGTTGACAGGGGAGAGCACAGATCAAGCAGCTAGGGCGGCATGCTGATCATGCCCAGCATAGTAAGGCTGATCCGGCTCGGCCTCACCTACAATCTCCCAGTTGCTACTTCCCGAACGAGGCAGTGTCGCTGTCGCACCTTCTCTATCCGCCTTATCCTCCTCCAGCCCAGCCCCAGCGATACGCAACCCATCCTTCCAGCCTCTCACCCTCGCATCGCTGTAACCGTTTCCACCATCCACAACATCGGTCTGATTCACAATATCATCTGATGACGAGACACTACGAATGCTTGAGATGCCCAACTCTCTCCCTGCGTCGCCCATCCTTGCTTTACCTTGCGAGGACGTTGCCGCCAGATTGGCCAGACATGCTTCGAGCGACATGGACGGCGCGCGTCTCGCCCTCTTTGCAGGCTCGGCCGGTTTGACGTTGTGGACGACGGTGGTGATGTCGGTGTGGATGGAGCTGGTCGCAGAGATGCAGGAGACGTCACGATGTGCGTGTCCAGGCTGGCCAGCTGCAGGCCATCGTGGAGGACCCATCTCTCCCCACTTGCTTGCTCTGCCCGGCGAGATGGCGGCGGTTCCAGCGCGTGCCGATGCTGTGCCTCCGACGACGGTGGCGTTGCGGGGCACTTTGGCTACGAGCGACGGTCGGGGTCGAAAGCTCTCGCGCTGCGTCTTGACTGTTCGCGTTGCGAGACCAACGGATGAAGTTGTGGCGTTGCGAGAGCCGTAGGCGGACGCATAGCTAGGTAGCGCCGAAGCTGCGGCGAAAGGTTTCGCCGTCATGTGAGGTGATGGACCGGGGATGCGAGAAGGACTGCTAGTGCCTGGCACGTGAGAAGCGCTGCTGGCGGATCTGTAGCTACCCGCCATGGAAGATGCAGGTCTAGAGACGCTGGCTGCGCCTCCACCGTAGTGTGCTTTTGGCGCAGCGGACATGGGTACACGGGCGGAAGCCATTCTGGAGACGGACGCTGGTACGGCGCCCTGCCTCACAGATGGCGTTCTTGTCGATGGAGCTGCGACCGTCGCGGGAGCCGCTGCGATTCTGGGCTTCTTGATGGTGGATTGATGCGGTGTCATTGCTCGCATCGGTGTAGCTGCAATAGCTCGATTGGACGATGCGGAAGGTACGAGCGGTCCGCGTCGGACACTAGCCGGTGCACTGACAGGTGGCGCAGTAGGTTGTGCTCCAGAGACCGTCCTGGTTCTCTTACGGTGAGCGTTCTCCTTGGCTCCCTCGACCTGCTCCAAGAGCTCATCCAGGTATCGAGCACCGTTGATGGTGAAGGGCTCTCCATGCTCCTCTTCCCATGCTGGGATGACCTTGAGCAGCTCGGCTTCGATCTTGGGCTTCTGGATCTTGACGCGTTTACGCATCTTTTCCTCGCGAAGTAGGCGTCCAGGGTCGCCACGATTGGAGCGACCCAGCAGACGAGATCCATCTGATGCCGACTCGTCCAGCTGTCTGGCCTCGTCCAAAAGCTCCTTGTACCTGCCGATGACTTTGAGCACTGGTGCCTTGACGCGGACTTGTTCGGTGAGCAGATCGATCATCTGCTCGTGCGAAGCCAGAATCTCATCTGTAGGGAGTGGTTCGTCGAGGTTGGGATCGGCATCTGCAGACACGTCGATGAAGAAGGGAGGGAAGCTGGCTTGACGCTCCTCATCAGTGAGGAAGAGCGAATCCCATAGGGTAGCAATGCGTTCTCTTGTCTTTGTGATGAAGAGTGACATGTGCTGCGCCTTGAGCTGCTTCATCTTCTCCAATTCAGCCTGGTACGCTTCGATGACTTCCGTGGTACTGCCTCTGTGGTCCATCACGAAGGCGTCCATCTCTTCCTCGGGGACGTCAAACTTGGCCCAGAGCTCGCTAAGCTCGTCGTAAAGCTCCTGGATGAGCATCTCGCGGCGCTGTTTCTCGGCCTCAAGCCATTGTAACTTCTTTGCCGCTTTGGCCAAGTTGATCTCGGAGGGCTCAAGGAGGTGGGAGGGGCAGGGGGGTGCAGATGCTGTCTTGCTTGCTGACGAGAGCTGCAGAGCGAGATCGCCACTGTTCCTTGCCGGCAGGCCACCCAGCGATGCTCGTGTCGGGGTTTCGGAAAGAAGATCGTCTATGGCTTGGCTACCGCGTGACGATCCAGCATCGCGACGTTCCGGTTGCTCGGTGCTGATAAACTCGCCAACAAACTTGTGCGTCTCCTGGTCGTGAATGGGTTCGAGCTGCAAGTGGGCGAGAATGGCGCGATCGAAGCTGAGGGTTCCTCCGCCGCAGTCAACCTCGTCACCGACTTGGTCGGACTCGAAGACGCGGTCGTCGGAGAGTGCTGCTGGCTGTGCTGGCTGTGCTGGCTCGAGATTGAGCTCGGACCAAAGCTGGACGATTTCGAGCAGGCTGGTCTGAAGCCTCTCTGATCTGGCATTGACTTCTTTCGAGCATCGAATGATCTCTGCTTCGAACAGGGCAATCCTGGGTTGTGAGACGTCACGGAAGGCCGTAGGACCAGATGTGTCGACCGTTGTTGAATCTTGTGAGCTGTCCTCGGGAGCCTTGACAAAGCTGCCAAGCAGAGGGACATAGGTCTGAAGCTTGGCAATGAGTCGATCTAGCTGCGCTTCTCTGGCGGTGTACGAAGCCTTCAGGCGCGTCTGTTCGATCTGGAGTTGAGATCGGCGCTGTAAGAGAGGCAGCGAGTCGCCTGCTGTTGTATCTATGGTCGGGCTAGGAGTCGAGGCGGCGGAGACCATCCGCTTTCCGATGGCATTCTGTAATGATGGATTCGATGCGTGAGACTTTTCTCCTAGTGCTCTTTTGATTTGGTAGTTGTCGGCTTCGATCTGAGAGCACTCTGCGCTGAGATCTTGTGCCTCGCGCTGTACTTTGCCGATCTGATCATCGACGGCTGTTTGGAGCGCCTGGTGAAGTGCGTCGAGTGCGCCTTGCAATGCTTCGGGTGGATGTCCGATTTGCGAATGTAGGCCAACTAGCTTTTGTGTCGATTCGGAGAGCAGTGTTGCCAGAGCTGCTGCGTCCATGGTGCTGTAATTTGGATGCTATCTGCACCCTGAGAGTTGAACGTGTGGACTGAATGTGCGATGGTTATGTTGATGTTATCTATATGTGCTGGTTGTTGATTGTTGAGATTAGGAACGAATGGTCAGTGTGAGTGTCATTTGGTGGTGGTGAATGATGGATGATGGATGATGGATGATGGATGATGGATGGAATGGTGCTTGTAGATGCAAGTAGCAAAGCTCAAAGGTGTGAGAAGTGTTGCGGTTGTCAACTTCCACTTTGCTGAGGGTTTTGCGAGAGCGGAGCACAGAGCAACACTTCTTGCAGCTGCGCCATGGCGACCTTGCTCAAAATTAAATTGATTTTTATCTTTAAAAAAAATGAACACACGAACGCGTTGAGCAGATTGGGGTCACGTGCAGTACTTGGCACAATTTGGGCTCTGTGCCAAAAGCGTGTCGGACGCAGGGTTCTTTTGAATTGGCTGTGTTGGTCTGCTTGCTCATCACTTTATCGTTTGGACCAGAGCTGTCAAGACACGAGCTTGTCCTTCCTTACAGTACAGCTCCGATGCCAGCCAACCACTTCTCCGCATCTTGATATCATTCCTTTCTTTCGTTGGCAGATCCACCACCTTCCTTGACCGCGTCAATCTATACCACTACCTGCGATCTCGCCCCTCGAGGCCACCATCCGAAAACGAAACATCTGGCCACTTGATCGCTTTGTATACCCGGTCACCTCATCTCGACTCGCGTGTCCTCCTATAGAAGGAGGACCGGCATCTTTTCCAACTGGCCAACTTTATACCCCTTTCGACGTTGAGTCAAAGTCCTGCGGGGAATATACCGTCGCCAATATCATAGCGCTTGCTGCTCATAGCGCCACTAAACCACCTAGGACCAGAAACTCCAACATTCCTCCGACAAGACACGGCTATACGGCTATCAACTACGCGTCTGCAGCATCGCCAGTTCTTTCAACAGCATGGAAACCGAGCAGCTACCCTCCTTTGTCTCGGCGTCAGCAGGCGTCGAGGATCCAAACCCTCTCGCTACCATGGATTCAGCCGTGCCCGTGCAACACCAGCTTCCTGCATCTCCTCCTTCCCGCTCGCCTTCAGCCACCAGTACCGCCACTGAACGCCCTACCTTGCAGCTCAACGACGCTCCATCTTATCCAAAAAAACCGCCATCTGTTGATTCCAACTTCTCCAGTGTGCAAGGAAAGACCGCTGGGACACCGCCTGACCAAGAAGATGACGCAAGTGTCGACGACACTGCCAGCTCGATCTGGGATGAGTCTCGAACAGAGAAGACACTGCCATTGCAAGCAGCATCCACATCAGCTGCAGCCGCCATCTCACAGCTTGCTGCTTCAGCTCAGTCGCCTCCAGCACCACCAAGCCGCCCCGACTGGATGACGGACGATTTGGACGAGTCGTGGCCAGAGGAAGATGCAGTTGTTCAAGCCACACCTACTCCCAGCAACCCTGCCCCTGCCACCACCACCGCCCAAGATTTCCATCCAGAACGACCACGCTCCCCCACTCACCCTGCAACGCGCTTGAATCCCCTTGCGACGCCTTCCGTGGCCTCGCGGCCTCAACTCGCTGCAGCACTCTCGAGCGCGCTGCCCGACCCTGCCTTCTCTGCAGCTCGTCACCAGGCCCGTCGTGCTCTGCTCAAAGGAAGAGCCTCTACCGCTGGTGCGCCCACTCCAAGGGCACATCCACCGATCAGCGCATTGCAAGCTGGGCCATCAACACCTTCACTTCGCCTACCCAGCCACCAGAATCGACGCCAACGCCAACGTGGAGCTAATGCAGAGAACGAAGAAGGGGACAGCACCATTTGGTCCGAATCCGAGTCGGAATCTGATATCGCCTCCGACGGTTCGGCACCAGACGACTTTGAGAGCGCGCGTGGCTCCCTCGCCGAAAACTCCCGCATCACCAACATGCAGACAGCTCAGCAATCCAGAGCTGTCTCGCAACACCAAGCCCAATCACCAACGGCTGCGTCCGACGCTTCCGGCGCAAAAGGTACTTTCATTCATAGAGCAGATGTTTCATCCTTGCCGCCAATCCTTCGTCCCGTCTGGCAGAGTCCCGCCAAGGGCCAGAATGGTCAGAACCGGAAAGGCATGACAGCGCTCGGCGGCGATATGTTCACACCAATGCGCCTCCAAACCATGTTCAAGACGCCAACACCGCCCGAGAAGCCCATTCACAACATTATGACAGCCGTTGCAGCAGATATCAATGCATTTTCAATACCTGATGCGCCCGCCAGCTCTAAGCAACCGACGAACGAAAAAGAGCGCAACGAGCCCACGAAAGGAGAGCCAGAACAGCCTATTTCTTCTGCTGCGGACCAAGGAGCGCTCTCGTCGGCCCCAAACGTCCCGAAGCCAGTAGACAGCGCAGCTCAAGGCCTTGCTACGGCAAGTATGGGACTGCCCAGTACAGCTTTCACCTTCCAGAGCCCGCACGCCTCCATACAAGCTTCACTCAATGTAGCTCGCGGTATGGTACCGTCGCAGTCATTGCAAAACATGCAAAACCTTGATCCAAACCGCTTGCACGCCACGGCTTTGGCTCGTCCAGCCTCAGCTGCTGCTGATCTTGGCCTTCACTCTCCCGCAATGGCAGGCAGCGCAGCAAATCTGCTCTCGGGCCCTCCAACACCGCACACGCCGATGCGCTTGTTCAAGTTCAACTACGACGATGCCGTCACCCGGGCCAAGCTGGAAAAGATGGTCAACGAGAGAACACCGGCACCGGCTCAACAAGCACCGCGGGCAGCTGATGTCGAACGCGAAAGGAAACGTCTTCGTCTTGATGTCAAACCTCGCAAGGTTCTCACAGGCGACCTCATGACTATGCCCATGCTTGGCGATTCTGCACCATCTCAACCTCTGGACGCAACTCCAACGAATGCAGCGCAGTCTGTGGATGCACATGGCTCAGGCTCAGATCGTCAACCAGTCGTTGACTACGTTAAAGAGTCGACGGACTTCATGAGCGCTCTCCAAGATGCTGTCAGAGTCCAATCTGCAGGTCCTGATACCTCGCCTGAATGGGCGACGGAAGACGACGAGTCATCTGGCAACGGCATCGAGAATCCTGACCAGGTCTCTTTCCATCAGGGCAAGCCAGATAGTTCCCCTGCCGTCTCGGCCTCATCACCGGCGCGTTCACGTCGATTCGTTGGCGTCGGCCACAGGCGACGGGAGTCCCATCAACAGGAAGGTAATCGAGACGACGTCGTCCCATCAGCCATCGAGTACGGCAGCCCGCAACGCCTCTCTTCTCGCAGGCTGCCACCAGACTCGTCTTTCATCACCGAGTCCAGCTCCAACGACATCCCCATGTCGTCAACGCTCAAGTCTCGTGCATCTCTCTCCCGTCGGATTGCCGCACAAGCAAAAGCAGGCGAATCTCCTCGCAAGCTGCTCCGGCGCATCAGTGCAGCCGCCATTGCAGAGGATGAAGTCATGCAGGAGTTCGACGGCCAAGATGCCGAATCTGGCAAAGCCTGGGAGCCACTCAAGCCTGCTGAAGATGCCATTGCTTATCGTGATCAGCAGATTCGGCAGCTCGAGGAGCGCATCGCGAGGCGTCGACAGCTGTACACACCTGCCGAAGCGAGCGGCGTGGCCGATCATCTACCCGCAGACGAAGAACCTCGCACCGTACAAAGGCCACAACTCATTACTCTGCATGAGCCGACACTAGACGCAATCGCAGCTCAGGGCCAGCCGCGTAGTGAT
Organism: Ustilago trichophora; assembly: GCA_900323505.1. NCBI lineage: Eukaryota > Fungi > Basidiomycota > Ustilaginomycetes > Ustilaginales > Ustilaginaceae > Ustilago > Ustilago trichophora. Next base: position 1,366,473 of record OOIN01000003.1, on the reverse strand, counting down.
GACGACGAGGAGTCAGATGTAGATGAAAGCCTGATTGATGGTGGGTACGGTACACACGGTCAGCAGGATGGTAACACTCGGCGATTCCAGGATGGCATTGTCCTCTACGACTCCGAGCGCATTCCAGACCCACCTCTGCCCGATCCGGCAAGAACTCTGCGTAACATTGCTTCAGCTGTCGAGTTGCGCAATCGCGAAGTTGACCGAGCTTCGTTGGCCCGAGCGTCCTCTCTGCTGGCTTTACCTGCGCAGCCAAATGCGACAGGTGCCGCTACCGAGGCAATCGACCCTTCCGCCAGACGCGGAGACCGCACGGCGTCTTCCAACACCTTGGTGGACCCAAGTAACGCCCGAACAGTGTCAGGAGACGTTGGATCACAGCTCACCATCTCGGACCTCGGTGGCAAGGGCGCCACCATCACTCGCACAGGTAGCCTCTTCAACATCAGCCAAATCCCAGATCAGGAGATCGAGAGCCTTGGTCGAGGCAAGTTGAGGTTCAATAAAGAGCTCCACCGATGGGAAAAGGTGCCGAGGTCGCGCTCATCGCAAGAAGATTTGCGGTCTGCTGCGGGTTCTCGCAACGATCTCGACGGGATGCCGGCGAACAAGACACCGATTCCCGCCATCCCGGAAGCGTCAGCAGAGCTTTCAAGAAGTCAAGATGTCTTTTCCGAGTCTGCAGAAGAACAGCAAGCGCGAGAACAAATGGGCGTACGCACCAACTCTTTCCAACAACGGCTTGGAAACTCGTCGTCCAACAACCTGAGTGCTGCTGATGGCAGGCTGAGTGATTCGAGCGATCCCTTCAGGGACTTTGAGAGCTTTGGGCAGAGCTCTCACGCTCCTGCGTCGGTCTCGGATGCAGTGGATGGCGACGACGAGTCGACACCGAGACCTGTCAAGTCGCACATGTTTGTTTCGAGTCGTGACTCGCACCAGCAGTACGTCACGCAGGCCTCGGCAGCCTCGATCCAACCTGCGGTGGAACCAGTCCCCGTGCAAAACACACAACCCCAACGAAGTGCTAGAGCGTCTATCAGCCCTGTTGCTGCCTCCAACAATGTTCAGCCTAAAAGCATCTCTGCGAACACGCTCGCGCCTCGGACACTGCCGACGAGCACTGTGCCCCGATCTAGCTCTTCGCTTCGAAATGTTGTGACCTACAGCCCTGATTCGACCGCCAGCAGCCGTCACTCCAGCTTAGGACAGCATGCAGCCGACGTCCGAGACGGGCCTACAAGGCAACAACCCAAGTCGCCCTTCCGCGACAACCTCGAAACCCAAGCTCAAGCTGCAGGCACCAAGCGGCCTCGAGAGCAACCCAATGTGTACGCGACACCCGATCGTCGTCTTGCGCACCAGCACCTCGGCACACCAACTCCACGGGCTTCAGTCTCGTCGATTTCGACACCCAAATCGATCCTCAAGCAACCCGCTGCCTTCCGTGGTGACGCACCACCACGTCTGAACGGAGCCTTGCACAACACTTCGGCAAACTCGACTGCGGGTGGAGGAACACCGAATCGAACGATAAGCTTTGCTGACCCACCGTCGATTGCGCGTACGCGTGATTTGGGTTTGGCTCCGTCGTCGCGTGTCAAAGGTGCAGCTCAGCGTGCTCGAGCCATTCAGGGAGGCGCTGACGATAATCTGGATGCAGGATCCGAAGATGGTCGCACTCAAGCTATATCTTCTGCACTCAAAGTGCTGGCCGACTTGACTCTTGGCGACGAGTCTGCGGTGCTAGGCTCTGGAGCTGGAGCGTTAACACCTTCCAAGATGCGTGACTTGGACGCCAACCGATCGCATTGGTCGTATCGGACCCTTCGTCGACCGCGTAGAACAAGGCACGAGGAGGGCGAAGAGGATGATCACAGCTGGCAGAGAGACGAGGAGACGTACGACGAACTGCACGGCTATCCCGACATGACCTTGCTGACCGATGCATCGTTCAACTTTGCCCATGATAAGGTGCTGGAAGCCATCACTGATGTAGAGCCCTGGGAGCCTGGTTGGGACGAGCTGCAATCTGTCAACCTCAGCCGTCGGCGACTCGAGTCGTGCGTTCGACTGAAAGAGTTCCTTCCCATGCTCGAAGAGGTCGACTTGCAGGGCAATGAGCTGTCATACCTGACGGGTATTCCTGCTTCGGTGCGCGTCCTGAACGTGGCACAGAACCGTCTCACGTCGATGGCATCCTTCGGACATTTGCTGCATCTAGAAGAGCTCGACATCAGCGGCAACCAGATCGATTCCTTATCACACCTCAGCTGTCTCAAGCATCTGCATACGCTCAAGGCAGACGGCAATGCCATCTCCTCGCTGGACGGTATCGACAAGATTCGCGGCTTGGTTCACGTCAGCCTGTCCGGCAACCGACTCAAGGGTGTCAATCTGGCAACAACACAGTGGGCCGGACTGGAGACACTGGATGCATCGCACAACCAGCTCATCTCGATCCGTGGCTTGTCCCTGATGCGGCGCCTCAAGTCGCTGAATCTTGACCACAACGACCTCAACATGGTCGATTTGTCGCCTGCTATGCCCAGATTGCGCGTGTTGCGGGTGAGCGGCAATGTGCATTTGCAGACACTTGATGTCGCCCCCGCCAAGCGCCTGCGCACGCTTTATGCCGACTACTGCGACTTGGATCGAATCGAAAACTTGGACCAACTGGAGCATCTCGACAACCTCAGCATGCGACAGCAGGCCGAGGCGGCAATTGCCTGGCCTGCTGATCAGCTGCGCGACGTTCGACGATTGTTTCTCTCCGGTAATGCCTTCCCCCAAGGCATCTCTACCAGCACTACGGTCGAGACTCGCAAGCCCATCGCACCGGCGCTGTCAACCCAGTCGCCACTCGTACAGCCCCTACGCTTCTTGAATCTGGTCTACCTGGAACTGTCAGCATGCCAACTGATGCATCTCCCAGAAGACCTTTCTGCAGTAGCGCCCAATCTGCGATCTCTGAATCTGGACCACAACCTCATTTCGACGCTTCCGAGCCTTTCAGGGATGCAGAGACTCAAACGACTCAGTTTGGTCGGATGTCGTGTCAAGAAGAGCAAATCTGTCATTACCGCCGTTCGAGGGCTATCCGAGCTGCAGGTGTTGGATTGTCGCACCAATCCTTGCACTCTTGGATTGTATGCTCCGCTCATAGCCCCTACCACTCCAACGCATAGGGGCGAAGATGGATCCTCCCCTGACATGGACGCGCTTGCGCCATCCTGGCTTCCACCCGTACCCAATGCACAAATCGTCCAACCTGACCTCGCCTCCGCCCAACGACGTCGCGCAGCCGAATTGCAACGGCAGCAACTGGAGCTTCTCGAGAAATCCCATTTCCACAAACGTCGCCCCCCACTGGCAGACTACGCAATCGACCCGAATGCGACACTGGCGAAAGAAGCATTTGAAAAGGAAACCGCAAAAAGAGCCGAGGGAGGAGCTGCGACGACTTACTCGAGCTTGTTCCTCGCCGCAGATGCCCGTTTCGTCAAGACATTGCCCAAACAGTTTATGGAGAGAAGAATTTTACATAGAGGTCTATTGGCCATGGCTTGTCCAAAGTTGAATTGGATCGATGGTCTGATGGTCGAAGAGGAGGAGGTGGAGGAGGCGGATAGGTTGGTGCAGAGTCATCGGTTTGATAGGACGCCGTCCGTGGCTTGAATGTATTTGCCCGTGCGACGATCTCAATGCTACTCAAGTAGGACTGTGCTGTCACTTTGTAAAGTGCCGAGTGTTGTATTTCTACCAAGCATCTTCAATCTACTGTACCTCTATGACACCTTGTCAAAGACATTCCATCCCGCATCTTCCTCTTGTGAGTGAAACTGAAACCCCCGAATATTGTTACTCACGCGAAATACTCGAGTTTTCAGCCAGACCTGAGTTTCTTGCCATTCAACGCTTTGTGCTTTTTGGAGCGATCAAAGCATCTTTGCACTGACGGAGCACACGGTGGCTTCACTCTACAAACGAGTCTTGGTGGGTTGATCACGATTGATATTTCTTCCTTCGGTGCTGGTTCTTTCGCCTTCGTCTCTCATCGCATCCACAGTAGCTCACAGCTTGCTGCAAGGATGTCTAGCTCACGAAGAGTCTCAACACGATCTGCTAGGATGGGGCCTACTGCGACCTCTGGCAACGGCAAGGGTAAGGGCAAGGCTCGCGAGTCACCTCCTGCTGAAACCATTCCCTCCCGCATAACCGCAGCTTCATCAGCACCGCCAATTGTGGCAGCCTCTTCAGGAGCACAAAGAGTCATAGCCTCTACAGCAGTACCACCAGTAGCAGTCTCGTCAACGGCACCGCCAACACTTCTTTCGTCGCGATGGGACCCTCTCTCGATCGAAATCTTGATCAAATGCTGTCACACTCACATATGTCGTTTTCGCGAATACACTGCCGCCGAACGTAGTCAAGCAGTGACAAAAGCCACACGGGACTTCAACTGGTTAAGCTGTCAGAGTCGCTCCGAGGACGAGGTGAGACGCAAATTTGGCGAGCTCCTGGAGAGTCGACGCAAGGATGGCGAGGCTGCTGCGGTGCCGACACAGCAGTGTAAGGTGTTGCTCGACCAGACGCTTTGCGCTTGGGGTGAGCCGCAAGGCCAGCGTGAACAGGGTGGGCCTGAGATGGAGGCGAAGTCGAAAGCATGTACGGGAAGAGTCTCACAGGATTTATCATCTGCAGCAGGGGATCTCATCTTGAACGCTCGACAACATCAAAGGTCGCACACTCCCAGTACTATCGGTATACGCCCTCACAAGCGCGCTCGTTTGACGCCGGACGATGTCGAGATAGCATCAACAGACAGCAGCACCGCGGCCAGGCGAGACGAGATAGCACAGCTGACCTGGTTTCTTGGGGAGCTGGTCGACGATTCGATCATGTGTCCAGGCCCACTCAGCGATCGTATGAAATCAAACTACGAGCGGTGCATGCTAGCAGTAGCACGGCAGATCTACGCAAGGATGCCACGGGAAGACAACGGCGAGGATGAAATGGAGGACGAAGAACAAGATGAGGAAGAGGTGGTGTTTCTGGCAATGGCCGCAAGGCGGATGGAGCAAGAGATCTTTGGGGATCTTTGGGATTCCGACTCTGAATCGGGTGGTGGTTTGTCTCTCTTCGACTTCGGTGATGATATGTCGCTCTGGTGAAAAGAAGCAAGATGGAAGGATGGCAGGGGAGCGACCCCGCGGGGTGGCGAGTGCCGAGGGAAAAAAAGCTTATATTTTGCTTAAATCCGAGGATCTGGTCCACCACTCACAGCTTGCGGATTTGTGGATACGTAGAAACGCTCCAACTTCTTTAGTCCTCTGGGTTGCTTCTGTACCATAACATCTCTCTACTCGTATACATCATCCTCTATCGGCTACGGCTCAGTTGTCGTGGAAGCCTTCTTCCAAACTGCACTCCTCGAACAGCGTCAAGCACTGCCAGCGTGGGCTGAGCTATCTCCGCCCTTGTGCAAGTCCATCAACTCGCGTTCAAATAGCTTCACCTGCTCGACGTCTTACCACCACCCCACGCAACACATCCTCCTTCCTCATCATCAACAGGAAGCGCACTCATTTTCTCGACACCCGATCTCAACCTCGCCGCTCCCAACACACTCTCAACTTCAAAATGGGCGCCGATCCCTGGGACTGCCTCTACCACGGCATGCTTCCCTTCCACGAAAACTTCCGACACACCATCTCGCAAATTTCCACCCTCCTTCTCACCCTTTCTCCGTCGTCTCCCTCCAAAACCAAGCTGAACAACCTCGCAAATCTCCTCTACCTCTCCTCGGGCCTCTGTCACCACCTCGAAACGCATCATACCATCGAAGAGCGATACATCTTCCCTATCCTCGCCAAGAAACTGCCCCAGTTTGCACACTCCAGCCAGCATACAAACGAGCACGCTCTGATGCACTCTGCCATTCACAATCTAGAGCAGTATGTGGAACAGGTGGCAATGGCGCTGAGAGGTGGCAAGTTGAAAAAGGGAGAGGAGATCGAAGAAGTTTATGATCATGCCAAGATGGTGAAATTGGTGGATGAGTTGAAGAAGGTACTATTGCCGCATTTGGAAGCAGAGGAGGCAAGTTTGAGAGCACCGGTGGTCAAGGAGGCTGGTTTCCAGTTGAACGAGATTAAGAACTTGATTCGTTAGTGGACGCACGAGGTGGATGTAACGTAATTACAGTAGTACCGACGCGGATGTAGTACCGACGCGCTGAGTCATTTCCGAGTCCCACCGAATCTGATGTCAGTACCCCCGTATGATCGCGTCTGTGTTTGTCCGAACCTTGCATGAGACCCACCATCCGACTTTCCGGAACCCTTCATCATCATCGCATACACCATCAATACAACTCAATTCCATAATATAACCTTATTATACTGCTTTACTGGTCACCAGCATGCCGCAACGCCCTTTCTCGAAGCGCTCTGTGGCCTTCCGAGCGGCATCAGCGGCTGATCGCGACACACGTGAGGTTCGGCTGCAGCGAGCATCTTTGGAGCTCGATAATGGACAGCATGACAGCATCCGACAAGCCGCAGCAGCAAACAATGTTCCAGAAGCGAGCTTGCGCCACCGGAGGCAAGGCCGTCAGCCGAAAGTCCGGGCTCAGAACAACCAGCAACGCCTGACTCCAACCGAAGAGTCGGGTTTGCTTGAGTTCATCCGGCGTCGTGCCTGCAGCGGCTTTGCCCTGACACCGGCGCTTCTCCGTGAGCATGCAAACAATGTCATCCATTCCGATCCTGCTCGTCGCCAAGCTCCAGACGTCACGCACACGTGGCTGCAGGCGTTCCTGCTTCGGCACCCGACAATTTGGTCCCATTGGTCTCGGTGCCTGGACAATGCCCGGCTTTCCAGAGCTACTGAGACTGTAATACAACAATGGTTCAATCGTTTGGCTGAGATCATGCGTGAGTATAATGTAGCATCCACAAACATTTACAATATGGATGAAACAGGGTTCATGTTTGGTCAGGCCGGAAGCGAGCGGATCATTGTGCCTTCCGGCGAGCCGGCAGCTCGGTACAAGGCACAGCCAGGAACACGTGAGTCGGCAACTATAATCGAGTGCATCGGAAGCGGCGGTCAGGTACTATCGCCGCTTATCATCACCAAAGGCCGGGTCCACACAGTCGGAGAGCAGCGGCGAATGGAAGGTGTACCGGGTTCCTGGAGGTTTGCCAAGACCGACAATGGCTGGACATCACATGCACTTGGCCTCGAATGGCTCGAAACCATCTTCGAGCCAGAGACAAGGCCGTCGACGCCATCAACTTGGCGCTTGCTCATCATCGACGGCCACAAGTCTCACACCAGCGAGCCGTTCCTCGACCTTTGCTGGAACAGGAACATCATTCCGTTCCTGCTTCCAGCTCATGCAACCCACGTAATGCAACCCCTGGATGTGTCAATCTTTGGCCCACTCTCGGCTTCCGTCAAGCGTTTGATCTCGGACGCCGCGACCCACGTGAGCGACGTTGACAAGCCAATGTTTGTAACAATGTACGCCCAGGCACAAGAGAAGGTTCTGACGCAGGCACGAGCCCGGAAGGCCTTCTCCAACAGCGGAATCACACTTAATCCGAGTGCAAATAAGGTACTTGACCGACTACCTGGGTCAGGAACACAGCAACACCGACAGCCGCTGCAGGAACGTGCTGTACCAAATTCACGGACTGTATTCGAAACCACAGTCGCCGTACTAGCTCAGGAACAGGACCCACGTGAAGCCCGAAAGCTCGGTAACTCAATTTCACAAGCACACGCACAGACGGAAGCAGCACTTGCAGCTTCTCGGGTTGAAGTTGACCTCTTGCGATCGGAGCTGGAGCGAAGGAACAAAACGTCGACGAGGAGGGGCAAGAAGAGGAAGGATGGTGATCAGAGGGTATTAACACGGACAAAGATGATCACGAGGGCGGAGGCAGAGCAAAACTTAGTTGGAAAGGGAGCATACAAGGGTAGGAACACTCGAGAGGAGGAGGTGGTGGAGGAGGCCGAGGAGGCCGAGGCAGTTCCTGATGGCGACAAAGCAGTTCCTGATGGCGACGAAGCACCTCATGATGGCGACGAAGGGCTCTCGGCATCACCAAGCATCTCTGCTACACCTGCAGAGCCAAATATCACCAACAATATCGATCCTGAACTGTCTCTCGACGCCATCAATGACGATGACCTTGGTGGCTTTGGTTTCTTTGATATCATGCCAGTAGCAAGCTCATCACGCGTCCGACTTTGATTCTGTTTAGCTCAACATGTATCATAGCATCTCAGGAACACACCATTGAAGTTTGACTCGGATTGATTCACAGACTGCTGAGATCACGATCACGCCGAGTACTACCATCAGACTGAAAATTAAGCTCGGCGAACGCGTCGGTACTACATCCGCGTCGGTACTACTGTAATTATGTTATGTAGCATAGAACAGTATCGATTTGATTCCATTTGTATCCGTTGCAACGAGGGTATATAAGTGTGTGCGCGCAGGTGATGTTACAGTCTATACAGTTGTATCAGAGGGTGCGAACGCTTCGAGGTCCACCTTCACCATCGTCTTCGTCAGCTGCGTCGAGTTCTCCACCCCATTCGTGCGAGCCTTTGTTGGAGCCTGCGTCCTCCAAGCGTTGCTTGTACTCGGTCATGTAGGTTGGGAACTTGGAAAAGATGGCAAAGAGTCCGCTTTTCTTGGCAAAGACCACTTTGACCAGTGCGATGCCGATTTCTTCTGGCAAGACCGACCAGCCTTGCTGCTTTGAATCCAAAAGAGGCTGGAGAAGACCATTGAACAGCAAGTCGTCTTCGTCTCTGAATTCCGATTCTTCTTCGAACCCTGGTTTGAGGGCGTTGTCGATCCATACTTCGGGAATCACCCGGTGTTCGACCATGATCAAGCGGGCCAACTCTAGCCGTCTTGGTCGGGGCACAGCTTGCAATGCCGACACGACCGAAGCCTTCGCTACCACTTCCAAAGCCTTCAAGCTTGCCTCTGATGTTCTACCTTGTGAGCTAAGTGATTGAGCATAGCACGACATCTCGTTAGCTAGCGCAAGCAGAACGCGCCACATCTGTCCACGACATGCGAGAAACAGCGAATGTGCCTCAATTGCTGTCCTGTACAGCCCCATTTCGAGCGCCAGATCTCCGGCTGTGAGTGCCAACCCATGCGTCACGGTCCAGTTTTGAAGTTTGACCTTTTCCATGTCAACCTCGAATGTGTCCGGTGATTCGGGCGAGGGGACGACCATTCCAGAGAAGCCGGATCGACTGTCACCGGCGCCTACGCGGACTTCGCGCATGCAAAAGGACAAAAAGCCGCTTGCTAGGGTGTCGAGCTTGACCAGAGACCATTTGTAGCTGCTTGCACTGTCTGGGATCCAGGTCTCTATGCTTGTGAAGGTGGGAGTGGTTCGGCGGAGAGTAAGCAGTGAACGAATGCCAGCGTCGATAACGTCCTTGATGATGCCCCAGTTTTTGCTTAGCTCCCGCTCTTGTTTTGATCTACGAAGGGCTAGTTGCGAGCTATCGTACTCTTCGAGCTGTACCTCGCCGTCAAACGGAAACACGATTCCCATAGAGACGGCGAACGAGCTGACATAGGAGAGACACTTTTCGAAATGGCCTTGGGTGTATAGATAGTTGGCGGTCCATTCTTGATATGTCGAACCTGTCCTATCTGCCTTGCGATGTTTCAGAAGGTCTGCAGGGGATGGAATTCGAAAAGAGGAAATGCCGAATGGTGTTGTGTTGCTAGAAGCAGAGGAGGAGGCAATGTACCAAGAGGGTGAATCGATCTTGGCCGTGTATGTTGCCTTTGCCTTCTCGAAAAGAGCGATGAGCTTGGCAGCACGGGGATCTTCAGAGCCCTTCTCTTCGATGTCAAGCTCGTCGAGAAGTCCGTCTAATGCGGAGAGGTCGTGTTCGGCCATGGTAGTGATGAATCAGCGATGGGAGCCGTGGTGCGTCGGGTGCTAGGTGGGACGAGGAAGAAGTGCAAGTTCTTCTTGAAAGCATCACTCTCGAGGATTGGGAAATTGGCCGAGTTTTTGAAAAAAAAAATCATCGCCGATTTGGCCTCAAAAAAAGCAGCAAGAATCGAGCGATCTTTGAGAGTGAAAGCCTCCACAGAGTTGAAATTACGCATGCAGGCAGATCGCGCGGCACGTCTGTTCCTGGCCTGTGCGAAAATACAGATGTGAAGGCACACAAGGCGACACAGGTCTCAGCACAGCCGAGCCTCCAAAAGGGTCCACTCTGACTTGTCCTTCGGTTTCAGACGTCAACTGGCTCCCCTCTTGGCGTAGCATTCAACACTCTCATCGCATCCATTCACTCCGCTCACTACGGTCTTGATGCTCCAGCATCAAAGCATCTAATACGATCCACAGGCCGCCGTACACCTACGACCTGGTGTATCGCTATGGGAACCCGTCCACCATCTCAGCAGAGGCTGGTTCGCCGATTGGCATCCAAGCCACTGCTTGTACTTACTCTAGCCCTTTTTGCCTTCTTGGCTCTCTTGACCCCAGCTCAAGCATACTCGAACGTGCGAGGACTCTCACCGACTCTCAACAGGCGATATCTGCAGACCTATCGAAACATCTTCCGCAACTCCTCCATCGCCGGCGAGCCAGATCGACCACCCAACTGTCCACCATGCCCAGAACCCGACTGCTTCAACTGCCAACTACCAGCCTACGAATGCTACCAATTTGGCGAATGTAACGAGTACGATGGCCTCTGCAGCTGCCCTGTCGGCTTTGGTGGACCAGACTGTCTCTCCCCCCTCTGCGGTTCACCTGCTGACGGCAGCAAGCGCTTCCCCAAGGGCGAACCTGGCGACGACAAATCTTGCCAGTGCTCGGACGGCTGGGAAGGCCTCAACTGCAATGTCTGCAAGAACGACTCTGCTTGCTCCAACTTTATGCTCGGTGGCGAGCGTCTTGGCGAAAACGGAACATGCTACGATGGAGGCGCTACCATCCAGCAAAGTTTCCAAGAGTGCGACGTGACCAACCAGAAGATCGTCGACATGCTCCCCGGTCGCCCGCCCCAGGTCACTTTCAGCTGCGACAAGACCGATGAAAGCTGCAACTTCCAATTCTGGATCGGCGCCCGCGAGTCGTTCTACTGCGGTCTCGAGGACTGCGAAGAGACTATCGAGATCGGCAAATCCTCCAATCGTACCAGTCACGATTGCAAGAAGGTCAACTGCAAATGTATCCCAGGCCGCATGCTCTGCGGAGAGTCGGGAAGCATCGATATCTCGGACTTTTTGACCGAAGAGATCAAGGGTCCAGGCAAGATGTCGTGCAAGACAGATGGCGATGGTGTGCGCAAGTGCCGCTTCGAGGAGCCTGGTATGAACGGGTTGATCTCGGACGTGTTTGGTGACGAGGCCATCTTTATAACCTGCAAGTCAGGAGAGTGTATCCATTACAGTCAAGTTCCTGGGTATCAGGTACCTATCGCTCCGGAAAAGTCGATCAAGTGGGTCATCATCAGTGCAATTGCCGCCATCTTGATCGTCATTCTTTCGATCAGCTTGCTGTGGATGCTCGGCAGGCACTACAAGGACGATGAAGTTCGGCTTGGAAATGTTCGGCTGCCAGAGGAAGAGGCCGATCTGATGAAGGATCACATTCCAGCAGCGCTGCACTGGGAGAATGTTGGCTACCGCATCGGATCCAAGGCCTTGCTGGATGGTATTACCGGCTCGGTGAAACCGGGCGAGGTCATGGCGATAGTCGGTGCAAGTGGCGCTGGTAAGACGACCTTCCTCGACATCCTTGCACGTCGTGAGAAGCGCGGTACTACCTCTGGCACTGTCCTCATCAACGGTCGAAAGATGTCGAATCAGGAGTACAAGCGAGTGGTGGGCTTTGTCGATCAGGAAGATCTCCTGATGGAGACACTGACTGTCTACGAAACCGTGCTCTACTCCGCTCTGCTGCGTCTGCCCAGGGATATGTCGCTCGAAGCCAAGAAATTCCGCACCCTCGAAACAATGCAGGAACTCGGCATCCTCGGGATAAAGGACAGCCGTATTGGCGGATCTGGATTCACTGCAGGCGGAAGCAAGGAAGGCCGAGGCATTTCCGGTGGTGAGAAACGTCGTGTCTCCATCGCCTGCGAGCTGGTCACAAGCCCCAGCATCTTGTTCTGTGACGAGCCCACCTCGGGCTTGGATGCGTACAATGCCTTCAACGTCGTCCAGTCCCTCGTCACCCTCGCCAAGACCTACAAGCGCACCGTCATCTTCTCAATCCATCAGCCCCGATCCAACATCGTTGCGCTCTTCGACAAGCTTTTGCTGCTCGCCGAGGGCCGCGTTGTTTACTCTGGCCCGTTCAGCAAATGCGGCGACTATTTTGATCAGGTTGGCCACCCTTGCCCACCTGGATTCAACATTGCCGACTTCCTCATTGATCTCACTGCCCGTCGCAACTATGCTGAAGGGGAACGTGTCGATGAGGATGTGGAGGGAGGTGCGTCAACGGGCAACTCGCATCGTCGGGCGGATACGAGTGTTGCGACCACGGGGACCAATTCGAGGGACGAATCGACGGAGCTGAGGACACGGCCGAACTCGATCGCTGAAGAAGGCTCTGCAGGGGATGGCCTGCGCAAGAGGACGAGCAGGCTGGCTGATGGCCTTCGGAATGCATTCGCCAACGGTCAGTCGAACGGTCACGATGTATGGATGCCAGCGTTGAGCAGCGGCAAGCTGGTGCATCTGGTCAACTCTTTCTCCGAGTCAGACATTGCCAACGAGGCCAAATCCGAACTGGATGCATTCCTCGGCCGACGACAAGGCGGAGTCGTCAACGACCTCCCCGACCTCGCCAACGAGAGCTCCCTCCTCCGCTCCTACAAGAAAGCCGGGCTCTGGACCCAATTCAAGATCCTCTCCGGACGAGCATTCAAGAACCTCTACCGCGACCCAATCCTCATGTTTGCCCATTTCGGACTCGCCATCGTCCTCGCCCTCTTCTGCGGAGTCCTGTACCACGGTGTAACCAACGATATTTCCGGATTCCAAAACCGCCTAGGCCTCTTCTTCTTTATTCTATCACTCTTTGGCTTCTCCTGCCTGACCTCGCTCGGGGTGTTCGCCAACGAACGAGCCCTTTTCGTTCGCGAAAGGAGCAACGGCTACTACTCACCTTTGACCTATTTCACTTCCAAACTCCTCTTTGACATCCTCCCCCTTCGAGTGGTACCACCGTTCCTCTTTGGAGGATGTGTATACTTCCTCGTCGGACTGGTGCCCGGTGTGGCAGAATTTTGGAAATTCATCCTCACCCTGGTACTATTCTCACTCTCGGCCTCATCAGCCGTCTTCTTTATCAGTATTGCCATCGAAGATACTGGACTAGCCAACCTGATTGGATCGCTGACGATGCTCTTCTCCCTGCTATTTGCCGGGTTGCTCATCAACCGAGATCGCATCCCTGGATACTTAAAATGGCTCCAACATCTCAGCTTCTTCCACGCAGCTTACGAAGCGCTGATCGTCAACGAACTGCGCAATCTCAGCTTGAAGGAACACAAGTACGGAATCGATATAGAGGTGCCAGCCGCCAGCATCATCAGTAGCTTTGGATTCAACAGCCAGGCTTTCTGGTTCCCCGATATCGTAACCCTGGCAGTGCTCTTTGTCGCCTTCACGGCGTTGAGCCTCGTTTGGCTAGTGGCGTTTGTAAGGGAGCGAAAGTAGAAAGCTGAGAGACGAGGTGGGAAGGAGGTTGAATGCAATCCGAATTTTGTTTCATAGACTTCGAAAAAGAGAGAAAAGGTGGAAAAGTGGTTTCTGCTTGTGATTTGCTTTCGTGCGTCGTGGTTGATATGCATCGGTTGTGAAAAGATGGTGATCTTGTAACATGCTAGATTTGCGAGATCAAATCGATCTAGGAACCTCCGAGAGGTCATCGGCTATGAGCGAAAGCCATGAGTCTAACTTTAAAACACAGTGCCGTCCGAGATAACATCGATAGGCGGTCCTCCACTATGCGGTCTCTTCTCCTTTGCGATCTCCCTTCCACCTTTCCAAGTGGCTGCCTCTAGCACCTGTTTAAGATTCAATTCTCGCTGGTGTAGGCCTAGCTTTGCTCTGATCTTATCCGCGGTTCGGTCCAGCAAGATGACAGTCATAGCGCGCCATTCTACGATGGCAGGATGTTCCGCGGGTAGACTGGGAACTCCTGTTCCATCTTGAGCCTTTTTCGTCTGGCTTTCGTTCAGTAATGCCAGAGTGGGTGTGAGAACATCTAGATCGACGAACAATCCACCGTTGCGATACTCTGGTAGACCGGTCCCATGCTCAGCATTGGTAAACTGCCATCCGAGTGTCTTCTCCATAGCTTCGATGAGAGAGTAGCACATCCACTGCGAGAGTTTGTGGAAAGGTACCATTGCTGCTTGGTCCGTCAAAGCGCATGTGTTGAGGGTGGCAAGCGTAGCATTTGGCCAGACGTCACCCATGGCAATGCCGTCGAGGTGGGTTCGGGAAGCGGGCCAGATGGGGGCTAGGCCGTACATCAGAACTTCCCAAAGGGTGGAGAGGGGGATGGAGTTGCCGTTGGTGGTTGGGTGGGTGGAGAGGTAGTCGACGAGGAATCCAGGTCTTCGCTGCGAGAGTGGAATTTGTGCATCGGGGGGACCGGAGAAAAAGCCAAACTTGTCTTCGGCAACAGCTTCCCCAAGGCGGATGAGAAGGTTGGTACGTCCCTCGAGACCCGTCATTGGGTTGTCTTGCGGGTGAACCTGCATATCAATGGCAAGCATGTCGGGGGACAAATTCTTCAATCCCTCAGCGGTGACTTTATGTCCACTCTGCCCATCGGATCTCTCCCCGCAGAACCGTCCTTCGGTAAACATGTCCAGGCTCGCCACGGCCAAACCTTCACTCCTACCATAGCTCAGCCCAGTTTTCTTCTCTTCGTACTTCCAACTGGGTCCAGCGCCCGCATCTAGCAACACGGAGACCATGAACAGATCGACCAATCTACGAGCTGCTTCGACCCTATCCACGACCTTTGCTTCCTTTTCCGCTGTAGAAGACGGGTGGACCCCAGCCCAAGATGAGAGCAAAGTGGTGATTCGAGGGATACCTCCGACATCAAAGTGTCTCCATCGACCGTGTGGAGGGATCGAAGCGTAATCGGAACCAAAGTCTCGCTTGATAATGTTGATGCAGTAGTCAGCTACATCGTCTTCCTTGGTCGCATCGTAGGAGAAGTAGGCGAGGCCACCGTGGGTAGAGGCGTGGTTAAAGATTTGAGTACAGCGCTCGCGGACCGCTGGAAGCGTACGGAGGTGTGCTACTGCTGGAGAGACCGTGGAGGACGGATTCGGGGCTGACATGGCGTCAACGTTGCTCAAGCCAAAGGTAATCCGAGGTGGTGTTCGGCGTGATGGTGGTGCAAAAACAAGTGAGCCAAGAATGCGGGATGGCTGAAATCGGCTTGGAAGAGCCCATCGAGGGGTCACAACGAGGTTGGGGGATGGCTCGTGCGGCGCAGCATGCGTGCACCCTTTGACAGCTGCAACTTATCGAGGCGAAAAACACGGCAGTTCCGACCATCCGCGCTTGCATTTCCTTCAGGGTCCAACTCCACACATTTTCGCACCTGCAGTCTCGGAGTTGGTCGTCCCACTTGAATCCGCACCTACTTTGTATGCTTTTCCAAGTACGAATTGCTGTAAAGCTTGAAAACTTCTGTCTTTCAAAGCTGGTCTAAGAGAGTGCGGCTTGGACTGTCTGACGCTGGACCAAAGCGTGTGGGTTTGCAGGACACGGCGGACGCGGAGGTGGTGCACCACAGGCTTATCTCTCTAATTCAGGTGTTTTTTTTCTCTCTATCTGGCCTTCCGAGCAGCCGGGGCCTGACGCAGTCGACTGTCAGTCGAATTGCTCGTATCTCCTCGCTATCAGGCCCATCGTCACGCGACACACTGCATTCTGTGACTAGAGATAGGTGTATTAGTGTAAGAAGGAATTGCGCCCAAAGCCTTGCTTCGGGGAGAGGTATCAAGATGTAGGATGCCAATGTAGAGCCCAATTTAGCTATGCAGAAATCAAAAGAGTGTGAGCGTGGGACTGTGAAGAGTAGATTATGATGTGTGTGGAGAAGAGTTAGGATCCAGTGGCACGCTTTCGCAGGTACTCTTCGTGTATTTCCCGCCGAGTCCTGGGGCTCTGGGTGCGTTGGTGCAGCGACGCAGGCAGGGAGGAAGGAGGAGGCATACTCGCTGCGGCATGCCTCTCCTTCTGCCGTTCGGTCTCGGCCTTAAGCTTCATAACTCGCTCAGAGAGGTCCGCGAGAACGGCTAGTCTGTCATCTTGCCTTCTGGAGTTGGTGGTGGGGCTCAAAAGGAGGCCTCCGAGGCTCTGGCTTCGACCATGATTGGCTGACGGAGCTGATGCGCTATGCAGGGCGGGAACGTTGGAAGACGAAGCAGACGTTTGGAGCATTCCAAACTCGTCCACCGATGAAAAGGCACCTCTTGGTGGGAGGACGCCTTTGGCTCGTCGTAGGGTCCGGCTTGGCTTTCCAGGCGAGCTTGCGTCGCTGCTTTCTGTTGGAGGAGGCAGCGAGGCCGCGGCGTCATTGCCACTGGTGGTTCCACCCGGTTCTTTCTGCTTGAGAAACATTCGGAGCGTGTCCAGTGCGACAGAGACTTCATTGAAGCCAACTTTGGCTTTTGGCTTGGCTGCAGAAGTGCTGCCCGCTTTTTGGACAGATTCCGGATGAGATGTAGTCTCGAGCAACGACTGGGGTCGTGACACCTGCGATAAGCCTTCGCTGCTCAACGCCGTCCTTTGCAGAGCAACACTATGCCTGAACTTTGCTGCAGCTGCGTTTGAAAACCCTGGAGTCATGAGGGCGTCACTCGACCTTGTAAGCTTCATGGCGGCGCTGCTACTAGAAGGCGGATGTCCGCCTTGTGACAGACCCCGAGCACGACGAAGTGCAAGAGCTGTGCCAGAGAGACGCTCGTTTGATGTCTGACCACCCTCCGAGCTACTGCCGCCACCACTCGAGCCGGTCCTTGTTGCGCTCGACATGCGTAGCGACCCGGTAGCAATGTAGGATCGAGGTCGCGTAGGTCCCGTCACGCCGCTAGACTGCTGACCTTCGAGTGCAGCTGCGTTCCCGATTGAGCTGCGGCTGCTCGTGCTGGCACTGCTGCTAGGCCTTCCTGAGCGCATGTTCTTGTTGTACGGCTCCGCCAAGAGTCTGGAGCGTGTCGATGATGCTGAAACGGACAGAGAGTCAAAGGAAGTGCGTTCCTCGGCCTGAAGCTGTGGTGCAGGACCGGTCGGGCTTATGGGTAAAGCTGAGGCCGAAGCGCGGTCTCGCAGAATGACGCTGTCGCGATTCCTGGGCCATGTACGCCAACGCTCTTCTGCCATTTGTTCGATGGAGATCGATTGACCAAATTCGCTAAAATCACCCATCGCGACTTCAGGTGTCACTACTGGGGGTCGCAATCCATCTGATTTGGACGGATGTGAATTTTGAGCGTGACTGAGACCAATCGATGAAGCAGGTGTCGTGACAAATGTGCCGTTGTCTGCGCTAGTCGAGGATGGACCACTAAAAGGGCTTGGCATGTCGTTGAAAGAGCTGTCCCATGTGGAAGAGTTGCTGTGGGATGTAAAGCTCCCCTCGGTCGTTGCGCCTAGCGATGCGGTCGATGTCTCCTGAACATGCCACCGGCCGCGTCTCCTTCTACTGTCATTAGCGGACAGGCTGGAATGATCAGAGTCGGTGAGCTGCAGTCCATCCGATCCAAGCATCCAACGACCCATCTCATCCACTAGTAGGGAAGATGACATGTGCGAACCCTCTTGAGCTCCAGCCAGTATCTCTACCTGCTCGACCACCTCAGTTGGAGCAGCGTTGAGATTGAGGCCAAGACCGGCGATGCTTTTGTCGTTAGCTGTGATGCCGTCAGAACGCTCTTGGCTGCTCGCGTTGCTCTGCACAGAATCTGCGTTCGTTATGTCGCGATGTGTTCCATTAGCAGGCTCTTCGGCCAGGTACTTTCCGTTGACAACAACGTGCCCGTGGTTGGCGGCTGCGCGTGCCATTGGTCGCAAAAACACAGCCGACGTGTTGTGAACTGAGTCCGTCGCTTGGGCAGTAGGATGATCGACAGTGCTTGGGATGATTGAGCCCAGCATTGAAACCTGCTGGGAACCTAGAACGTGGCCAAAATTAGTGGAATGTGGACGTCGATGCCCTTCGGAATCAGAACGACCGGTCTGCATGGAGAACGTGAACGGGTGAGATAATGTGGAAGCAGGCCTTCCGCCCATCGGATGCTTGGCTTGCATTGAAAGCTGCTCAGTCAGGTCGTTACCGGGCAAATGATGAGTGGACAGGCTTGGCGTGTCTTGTTCAAAGATGGCGCTCAAAAACGTTCCGTCGGGGAGTGTCAGCGGGAAAGCCGATGAGGGTTGGAGGGGCGATAAAGATGCAACCAAGGTGGGGCTGAGGGCGGATCGGCTCGTCGGCATATCCGATGTCGCAGTGGTCTCATAGATGGCGACGCGGGGGTCACTCGTCGGCTGCTCCCGATAGGCTCGGAATGGCCCCGGCGGTTTTGCGGCTGGAAGTGCACCTATCACACGGTTGCTGTTGACGTCGATGCTCAGCGAACATGGCCCATTGGCCGCACTGGCATTGTGGATATGAGACAAATGGGCCGCCACTGGTGTTTCGTGGGACTGCGCTTCAAAGATGTTGGCTGTACTGCTCGAAGAGGGTCCAGACATCAGCCATTCTTGGTCGTGAGCAAGATTCAATGGTTCGCCATCGATGCTCGCATGGTGCCTCTGCGTCGCGCCGGCGTCGAGGCTTAGAAACCCTGATGCTAGAGCCGAAATCCAGGGGGAGACGGGTGTACTTGGTGATTGGAACGCCTCGTGTCCGGAAAGGGTGAGAATCCGAGGTGGGTCCCCAATTCGTTTCGGTGTGCGTTTAGTTTCAAGTCTGGTCGGCGTTGCCTGAAGCGAGCCTGCCACTGAATGTGTGAGCCTTGTTGGCGTTGATTGCGCAGTGCTTGTTTGGGCAGCCTGAGCAGACTTTTGGGATGAAGTTGGTGTCGAGATGTTGAGGGCATGGCTGAGGGTCGAAACATAAGGGGTCGAATGGACATCATTGTGATTGGATCGAGCTGAGCTGGAGGAAGCGCGTTGGTGTTGCGGTGAGTCGCTATGCCTGGAAGGGTGCATGACGCAAACCGAGCGCAACGAAAGGAGTTGTGATCCTAGCTTCCTGGCAATTCTAGCGCTTCACAGACCTTCGAGGCGAATGCAGAGCAGCGGAAGAGCCGGAGCGTGGTCAAGGGTCGCGCAGCAAGGAGTGTCTGCTGATACACCACGGCACTCGAGTCCTACCTTCGATCTGATCGCGGTCGTCTGTGCGAGAATGCAGCGAGTTGTCAATAAGAGGGGGCGTGATGCGGGTGTTGCTCTATGTTGAGCTGGGCAAGAGCGAGCTCAGGCACGCTTGAGCTGGATGCCTTGTAGCCATGCAGAACCTCAGTGACGTTCAGCCAGAGCGGTGTCGAATGATGATTGCTTGAACGGTGGTGTCGATAACGCAGACGGGAGCGGATGAAGCCATCTGCGGTCTAGTCTTTCGTAAAGCTGGGTCGAGAGGTGGTGAAAGGAGGGCAGCTGGTGGACGTGACAAAGCTTTAAAGATGAAGGAGTTGAAGGTGAAACTGAATGATGGAAGACACTCGGAAGGCGAGGCGACTAGAAGGGTTCCTGAGAGAAGTGACCGTTATGACGGTCGATCAAGATGTGGTACGAGGGTCAGCTGCGATGGCCGGAACGGATGTAGAAAAACAAGGAGGAAGCAGAACCCTGTCGAGGATGCAAAGAAAGGTGGAGCGAGCAAGTCAAGGTGCGGAGTTTCGGAGTGAGCTGCACCGTCGTGGCCCCTCGGTGTGTGAGAGAAAGAGGTTTCGTGACCCACTAGATGGTTGTCGGGAGTCGAATGCTATGTGGAGATGAGCACACTAAGCATTGTCCGGAAGCTAGAGGAGACCAGACGTTTTGCAATCGAGACAACTGGGCCAAAGTGTGTCTGCTGCGCCGTAGCCAAAAGTTGGCGGGACATGCGAATGCAGTGCAGTAGCCGGCTATCTGCTTCTCTGCTCTGTGTGTGTGTGTGTGTGTGTGTGTGTGTGTGTGTGTGTGTGTGTGATATCTGCAGCTCGTACCGGCCCGCCGTAGATCACGAAAAAGAAGAAGAACAAGAAGAAGAACAAGCATCGACGCTGGGCTCAGTCGCTCGCTCTGTCGCTCGCGAAGAAGACAAGAAGTGCAAAAGAGCGAGGAGGGAAATAGAGCCGCTTGGAGCTGCACACTGACGCATAATTTTTCAGAAAATGCTGCACCGGCTAGCACCATCAAGAAGAATGCTCTGTGAGAGGGATCATGCCGGTCAAGCCGTATTCAGTAAAAGAAGAGAGGGGAAAAAAGTGTTGTTCGTGCGAGCGAGGTGCTGCATTCCTGCACTGTGCTGCGGACCAAATTTAGCAGGAGAGCAAAAAGTGTCGAGCGTCCAAAAAAAAAAAAAAAAAAAAAAAAAAAGTGTTGGACTCAGTGTTGCTTGCGACGCGGCGAAATGCACGACCATCATTTGGCCGCGGCACGAGATCGGCAGGGCTAGGGTTGGTTTTCCGAAACAGCTGCGCTGCACTGCGCTCTGCTAACTAAGGTGATTGATTTCACTGCGCAAGATTCTTGGCTGTGCGTGCGTTCCTGTCCCGCTTTCCTCGCCAAATTTTCTGCGAATGCTTCACAGCGAAAGACGATGTTTGTACTTTGTGCATCGCTGATACCGTGTAGCTCCCGATGACGGTGCTTAATACAGCAGACAGCAATTGAATGCAAAGCGAGAGGGGGAAAAAATGTCTGCAACCACAATCCTCTTGCTTTCCCCTCCTGCTTGCGTCGGAGTCGGCGTCGGATGGAACAAATATTTGGCGTCCGGGTTGACGCAGCGGAACAGCGACACGCGGTCAATTTACCGACCGCGCGCTCACGAGCGATCCGTCACCCCAGAGGCCTGGTCATCGCCGCGGCCATCATGCAGCAGAAATACGCCCACACGCACAACCGAGATGGTTGACGGACGGCGTTTCAGGGTGATGATTTCAGAGCGAAGAGCAAGACGAGGCAAAGCAAAGCTCCCGAGCAAAAGCTGCTGCAAAGAAGAACACGGAGGCAGGAGGAGAAGGAGAAGAAGAAAAAAAAATCTCGCCTAAGATCAACGATCTGCAAACTTCTTTTGTGTCCCTTCCCGGCATAAGCGACGGTGACCACGGGGCATTCGGACAGCTCGGCACGCTGCTATGGGGCGGTTTCGTCAACGCTTTGCTTTGCTCACAAACGTATCGCAACTTGTTCATTGTTGCTAGACAGCTGCTCGCGATCGCTGACTAGTATCACGACGATGATTCAACGCCGCTCGACTGCCGAAACGGAATGCTCGATTCCCCACGAGCGACTGAAATGGCCTAGTGGGCGATCTTGCCAAGGACAAGCGCGATCCCGCTGCAATTAGGGGATGCATAAGTGACATGACCGGTGCATTCTGCGACAACCGACTCGAGCAATGCGGTGAACAACAAGGGAAAACGTAGACCTAGAAGACAAAAAAGGCTGTTTCGCGCGGACTTTGAATCATCCTTCGCACGAGCTTCTCACAGAGCCCTTCGACCTAGATGATTCTTTGATTTGAGCTCTATTCAATGAACCAGTGCTTGAGTGATGTTTGAAATCCTGCAGAACACTCTAGGCCAACAAACAGTTGCAGCGTGGCCTCGCTTGCGTAACGAACTCTGTGTGAGCTGGAAAAACTGTGCCGAGATTTCCTGAAGAGCAAATTCTCGAGGATGGGGTTACAATCAAGCGGATCGCCGTAGGCTGTATAAGCGAGACACAAAAGCGACGACCGCTTCAAAGTTGTCGTGTGGACTCAACCCTGGATTGAGTTCTCGAAGTCGCCATCTGCAGCGATCATTCGTGGAGTGGCTGCTTGCGCAGGTCCTGATCTGGAAGATGACCAGGTTCTATTCGAGGAAGGGCCTACATCACGCAGGGTGCAGCACAAACCGTGACAACAGGCCTTACCTTGGCAATGCTCGGGGCTGCGACATGGAAAACGCCCAAATGAACAAAGTGCCGATCAGCCGTTCATCTTGCTCTTCGTCGATCCTTCTTTTTTTCATTTTATTCATTTTATTCATTTTTCATAAAATCTACATAGGCTCGCATGTTTGACAGCAGGCCAAGGTGAGACCAACTTCGAAACGAACAAACAAATCCTCAACCTCCCACCATTCTAGGTCCTCGGCACTAGAGCAGAGAGCATCTACACACAGTTGTACGCCACAAGACATGCTAGACGGACGCGAGTCGATTCCTTCTCTTGCAGCGCCTTCACCACCTTCTGGCGCGGAATTTCCAGCTCCGACCTTGACGCTCTTTGCTTTGCTCTTTCTTTCCCTTCTTCTCGAGTCTACTGGGGGACCCTTGAAATGGAACACACCGCTGCAGGGCGTTGCTCGATCTGAGACCTATATAAGTTGTCAACAGCCGAGGTTGCCGTCCCGCGTGGTACTACGGCACTGTAATCAGTACGGGAGAGGCGATGGGATTCCCATTATCAGGTCACGTTGACTGCGATATAGCGTTTCTCGAACGTAGAGGCTTGAGCTAGCTGCGCCCTAGATTGGCGCTAGAATGAAAGCATAACTTGCCTCTCTTCGCTCGCTTTCCTTTGCATCGATAAGTCTTCGTTGTTTCCCAAGCAAAAACAGGGCCCCTTGACATCTTCAGCCCTGCAATACAATCAGTTCGCAACAACGCTTGAAAGATACGAACACAAGTTGTCGTGTCCTGGTGCCGGACCCCGAAGACCATTCCCTGCAACTCGGTAAACCAGGTCCCGATGCAAAGATAGTATATATCCTGGTTGCACGTTTGCAGATGCTTCGGCCACGATGCATAGATTTGCAAACTGCCACATACACCCGATCTAGTCTAGCAGCAACAACTACGCTTGCCCTTCTCGACAACATTGGGATGACGATGCTAACACAAGATGTCTGGTTGTCTCCAGAAGGCTGATACCCGCCAAGCAGCGAGCGGAAGTGGAGTGGTTCCGCGGCAATGCCCTCCATCGGTGGGAACCTTTGTTTTGCACAGCCTCTGCTGCGATTGTTTAGCGCCGTTTCGGATGCTTCCGGCACTAAAGGCACATGTCAAGTGAAATTTGGGCCAAGTTCGGTCCCTTGGTACGTCTAGGCCGAGCCTTAGAGAGTCTGCTCTTGTGCACAAGTTAAACTCAAATGTGAACATTCCTGCAGCAACATCGTTGTCAGCTTCGGATGCATCCGAACCGCTTCAACACAAATATTCCTTATTAGGCTCATCCGAAGCTACTAACAGTTCACATCACGACGCTGGGAGGAAGATCGTTCAAATCACATATTATAATTCATCTTGCTGCATCTCTTCTGGAGAAAGCGATCTAGTTGGCAGATCCACGACCAATCGCCTTCATCTCGGCGCCAATGTTGGCAAGCTTGGGCAAAGGCTCAGCATCTCCGGCCGCAGGAGGAGGCAGGAAGCCAACCGCCAGCAACCAGGCGAGGTAAGTGCCCACAAGCGAGCGGTCGACACCCATCACGGTTGCCTGCGCCTTGCCCTCGGATGCGGCATCCAGGATGGCCTGCGTATGGCGGTCGTCCAACTCGGGCGACTTGGTCGACGTCGGCAAGTCGTCCAGGACAAAGTGGAGCAAGGGGAAAAGTGCGTTGTCCTCAACCGAGCCGGAGCCGCTGCTCAGAACATGCTCTTCGAGCCTGGCGCGCCAGTGCACGTACTCAGTCTTCTCTACCTTCCAACCGTAGCGGCTAAGCTCACCAAGCATGTCGTTGAAGCGGATGCTCGGATGGTTGGTCACGTGGAAGACCTTGGCGTTGGTGCCGGGCGTCTTGTTGATGGTAGAGAGCTCCTTGGCGTTGTTAAGGCATGCCAAGGTGGCGATGCGGGCGACATGGTCCACGGGCACCATGTTGATCGAGTTGTGCATGTCTGGGATCAATCCGAGCTGGATAGAACCCTTGACGAGACGCCAGAGGAAGTCGTCGGTGTTGGTGACCGCCGTCTTGGAGTCACCAACAACGTATCCAGGTCGCACGATCGACGCCTTGAGACCGCGCGAGGCAGCGATCATGATCAGCTTCTCAGCCACCCACTTGGACTGACCATAACCCGTGGTGAGACCCTTGGCGTTCGCCTCAATGTCGTCGGTCTCGGGAACACCGTGCAGGTGGGCAGCCGAACCAGCCTGGGCAGGGTCCTGACCGTGCACAATCGAATCCGACAAGTGAATGTAGTGATCCGTGTCGAGCGCCGAGGTACTCGAGACAAACGTCAAGGTCTTGGCCTTCTTGCCGGCGTTGCAAAGCTTGATGGCGCAAATCGTCGATCCAACGTTGGCAGCACGCAGCTTACTGTAGGGGTACACCCAGTGCACCAACGCGCCGTTGTGCAGGATGTCATCTACCTCGTCGGCGAGCTTGGCATACACCTGCTCCGACATACCGAGACGCTGAGGTGCAGCAAGGTCACCAAGGACAACCTCGAGCTTACCCTCGCTCACCCATCGGTCCTCCCAGATACCGCGACCTTTGCACCCTTCGCGCAGACGTTCCAGGGCGTTGGCCTCGTCCTTAGCTCGGACGTGGGCGTAGACCTTGGCCACACTCGACGAACGCTTGGTGAGGAGGTCGTAAAGGATGAAGGCACCAAGGAAACCAGTGACACCAGTGACAAGCACGGTTCGTGGTCCCTCAGTGGCACTTCGAACTTGATCACCGGAAAACGACTCGGGCAAGCTGGGTGTCAGAGTAGCCACATCAGCGCCGTAGTTCTCGTCCAGGTTGGTCTCCTCGGTCTGCTTGCCAGAGGCAAGTGCTGCACTGTTCTGCGTGGCACCGAGACCCAGATCAGCCTGGCGGAGCTGGTCGACAGCCTTGGCGAGGCCACGCACGGTGGGTGCGTCAAAGACGACACCAAGCGGCACGTTGATGACAAACTGCTTTCGCATCTCGAAGACGAGACGAGTCGCCAGGATCGAGTGTCCTCCGAGGTCGAAGAAGCTCTCATCGAGCGGGATGGGTGAAGGAGCGTTAGGCAGGAGTCGCGACCACAGCTCGATGACCGATCGCTCAGTAGGCGTGGCCGATGCAAGGGCAGTTGCGGCATCAGCACCACCCTTGGTGGCGGAGCTGCTGGTTCCAGCAGCTGCCACCATGGCAGTATCGGGGAAGGGAAGAGCGGGCTTGTCGATCTTGCCGTTGGGGTTGAGTGGCATCTTGTTGAGCGGCACAAACAGCGTGGGGACCGAGTAGGCAGGGAGCTTCCTCTTGAGGTGATCACGGATATCCTTGATCAGCTTACGGTATCGTCGCATACCCTTGACCAGCATAGCATCACGGGCAGCTTTGCCACCGGCAGCGGCGGCCTCATCATCTTCGGTAACAAGCTCCTCGAACTCGGCAGCGCCAGCTCCGGGTACAAAGTAAGAAACGAGCACCTTCTCCTCGTCCTTGTCACGACGGACGAGGGTGACATTCTCGCGGACGTGAGGGTGGCGGGAAAGGTGAGTGTCGATTTCACCAAGCTCGATACGGAAGCCACGGATTTTGATCTGATCGTCGGCACGACCCGTGCACTCAACAGTGCCGTCGGGGAGGTATCGGCCCAAGTCACCCGTCTTGTACATGCGGTCGCGAATGCCCTTCCAGAATTGACCTTCGGGCTTGTCCTTGACGGTGTCGGGGAAGCTGAGGTTGGGTGCGAGGAAGTTGGGCATGAACTTTTCAGCCGTCACTTCGGGAGGGCCTAGGTAGCCTTCAGCTAGACCACCGGATCGGACGTAGATTTCGCCTACCTCGCCGACGGCGCAGGTGGCGGTGCGTTCGTTGCGGTTGACGACGAGAAGCTGAACGTTGATCATGCCTTGACCTGCTGGCATGATGTCCTTCTGCGTCTGCAGGAAGGTGGTCGAAGTGCTGACGGGAGGGATGGCAAAGTAACTGACGGCACGCTGCGTCTCGGTAGTGCCGTACATGTTGATGATGCAAACGTTGGCAGCCAGTGCTTGCAGACGAGTGCAGTCACGCTTGGTGAGCACGTCACCGACGAAAAAGGCGTTGCGAAGCGAGGGAATCAGAGCAGTAGCCTGTGCGCTGAGCAACTGACCCATGGCTGGGGTCAAGTGAGTGACAGTGGCCTTGGAGGCAGCCATCCACTCGGCAAGACGACCGGGCGTGCCAATGTCTTCCGAGGTAGGAATGTGGAGTTCGGCACCAAAGAAGAGAGGTGTGAAGATGTCTCGCTGGATAGGGTCGTGCGCGATACCGGAAAGCATGGTGAATCGCTCGTGTGCGCCGAGGCCGAAACGCTCGCCCATCCAGGGGAAGAAGTGGGTGAGGGAAAAGTGGCGACCCTTGACACCCTTGGGGATACCGGTGGATCCAGAAGTGAAGGAGAGCGTACCGACACTGTCAGGGCCCAGGATGACGTTGGTGCTCTCGCCAGCCAGCGACTGCTGCTTCTCGAGCGAGTCGGCAGCACCGTCCGAGGATGCACCACCTCGAACAGAGCCGTCGTCAAGCAGTTCGAGGGCAGGGATCTCGGTGCGGAGCTCAAGCTCGTCCTGAATGCACTTGCGCACAGATGGCTGCAAGGTTCCTGCCTTGGCGAGAACGATGAGGGCGCGTGGCTTGGCGACCTGCAAGTAGATGTTCTGGCGCGAAGGCGGGTAAGCAGGGTCGATGACGCTGAAGGTGGCACCTGCCTTGAGGGTACCCAGCACAGCGACGACGAGGTCAACACCACGGTGAGCATAAGTAGTGACGACCTCCTCACGCTGAACACCGGCCTGAAGCAGGTGGTGAGCGACGACGTTGGAAGCGCGGTCGAGCTGGGCATAGGTGATCTCGCGAACACGGCTTGCGGGCGCAGCTGGCTCCGACAAAGAGCCAGAGTCATCAGCGAGCGACTCAACGATACACCTGCGGTCAGGATGAGCTCGTGCGTTGCGCTCAAAGATCTGTGTGATAGCACCCCTCCATCCGCACCATTCGAGGTCTTTGGTAGGATCGGGAAGGATAGCGTTCTCTTGCGGTGTGCGGATTGGCAAGCTGCCGATGGGCGAGGCCGGGTTGGCAGCGGCTACAGAGATGAGCTGCGAGAGTTGAGCCAGAACGAGCTGCATGCGCTGCGAAGAGAAGAGCAACGAGTTGTAGGAGAGATGCACGGCAATGTTGGGCACGAGCGAGTCGCGGAATGTGTGAGTAGCGCTTGCACCAGCCGAGGGAGTGGCGGCTTCGATGGGTGTAACCTGGTTGACCGAGTCGTCACCGGGTGTGGCTCCTGGCTTGGTCAGGAAGACAGTGAGATCCGTCGTGAGCGAAGTGGACTGCATAAAGTTGCGAGCCTTGCCTCCTGTTTCGTCGAAGAAGCGAACGCGGAAGATCGGGGCACTCTGTACACCTTCGGGCAGAGGACCTTCACGCTCGGCACGTTCTGCTTCGACACGCTTGACGATCTCGTCGTAGGGAACGGCATCGGCAGCAGCCTCCTTTTCGACCTGCTGGATGCGCCTCACGATCTGCCAGAAAGGGTCATTTGGCTCGATAGGGATCCTCAAGATCATTGGCTCGCCAGTGTATGGATTTGACGAGCCAATGACAAGATCGGTGTCACCAGTGTAGCGGTGGAGCAGCACGCAGAAAGCGGCCAGAAGGAGATGGAACGGCGTGGGGCTAGCGTTGTCGTCGTCATCTTCGTCGTTGGCGTGCTCAGCAGGGTGGAGGTCCAGCTCGTGGTGAAGTGCGAGACGAACAAGATCCTTTCTTGTCGAGGATGAGAGCGTTGACGAGGAGAGCGCCTGAACGAGCTGTGATGTGGCGGGTCTTGGGTAGTCGGTAGGCAGAGCGATGCTGGGCAGCGACGTCAGCCTCGCTGACCATCGATCCAAGCTCGCCTGGAGATTTGAGGGAGTCGACATCGCTACGGTGTGTATGTCTGACCAAGGACAAGGACGGCGTTGAGGTCAGATGAGTTGAGTTGTAGCTTTGGTTGGCGGTGAAGAAGGAGGTTGTGACTTGCTTCATTCCGCTTTCGTTTGTTCGTCTCTTTCACCTCTCTGCATCTTCTCGGCATTTTGCCGACGCTTCGGGTTTGTGTGGCTTTTTTTGGGAGAAGGACCGAGTCACAAAAAGATGCTCGGACCGTCCGTCTCCTTTGACTTAAGCATGACTCAGCAGCTTATTCTGGTGACATTAAGTCTAACACGTTTTTCTTTTTTTTCCACCTCCACTTCGCTATCACCACGTGGTTGCTAAATTCATAGGAAAGCTGTGCTGTGTGCTGTGACACTGAGACATGGCAAAAGTGACGTTCCCTTCTCGCTACCAATTAACGACCTCTGCCCATCGCATAGCTCCTACGTCCATTGCCATTCATTGCAGAAGTAGACCATATTTGCAGTGCAGAGATGCTGCACCCCATACCTCTGCCTTGACGCACCGCCTGGCACCCCCTTCGACACCAACAACACCTCTGCGATATCTACACGATGAGCTGGTCGCAGGCCTCAAGCTTAACTGCTGCGGTTTCGACCTCTTCTCACGAAAAGAAGGAGCACCCGTCATCATCTCCAACGTCCGATGACTTTGCTCGCATCGATGCTGCAGACCGCATCCGCTCGGCCGTTCGAACGACTCGATTGGAAAAGACGCTGCAGGAACAACGCTCGGGCGAGAAGAATGACCCCGTTTCGAGATGGCATAGAGTTGGCTTCATGGCAGAGCAGCTCGGCAAACAGGATACGGCCCCCGAGCCCGCTGTCAGAGGCCAAGCCGCAACATCACCACCGCGACGTGGAAACAAGGCAGCTTCGCCGTCAACCTCTCCTCCTGCCACCGTCGATTCACTTACACAGCAGCTTCTTGGCTCAAGCTTCTTCGACAAGCTCCCATTCACATTCAGGAACGAAGCAGAGAAGCAGGAATTCATCAACGAATCCAAAGTACTCACCAAGCGCATGGAGGATCAGAACTGGCTCGAGATGCTCGATCCAAAGCACCGATACGGAAGCAATCTCAAGCACTACCATCGCTATTGGAACTTGAAAGCTGATACCCACCAAAATTTTCTGCAATGGCTGGATGAAGGAGAAGGCAAAGATCTGAGTCTGGAAGAATGCCCGCGATCAAAGCTCGAAGAGGAACGCATCAGTTACTTGACTGCAGACCAACGACGCAACTACATGACGTACATCGACAACGAGGTCGACGCTCCCCCGCAGGGACATCTCCACGAAGTTCGCGCTCAGCTCAAGTCGCACCCGGGCAAAGGAAGATTGCGATGGTGTCGCACCAGCGAGCTCGTCAACACTTCCAAATACGACCACGGCGATCTCGGCAAAGGCAGAGGTGTCGCTTTACGACATTCAAAGGAGTGGCAGGACGCTATCGCGACCGGTGAGGTCTGCGACGTAGTTCGGGACGACAAGATCAAGTTCCGAAGGAGGACGTCTGCAAGCTCCTCGGACAGCTTTACCTCGGATTCCAGCTCTTCCGACGAAGCCGATTCTCCACAAGTGGAGCGGCAAGCAGATCACACTGTCTCCGAACCGGCAGATCAACCCAGCTGTCATGGCTCAAAACCGGTTAAAAGTCCGGAGGAGAAACAGCAGAGTCGGAAAGAGAAGTTGCTCGAGAAAGCCAACTTAGGTCCGAAGTATCTGATCAAGCAGAAACTTGGCTTATACCCCACCACCGAACGCCAGCAGATCGTCAAAGGAAACTCAGATGAA
Source organism: Ustilago trichophora (assembly GCA_900323505.1). Classification (NCBI taxonomy): domain Eukaryota; kingdom Fungi; phylum Basidiomycota; class Ustilaginomycetes; order Ustilaginales; family Ustilaginaceae; genus Ustilago; species Ustilago trichophora. The sequence goes on along the minus strand of OOIN01000003.1, from coordinate 1,336,516 downwards.
GTTGACAAGACCAAGAAAGAAGAGGAAGCAACCTCACGTCCAGATGCGCTCATCCGCAAACGCAAAGCGGATACATGGATCTTTGTGACGGATCTCTCGTACAACATGTACATTGGCATCAAGCAGCGTGGTCGATTCCAGCACTCTTCCCTCCTCGCAGGCTCATTGGTCACCGTGGCAGGTGTCCTCAAGGTCAAGGACGGAGTCATCGTCTCGATCTATCCCTGGAGCGGACACTACCGGTCCTCTTCGCAGCATTTTGAAGAGTTCATCCGACGCCTGCAGCAGCGCGGCCTGGATACTAGCCAGATCAATGTGACCAAGAGCAAGTGGGTTATTGAGGTGGTCAACCGGTACGGTATGTATCGAAAGAAAAAGGACCGCAAGATGAAGGACATCAAGGACAAAGTTCGTGAGGCCTGGGATTCCCACGCAACCTCCTGAGCCCACCTCATGAAGCCTTTGCCATGGCGTCTTTCTCTTCTCTCGATCCCATCGCATCTATGTCATCTTCCCCTGCCCTTCGGGATTTCTTGGATGACGAGCCTTGCCTCGCCTCAATACCCTTCTACAATTACTACGCTACCACCATGGCGCAAGCGACGAAAGGGCATGTATCTGTGTCAACGACTACCAGTCTGTTCGGCCGCGTTCAGCCCACGTCAGCACCACGCCAACCTCACGACCATCGATGCAGCAACCGATACCCACCGTACGAAATGAAGTTTTCACTTGAATATCGCCGCTCAGGAGCTTCTGCGTTTGACGTATCCTGCAAGTGTCCTTTCGGCCTAGAATCGGCAGCCCAGACATGAAAATGAGACTTGAAGGTCGCTCATGCTCAAAGCACCTGTGCGTTCAGCGCTGAAGCTTGTAACTCATACCCACTCCTCACCTCCTTCCCACCGTTGTGTGAGATGCAGTGAGACAGCTCGCACAGCAATGCTGCAGCCAGAAAGATCAAGATCGGATGCCTTTCCGATGCCTGGCCGGTAGCCATCTTCAGTCGAAGTGCCTATTTCATTCGCCAATTTGCCGTCCCACTCCCGAGGTCGCTCCTTGCAGGTGCTATAGCAACGTATCGCAGGGCTGCATTGGGCGAATTGGATCCAGCATACTGAGTACAGTCACGGTCACGCCTCCCACTTCAATCCGCTCGTTCGTCAATGAAGCGAGGTGCCCTTGATTTGTGGCTGGTAGCGGTGCTGAGCTGAGCTGGAGCTCGCCCCACTGTCCTCCCACCAGCCCACTGGAGCGTTGAATACTTAAACCGACCCTTCACACCATAGGCCCCCCCTTTTTTTTCCCTCTTACTTCCACTGTTTCCCAATCTGATGCCCTTTCAGCTGCGCGGGACAGCAAGAGCATAGATTATTCTTTTCTCTCCCAGACTCTCCACCAAATCTGCTAGCCAGATATTGGTACCTCACGTTCTTTACTCTTTCCCTCCTCGACTCTCTCCACCACCCAGAAGCCCCATTCGCTTTTCGACTTCTTTGACTGTAAGCATCACCGGCTCTCTTCCAAAGACGTGTGGCGATGTACACACTTCATGGTCAAATTTCTGACAGTATTTGCAACCTTTTTTTTTTGTTCCCTGATACATGCCTCTTGTGCAGTACTGCCGTCCAGTCCCCATTTGCAGCAATGAAGGTCACTCTACTCTGCGCCATCGTTTTTGGCGCCATCTCTGCGGCCGCTTCTTCGTCGCAGGCCTTGGCAGACGAACACTTTGTCCATCGGCACCACCACCATGCCAAGCATCATGGTCACAAGCACCACCACCACACAGAGCCTAAGCGCGCTAGCAAGCTCGAGCATCTGTACAAACGAAAGGCGTTCAATGCTGGAGAAGTTCTTAAAGCTGCTGATGCCATTGAAAATGCTGGCAAAGCTTTGAGGAGCAGCGCCGGCGAGGCATCGGGGGCTGGCACGACTATCAATCACTTCCATAACGTGCCTTCTCCCGCTTCTCACGTGCCAGGGGGTGCTCCTGTACCGCACGCTCCACCTCCCTATGGTGGAGCTCCTCATGGCGGAGCTCCTTATGGTGGGGCTCCTTATGGTGGAGCTCCTTACTCCCACATGCCCCCCGGAGCGTACCCCCACCCACCTCCTTATGCACCTCATTATCCACCTATGCCCCCCGTTGGCGCCGATCCTGCCCTTACCGGCAAGATCGAGAAGCTTGAGAAAAGCATTGGCAAGCTCAAGAAGCATGGCAAGGCCAACGCTGAGCAGATCAAGCTGATCGAGGAGCTCGAAGCTCAGCAGATGGCGGCGCACGCCAGCGCTGCCGAAAAGACGGCTGCGATGGCCGCTCAGCCAGGCAAGAGGGGCATGAGCAAAACCAAGATGTTCATGCTGGGTGCCGGTGGTATAGGAGTTGGTGTGGGGTTGACCAAGCTGCTTGATACCAAGCCATCCGACTCTACCGCTGCTTACAACCCGGGAGACATGGCTGCTCTTCAGGCCGCTGGAGGCGGTGCTCCTCCTGGCGGTGCTCCTGTTGATGGTCCGGGTCAAGGACAAGCCGATGAAAATCCATTCGCGCAAGGACCTTACGAATTCGCCGGCACTAACTGGGTCTGGGTTCAGCTGAAGAACAAAGAGTTCCACGTGCTTTCCAAGGACGGTTCAAAAGAGCTACAACTGCCGCAAGGTTGGAAACCCGAAGATGGTCTCCCCGGGATGCAGGGTCCACCTGGAGGTTCGGGCTCTGGCGCCGGCGGCCAGGAGCAGGGCCCACCTCCTTCTGGCCCTGGAGCTGATCAAGGTGGCGGACAAGGCGGTGGACAAGGCGGTGGATTTGGCGGTGGACAGGGTGGTGGATTTGGCGGTGGACAGGGCGGTGGATTTGGCGGTGGACAGGGCAGTGAATTTGGCGGTGGACAAGGCGGTGGACAAGGCGGTGGACAAGGCGGTGGACAAGGCGGTGGACAAGGCGGTGGACAAGGCGGTGGACAAGGCGGTGGACAAGGCGGTGGACAAGGCGGTGGACAAGGCGGTGGACAGGTACAAGGCGGTGGACAGGTACAAGGCGGTGGACAGGTACAAGGCGGTGGACAGGTACAAGGCGGTGGACAGGGCGGTGGTGAGAATTTCATGGCAGGACCTGAGCGCATCCCCAACACTGACATGGCCTGGTTTCAGGACATGCAAAGCCAGTACCACGTGGTCGACCTGGACAGTATGCAAGAGCTCCCACTTCCGCAGGGCTGGAGACCCAGTCACGGTGCTCCTCAAGTACAGAGTTCGCCTCGAGGCTCCAGCGATAGTGGCGGCGGCCAGGAGCAAGGCCCATACCCTTCTGGCGGGGGCGCTGGCGCTGGAGCTGGACAGGGGGCTGGTGGTGCAGGTGGCGGCGGCGGCGGCGATCTTGGCGGCGAGGGTGGTGCCCAGGCTTCTCAGAGGGGTGACGGACGCCAAGACCCTCAATACGAAGGAACTACCCAACGAGGTGGCGGTCAAGGCGCTGACGAACCTAAGCCGATGTTTGACGAGCAGGTGCAAATGTTCTACCTTATTGGCCCCGACAACGTCAAGTTCTTCATTGACCCTAAAAGTGGCTATTTGATCAACTCGCAGACACTTGATATCAGCAATCCCAGGAACGGGAAGATCGTAAAGTCCGGGAAGAAGATCCTGCAAGAAAGTGGCGGCGATCTCGGTACTGGTGGCTCTGATGGCGCTGGTGGCGCTGGTGGTGCTGGCGATGCCGGCGGTGCTGGTGGTGGTGGTACCGGCCCTTCTGATCCTGAAGCCGGTGGAAGAGGCAGGGGCGGCATGCAAAAGCGTTCGATCCGACACCGCAAGGTATGATTTCCTTCCTCGTTCCTCAAGTAGCATCCGCTATCATAGGCTGGCAAGAGCGCGCTGCAGCGTTCTATCAGCCTGTCATACTGTCAAAAGCATGCTCGTTCTTTCCCTCATTCTTTTCGATCCTTTTCTTAATTCCACGTTCTGATTTTTTGTCCCATTTTTTCTTACGTCTGCTGCTCTTCTGTGCGCACATAGGTCGACAAGCGCGGCTACGAGACTGCCGCTTTGCAGTGAGTACGACAGCCGTGCTTGGCTTCAAAATTGACTGGCTACTGACTAGCTCTCCTCTCCATATTTTGGTTTTGATAGCGCCACGAGTCCTGCACTGCGAGAACAAGCTCGACTGGCCATGCTACGTAACAATCAATACGGTGCCTCGCCCATGATGAACGTGGCAAAGAAGGGAGGCATGGGCAAGACGCTACTCAAGGTTGGAGTTGGCATTGGTGCTCTAGTTGCAGTGGTAATGGGCCTGGGTGACTATTCTCATCCGCATCGACCTAATACCACCCCTGACAACGAGTTTGGCCTTCATCCGACCAGTGTTTGCGACGCGTACGGGCAGCCGATTATTGCAGACTTCCGCGGAGTCCTGTGGAGCAAGTCGACATACGAGCGTATTGATAAGCAAAACCCTCCTCCCTTGCATTACTGCAGTGAGCAAGAGCTAGTCATGGCCGGATACCTTCAGCCCGACGCAGGCGGAGCGACTGGAGGGTATGGTCAGGCTGGCGATGGTAGTGCACCGATGCAAAAGCGCGAGGTGCCCGAAAAGGAGCCCGTTAGTATTTCTCATTCAGACCATGTTGGTCGGTTGTAGATACGTGCCATTCTGGTCAGAAAAGCTGACTTGTTTTCTCTCATATCGCTTTTTTTTGGACAGGCTGATTTCGCTTTGCTAGTCTCTGCTGTCAAGAAGGACGTTGAGCACGGTAATTCTCCCGACAGCTCGAACCACAGTCTCGAGAAGCGTTCCAATGAAGATAGTTCTGAAGCCAAGGAGGACAGCCCAGCACTGGAGAAGCGAGGAATGCTGGGCGCAGCTGCCGTCTTGTTGCCGTCCATGTCTGCAAGTACTGGTATTGCGATTGCGGGCACCGCTATTCTCACGGTTCTCTACCTTCACAGCATCCACCAGCAAAAGGAGAAAGCGCGTATGGACGAATGGAACAGCCACTACCACTCAGCAGGTGAAGCGGCTAGTGCAGTAGGTAACGCCATCGCCACTGGCGCAAACGGCCAGCTCTTCAACCCACTGACTGGCAACCTGGTGCTGGTAGACCCGAAGAGTCACGACTACTACGACTCGGGCACCGGCGAGCAAGTCAACCCGAAGACGGGGATGCCCTTCAAGTATGGTGACCAGAGCAGCGAAGACTCGAAGGGTGCAGGTGGATCGGCTCAGCAGACGCCACAGCTGCCTGTTGATAATAGCGGCAATGTGTCGGGAGATTCGCCAGAAGTTCAGCAAGCCATGCAAAAATGGAACTCGATGAGCCCTCAAGAGCAGCAACAGCTCATGAGCCAGTACGGTGCGATAGCAAATCAGATCCTTAGCTCTCCCAATCCGCAAGCCGCTTTCGACAGCTGGTCCAGTCAGCAGTCGGCGCCACCTCCGCAGCAATATCCTCCTCAACAGTACCCTCCCCAGTATCCTCCCCAGCAACCGTATCCTCCTCAGCAACCGTATCCTCTCCAGCAACCGTATCCTCTCCAGCAACCGTATCCTCCACAGCAGCAATATCCTCCACAGCAGCAATATCCTCCACAGCAGCAATATCCTCAGCAGCAATACCCTCCTCAACAGCCGCAACAGCAATATTCTCCTCAGCAGCCGCAACAGCAATACCCTCCCCAGCAGCCGCAGTATATGCCTCAACAGCAGCCGCAGCAGCCGCAGCAGCCCTCTGCAAGCTCTGGTAGTAGCTATAGTGGTGAAACCGGAGACACTGCGCCTGGGATGTGAATGGACCTTGGCTCCGCAGTATGGCACCAAGATTTCTTCCCCGTAGACTGTCGTCCTCACATTTACCTCTCCTTGTCTGATGTCTCTCGCTTCTCTTTTCTCGCTTTCTCTTTGAGATTCTATTTCCGACCTCATTCCCTTATCTGTTAGTCGTCACAGCTCCTCTTGCTAGGTGACTTTGTCAATGTCCCTCTTTTCCTTTCTTGGCGGCTATCTCGCCTTTTGTGACTGTGTTGTCAATGTCGATGCGTTGGTAGAGCTGGATTGCAATTAAATAAAATCAATGAAGATGTTAGACCTTATCTTGTTTCGGACACGATTTTTGCATAGCGCGAAAATTTCACGTGTGGAGGAATCAGCTCTACGCCAACGCCAGGCGCGGTTCGCGTGAAGCAATGACAGGCAAGCGTGTTGCACTTTTTTCGCCTGCCAAAAAGGCACGTCCAAAACTGCGCGATCAGGGTTCTCCTGGCCGCGGCCAGTGGTAGGAGCGTGAGTGTGAGCATACTGTACAGCTGCAAGAGAGCAAGAGTCGGTCGTGTTGGCGTTCTCGCGACTGCGTGCAAGTCTGTGACACGAGCTTCGCCTGGCAAGACACGAGAGAGAGAGAGAGAGTGTGTGTGTGTGTGTGTGTGTGTGAATTTGTCAAGTTGCCTTGGAACATCGAGTTGGTATCTTCTCTTCTGCCATCGACTCGACCAGCCATAGAGCTCCTCAAGACTTCGCCAATCTCTCCGGTCTATCTTCTCGTTCCTCAAGAAGACGGGTAGCCTGCGAGTCTAAGAGGGCTGCCTTGTACTGCCTGCTCACTCGCTCGTTCGCACCTCTTCCATCGATAGACACTAGTACTTCCGATTCGACACGCGTGTACCACATCACCACCAACAGCAAAGATGATGCACGATCTTCCCACGCCAGCTCCTTCGTCGGACCCTCCGATGCCTGGGTCGTCACCGATCAAGGGCTTCAAAGGCGACAAGGCACTCTTATCCGCCAAAACTGCGGCAATGTCGCGACCTTTCACACCGCTTGATCTCAACATTCTTGGAAACAAGGCCAAGGCGTTCCAGGAAGCCAGAGAGAAGGCCGGTGCCACTCCTCCTCCTTCCTCACCCCCAGCTTCGTCCGTCTTTCACTCGTCTCCCATCGCTCCGGCACGTCAGCAAGCGCTCGGCCTCTCGCCCGTCAAGCAGCAGCGTCCATCCTCAGTCTCGGTCACTCCTGTGCGCAGCATCGTTCTAGAACAAAGCCAGACCAACCTCGAATTCACTGCCACTCCCAGCGCTGGCCAGCGATCTCCGCTCAGCCAGACCCTCGGCCTTGTCACCAACCCAAAACACAAGTCGGACGCCGATGCAGTGCCCAACCTTCTGTTCGGAAGCAAGAGCATTAGCTTGGTCATTGGTCGCTCCAAGCCTTCTGGTCAACCTCATGCCTCTGCAGCTGCGGCTGCCGACATCCCCGCTTCCATGCAAGGCCTTGGCTCCAAGAAGATCCTGCGCGTCAACCTCCCCAACGACGCGCGTCATGTCTCGCGTGTCCATGCCATCGTCGAATGGATCCCCTTTGTCACTCGTTCTGCCTCCAGCAACAAGCCGAGCGTTTCCAGCTTCACTGCCAAGGGATCGCCCATTGCTGCTCGTCTCGAGAGCCAGAATTCGAACGGAACTTTCGTCGTTCGCATCGTTGGTCAGAATGGCCTCATCGTAGATGGCAAACGTCGCCGAGAAGGACAAGTGTTGCGACTCACCTCTGGCAAATCACTCATCGACTTCTTCGGCGTCAAGTGCCGTTTCGAACATGTCCCGTCCAGCACGGACCGACCACCTTCCCCAGTCAAGTCCTCGCAGAAACGTGTTCAGGAATGGACCCAGAGAATCACTTCGCCAATGAAGAAGGCTGCCACCGTCGAGAGAGCAGAACCCATTGATCACATTGTAACCAGCTCGCCTCCTGCAAGCTCGCCACCCCCCATGCTTGGTCTCATGTCTCCACACAAACACACAACAGCTTCGAAGAGGTCAGATCGAGGTGCTGGTCAAGATGATGAAGACGAAGAGGACGACATCACCAGCTCCCCAACGCCCGTCAACCGTCGCAGCGGTGGTCTTGTTGCTGGTCCACTCAATATCCAGCAAGTGAGGGCTGGAGACAGCGATCAAGAGATCGCGGGCAACGGACTTGGCGCGCTAGACGATGATGATGACGACGAGGACGACGAAAGCGATGACGAGGACTACGTGCCTGCAGACTACGACCCGACACGCAAGGCGTTGTTGGTCACTCGCAAGCCGGTTGCCGATGTCGCCGATGACGATGGCAGTAGCTCGCTATCGGAATCCGACTCTGGGATCGTCGAACAGCAGATCGGCGCATCTGCACTAGCCACACAAGCGACACCTTCGCCCGCTCCCGCGCCACGAAAGCGCACAGTGACAGCCGGTAGCACCAGCCGAAGCCGCGAGTCTTCAGCCAAACCCGCGGTGTCAGATGCCTTGACCGAGTCTCAGACAAGAATGCCTCCACCTGCTGCTGCCATCGCGACCGTCCGCAATGCTGCCCGCAGGTCTGCCAGCAACAGCCCAGCCCCGTCTTCACCCATGCTGGGGTCCTCCGTGCAAGAGTTGCAAATGCTTGCTCGCAACTGCGTCCGACAGCTTGCACCCACCTACGATCTGCCCGGCCTTCTCGCTGGAGCCATCGTCTTCCACCGCACAGCGACCATCAGCGCCTCGGAAGCGGTGCGATCCGTACTGACCACCACGCCTGGCCTGATGAAGGGAGAGGCAGGTGAGCATTCGGTAGCATTCAGCCCTTCCAAGCGAAAGCTTCCCGGTGCGGCTACTTTGCAGCACGGCTGTGTTGTTGACGGCTGGCCCACCCCGTCCGAATCCAACGAACGATGGGCTTCGATCGCAAGAAAGGCATGGAGGGAACATCTCGAAGTGGTGCTGCAGTCTTCGCCCATGTTTGGCGTCATCCAGCGTGCCGGCAAAGACGCTTCAGGCAACCCTCTCGAATGCTGGTACTACTACGACAAGGAGAACGACCCCGACAAGGAGCGCGCGGAGAACCTGGGAGTGTTCGCCAAGCCTATGCGAAAGGCGCTCAAGGGTCAGAAGCCCATCTTCTGGAAGCGCAGCGGCTACGCATCGCGTCAACAGGATGACAATTTCGAGGTCAAAACTTGCTACACCCAGGACGCTTCCGATGCCGCCGCCTCCACTTCGGCTTCGTCGCGCAAGGCCGACCCCGAATCGATTGACATCGCCAGCGCACCTCTCCCCTCATCTTCCATCGGCAACAGCCGTAAGAGGAAGGCTACCGCGGCATCCCAGTCGCAGATCGAGACGCAGAGCGCAGCCAAGGGCGACGACGAAGAACGACGCCGAGAGAAGCTGCGGGCCAAGATCGCCAAGAGCGGGCTGTGGGACGAAACCCAGCCTGAAGAGAAGGAGGCACCCACGTGGGATCGCAAGGGTGACCAGGACTACAAGAAGGGTCGCAAGTGAGCGCGTGCGAAAATATCTTTTTGTCATCATCTCTGTTCCTATCCCGTTTTTGTCATTCCGAAGTTGCTCGACGCATTGCGTCCGACTTCTAACTTTCCTATTGCTTCAGTTTTTGTGAGTTTTCTCTGTCCTTTGAATGCAATGACTATTCATCTCTGTGCTGTGCGAGGATCGGTTATGCAAACTTGGTGATTGGATCGGTGGTTGGCCGAATCCGATGTTAGGGAGGGCATACAAGCGCTTTTGAATTTCCGATTGCGAAGTCTCGAAGGGTGGTTGCGACCTGCAATGCTGCGATTGTCGAGAATGGTGTTTGGATCAGAGTCGTTAGCAAGGATGATTAAGGTTTGAGCACAGTCGTAGCAAACACAATGACACGGGTGACCTGTGCTTTGGAGGGCAGCGCTGAAATCGCCGTTTTCGGGATCGGTGACGGAAGCAACCTCGTGCGAACAAGGGGTGAGAATCAGCTTACTGCTAACTTAGTCTTGTCTTCCTAACCCGAAACCGTCAGCAGTACGAACAAAGTCGGCATTTGAATTCACCCTTTTTCCTGGTTTGTCGCAATTTGATCTTTCTTCTTTTTTCGCGGTAAAGCGGTATCGCCGCCATGAATTCCGAACAGTGTAGTCTTGCGTTTCCTTGTCGTCGCGCTGCTAAGCGGTCCAATTTTGCGCCGACGGACTTTTCCTTTTTTTTTTTTCTTTTTTTTTTCCCCCAACCGGGACATGCCGTCATTGTGCTCCGGACATCATTGTCTTCGCTTTACCGCTCTGCCCCGGACAATGAGTATGGTGTACATCCGAGCAAAAGTCTGGGGCACGTTGGCAGCGAAACTCTCTTCGCTTCGCTTATTGTGCCGCATTATGAAAGACTATCTTCTTGTTTTGGGTTACTGGTTTGCGAACAGATTTGGAGGGAGGACAAAATGTGGAGAGTCATGCCATGCTTGGGCGATCCCTCTTGCGCCTAAATCTTGGAGGTGCAACGTGTGTTTTTGTTTTTGGTCTTTTTTTTTTTTTTTTTCTTGTTTTTTTTTTCTAGGGAGAGGAGTAAATTCAGAATAACAGACAAAACAGGGGTCGCGCTTGTGTAGCGAAGCAAAAACAACGACGACCCCGATCCCGAGCCTTGCCTGGAGTTGGCAATCGCTGCCAAGGCAACCATACTCACAACTGCCAAGTACCAACGTTGAACTCGGTTTCGGCTTCGGAGCAAAACCAGCACGCACGCACGCACAACCGACAAACAATTGGCTGACGTGACCGATAGATGGTTTTACATTCTCAAGAACGACTTGTTTGATTATCGCCCACCAGCGCATGAATCGGCCACGACCACCCACCATCGCTTTGCGAAAAGCCGATAGAGCTCTATAAAATCACCACCCAGCCACTGGGAAAAGCTTCATCTCGGACACCCTCCTTCTTCTAGACCATCACCAAGGACCCTTTTTGCAACGAGCAAAGACTTGCCTCATGGCTCAACATCGGTGACACAAGCTCCACATCGGCTCTTGAAGGCTTGATAGATCCCATCTCATACAGCACCCGCCCCTCTCACCTAACATAGAGTGACGCAAGCATGAACTCGATCGATCCAGGCTCAGTTCCGCCTCTGAGCGCTGTCCAGCAACAGCAAGCTGTCAGCACCTCTAGCACAGCACGCAACTCCCACGATGCTGCGTCCGTCACCGTCGGCTCCTCTTCCCAAAACGTTTCCAACAATGGACTCTCGAATCGTAGGACAGCTGGAAAGATATCCCGCCCAGACCATGATCAGGACGACAAGACAGCCCCAACCGCATCAGACAAAGATACACGGGAGAAGCGTGGAAAGCGCCGAAGCCCCACCTCATACCCACTCTTTGCCGGTGATAAGCCTTGGTCGCAGCGATCCTGGGCTTACGAGCTGATGCCCTTTCGTGGCATGTGGTACGATCTGCGTCGTCGTAAGCCTTTCCTCGCCAGCGATTGGATTGAAGGCTTTGAACCCAGAAACTGGTGGACGGTCATCAACAGCGTCATCCGAATGTATTTCATCAACCTCATGCCCGCCATCGCCTATGTTCTCGACATGAACTACCGCACAGGTGGATCGTACGGCATCAACGAGGTCCTCCTCGCCTCTGCACTCGCCGCCATCGTCTTTGCCGTCTTCTCCGTACAGCCGCTCACCTTTGTCGGTGTGACCGGTCTGATCAACCTCGTCAACTATACCCAGTACGACATCTTTGTCGGCCACTATGGATTCGACCGACTCGGCTACCTTCGCATCCAAGCATGGGCGTTAATCTGGGCAGCCGCTTTCCACTTTGTCATCGCAATCTTCAACGTCTGCGACTTTACCAGGTTCATCACCGACATGACATCCGAGACCTTCGGGTTCTACGTTGGTGTCATTTACATTCAGAAGGGTATCGAGCTGCTGCTTGAAGAGTTCGAGCCACTTCCGCTGGACAACGCAACGGGTTGGCTTTCGGTTACGATTGCCATTCTGTTTACCATCTCGGTCTACTTTGTAGCCAAGGTGGGCAATACGACCTATTTGCCCTTCAAAGTGCGCAACCTGGTGGCAGGCTACGCCTTCGCTGCAGGCTGCATCTTTTGGACCGGGTTCAGCCACTTCCCCAAGAACTCGCTCGAGCGTGTGCCCATCGAGAGGCTTCCCATCACTAAGGCATTCTTCCCAACTCTGGAACGCGGATGGTTCATCGACTTTTGGAACATCGAGCTCAAGTATGTCTTTGTCGGCGCACCGCTCGGCTTCCTCATCATGCTGCTCTTCTACTTTGATCATAATGTTAGCAGCGTCATGGCGCAAGCGAGGAACTACCCTGTCCGCAAGCCGGCTGGATTCCACTGGGACTTTTTCCTTCTCGGCGTCACAACGCTTGTTTCCGGCTTCCTTGGACTGCCCGCACCCAACGGCCTCGTCCCGCAAGCACCCGTCCACACTGAAACACTCTCCGTCTACAAACAGGTCGAGAAACCAGATGCACACAAGCGCATTGCCCGCGAAACACTCTCGAAAGGCAAGAGCAAGATGCACACCGTCAAGCAGCAGCACATTGTCAACGTCCGCGTGGTCGAGAATCGTCTCTCTTACCTCATTGTCGGCCTTCTCACCCTCGGTACTATGACACGTCCACTCCTGGTTGTACTCGGCACCATGCCTCGCGCCGTCTTTGCTGGAGTCTTCATCCTGGTCGGATGGGCGTCTATCGAACGCAACAACATCACGATGCGAACGCTTGCCATCTTCCGTGATCGCCGCTTGGCACCTCCCGATGAGCCGCTCAATACCATCCGAAGGAGCAAGATCGCCCTCTTCGTTGGCATTCAGTGGCTGTTTGCCGCTATGACGATTGCGATCAGTGCTACGATCGCCGGTATCGGATTTCCAGTGATCATCACCCTTCTCATCCCCGTGCGATACTTTTTGGTGCCGAAATGGTTCAGCCCGCTCGAGCTCAAGATCCTCGATGCGCCTACGGCCGATGCGGATGGTGTGCTTGCGTCGCTCGGCCACGAGCCAGAGCGTGTGACAGGTCGAGGAGTGGAGATCGCACTGGATACAAAGATCGCCGGCGAGCTTTACTACAAAAAATCGCTCGACGAGACCGACGACGAGGATGAGCAACAGGGAGGAGGTACAGGTGGGGAGAAATCCGCTTCGCAGTTCCGCAACGAATACGCGAACGAGCACAAGCGATCACAGGATGATGAAGAAGCACGCGTCGGTGCAACATCGGATGTCGACGAGAATGGAGAGCCGGAATCCAGGGAAGCCATTCGCACAGTTGCTGGGTTGGGAGGTCACCAAACGGCTGATCCTGAACGCAATGTCGCCGCAGCCTCTGGGGCTGGGATCGTGGCTTCCGGCCTCGGATCTGGCGCTGCAGCTGCTGCGGAGGACGATCATCGGGAGGAAGCTGAAGAGGCTGCCGAGGCTAAGGACGCTCAGGAGACTGTTCAGCGTGAGGAAAGCTCCGCTGCCCCCATTGTCCAACAGCAACAGCCAGCGACATCCGACCAGACTTCCGCTGAAGCAAGCGCCGTCACCACCAACACCACCATCCCACCATCAGACTCCACCGGCTCACGCTTCGTCGAGCAAGTCGCCGAAGCACCCATCCCGAGCTCCGGCAAAGATATCAAATCTCATAGAAGGAAACCTCGCTACGTTTCGATAGAGAATCCACCAAGAGGCGCCGGTTCACCTCCCCCGCCTGTCCAGTGGCGACAGGGTGAGGGATCGCAAGAGTAGTTACACTGCATCGTCTTTTTCCTTTGTAATAGATCTGAATATCCTTGAAACGGCTCATATGACCGTTTTGCTGCTGTGGTTGATCTGTCTGGGTGATGTGTGTTGTTGAATCACGAGCTCAGGAGGTGGTTCTGATGTGAGAGGGAGGGGCGAAAATCGCGGAAGTCGGAAGTCAATTTTTGGTGAGTTAAGAAGAAGTGCTCGAGGTTGTTTCACCAATTCGTTACCTTCGACCGTGCCTACAGCAACCTCTCACTGCCTTACACAGCTCGCTCAAGAGCTCCATATTAGTGCGATGAGTCTGGCACGTCGTTGCTGTACTAGCCGGATGGCGGGCATAACGTTGTCGTCCTGGCAAGCAACTTCTCGAACGTTGTCGACTTTACGCACCGCTACCCTCCACAACCTCTCCTCGTCCCATACCACATCTGCTCGACACATCCTTCCAAAAGTGTCTGCCGTCCTTACCTCCAGCCGCTCACTCTTCACCACTCCTTCTCTATGGCAAGTGGCTGGCGCATCAGCTCCACATGCAGAGAAGCATCCTATCTCAGCTTTACGCAACATCTCCATCATTGCCCACATCGATGCAGGTAAGACCACGCTCACCGAGCGTCTGCTCCACCTCACCAATGCACTCGGTGGCACCTCTGCATCAGGGGCCGTTCCAGGAGATGTAGACTCAGGAAGCACAGTGACAGATTTCCTCGAGCAAGAGAGGCAGCGTGGGATCACTATTCAATCCGCTGCCGTTGGTCCTGTTTGGTGGCCCGCCCCATCTTCATCAAGCACCAAAGGAAAGGTGGGAAAAGGTGAAAGGGATACGGTGGGTATCACACTGGTTGATACTCCGGGTCATATCGATTTTGGCATCGAAGTCGAGCGCACGCTACGTGTGGTGGATGGAGCCGTGGTGGTACTGGATGGTGTGGAAGGGGTGGAATCGCAGACGGAAAATGTGTGGTCTCAGGCGGCAAGGTACGATGTCAAGGCATCGATTCTGTTCATCAACAAGCTGGATCGGATGGGAAGCTCGGTAGCACAGTCGTTGAGGAGTGTCATTCGGTCTGGGATGCATCAGCGACCGCTGCTCTTGCAGTTGCCCATTCCGGTCAAAGGCAAGGACGAACCGGGAATCGAAGGGTTGGTCGATCTTGTGGAGATTCAAGCTTTGACATTCACCGGGAAAGCAGGAGAGGTTGTAACGCGATCTCCGCTTACCGAGGCACATGAGATGTACGCAGAGGCGAAGGAGGCCAGGCACGCACTGGTCGAGTGTTTGGCGTCTCTCGACGATCGGCTGCTGGAGGAGCTCTTTAGTCTGCCGACAGGTTCGAACGAGGAACCGCACTCCAAGATGCCCTCCGCATCCGTTAGGCAAGCCATTCGAAGGCAGACTTTGGCAGGAACCATCTTACCCGTACTCTGCGGATCCGCGGCGAAAAACGTCGGTGTACAACCGCTTTTAGATGCCATTGGAGACTTCTTACCTAGCCCTGCGGACAAGCCTGGTGTGACTGGAACCGTCGCCTCCAAAGCCGCCGCCGCCACCACCAAGGCCTCAAAGAGCGACAAGGAACAACCCGCAGAGGCAAGCAGTGGTAAAGAAGTCTCGATCTCGCTCAACGACAAACGAACCACAGCTCTAGCATTTAAAGTCGTCCACGACAAGCGTAGAGGACCTACGACGTTCGTCCGTGTCTACTCTGGCACACTGCATCGCTCAAGTGTGCTGTTCAACACCACAACCGGCGCTCGAGAGCGACTGTCTCGGGTTCTCTTTCCCTTTGCAGACCAATACGTCGAGACAGCCACACTCCGC
Organism: Ustilago trichophora; assembly: GCA_900323505.1. Lineage (NCBI taxonomy): Eukaryota > Fungi > Basidiomycota > Ustilaginomycetes > Ustilaginales > Ustilaginaceae > Ustilago > Ustilago trichophora. The sequence continues at coordinate 1,321,125 of OOIN01000003.1, read as the reverse complement.
GCGGGGCAAATTGGCGTAATTCTCGGTCTACGAGACACCCGCACAGGCGATACACTCGTTGACATATCTACCGCTCCCAACAACACATCATCTTCTTCGGCGAAACCGCTCGATCCATCCGAAGTGAAATCTCTCCGCCTGAAGAGGGTCCACATCCCCCCGCCCGTATTCAGCATGTCCCTGGAGCCCGCGTCGAAATCCGATGTCGATAGCGTCTCCGAGGCGCTCAATCTCTTGATTCGAACAGATCCATCGTTGCGTCTCGATGAATCGGGCGAGGGAACGACGGGGCAAACCGTGTTGAGTGGGATGGGAGAATTGCACTTGGAGATTGCCAAGGATCGTCTCGAGAACGAGTTTGGGGTTAATGCCAGGATGGGTGCTGTCAGGGTGTCGTACAGGGAGACGTTGGAGGAAGGGGTGGGTTGGTTGGAGGTGGACGAGGTGGTGGAGAGGGAGTTGGTGGGGAAGAGGATCAAGATTGGGGCCAAGATGCGGGTGAGGGGTTTGGGTGAGGATGAAATGGATAGGATGCATGCGAGTGATGCCGCGGTGTTTGGGGGGAATGTCGTGCATGTCTCTTTTGCTTCTGAAGGCGATGAGGCTGGTAAGATCGGGAAAGTTAAGGCAGGGGCTGAGGACGAAGGTGATATAGAAGCATATCTTGCCGAGTCTCCAAGGCAGACTCGATCCAAGTCCACTGCCGCAGCCTCCAAGACCTCCGACTCGACTACAGCCACCACCGCTGGCCTTCCTCCCGGAGTCGATCTTGCCACAGTGGAAACCATGTTCAAAACCGGTATGGTCGCCGCACTCTCCCGTGGTCCTCTAACATCGAACCCATTGATGGGTTTGGAGATCTCGATCTCCAACATCCAATTCTTTGGCGAGCTCTCATCCTCGGCGTCCATCTCGTATCTCCTCTCGCACCACTTGCGCAAGCTCCTGCGCAGTGAACCCAAGATCGACCCTTCCACCGGTCTCACCACTGCGCCCGCAACTGCATTGACCTCACTCATGGAGCCTATGATGACAACCCGCATCACCGTGCCCGAGCCTCATCTGGGTAAAGTCATCAATGATATCACTGCCGAACAGGACGGTCTTGTACAGGATGTTGTGCATCTTTCCACCTCCGTCTCAGCCGCTCAAACGAATAGCAATGATGCAGTGGAAGAGGTGTACATCCCCAAAATGACCAACAGATTCGAACAGCAATCTTCCGCTTCCTCCTCCGGCGCTCAGGGTAAAAGTGGAGATGGTGCGGCAAGTGGAAACGGTAAAGCCGAGATTCACGCTGTTGTACCACTGGCAAATCTGGTCAGATACTCGTCGAAATTGCGTGCCTTGACAGCGGGAAATGCGCAGTTTAGCATGCAGCTCCAAGGGTTTGCAAAAGTTTCAGCCCATAGGCAGGGTGAGATTTTGCAAGAGTTGGGTCGATAGAGAAACTCGCCCGCACTAGTATACATTCACTCGCCACTCTCTGCAATCATAGATCAACTTTGACAAGATCCGTTGCATCTGTTAGGAGAACTTTGCCCGGGCCTGAACGACGTGGAGACGTATGTGATTGTGAACTTTGGAAGATTGACGCAGGATCCGCGGAGAAGCCGAGGACCCTGAACCCGGATGAGAGCTCAAACAGCCCGACAGCAAGAAGAAGCAGTCAGAAATTCGCCGAACAGTCGCCGGGCTCTTTCGAAGCCACGCGGCAAAACCGGAAGCTGCTTGTGTACGCTGACTTCCACCATCTCCTCATCACATCTGATCCATAGAGCAGGCTCGTCACTTTACTTCTCCCCCACCCTCCTGCCATCACAATTCTGAGCTACATTTTGTCACGATGACCATCCCCATCGACCCCATCGCTGTCCTCTCACCAACGGGCCAAGTCCCTACGGCCTCCAACCCGGTCTCTGCACCCCTTCACCACCGCACACCCCTCTACCTCTCTCCTACCCTCTCTGCCCGCACCGGTCACAACATTTATCTCAAGCTCGACTGCGATCAACCCTCTGGCAGCTTCAAGATTCGTGGTATCGGCAAAATCTGCCAATCTGCGATCCTTAAAAACGGCGCCTCCAACACGCACCTTATCTCGAGCTCTGGAGGCAATGCAGGCTTAGCCGTCGCATATGCTGCCAGTAGAGCTGGCGTAGGATGTACGATTTGTGTGCCTACGTCAACGGAGGCTGATGTGGTGGAGAAGCTGAGAGACAATGGGGCAAAGGTTGTGGTTGGAGGTGATTCGTGGGACCAGGCGAACGGGGCGGCTTTACGGCTGGTGGAAGAGATGGAAGGTGCGGTTTATGTGCATCCTTTCGAGGGGGATGAGTTGGTTGCTGGACACAGTGGATTGGTTGACGAGGTATACGAGCAATTTCAACAGGCACAGAAAGAAGGTGAAGGGGAGGTCGACGTGCTGATCAGCAGCGTTGGCGGAGGAGGATTGATCAGAGGCATCATTCAGGGTGTAACCAAAAACACAACCTCGTCAACCCAAGCACCCGTCTTGGTTGCCGTCCAAAACTTTGGCGTCGACTCTTTCAATCGCTCCTTTGACCAGTTTCTTTCCTCTCCTTCCTCTTCTTTGCCAAAAGACGTGGTGATACTGCAAGCAATCGAAAGCAAATGCACCTCGATGGGAACCAAAAAATGCTCCCTCACCACCCTCCACGACGCCATCCGCTTCCACTCCTCTTCCCCCGATCAAGAGATTGTGACACTCACCGTCACCGACAACCTCAGCGCTAGCGCATGTTGGCAGTTTAGCAAGCTTCCCGATGTCGAGGAGAGAATGGTCGAGTTGAGTTGTGCCAGCGCTCTGACGCCCGTTTTGCATCCATGGATTTTGGAAAGCGTTCTTCAAAGCTCAAAGGTGCTCCAGGGAAAGATGGAGCGAGAAGGAGGGAGGAAGAAGCTGAATGTTGTAGTGGAGGTTTGTGGAGGTAGTAAAGTGAACAAGGGTTTGTTGGAGGAGTATGAGACTGGGACTGGAATCATGGAGAAGAGGGATAGGATCCGAGTGAATGGCATCGACTTTCCCCTCTCAGCATAGATCAATAGAGATGCAATAAGTTACACTCCTTCATTACCACGCAATGCTTACAGCCAAACCAAGTGGCCGTGATTAGAACCTTCGCATCATCCCAAGACGCCTTTTCCCCCTATTACCCAAACCGCTCCCATTCGCATTGGGTCCAATCTCGCCAATAACGATAGGTGAGCTCCTAGACCCTCCTTCTGAAATCGAATCGGGCTCTGAAGCAGGTAGCATGTTCAAGATGCTACTGATCCCTTGAGAATGCGCTTGCTGAAAGCTGTTGAGGTCTGCTCGGGGACGAGGGGCTGTGCCGTCCTCGCGAGCTAGGGCGACCGAGTCTTCTGGTCGTGCTCGGAGGCGGACTGCGTCTGTGAAGGAAGCTGGGGGTGGTGGTTGGCGTGAGGGTGGGATCAAGGGTTGTTTGCGTCTGCCTCCGAGTGAAGAGGTGGAAGGGGTGGGGAGGGTAGAGGTGCGGCTTGAGAAGGCGCCGAATCCGCCGCCTGGTCGGATTGAAACTCCTCCGAGAGATGAGGCTCGTTGGAATCCTGAGTAGACCGGTGGAGGAGACGCATCGTCGTCCACAGCAGAAGAAAAGCTGCCGAGAGTGGGCGGCGTGAATCCAAGCACTTTCTTAACATCTCCACTGCTTGATCCACCTTGGCTGCGCGATCGCAGACCATCGTCGCTGTACAGCCCGAACCCCATCGACGAGTTCCAGCCGCCGGTAGCGCCGCTGTGCACGCCAGCTGAGCTGTATCCACCTGCACCACCGTAGCTTGAATACGTACCGAATCCAGTCATGCGCCCGATGTTCATCTGATCCACCTGCTTCAGTTCCTTCGCCGACGTCTTTTCCCACTCAGCGATCGCCTCCTTGATCTTGTCCTCGTTCGGCAGAGCCTTTCCGGTCACCTTGGCAACAGTCTTCATCGCCTCCGTGTCCAACTCCGGTCGGGATGTGCAGAATTTGATCGCGTTCTTGGCATCACAAGATCCACCGTTTTGTTTAGAGGCAACAGAGGCAACAAAGTTGCTCAGACACTTATCCTGAGACTCGTTGCCCTGCATACGTGCTGTAGCGTGGGTGAGGTAGAGCATGCTCTCTGCTCGTGTCATGGCGACGTAGAGAAGCCGACGCTCTTCAGCAATCTCATCCGGCCTCTCGCATCGGAAAGAGGGGAAGCAGCCTTCTTCGATGGCAGGAATGAAGACGACGGGCCATTCGAGACCTTTGGCTGCGTGGCAGGTTGAGAGAGTGACTTTGGGCTTCTGCTTTTCGTCCTTCTGCTCGTTTTCGGCGGCCATGTCGGTGGCGAGGATCGATGCTTCAAGGAACACGCGTAGAGGAGTCTTTCTTTCCTCATCAGCAGAATCTTGGTCTTCTTCCTTTGTGTTCGTACCAACTTTGTCTTCGACCTCGTCAAGCTTTGTGAGTAGGGACGACTTTGCCTCTCCCTCCTTGCCAGCATCTGCATCATCATCCTCAATCTTTGTAGAAGGAGACTGTTCCTTCTTGGTGCGACGCTTCTTCGAGGGACCAGCCTTCACTTCAGTGACTTTGGCTGCCTCCTGGCTCTCTTCGCTTGAGTCGCACAAGTCGATGACGTCCCTCTTGGCAGGTGGCTGCGACCGAGTCGGCCCTCTCGATGCTTCAAATTTGTTGAAGAAAGGATGATTGGACGGCGCCGAGGACTTGCGTGTCGCTGGTTTGATGTCGACCTCCTCAAAATCATCGTCTTGGTCTTCGTCGCTGTTGTCCTGCGTTTTGAGCCTGTCAGCGCCTTCCTGGTTGGAAAGTGTGTGCGAGAGAATCTCTTCGAGCGGGATGGAGGGTGCATTTTCATCAGGATACGCGGTGTTCTGGGCAACAATGGTGGAGAAGGAGATGAGTTCCTGGACGTTGCCCCAGCGCGCTTCGTAGTCTTGGAGCGATTGCGCCTTGAGGTAGTTTTCGTAGTTGATCTTTTCGAGAAGCAACTCGATCAGCTGAGCTACTGGTGTACCAGCGCTGGCTGCTTGGCGAATGGCGTCAACAGCTTCGACTAGATCCTTCAAGCCTTTCTTGATGTTTGGTCTGATGCCTGGGTTCTTGCCGCCTCGCACTAAGCGCTCGACGAGCTCCATTGGCTTGCAGCCCTCCGCTTTGGCCATGTTGAGCAGGTCAGCTACGCTCTTCTCTCCAATGCCTCGCTTTGGCACATTGACGACTCGAATGAACGCTGGTGTGAATCCAGGATTGTCAGCAAGAGCTAGGTAGGCTAGCAAGTCCTTGACCTCCATTCGATCAAAGAATTTGTGACCACCGATCATCCTGGAATCGATGCCTTTGGCTTGCAGCTCGGCTTCGAGGGCACGTGAGAGGTAATTGAAGCGGAGAAGAATGACAAAGTCGTTGTAGTTGAGCATGCCTGCAGAGTGCGCGATGATGCGCTTGACTTCTGATGCGATGTATGCAGCCTCGAGCTGGGCCGAACCGTGACACTTGAGGACGACAGGTAGGCCGCGAGGATGGGAGGTATACAGGCCTTTGTCCACACGCGAGGTATCTTGCTGAACCACCTTGAGAGCGAGCTCAAGAATGGCACCGGTACTTCGATAGTTTTCCTCGAGTCGTGCTTGTTGTGTGCCCTTAAACTCTTTGGTCATCTTGTCGAGGTTGCCGATCTCTGCGCTTCGCCAGCCGTAGATGCTCTGATCTGGATCTCCGACAATGCTGACAGCTTGTGAAGCGCGTGCAACGAGTCGCATGAGCTCGTACTGGGTGATGTTGGTGTCTTGAAACTCGTCGACGAGAACGTGCCGGACGTTACGGACAACTTGGTTCTGGTGTCGAAAGAGCTGGACTCCGTAGACGAGCAGATCATCGAAGTCGAGAGCGTTGGCATCGACAAGCTGCTGCTGATACATGGTGTAGATGGTAGCCATGATGTGTTTGAATGGTGCAGAAGCGGTGAGCTGGTTGCCGATGGGCGCGCGCTTGGACTGTCCTTTTGCTGCCTCTTGATCCGCCAATTGCCTGTACCTGATGGGGTCAATCTCCTTCGCCTTTGCCTTTGAGATCTCAGACATGGCCTGCTCCGGTTTGATCGACATGTGCTCCTTGTCGAGCTCTGGTTTGATCTCCTTGAGGATCGCCTTGATCATGCGCTTAGCATCGTCCGAGTCGATGATGCTAAAGTTGTTAGGGAGCGAGATCAGCCGGCCGTACTTGCGCAAGTATCGGGCGCAGACCGAGTGGAAGGTGCCGATGATGAGGTTGTCGACTCTTTCTTTGCCGATGAGCTTGACAAGACGCATTTTCATCTCGTTGGCCGCTTTATTGGTAAAGGTGACGACGACAATGTCTTCGGGCTTGAGCTGGTTGGCGGGTTCGAGGACGAGCCAAGCGACCCTTGATGTGAGTACGCGAGTCTTTCCCGAGCCGGGTCCTGCTAAGATCTGTAGGCATGATGTTGGCGGGTGCGTAGCAGCGGCTAGTTGCGATTGGGAGAGTGCACGGAGGTAGGAAGGCACGATGTGTGCTTCAGTGTCGGGCAGGGTAGCGTCGGCGCCATGTCTGCTACCACCAGCTTGAGATATGACCTCTTGTTGCGATGTCGAGGCGCTGGAAGCCATGACGTCGGCTTTTGCTAGCGCTGACGCAGAGACGTAGCGTTAAAGTCTTTCTGGCAGAGTTGTGCAAGTTGCGTGTGTGTACTGGGTGCTTCGGAAACTATCCGACGAGGCTGGGCTGTTTCCTCGATGAGATTGATGCGCTCCTGTGTCTGCCTTGAGTCCCATCGACGGGCGCTTCTGTTCAGGGTAGGAGGTCTGAGTTGATGCTGAGGTCGAGACAACACAAGTTGTGCGGCCGTTCCTGCATACAGTGCATCGAAGCAATGGCAGAACCCTGGATGATGATGATGGCATACCTTTCCTCCACTTTTGGAGCCATTTCAAGTGTGTGTTGCTCTCGCGAGCTGCAGATGTTGGTCTCTTTTTTTCTTCGCAGAGGAGGCGCGTGAAATTGCAGAAGGGGATTTTACAGTCGCGTAAGTTTTATCTGGCCAAAATTCCACCGCGTACAGTAGAGGGAGTGCGTAACTGTTGGACGATCCTCCCTTCTCTTCTCTCGACTTGACTTGACACAGACCAGTCAGTCACGCTCTGCTCTCGATCACTGCCAGGGCTCATTCACTCGGACGACTTGCTTTCGTCGCTTCTGTGGCCGGTACGATATCACGGCAGAGCCAACACCAAGCCCCTCATTCTGAGATGAAGCTGTGGGATCGGCGGCTCCAAAGAGGCTTCAGTCGTGTGGGACCTCGACGCCACGCGTCGACAATGAGTGACAACGGTCCGAGCCAGGTAGCGAATTGTGCCTCAAGCTCTGTGGGTCACCGCGATTTCGATGTCGACCTGGCAAGCCCCACTTTTCAAGCCTCCCACCCGACGAACCACTCAAGGTACAACCTGGTGACCTCACCGCTCTGAGGCCACCAAATGAGATACGTTCTACCAGCGTTTGCTGTCCGAGAGTCTTGGTGGCACACAGGTCGTAGTGACGACAGCTGCACATGTAAAAAAGGCAGCGACACTCACGACCAACATCAATCCTTTCCTCACTCCCCCAACTCAATTTCTCAACTCTTTAGAAGAAATGAAGTCTATCACCTTCTTCCTTCCCCTCGTGGCCGCAGCTGTGACCTGCTCTGCGGCCAGCATCGAAAGCGGCTCCAAGCAGCCTACCGACCTTGTCAAATGGAGACAGACCAAGAGCGAAAAGGGCAACAGTAAAGTCCCTCCTACCCAACAGAGTGGCGCTCTCGGCTCCTCAGTCCAGGGATACTTCCCCAAGATGTCAAAGCAGCATATCGGCATGGGCTGCGGTATCGACTGGGAGGAAGGCCAGATTCACGCTGGATTCGACGGCGGTGACAAGGACAACGGTGTCGGCGGTGGATTCCAGTGGATGCCCCATTCCCTCGGCAGCAACCTCGGTGTCCACTATCGGGGCACTGTGGTCAATCTCAACCTCACCATCACCGACCAGAACCAGATCATCTTTAAGGTCGGCGACAAGTTTATCGACTGGAACAAGGTTCTTCAGGCCGAGATTCCTCCCCCTCCCGGAGAGGGCTCTGCCACCACAAAGCCTTATCACCTGGGAAACCCTGTCGACTTGGTGCCTGTCGCTCACTGACCAGCTTTTAGTTCTCGATCTTTGACCATCACCATCACTGCTCTCTCAGTCATGTCGAAGTTCCTCGATCGCTACTGATCAGCTCAAAGTATTCTTCGTCTTCGTCTTTCACATCACGCTCCTATAAGAATGCTCTCAATATTGTTCCCATCCACGATCTTGTGTTTGTGTGTATGTGTGTTCGTGTTTTGAGATGTCTGTGAGACGATCATGTGCAAACGGGACTGCCTCTTCTTGCTCAGAAAGGCTTGACGCATACACCAATGTTTTCTCAAATCCAATCAGCACCGGCACTGGAAACACACGATCAATTGCAAAGTCAAAGAACGAAAAGAATAGACACATAAAGACAGAAACTGACCAGAATCGCACACCCACACAACCGTTTCGACCAGCTAGTCCTATACGGATACTGATCGTCCCGCCGCTGGTTTGAGTGTTCAAGTAGGACGGATGCCTGGTACCTGACCAGAATCACCCGTGGCAACACCACCAGTGTTTGCAGCTCCGTTTGCTACGTCTCCGACGCTGATACCTGGGTTGGCTCCTGTACCTGTGCCAGCACCTGCCCCTGTGCCACCACCACCACCACCACCACCACCACCACCACCAACACCACCACCACCACCACCAACACCACCACCACCAGCGTCATCGTTTGCACCACCGGCGTTGTTGTCCTGATCAGGCACGGCTACAGTTCTCCCTGCCCACGATGGCAGTTTTGCTCCCGGATTAACCTTTCCATCCGCATTGTAGATCATCCCATCCCATGTTATGCCCGCTTGGGCAAACTTTTGTTCCTGCTTCCTTGTCAAAGCGGCCGCATGGGCACGAAGCATCTCTCGACTCTGTTTCCAGTAGTTCAAGTTGATTTCCGAGTTGAAATAACTTTTCTCCAGATTGTAGTTGGTAACGAAGGCCATGATCGAGAGCATTCCCGGGATGGCTAGAATGGCTCCGAAGAATCCCATCCATTCGATGTCACCTGCTAGACCTGCGACACCGCGCTTGACGACCATAGCGGTTTCGGTTTTCATGTCAGAGTGCTCGCTTGAGTGCGTAGAGCTGGCTGGATGAAGGGTTTTATGAAGACGATACAGTCGAACCAGGTCATCAAGGCTAGGAGGGCTGATTGGCGTCCTTGAGTGATGGTGACTTTTGAGAGCAGTCTCGCGCCAAGAAGCCGACTTGTGGTGAGATGAGTGAGTCGTGAAGTGCGAAGAAGTTTCGTGGTGTGAGCCAGTTTGATGATGGGAAGAGGAAGTCTTGTGGCGAGATGAAAATGACACATCGTGCGACGAAGATCCGTGGCCAGAAGCAGACTTATCATGTGACGAATGCTCAACATGTGATCTAGACCTGTGGTGCGATGAGGATGATCCTCGCTTTGAAGAAAACTGCCGGTGAGGCTTGCCAAAGTGTCGAAAGCGACCTTCATCTTCTTTCAGCGAAGCGCAAACCACGGAAGACCAAAGGAAAGAAAACACCAGCAATGGTATCATGAATCGAGCGATGCGGGCCATTTTGACGCCTCGGGTGCCGCCGCCCTTGGAAATATAGGTGCAAGCAATAACAAGACGACAAAGATGACGACGATGATGAGAGAGAGTTATCAACTTAGCTCGAGCAAGGCCTACGGAGATGGAAGTCTGGCGCTAAGTTGGTGTCGCGACCAGACCACCCACAAAGGCACTCAGAGAGGGGGGGAGTGCATGTGCGGGTGTGTGCTGTCCAGCTCATCGAGACAAGCATCCGTCCTACCCACCTCATCAACAGTGGTGGTACACTCAGCCAACCCTCGACCTCATTGTCTCTGGGTGGGTCATTCAGACCTTCATCGAAGTTCAGTTGCATTACAAGCCGTACGTTTTCGGTCCGTCCTCCGAGCGGCTCAGCGTGTTTTGCTCTACAAACAAGATCATACGTAAGCGACAAAGGATTCGAGACATCAGACCACACAGACTTCGAACAAAGGTAAAGTGGATGCGACGCTCTTTTTTGAGAGTCAAAGAAACATGACTTTTGAAATGTATTCGTCGAGTAGACTGACAGAAGCTGTGTCTTTTTGGCCGTCTGACTGAGGTGATGCGAGTGTTAAACTAGGTACAGCTGTGACGCAATGACATGAAGTGGGGTTTGGGGGAGAGGAGACGGGAGTGACGAGTGGATGAGCGCTTCAAGCGGGTGATGCGAAGGCCTGTGGTGGAATCGCATTGCTGGCCTTGAGATTCTGAAAGTTGGTGAGGGCGAGGTTGTAATCCCAGCCGTTTTCCTGGAGACACTGAACAGCGAAGGGATAGATGAGGCCAGTTTGCGTGGCGAGTTGCAACGACATGCTGTGCTGCTGCTCGTTGATTCCCGCTGCAGGAGCTTGGTTCTGGAGATGAGGTGGCAAAGCAGCGCCGCCGGGGAGTGAAGGTGTCGGAACCGCGCCGGCGGCTGGAACAGGTGGCTGCGGCAAGGCAGAGGGTTGTCCGGCTTGCTGTGCCGCTTGCAAAGCCTGTGCCTGCTCGGCCGTCACCTCGCCCGTAGCCAGACTGTCAGGTGCCCAGGCGGAAGGGCTCGAGTAGTGGCGAACGACGAGCTGATCCGACAAGATGACGCAAGGCCAGCCAGCACTGGCAGCAGGACTGCCAGGTGGTGTAGGGGCGACCGCAAACGTGCGATCGAACGATCGAATGCCTTGACTCGGCGCTTCGGCGTACTCGCCATGTACGTTGATGTAGAGCAACGCTTCAGGTCGCTCCTCCCCCTTCAGCCGTGCGCCGATCACGCTGTTCGGCAGCACCCATGCATCGACGACAAACTTGGAGGCGTCGTTGAGAGGGTGGGATGTCTTTGGTAGCTTCTTGAGGCATGCAAGAATAGATCCAACTCCGTGGTGCAAAGACTGATGTCGCACCTTTGGAGCATGGACGCGCATCAAATTGCGGTTGCCGTTGTCCTGGTAACGATCGAACGAGAGCTCCTTTTGATGTGGCATCGTGTGGAGGAAGCCAGCTGCACGAGCCCTTGGAGGAGGTACGACGTTGAGGCAGAACGAGAATTGCGCCAATGGGGCGTATGCTTCGCTGAGCTGGCTGCGGTCAGAGTCGTAGAGGGTAAAGTACTTTGAGAGGAAGTTGGGCATGATTGCACCAGCTTCTGCGTCGACGAAACCGGGCTTGTTTGGAACAGGGAAGTTACGCAGCGGAACCTGCGCTGCGTCAGCATCGACCTTTTTTGACTTGCCCGAAGATGGCAAGTTGGCAAAGCCGGACTCGGTTGGTGTGACGGGTTTCTGGTCGAGGAGCGTCAGTTGGCGAAACTTGGAGAGCACTTCGCGTCGGTAGCCCTCCTCGTTGCCGGCTGCGATGGCGCTGGCGTGAACAGGGTTGCCCGTGAGCAGCAGCTCTTTTAGATTGGTGAGCTTGCTCTTTCTTGCAGCGAAGGTGTCGAGGTCCTTTGTCCACTTGAGTTCGTTGCCCTCGAGGGAGAGGTTTTGCAGGTTGGGGAAGTATGCGGGCAACGAGCTGACGGGGCCCAAGCTGCGGAGTCCGTTGTTTGCAAGGGATATTGTAACAACGTCGGGGTACGTCTCTGAGCAGAGCTTCCAGATGACGTTGCCGAGCTCCTTGGGAGCACCTGCAACGCCTGGAGGCTTGATGCCCTCAGCTTGAAGGATGGGATCCGCTCGCATGTTCTGCGAGTCGAATGTGGAGGACACAGCAGCGTGTGGTGATGCGTTGAAAGAAAGGCCAGATTAGTCGATACAATCGTATAAGTAGAATGCGTAGGAGATCAGCGGATACGTACTTCGAGGTTTAAGAACTTGGCTTGGGCGTTCCACCGTGATTCGAGAAATCGCTTGATGAGCGAGACAACATTCTGGGTCTTGGGCATGTCATTACCGGAGAAGACGATGCCACCGCCGCCAGGTATACGACCGCCTCCTTGTGCTTTTGACGAGGAGATGCTTTTAAGGACCGACGCGGTGTTACCAGCTCGAAGACCATCGTTGACATTGATGGCAGCTTTTTTTCCCTTTGCGTGGGGACGGTTGCCGAGCGGATTGGCACGCTGACGCGCGATTCGTCCGTGAAGAGGATTAGCAGATCCATTCTGTGATCGGTATATATGCACGGAGTTATGTTGGAGAAAGATGTAAAAGCATAGGTGTGGGCGGGTTGAGCGAGCGCGATGCAGGATATGTAATCAGTCTGGTATTCTCCTCAAAGACTGGGGTCTCGATTGCAGGGATGGACGTCGCGTTGCCGAGCCGCGGTCTGGCCTGTGAAGTACAGCTTGACATGCGGTTGTAGAACAGCAAGAGGATTTGTTCCTGAGATGTCGACTATCGAATGACTTACGGAATTGGATGGATCTGATCCGACGTTTCTTCCACCTCTTCTGCCACCGGCTCCTCCAGCTCTGCTTCTGCTCGGGCCGGCGGCATCGCGCATGCCGACATCACCGTCGCCTACAAGACCTGCATTGCGCAGTGCAGCACCGGCGATTGTGTGACCGCCACGTCCACCTCGTCGAGACATGCTGTACGCTTAGTTGAAACGAAGAGTCGGCTCTCCGTGAGACGACAAAAGCTGGTGAGAAGCCGAGTGATGCCTATCACGCGGTGTTTCCGAGCGTGGTGGTCGCGATGATCAAGAGAGATCGGAGCCGTGGGAACTGATGGATAGTTCGTCAATGAAGGTGAGAGGATAAAAGACGCAGTCTGTACGTTTCGAGTCTGGGTCTCGGTTGGAGTGATCAAGCTGTAGCTCGATGAGAAGCAGATGGAGTCGATCTGCTGCTAAAAGACGCAGATTTGTCTTCTGCGGACGAAGTTGGTGACGGATAAAGATGAGGATGGCTAAGAAGTGAAGAAGGAAGGTCGAAGTCGGTGCTCAGTCGACTTTTTTTCTGCAAGTCCGAGCTCAAACCTTGAAGCGCTGCTGCAGCTCAATTTCTTCACCCACATTTCCGGTTGATTTTTTTTTTTTTTTTTTTTTTTTTTTTTTTCCACAGTTGAAATGCTTTTCTGCACACTGCATCCTCCACATGTTGTCGGAAGAATCTTAACCTTTCCAAGATCTCGTAGCAAACACATTCTCAGATCAAACGATACTCAAGGCCGACAGAGGATATATAGATGGAGACTAGAATACAATGATGACAGCAAACAGCAAAAGAGTCTGGCGTGACAAGTCGAAGTTTCACTTGGTGAAGATGCTGACCACGTCGTCGGCTGCGACAACATGATTGAGACCGACTTTTTGAGAAGTGGGGAATTTGCTGCTCTTGCCGTAGACGAGGGCGTACTTGAACTTTTCTGCGAGAGCTCGGTGGACTTGGTGACAGACGTGCTCGATGGTGGCGCCCTTACGCACACACAAGGGATCCGAGAGGTCGGGTCGCTCACCGCGTTTTTTGGTATAGATGCGGTTGATGCCGAGCTTGTCCCACATGACGTCCTTGAGAAAGTCGATGTTGAGGTCCTTTTCAACCGAGATGACGACCGAGTTGGGCTGTCGTGCGAGCTTGTCCATCTGTTCCATGCTGATCGAGTCGATCTTGTTGTAGACGTAGAGACAAGGAATGTAGTTGCGGTTGCCAAGGACGACATCGATGAACTCGTCCACAGTGATGTCCTCCCTGAGCATGACGTCGACGTTGTGCATCTTGTAACCTTGCAGAATGGAACGGATCATCTTTTCGTCGATCTTGGTCAAGGTGAGACCCATGGCCTTGGTGATGACAATGCCTCCGGTGTTCTTCTTTCGGAGTACCACATCGGGCTTGGTCTTGTTGAGACGAATGCCGACGGCCTCGAGTTCCTTTTCGAGCAATGCACGGTGCGTCTCGGGTTTTGTAGCGTCCAGCATGATGATAACCATGTCCGCTGTCTTGGCAACGGCAACGACCTGTCGACCTCGACCCTTTCCTTCGGAGGCACCCTCAATGATACCGGGCAAATCGAGAATCTGGATCTTGGCACCTTCGTATTCGAGCACACCGGGCTGACATGTGAGAGTCGTGAATTCGTAGGCAGCCGCTTCAGACTTGGTGTCGGTGACTTTGGAGAGGAAACTGGACTTTCCGACCGAGGGGAAACCGATGAGAGCGACTCGAGCATCGCCGGATTTCATGACATCGAAACCCTCGCCCGGTTTGCCCGACTTCTTTTGGGGCTCGAGGAGCTCATGGCGGAGCTTGGCGATCTTGGCACGCAATTGACCCAAATGGTATCTGTTAATGTGGAATATATATGTGGGCGTGTAGTAGTGGTCAGCAAGCTGTGGACATCAAGCTATGCTCTTGTGAGTCAGAGTACATCAATACTTACTCTGTTGCCTTGTTCTTCTGTGTCCTAGCGACCTCGTCTTCGAGCTCCTTGATCTTTTCGACGACACCCATGATGACGACTAATGTGCGGACTCAGATCCGCTGTCAATATCGCGTTGATGATAGCGGGTGTCGAGAAGGGTGTTCAGAGAGATAGAGCAACGACAGAAACCTGAGAGAGAGTCTGGAGATGGTGCTGAGCATTGAATGAGCGCATCTTTGAAGAAAGTTCTGGCGAAAAATTGGGGCATGTTAGAGCGTTGAAAGAGCTAGAATTGCTGTTAGGCCGACATGTTAACTCATTAGTGCGTTTCACGTGACTGCTCAGTCAGAAGGGTTGAAAGTAGATCCCAAGGTCCGATGTTTTGTTGCACGAAGCTTACGAGCCGCAGAGACGTAGCTCAAGGTTGAGCCGGCGGTGTCCTCCAGGCGAAGGATTCGAGCCAACTCATCTATTGTATATACGGCATGATGAATCGAGAGAAAGGAGTCCAACACAGCAACAAACACAGCTGCGACAGAGTTCAACATCCGCACGCAATCAAGGTGTGGCAGTTGAG
Source organism: Ustilago trichophora (assembly GCA_900323505.1). Taxonomy (NCBI): domain Eukaryota; kingdom Fungi; phylum Basidiomycota; class Ustilaginomycetes; order Ustilaginales; family Ustilaginaceae; genus Ustilago; species Ustilago trichophora. The sequence continues at coordinate 1,306,013 of OOIN01000003.1, read as the reverse complement.
CACACAAAAGTGTTGCTTCAGAGTCGCGTCGAGGGAAAATACAGTACAACCAACAACTCAAAAATTGAAATTGGTTTACTCACAGGCTCAGCTCTGGAGCGCATTGTTCACAACACAACACACAACACACAACACACACACATACACACACACACACACACGCAACATGGCTTAAGCCTTTCACTCTCGTATCCCTGAGCCTGCTTTGAGCAAACCAGATTTATCGGTATCAAGAGCTCTCTTGCCACTCGTCCTCCATCCCCCATTCGGCCTGCCGTGGATGTCGCGCATCCCACTTCCCGTACGCCAAGAGGATTCATCCCCCACCCCCTTGCAAACCTCTACCAACTTACCACGATCCACCTCCATGTCCCAAATGAGCAGCACGAGCAGCTTCCGCGATGCCACCGACACGCGCAAGCGTCAGTCCAAGCGAGACGAGGCCATCCGCAAAAAGATCGAAGGAGAGCTTCAGCGAAAGTCCGGAAAGCCTTCCACTCCCATCTCGTCCCGCCGAACCAAGCGCACGCCTAGGCCCCCCGCTGCCGCCGCTGGTACTGTCTCGGCGCTCCGTCCTCTCCCAGCGCTCACCGTGCCCCAGTCGATCAGCGTCGCAGATGCCAGTCAGCTGTGTGCCGCCAAGCGCACCGACTGTGTGCTTGTCGTCGATGAGGACGAGCATCTTGCTGGTATCTTTACCGCAAAGGATCTTGCCTTCCGTGTCGTCTCGGCCGGTCTGGATGCACGAAACACCCCCGTCTCGGCCATCATGACTCGCTCCCCCATGGTCACTCGCGACACCACCTCCGCCACCGAAGCTCTCAACACCATGGTCACTCGCGGCTTCCGTCACTTGCCCGTCTGCAACGAAGACGGCGATGTGGTTGGTCTGCTCGACATTGCCAAGGTCTTTTACGAAGCCCTCGAGAAGCTAGAGCGTGCGCACGGTTCGTCACAGAAGCTCTACAATGCGCTTGAAGGTGTTCAGAGCGAATGGGGCGGCTCGGCTGGCCCTCAGCAGGCCATGCTCCAGTACATTGAGGCGCTCCGACAGAAGATGAGCATCCCCGACCTATCGTCTATCCTCGACTCTCGTACACTTCCTTGCTGCGTCGGTGTTCGCACCACTGTTCGTGAGGCTGCCCGCCTGATGAAGGAGCATCATACCACCGCTGTCTGCGTTATGGAGTCCACCGGTACTGGCCCTGGAACTGGTCAGATTGGCGGCGGTGGTGCTGTCTCTGGCAAGATTGCTGGTATTTTCACATCCAAGGACGTCGTTTTGCGAGTCATTGCTGCAGGTCTCGATCCCAAGACCTGTTCGGTCGTTCGCGTCATGACCCCTCACCCTGACACTGCCCCTCCCTCGCTGACTATCCAGGAGGCTCTCCGAAAGATGCACGACGGAAGGTACCTCAACCTCCCCGTCGTCGATGTTGACAGCCGCCTCGTCGGTATTGTCGACGTGCTGAAACTCACCTACGCAACACTTGAACAGATCAACAGCATGAACGACGAACAGGCCGGAGCTGATGGTGGTGCGGCAGGTGGTCCCATGTGGAACCGATTCTGGAACTCGTTTGGCCAGTCCAACTCTATCGCTGGCGACGACGAATCTGCCGTTTCCGGAAGCATGCGTCACTCGGAAAGCCATTTCGAACCTCCTACTCCCAGCAAAGTCGGTGCGGGTATTGCCGACATCTCTTCCGATCTCCACCCCAACGACTCGGCCAGCGCTGTCGGTCACCACGTCAACGGCGACGACGGAGCCAGTGCTATTGGTCTCCCCTCCTCTGCTGCTGTTGAAGCCGACGACGGCACCTACCTGTTCAAATTCGTCACTCCCTCGGGCAGGACACATCGCTTCCAAGCCCGCTACGACAGCTACGAGACCATCCGCGAGATCGTCTGCATCAAGCTTGGCGGCGATCCCTTTTTCGAGCCTGCCCCTGCTTCTGCTGCTCCGGTTGCAGCTGATGCAGAAGCAAACGGTGACGCTCACCCTGCCCCCAATGCCGAGGTTCCCGACCCGAACGACTTCCAGCTCGCCTACACAGACGATGAGGATGACGTGGTGCTGATCACTGCCGATGGAGACGTGCAGGATGCAGTCAAGGTGGCGAGGAAGCAAGGTCGCGATCGTGTAGTGTTGCTACTCCAAGGCGGTAGGGGATGGGAAGATGCAGCTGCCCGCACAGCTGCCGCTTCTTCTTCCTCTGCCGCTGCTGCTGCTACATCCGCTGCTGGATTGGGAGCGCGCAAGCGTCAGCAAGCGAGAGAAAATGCTGAGGCCCAACTGCAATCCGTTGCCGAAGAAGAAGAAAAGGAAGCCCACGCACATGACGATGACGAGGAAGAGGGCGTCAAGCGCAAACCCAAGAAGATCAGCGGAAAGGCATCAGCAGCCGACGAAGAGCTACTGTTCGGTGTTCTGCCCAAAGATCTTGCCCTGCCAGCAGCTATTGGTTTCCTCGGTGTTGCCGTGCTCGCGGCCGTGGCGATTACCAAGAGCGGTGGCGGTGGCCAGCGCTAAATCGTCGCTTGAGGTTTGGCAATCGTCATGGAATCTTGATTGTTCAGTATCACCATTCATCACCACCATTCATTATGATTTGCGGAAGAAAGAAGGTCGATCCCGAGTCAAAAAGCCTTTTTTTTAGCTCGAATAGGATCCCAACTAAGTACACTTTTGTCAAATCGGTTCTGGTTTCTCCTATGGTCTCGCTCGTTTCAGCAAGCAAAAAAAGATTGTTCAATTTTGTGGATAACGTAATTACAGTAGTACCGACGCGTATGTAGTACCGACGCGCCGAGTCATTTCCGAGTTCCCACCAATCTGATGTTAGTACCCCCATATGATCGCGTCTGTGTTTGTCCGAAGCCTGCATGAGACCCACCATCCGACTTTCCGGAACCCCTCATCATCATCGGATAAACCTCCAATACCACTCAATTCCACAATATAACTCTATTCTTCTGCATTTCTGGTCATCAGCATGCCGCAACGCCCTTTCTCGAAGTGCTCTGTGGCCTTCCGAGCGGCGTCAGCGGCTGATCGCGACACGTGAGGTTCGGCTGCAGCGAGCATCCTTGGAGCTCGATAATGGACAGCATGACAGCATCCGACAAGCCGCAGCAGCAAACAGTGTTCCGGAAGCGAGCTTGCGCCACCGGAGGCAAGGCCGTCAGCCGAAAGTCCGAGCTCAAAGCCATCTGCAACGCCTTACTCCAACCGAAGAGTCGGGTCTGCTTGAGTTCATCCGCCGTCGTGCCTGCAGCGGCTTTGCCCTGACACCGGCGCTTCTCTGTGAGCACGCCAACAATATCATTCGTTCCGATCCTGCTCGTTGCCAAGCCACAAACGTCACACACACGTGGCTGCAGGCATTCCTGCTTCGGCACCCGACAATTCGGTCCCATTGGTCTCGGTGCCTGGACAATGCCCGGCTTTCCGGAGCTACTGAGACTGTAATAAAGGAATGGTTCAATCGTTTGGCTGATATTATGCATGAGTACAATGTAGCATCCACAAACATATACAATATGGATGAAACAGGGTTCATGTTTGGTCAGGCCAGAAGCGAGCGGATCATTGTGCCTTCCGGCAAACCAGCAGCTCGGTACAAGGCACAGCCAGGAACACGAGAATCAGCAACTATAATTGAGTGCATCGGAAGCGGCGGTCAGGTACTATCGCCGCTCGTTATCACCAAAGGCCGGGTCCACACAGTTGGAGAGCAGCGGCGAATGGAAGGTGTACCAAATTCCTGGAGGTTTGCCAAGACCGACAACGGCTGGACGTCCCACGCACTCGGTCTGGAATGGCTTGAAACCATCTTTGAGCCAGAGACAAGGCCGTCGACGCCATCAACTTGGCGCTTGCTCATCATCGACGGCCACAAGTCTCACACCAGTGCGCCGTTCCTCGACCTTTGCTGGAACAGGAACATCATTCCGTTCCTGCTTCCAGCTCATGCAACCCACATGATGCAACCCCTGGATGTGTCGATCTTTGGCCCACTTTCGGCTTCGGTCAAGCGTCTGATCTCGGACGCCGCGACCCACGTGAGCGACGTTGACAAGCCAATGTTTGTTACGATGTACGCCCAGGCACGAGAGAAGGTTCTGACGCAGGCACGAGCCCGGAAGGCCTTCTCCGACAGCGGAATCACACTTAATCCGAGTGCATACACTTAATCCGAGTGCAAATAAGGTACTTGACCGACTACCCGGGTCAGGAACGCAGCAACACCGGCAGCCGCTGCAGGAACGTGCCGTACCGGATTCACGGACTGTCTTCGAAACCACCGTCGCAATTCTAGCTCAGGAACAGAACCCACGTGAGGCCCGAAAGCTCGGAAACTCAATCTCACAAGCACATGCACAGACGGAAACAGCACTTGCAGCTTCTCGGGTTGAAGTTGACCTCTTGCGATCGGAGCTGGAGCGAAGGAACAAAACGTCGACGAGGAGGGGCAAGAAGAGGAAGGATGGTGATCAGAGGGTATTAACACGGACAAAGATGATCACGAGGGCGGAGGCAGAGCAAAACTTAGTTGGAAAGGGAGCATACAAGGGTAGGAACACTCGAGAGGAGGAGGCCGAGGATGCCGAGGCAGTTCCTGATGGCGACGAAGCAGTTCCTGATGGCGACGAAGCACCTCATGATGGCGACGAAGGGCTCTCGGCATCACCAAGCATCTCTGCTACACCTGCAGAGCCAAGTATCACCAACAATATCGATCCTGAACTGTCTCTCGACGCCATCAATGACGATGACCTTGGTGGCTTTGGTTTCTTTGATATCATGCCAGTAGCAAGCTCATCACGCGTCCGACTTTGATTCTGTTTAGCTCAACATGTATCATAGCATCTCAGGAACACACCATTGAAGTTTGACTCGGATTGATTCACAGACTGCTGAGATCGCGATCACGCCAAGTACTACCATCAGACTGAAAATTAAGCTCGGCGAACGCGTCGGTACTACATCCGCGTCGGTACTACTGTAATTACGTTACGTCTGTGTTTGCGAATACTTCCACACTGATGTACTCTGTTTCCGGCCGACCGTTGTAGATGGAAAACATTTTTGGTATACCATCTTGAGTCGATTCGAGTTAAACATAAACTCGAGAGGCATTTGTTCAAAGACAAACAAGTCAGAGTAGGAGTGATGAGATTGATGAAAAGTGCTTTCGTTACAGATAGAACGTTTCTTATCCAACAGAGCGGATTGACATCGTCCAAACCCACCAGCAAATTCAGACAAAAAAAAAGAACGTCAGGAAGCAACAGACAATGAAAAAGGTATAATTAAGTCTACACTAGGAATACATGCGAGCATTACGGGAAGGTTTACTTTAAAACTAAAGCACTGAAGCAAACGGGTAATAGGAAATGGAGTTAAGGTCCGATATGGAGACAGATACAGAGGAGCATTATACGTAGCAACAGCATTGAGATGGTCACGACTGAAGTCTGTGCCCCAGCGGTGATAGAGCGATCGGGAATCGGGAATCCTTCTCCCAGGATCTTGTTTTCAATACTCGGGACGGTAGTCTGGGTAGTGGCGACCGGGGCCTCCAGGTCGGGATGTGTACAGATGCGAAGGTTCGATGCGGCTGACTGGGTCGGCGCGGTCTAGCTGTGGAGGAGGCGGGAGCATTGATTGCTCGTGTGTAGCTGAGAGTACCGATGGTGAGCGATGGTGAGATTGAGGCGATTGGGGATACGGGCGGTGATGAGCGTGAGGGTGGGGTTGAAGGTGGGACGAGGAAGTTGCCGAGTCGTTGTAAGAGCCTGAGCTTTGTGGACGTCGTGGCACCTGCTCAGCCTGCGGGGACAGTGGCGACGGCATGGTGCGAGAGTGACTCGACGAGGTCCTAGTTACGCTTGACTCGGGGCGTGTTTTCTGTGGTCCTTCGACAGGCGGTTCAGGTCCATGCAGGAGCGCAGCTTGCGAGAAGACCCAATCCCACAGATTGTTCTCGACGCCTGAAGAAGACGAGCTTTGCTGAAGGTGGCTTGGCTCCTGCCACGGGCGCAGGCTGTGCTCATAAGGTCGTGACCTGTGAGCGATGTGTGGCTCAGATGGGAAGAGACCGTTTGAGGTATAATTGGGCGCTTCGCCAAATGAGGCAATGATACCCGTGGGATCGGTAGGGTCAGTCGCCACTGCGCCCCAAGAAGAGGCAAAGGCCGGGATGATCGACTCGTCGGGCGTCGTGTCCCAGGTCAGGTTGGCAGCACCTCTGGCAGGTGCAGTGTGGCTCTCGATAGGGACGGGAATGAGACCAGCGCTATCGGATCGGCCAGTAGCGTCTGCAAGCTCGGTGCTTTGTGCAACGATGCGTCGAGTCAAGGTGGCCAAGTCGAGCGGACGACGGCGCGCAGCGACGTCGCCATCTTGCAGCCCAGTGTCCCACTGTTTTTGCTCTTCTTTTAGCAAGATCTCAATGATGCGACTGCCTCGGTCGGAACCTGGCGTCTCTCGCATGGTCGTTAGAGCCGTGTGGACTTTACTGCGACGGCGCTCGCGTGTCTCTGCATCCATGTCGTCGTCAAGCAGCAAGGAGATGGTCAGAGTCAAAGTGGCTCCGAACAGATGCAAAAAGTTGACCCAGAATCCGTCAATGACAGGGCACACGCTGCGAAGGAGCTTTTGCGTCGAAACGATCTGCTCTGCCAAAAGGGCGCAGGTAGCGCGCTCGCTGTACGAAGAGAGACTCTTGCGGTTGAGTTTGAGCAGCACGTCGAAAGTCTGCTGATGGAGGAGACACCTCTGAACGGCAAGCACGCCGGGTTGCATCTCGGTACTACCCAGTCGATAGAAGGGAGGCAAGTCGCTGAGGAAGGTCTCGAGCTTGACGTGCAACAGTTTCTTGTTGTTGGGCGAGATGACGTCGTAGGTGCCGCCAAGGGTGCTCTGTTCGTTGCGGAGGTCGATGCTTTCGCGGATGATATTGGCGAGCTGGATCTGGCACAGCGTGTAGCTGGTCTCGCAGTGGTCATCGAGCGAGATCTGGTCTGTTCTTCCTTCAGATAAGCGAGCATCGGTGGTGTGCAAGGGCTTTCGAGTGGTCATCTGAGTTGGATGGACGGTGTAAGCGCCTTCACGCTGTGCTGAGCACCAGTCCTTGACCACCAGATACCACCAGATGCGAACACCGGTCTCGAGACGCACAATGTCCTCTTCTGGATTGCTTGGTGAAGGCATGGCGTTGCCGAGACGGTGAAGGCCCATGTCGAGGGCTGTCTGGATTGAAATGCGCAAAAGCATCCGGAGATAGGTGGGAGAATCACGACCGTCGAGGATCATGAGAAGAGCGGTCTGAATAGCTTTGAGCGAGGCGAGGCTGAAGGTGCGATCTGCGGCCAAGGCGCGCTTGGCGAGATTGAGCCACTGCATGGAGATGTCATCGCCTCGGTTCCTAAGGGCATTGATGGTGATAAACTCGGGGGTGGTGTCGTCGATGAACATGCCGCCTTTCCATGGGTAGAAGCGCATGCCGAGACGGAGGATCATCATGAAGCGCGAAAGGTCGTACATTCCGAGAGGCGAAGTGAGCAGTTCTTCGATGGAAGCGTCAAGGAAGAAATGAATGTCTTTTGTAAACGAAGGCATGTGTACGATGCGTCCGACCAGAGAGTGACATCGGATGTTGAAGGTGTGAAGGAGAGTGTCGACAATGCTCTTTTCTGGGACGATGCGTTTGGCAAGCATGAGGATCTCGATACGCTCGTTCAATGCATCAGGCGCAGCGAAGTAGGCGTTGGGACCATCATGCGGAATCTGGGTTGGAAGGACGTTGTTGATCTGCTTATGCATAGATTTGCCGTGGCCAGGTTCGCTGACACGGGGATCGGAAGCGGCGAGCTTCTCCAAGGTGACGAGCGAGTGCTCGGTCTCGCCGGGCTCCTCATCGTCGGAATCAAAGGATGCAGCAGTAGGACTGTAGTGATCGCGTGAGTTGCTGATACCGACCTCCGAGGGGCCTGTAGTCTGGGAGCCTCGCGAGCTGGTGCCGAGTTTGCGTGACGAGACGGAGCGTTTGTCGGAAAAGTGATGGCTAGCGGAAGGAGAGGGGGGTTGTGATGGTGTTCCGGGCTCGCTCTGTCGGGCTAGCTTATCTTCGAGCTCCTTGACGCGTTTGCGGAGGGAGACAATCTCATCCTCTGGTTTGTCAGAGGAGGTGGTTGCGAGCTTGGGACGCTTCCTGCCTCTGGGCACCCTAGAATCTTTGCGGCAGTCGTCGTGAACCCCCTTGGCGATGCACTGGTTGCATGGAAGATTGGTATCGCACTTGAGCTTTTTTTGACGACAACGCGAACATGAGGGAGTGAAGCGGTGGATGTTGGCGAGCTGAAGCTGCTGTTCCGGAACGAGCTGATGCATGGGTCGCTGCACGGATGGAGGCAGGGCGCTGGAGCTTGGCTGGGGCGCGTAAGAAGCAGCGCCATAGGCAGTAGCCGAAGTGGGTGGTATCAAAGCTGCGCGCTCATGAGGTTGATGAAGTTCGGAATGAGCGGCATGGTGATGAGATGGATTATGATGATGATGATGGTGCTGCTGCTGATGTTGCTGTGGAGGAGGATGCGGGTGCGGGTGCTGGTGCTGAGCACGGTGCGGGAGTGATGGATGTGGATGATCATAGTCGTAGTAGGAACGACGCTGCGGCGAAAGTGGATGACCCGACATCATGTGCGATGGCGGGCCAAGCTGGAGGTGTGAGATGCCTGGTGACGGCATGGATTCACAATGACTTGGACATGAGAGGCGGAGAATGTCCGGTAGCTGTTGAGCAACAATGTGATGGTGCTATTCTGCTGCACGTGTCCCGACGATGAGATACGACGCGCGCGTAGCTAGGAGCGCAGACCACAATGATAGAAGGTTAAGGTTGTGAGATGATGGTGTGTAATAGTTATGAGGTGAAGGTGAGAGGCAGAGATTGGATCGAGCAGAGTTCGGCATGGATCATCCATATGAGGCACAGGAGAGCCACAGAGAGAGAGAGCCATAGAGAGAGAGGAGTGCGGAGAAACCCTAGCCGAGGTTTGCTGTACTGTATATCGACAGAAAAGAAAAAGAAAATATATCGAGACTGACACTGCTGACTGCTTTGATGTAGCGTGTCTAGTTCACGATCAGCACAGCCGAATCAAGGCATCGAGGCGACACGAGACTCTAGCTAAAATCTGGGCGTAGTAGCTCAGTGAACGAGTCGGGCCGATATTGTGATTAGGTGCATGATGCAACCTCGAACCAAGATCTTGCGACCTACCCTGGGTTGCAGAGTTGCTGAGCGGACTTGCGGCGCTGAGTCCGGGAGAAGCAAATTAGAGCGGCCGACGACGAACATGGCTAGCGCAATTTGCGGGACCGCGGATGTGACGATCCACCGATTCTGCAGGAGCGTAGAAGCACTGCGTCGGCAGCAAGCAGCAGAAACACCAGCACTTACACAGAGCTAAAAAGTCCAGGCCCAACAGTGTGGAACCAGAAATCGGGTTCTCAACTCTCCCAAGCGCTGGTTTCAAAAAAAAAAAAAATAACAAAAAAAAAGGGGAAAAAAGAGAAATTTGTACTGCACAGCCGCTGCCCGCCAATGCCCGCCTGCCACTTTTCTTTCAAGAGAAAACCCTGAACGCCCTGCCCGGTGACCCAAACCGAACCTTTGTTACTGTACTGTACCTCACACGCACAACTGTCTACACTCCATCCGTGTCCGGTGCCTACTTGTTGCTCCAAAATTTTCGGTTTTTGTTCTTCCCCAATTCTCTGGAAGTTAGCAGCCAATACGCAGCTTTTTCGGAGTCTCGACCGAGTTGCACAACTGAATGAGACAAGGTTTGGTCTGCAGCAACTTGGAGCGATGAGAATCCACCGACGAAGTGCCATCCGCATCGACACCAGCATCAGCATCGCCTGAGCTCTAAAACCATCTCTTGTTCTTCTTCTTTTTTGTTCTCTCTGATAGACGTTTTGGTTTCGTTCGAGGAGCGATGTCAAAGAATGTGGTCTTGTTTCGCTTAACCGTAGCCGAAGCAATCAATGCTTGGTACTCCCCTTGCCTTGCCGAATGCATCACCTCAACACATGACTACCGTATGCAGCCTTTTCGAGATCTGATCTACTGGATTGTATGTACTGCTATGGCGAGAGATCGTGAAAGCACATTTCCCAGAAGTGATAGCGCGACCAGACGTCCTCCCAAAAAAAGCGAGAACTGATGCACTACACGTACCTCTCCATCGGCTGCTTCCGAACGAATCAATCCATGTTCGGCTCGATTGGAGTGTGGCTGTAGTGACCAGGATAATTGCGTCTTAATGTCTCTTACTTTTCGGGTCCATCGCGACCACTTTGAGATGCACGTCCATGTATTGATGGCTGGTTGGCGGGCTGCCGATTTCATGCGACCCAGCTTCACCCACACCTTCCTGTCTCTCGCCGCATAAGCATCCCTTTGAGCCGCCCGAACCAACAATGCGGAGCTCGATAGCAACATGCTTGGCATGCACCTAGCTCGAAAAAGGCCAGTAGCTATCGAGTGTTAGGCGCGATCGACGTTGTCCTGCTTCTCGTTCCCACCCATCTCAGTAGCGTATCATCGGATGCCGTCGGACTCAGAACCAGTCGCGCTGAGCCTCAACACCATGCAATACTAAGCCGCACAAGACACCGTCTCATATGCGAGCGATCGGAGCTGTCCACCGCTCGAGCCTTGCATACCGCACTAGCACAGGAACGAGGGTCTCACTGCCCCGCCCACTTTCATACAGTATATCAGATCTCTGATCCCTTGCTCCTGCTACCGCTGTTGCCGCTACTGATGCGGCACACGAGATAAAGTGCTACACTAGCTTGTCGGACCGACCGGAGTAGATCTTGGTCGCCATACAACATCCCCGTGCAGCTTATTGTGACTAAGATTGTATGACAGTACAAAACACGCCTGGTCGCTTGGCTCCACGTGTCTTTTGAGCGCTTTGCATCTGTGTGTTCTCACTGTGCAGTGCACTTCGGTAATCTCTCTCTCTCTCTCTCTCTTGTTCCTGTCTTGCTTTCTTTTGGGCTCACTTCTTTCCCCATACCCAGCTGCAACTGTCTCCGATCCAATCACAAACACTTGTCGAAACGGTTAGCTCGGATTGCGAATCTATAATAACGTGCTAAAGTTACTCTAGTGCGTTCGATCGTGCATCCGTTGCTGCATGCGAACACCGACACATCTTCGGAGCATCTTCGGATGTACTCTTGTGCAGCATAACAGCTTCACTTTGACATTGAAACGCAATCAGGGATTGTTGGTTTTAGCTAGCAGGGTCGTAGCAGACATAGTAACCGCAGCGGCATAGCAGCAATTGCAGGCAGCATTTTCAGATCGGATTCGGAGTCCCCCCTTTCTTCTCCCACGAGTCTTCTGACCACGCTGTTCTGAGCCCGAATTATCGGATCCTGTCCGTTTCGACGAACACCAGAGTCTCAGCCTGAACAAAATGGCGGAGTTGCTGTTGCTGCCTTTTGCTGGATAGTGTGGGTCTCTACGTGGATCTAGCATCCCGAAACAATGGGTGAAAGTTGGAAGCTTGCGTTACAGGTGCATAAGTTAATGTATATCGATGCTTCTCTACGGTGGCTTGCTGCCAAGAGAGAAGACGAAAAGAAAAGAAAGGCAACAAGACTTGAGCCGTTCTTGGCTGCCGCTGCTCCTTTGTGGATTCTTGATTCGCTGTACAGTATGTTGAACCGTTCGGCGGGACCGAATAAAGCACCAGCAGCTGACTGTGCTGTTTACAGAACCGAGAAAAAAAAAGAAGAAAAAAAGAAGAAAAAAAAAAAAGAAAAAAAAAACCCCCCAAAGGTACACAGTATAGCACTGTACTGTAGTTAAACGCTATTTTAACGCTCAAGGCGCCGGATACTCTCCTTTACACGCCGCGAAATTTGCCGACTTCCAATAGCTGCACAGCATCCAGACGAGCCTATCAGAATTACTCATCATTGTTCGTCATTGTAGCTACGCCTCCATCGTTTGCTCTCTCACCGCATTGTGATCATCGACGATATGCGGATCGGAGAGAGGCGTAGTGATCATGCTGACTGAGATGTACCGTGAATCGCTGCTGAGGTTGAAAAAGATGACTAGTGTCGACTCGAAGAGATCCTTTATAAATCGGAGTGAGGAGGCCGTATGTGCTCCGAAGATGGAAATAGACCAAACATCATATTTTTGCATCGACAAGACCAATCATGGTGAACAGATTCGGACCGGTGGACAAGATCCATCAAGCACTTCAAGCGTACCATGTGGTCGCCGACGAACGAGGCGAAATTGTCCCCGCTGTCCACTACTGCTCCTGCAGCGCGTCTGGCGACCATTTCCAGTGCCTGATCTACGACTCTGACGATCCGGATGCCAAACTGATTGGTATCGAGTACATGATTACGGAGGACAAATTCCTTGAGCTGCCCGAAGACGAGAAAAAGTGCTGGCATTCCCACGTCCACGAGGTCATGAGTGGTTCATTGGTTCTGGTCGGTCTACGAGCTGGTGCTGTGGCCGACGCTGCAGCTGGAGCCCTCAAGACTGCAGAAGATGCAGTTAAAGCAGTCGCGGGATACGGCGCTACCGGAGGCGCGGTTCCAGATGCTGCCGAGCTCGCAGCACTATCAAGGATCCGAAAACTTTACGGAAAGGCAATGTGAGTATATACAGGAACAGCTTTGACCCCGAAGGTGCTGTGTGGTTGTCGGAGTCTTGCAACTAACACTTTGTCTCACTATAATGGGTTGCATGCAGTCATCTCTGGCATCCACCCTCGTCGGACATTCCGCTCGGTCCACCCAAACTCATGATGCCCATTGATCCAAAATACGACGGAGTTCCAGACAACATGATTCGGGACAGAGACGACCGGTACGGAGTCAAGACGGAGCGGAAGAAGGAGCAGAGACGGCAGAAACTCACCGAACCCTTTGTGCCGAACGATGCTGCAGATCAGTACCTGCACTCGGGCAAGACGTTCCAGTTCACAACCGAAGAACGAAACGTCCGTCCAGCCTAGTCAACCAGTGACCCAAATCCTGCTTCGTACTGTACGCATTGGAAGCCGAAATGCCAGCGAACCGAATCCAAGCTACTCTCCACTGTACACATCGATTGTCGTTTCGAGATTTGCCATTGTGTTGAAAAGTGGGAAGCATCGGTTCTACAGCGCTATGTGTGGCTTGCAACACCACCAATCTCCTTGTGTAACATTCTCTCTTGCAAGTCGCGAATCCCACCTGTGCTCGCTCCTGCCAACAAGCCAAGCTGGAAGACTCTCACCGCTGATGGCTTCGGCAACCTGTACAGCGCTGTCGCAGCCGCCGCTGTTCCCACGCCTGCCAAAGCGCCATCTGTCCAATGTCCCAGTACCTTGAAGCCTTCCTTTCCTTCCGCTGCGCTGCTTGAACTGAATTGCCTCTGAGCCGAGCCCCTCGTAAGCTCAGCGAATCTCTCAGCAAAACAGAATCCCGTGGTCCAGATACCCAATCTTGCACCCTGCTTCAGTCCACCCTTGGCCGCACCCAGCAGCACCTTGTAATTTTTGGTCTTGGAGTAAAAGTACCATCCCTGTACCGTATCCGGCAAACGGTGGGCGTTTTCAGCCATGAAAACCAACCCTGCCCGCTTGCCGGATGTTAGCACGCCCGAGATGAGGCCCAATCCGAACGCTGTAGACGGCAGAACGGGCGAGATGGCCAGCACGGATCGAAAGAAGGAGCTCGACTCGGCCGTATTGCGTTCCAGGTCTTCAAGCTCGAGCGGAGAGTGCACGCCGTACGGGCGGGAGGGAGCAGAACTCGAGATGGAATCGTTGGATGCTGATCCATCGATGCCGCCGAAACGTCGCTGCACCTCAAAGTCTCGCTCCGTGTCGAGCTGCGATTTGAGCGTGGTCACCCACTCCTCGAAGTTGGATGCATTGCTCAGATCCGTCAATGCTTCATCGACCGACTTGGGTCTCGTCATGCTGCCTGCGCCTGTTTTCTGCTGCGAAGCATCCACTCCATCGCGCACGACTCGCATGTGCGGCGCCGCATCCTGCAAAGACGCTTCGCCGCTCTGTCTGCTTGGGATGATCTTGGTCATTGCCACCACAAATTCGTCCATGGTTTCGACTCCTAGAATGCGCTTAGTCACTTCGACGGTAGCCAGTGTCGAAAAGGTGACGATGGAAGTGGCGATGAAGAAGGCCTTGAGCGAAAGACCGACAGGACTTTGGAAGAATCCCGTTGGTCCGGTGTCATTACTTGCTTCCTCTTCGAGCGCCTTCATTCTGCGCTGCTCTTCAGCAGGTACAGGTGAAGATAAACCGAGGAAGTCGAGCGTCGAGTCCATCTCGCTATAGTCAATCTTTGTGTCGTTTGGATTGGACAGTGTTGCTGTTCCTGTGGAGCTTGAAGGCGTCGAGGAGTGAGAGGTGGAAGCGAGGATAGGTGCTGGTGTAGAGAGATGCGAGGTCGAAGCCGGGATGGAAGCAGCAGCAGTGGGTGGTGGAGACGATCGCCGTTTGCGAAGCACGCTAGGCAGCGCACCTGTTTCATCGTCAAAGACAGAGGTTGGTGCTCTGCTTGAAGATTCACCCGAGACCCCTTGTAACCGTTTGGAAGGATTGAGAATGGCAGCATTCATCTGGCGGAAGAGAGCCAATGCGCTTGTCGATCCACAATCCTCTTCCTCGGTGGTTTGTTTCATGGCATCAGGGCTCGAAGGCTGCCTGCTTCCTGCAGCGGAAGGTGCCAGTGAAGTCGGAGAAGTGGTTCGAGCCTGCAATACGATTGGCGCACCGGCCCTGGAGCTGGAAGCTGACGCTGGCTGTCCAGAAGCAATAGCGGCCTCCGCCATCTCTTGCGCCTCCTTCAAAGCTTGCAACTTTGCCTTTCGAAGTCCATAGATGGTCGCACCAGTGAGACCGACGACAAAGGCGGTTCCAGAGAGCGTGGCAATAAACGTCTTTTTGTCCGGAAGCTTGGTCTTGTAGCTCGTCGAGGCTTCGGCTGATCGCTCTGAGGCAGTGCCGTCCATGTTGACAGACGACATCTCGGATTCGCCTTATCGGTGTTGGAGGTAGGGAAGCGGAAGGAGAAAGAGAAGGCGAAAGGTTGAAGATTGGGGTGAGCGGCAATTTGGGCGTTGCTGGCTTGCTTTTTTTTGGTCCCGTCTGACCTATCGAGGCAATACACACTCGTGCGAGAGACCTGAGACATTAGCATAGATTGCAGGCAAGAGACCCGTGAGGTCCTTGAGCTCGCAGGAGGCTCCCGGCCCGCCGTGAGAGGGGCCGGTCGAGCGCAGGAACGAGCGGCAAGGGTGTGGAGATACAGGGTGGGCGAAAGAGCTGCCGCCAACAAGCGATATGCGCTGTTGGCTCAAAGAAACAAGATGGTGGAGAAGAGACAGGCTACGTGAGGAGCACAAATGAGATTAGAGAGCGACACGTAGCATGTGAGAGAGGATACGGCCGATAGGCTCAGCCCAGACGCGCACGCCCTCTATACCACGTGATGCATCCCGTCTGACCTATCGAGGCAATACACACTCGTGCGAGAGACCTGAGACATTAGCATAGATTGCAGGCAAGAGACCCGTGAGGTCCTTGAGCTCGCAGGAGGCTCCCGGCCCGCCAAAGGACTGTCGCGTCGCCTGCGCAGCAGGTAGCGGTCGCGACAGAGGGGCCGTGGAGGCACCGCCCAGGCTAAAGGACGGGGTCCCGCCAGGAGGCGTCAACGGGGACCAGAGGACCATGTCGGACGCGGTACAGGGCGGAGGCGACCATGGTGCGACGCTCGGTGGCGGTACGGTCGACGTAGCGCCGGTAGCAGTCGGAATTCCAGCGCCCCAGTAGCTTGATGGTGTCGGTGTCAACACCCTGCGACGCCGCCCACGTCGCTGCCCCCCGGCGGAACGAGTGGCCTGCGTACCGCCGGACGTCGAGCTGAAGGCGAGAGATGGCCTGTCGCAGGTGGTGGAGAAAGATCGACCGAGTGAGAGGTCGATGGCCGTCCTGGAGACCGAAGAGCGGCGCTGTGGCGTGACGGCCAGCTGGGCAGATGAGACGGAGCGCCGAGTAGGGGCATTTGACGCCGCCGACGCGAGGGACGACCAAGGGAGCGCCGAGTCGGAATGGGTCCGTTTTGGACGAGGGGAGGAGGAGGATGGCATAGTTGTCGTGCCAAGTGACCGATCCCACAAGCAGGTTGGTGGGGTTGGCCGCATCCCAGGTGACCTCGCCGCAGCGTAAGAAGCAAGCGAATGACACAGCGAAGGCAGCAGCGACGACCTGGCGGTCCCAAGGGGTGAGGGCGGACGAACGCGGTAGCTCCTCCAGGATGGCACGAAGGAGAGGGAGGGTAATCGGCAACTTCGACGCGGCAGGGCGGAGGCCGAGCGTCCGTTTGATGCCGCGGACTGCGCGCTCGAGGCGTCCTTGTCCAAAACCGTCAAGGCTGAGGCCCAAGTCGACATGCCATGATCTGAGAGCATCAAGCTCGTGCTTGACGCTATGGTACGGCTTCGACCGGGCCATGTCGCAGACCCACTCGGTGAGGTACAGGTCAGACGCGGGGTAGGCGGTGGCGTTGTGCCCAAAGCGTCGTGCGATAAAGGCGGCGTAGCGACCTGGGACACCAGAGCTACGTCGACGACTGGACTCGGCGAGACCACGCCATATGAACGCGGCGGCGGCAGTGGAGCAGCCAGTAGCGGCGACAAAGGACAGTGGTGGGGCGTGGCGGGTGCCACTGGGAAGAGGAGCTGATGAGCCCTTGGAAAACGCTGCAGGATGAGGGCAAAACGGCGGCGAGAAAGGAGGTCAGCCAGGTGGTTGTCCTCCGACGCCACGCGGACAGGGTGGAGGGTGAGTTGGAGGCGGAAACATAAGCCGAAGATCTCACGCAGAAGTGTCTGCGTGAGGGGATCCCGAGACCGGCCGGAACGGAGCCCGTATTCGACGTTAGTGTTGTCGACGTGGATGACAACTAGGCGAGGGCCGTCCCAAAGGGGGGAAAAGGTTCGCAAGGCGTCCAGCACAGCAAGCGCCTCGTGGAAGCGGATGTCCTTACCGCAATGGCGTTTGGGGACTTCCTTGCACCATACGGCCGACGGCGACGTCATCAGGCCCCAGTGGGCGCCGTAGCCTCGCTTGGAGGCGTCCGTCCAGACGTGCTCGACGACGAGAGGTGACGGCTGGAGCAGGGAGTGACCTGGCCAGGACTGAAGAGTGGCCCGCCACCATCGCAGTTCGGCCGCTGCCGGACGGCAGATCCGGCGAAGATTGAGGGGTTGGCGGTGTGCCGCCTTGGAGGCGTCGTAGAGTCGTCGCAGGAAGGCCTTGCCCTGCGGGACAACCTGCGTGACGAACTGCAGGAGTCCGGCAATGCGTTGCCAGTCCAGGAGACGGGCGGACCGACGTGACAGAAGGTGATTGATGGCGTCCAGAATGCGCTGTCGCCGCTCGACAGTGATGCCGACCGTCTGCTGAATGGTGTTGACTTCGATGCCCAAGATTTCCAGGCGCGTCTGGTTCCACGACGTCTTGGAGGGGGCGAGCTGGAGACCAAAGGCACGACAGGCTAGCGCGAGAGCGTGAAGAGGGAGCCCGGCTGCGGCAGAGGACGGCGTGACGCCAAAGAAGTCGTCGAGGTAGTGCTCGACTGGGTGGTTGGTAGTCGACTGGACGACCCAGTGGAGAGACTCTGCGAAGAGATTGAAGAGCCACGGTGCGCTGCGTCCGCCAAAGGTGAGACCCGTCTCCATGTAGTAGAGGCCGTCGAAGCTAAGGCCAAGGAGACGGGCGTCGTCCGAGGCCGTCACGATGTGTCGAAAGGCGTCGGTGAGGTCGCTCTTCCATAGGCGGCAGCCTGGGTTATCTCGGACAAAGGACAGGATCGGAGCCAGCGTGGCGTAGCGGATGGCGGTGAAGTGGGGGGCGATGCCGTCGTTGACGGCTGGAAGTTGGCCTGTTACCGGTCGGCGAGGGTGCGACAAATGATGAATAGTGCGCAGCTTTGTCGACCGTGGTTTGGGGACTGTGCCCACCGGTGAGCAGACGAGGCGACAGGTGTGCGGTTCGACCGTGACGATGCGACCTTCTTCCAGGCAGGCTGCAAGCTCGGCTCGCACGTGCGCTGCGCCGACGGCATCCATCGGTAGGTTCTTGACGGTGCCGAAGCGGCTGCTGTGTCGAAGGGGACCAGAGTACCCGATGAGGATGCCGTGCCGTATGGCGCCAAGAAGTTGGTCGACAAAGGCTCGGTCGGGGTAGTCGGCTAGCGCTACCTGCCAGGCGTCGACTGATGCCTGGATAGAGCCGTGTCGCGCAGGCTGGGACGATGGCGAAAAGATGGGCTCGACCATGGTGGTGTTGGGGCGGGCTGGTGGGCGGTAGGACTGGAGAGCCTGCAGAGAGGTTAGAGACTGGTCAGCCGACGGAACGAGCAGAGGGTCTAGTGACTCGCCTGCCGCGGTCGGCTGGTGAGGAGCCGCTGTAGTCGACAAGTATGCGCTAGGCGGCGACGACTGGGGCTCGAGGGGGCCGCTGTGGGACGTCACGCACGCTGACTGGCAGGCTGCGTGGTCACGGGGCTGCTGGGGATGAAGGGCGACCGCGGTGGGCAGACGGGACAGCCTGGCTGTCGCTGTGTCTGGCCGGGATCGGGAGCTGTCGCTGAGTGACACGGCGCACGCTGGGGCCCAGGCTGCGCCGTCACGGGACAGAGACGGAGAGGTGTCGGCTGCTGTGGAGATCGACGACAGACCCAAGGCGGTAGCATCGTTCCGGAGTCGGGGTGTGCCACTGAGCAACAACCCACACGCTGCTGGGCAGGCTGTGAGGTCGCGGGGCTGGGTCAAGCGGGCAGGCCGTCGACTGAGTGGTGTGGACTCACTAGTTGAGGCTCGACTTGACGGCCTTAGAGCTGGTGTTGGTGGAGGTGGCGTCGTGGTTGGGCTGTCGGGGACATTCCTTGCCCATGTGCTTGCCGTTGCAGAAACGGCAGATGTGCCGGCGCACGCAAGGCCGTTCGGTGGTGCCGACGCACCTACCATTGTTCCAAGACGTGCAGACCTCAGCGCGACGCGGGTCGTCTTCGCGTGGGCGCTTGGTCGACGTGGATGCTGCCGGCTTGGACGTCTGCTTGGTGGCAATGCCCAAGAAGTGCGAGTTGTTGAGCTCGCTGTCGTAGTGCGCCCACTCGGCTGCCAACGCTCGTCCCAGACGGGCGGTGCAGAGGGTGACGATGTAGTCGACGACACGCTCCCACGGGTAGACAGCCTGCTGCTCGGCAACGTGCAGGAAGAAGCGGCCCAGGCCGATTGGCAGGTCGCGGTCTGGCGAGCTGGCAGCGCGCAGCGAGGTGTAGATGAACCAGATCTTCGTAAAGACTTCGAAGGTCGGTACAGCTCGAAGGAAGCCCTTGTTTGAGGTCGACGAGCCGGCCCGCTTGCTGAGTTTGAAGCCGTCGATGAAGACCTCGGAGGCCTCCTCGTCAACTACCGTGCTTGGCCAAGCCGGGTTGGCGAGCTTTGGGAGTTCGTAGACGGTGATGGTGTCGCTGTGGACCTTGTCAACAAGCTCGGGCGGGATCCAGGTGTAACGGCAGCCGGTCTGGTACTCACCGGGAGGAGCTGGTAAGGCCGGTTGAGGTAGGACAACGGCCGACGTGCTGGCTGAAGGGGCGGGTACCGAAGGGGTGGAGTGCGACGGCGAGTGGGAAGCTATCTGCGATGATGAGGCGGCGGCAGCCTGTATGGCGGCCTGCAAGCCCTGAACGGCGTGGTGGAGGTCGTCCTGCAGCAGCTGACGCAGTTCGCTGACACTGTTCTCGATGGTGTTGACAACAAAGGCTGTCGTCGCGAAAGGAGCCGAGACCGGTGGAGTGATGGGTCGAGGCGGTGCTGGTGTAGAAGGCGCTGCTGATGATGGTGGTGTCGCAATTCGACACGGGGCCGGCACTGGCGCTGGTGTAGGTGTGGACGGCGCCGGGACTGCTGGTGCTGGAACTAGGGCGGACGGCGTCGATGGTGGAGCTGACGACGCCGACGGTCGAATGGGTCGGCAGGCAAGGCACGAGCGCACGACTTGAGTGGTGCGAGTGCGGTGGAAGAACTCGTTGAGTGGCTTCAGCTGATTGCATGTGCGACAAGACTTGAAACCATCCGACATCGTGGTGTTCAGAAGGCTGGCCGACAACGAAAGAGCTGCCGCCAACAAGCGATATGCGCTGTTGGCTCAAAGAAACAAGATGGTGGAGAAGAGACAGGCTACGTGAGGAGCACAAATGAGATTAGAGAGCGACACGTAGCATGTGAGAGAGGATACGGCCGATAGGCTCAGCCCAGACGCGCACGCCCTCTATACCACGTGATGCAATGACAGATCTCGGAACGCGGAAATGGGCTGCATCTTCGCACTCTCATACTTCCGCTGTTCAAAGCGCATCGGGTGTGTTGTATTCGATTTTCACCACACCATCCTTCCTTCTGGTCAAACTTCTTCGACAGCTCATCCTGGACTGTCCATTCCACACTACCGACTTGCTCGAGAAGATATTGCTAGGTATACCTGCTACCCTTCGCGCCCTCACCGAGAAGCTTTCCTGTACAGGTTTCTGTCCTACCCAGCACTATGGGAAGAGGGCGAGGACGCGCCTCGAATGGCTCCGCCGCCTCCGCCTCTGACGTTGCTGATCCAATAGCATCCACGTCTTCCACCGCCGAACCATCCAAAAATACTGTCAGTGATCCAACAGAAGCAATACCGCTCGAAGGCTCCTCAAAAGACGTCTTCCAATACCATTCTGTGCAAGTAGCTCCGACGGATGCGCTTCCTTACTTTGACCGCGACCTCGAGCTTCAACCCGGCCTTCGAGCACGAGTAGACGCCTTGATAGCGGAAGAACAAGCCACTTTTCCTCCTATCACACCCGAATCAACCCGCCTCCCTCCGGCATATGAACCATTCAGCACGCGTCCAGACTTGCGTGCCGAGCTCGACCGCGTGGCTTCAGGCTTGCCATCACGACATGCCCTCGATACCCAGCGCTACACCCTCCCGTCTCCTGCCGCCGGAGCTGACGCATCCGTAACAGAGTGGCAATCGGCGGTGGATAGCGCTCACGCACAGCTCGCACACATGGATGTCAGATTGAAAAACATCGAACTGCTCAAAAAGTACGGCGCCAACGCTTGGAGGTTGTCAAACTTTCAACAGGAGCAAGATATTCGGCTTCTCAGCGAGCAGCTGGATGCGGTGAAAGCGGAGACGAATGAAATCAACAGATTGAGGCAGAAGGATCAGTCGGAGGCCGGGTCCAAGTTGGCACTGCTCGAGAAGAGGTGGACAGAGTTGATCTCGAGAGGGTTGCAGTTGGAGGTGGCGAATGTTACTACAAGGGAGGAGCTGGAAGGGCTGCGTGGGAAGAAACGCCGCTTGGAGGCTCAGCTCGGGCAGTTGGAGTGATACGATACAGAGGACTGTTGGAGAACTGTACTGCGTATCACGTCCTTTTGCATTCTCTACCTGATCACTGTCGGATTCTTCGCTTTGCCCGCTTTCAGCAATGTATTTGTACCTTTCATCCAGCCGCACTTAGGCTTCAGAGGAGCCCTTCTAGCCATGCTGTGTAGCCGGACCCATAAGTGCCATGTATCGTGAGAAGGTGTCCTGATGATGGGGCGGATGTCTCCAGAATTTCAAAATATGTTAGACCGTTGTCGTTTCGGCCGTTAGCAGGCGCTTCTGTTTGGCGCTGCAAATTTCGGAACCGATTCTGCACGCGAAGGTCAGCACAGCGATCGCCCTCTGAGCCACTGTAGCGCACCACCAATTTGTCATCCGAATACCTGTACCATCACATCTTCTCCACCTTATCACCATCGAACCCCTCATCACTTCACCTCATCTCCTCTCGGAAGC
This sequence comes from Ustilago trichophora, assembly GCA_900323505.1. NCBI lineage: Eukaryota > Fungi > Basidiomycota > Ustilaginomycetes > Ustilaginales > Ustilaginaceae > Ustilago > Ustilago trichophora. The sequence continues at coordinate 1,284,044 of OOIN01000003.1, read as the reverse complement.
ACGGTGAATTCATCATGGTCGCACGCAACCTCGCCACCAGTACCCTATTCCGTGCCGCCGTTTCGGCGCGCACCGCCACCACATCCTCCAGCCTCAGAATTGCAGCAGCATCGGCTCCTCTTCGTGCCTTCTCCTCGTCGGTCGCCAGGTCTTCGGCTCGCCCCACCATTCAGGGAGATGGAAAGGGTGACCGTGTCAACCCAGCCAGCCCCTTTGCAGAGTCGGCGGGTGTCAACCCAAGTGACAAGTACAGGGAGATCGCTGGTCCCCTGCACGACTTTGGTAGCTACATCACTTCTTGTAGGTTTCAACGCGACGCACACGCACATGCAGACACATTCTCGGCTCGTACAAGCTGCTGGCACCATTCACGTATGACTTATACTGACTTGGGGGGATTTCCTCTTGCTTTGACTCTTTGCAACTCCACAAATGATGATGCGATTCCTCTACGATGATTTTATGCAGGCCTTCCCAAGTTCATTCAGCAATTCAGCGTCGTCAAGGACGAGCTGACCCTCTACGTTGCGCCTGATGCCGTTGTTCCCACCCTCACCTTCCTCCGCGACCACACCCAAACCCAATTCCGAGCATGCGTCGACATTAGCGGTGCCGACTACCCCACACGCTCGCAACGCTTCGAGGTCGTCTACCACCTTCTCTCTGTCCAGTACAACGCCCGTATTCGAGTCAAGACCTACGCCGATGAAGTTCACCCCGTCCCTTCCGCCACCGCCGTCTTCAGATCCGCCGACTGGTACGAACGCGAGATCTGGGACATGTACGGTGTATTCTTCATCGGTCACCCAGACCTCAGGAGGATCTTGACCGATTACGGATTCGAAGGTCACCCCTTGCGCAAAGACTTCCCCTTGACCGGTTACACGGAAGTGAGATACGACGAGGAGAAGAAGAGGGTCGTCAGCGAGCCCCTGCAGTTGACTCAGGCATTTAGGAACTTTGAAGCCAACAGCCCATGGGAACAGGTAGGTGAGGGTGAGAGTTACAAGCCCAATGCGTTCAAGCTCACCCCACCTAAGCCAAAGGAGGAGGGTAAGGACAAGAAGTAAAACGTCTAGATGCTTTTGCGCTCAGCATTTTGTTTTTGTATATGATTCTCTCAATGATATTTGAAAGAGAAACAGCCGTCGGCAGCGCCCAGGCATCGAGTGATTCCAGTGCCACCCTCGAACGCAGAACTGCAGTCCTGCTGCAGCTACAGTCTCTCATTCCGAGCACAACATCAAGCTCACTGTCGACGAACGTTGTTCTTACACGCCAAACTACGACATGCAAAAAAGGCGATCTTGGTATGGCGGTCAGACTACCACTACAAAACGCAAAAGAGCAACATCGCTCAAGTGACCTTTGCATCAACTCCAAGCTTGTTCAGCGCCGACTTTGCCCTCTCCCTGACGTCCAATTCGAGATCCGACTGAGCGAGCTCCTTCATCTTTGTATCGAGGCCAAAGGCTGCCATCCTAGCCTTTGCTTCCGTGAGCAAATCCGGATATGCCGATCCTTCTCCACCCTCATCTTCCACCGTTGTCATACTGGTGGATTTCGACTTGGACAACAGATTGCCGACGCACCGTGCCGCTGCAACACGGACATCTTTCCACGGATGATTGCAGAAGAACGCCAAGGCATCCATCACGTTTGGCGAACGCAACAGCAATCTCCTATGCCCCTCTGTCCCCGTCGCCACATTGACGAGTACAAAAGCAGCCTGTTCAATCACCGCCGCTCCCGTCTCACCCCCCGTTCGACCATCCCAGATGCACTTTTCCAACAACTGAACCAATCGCTCCCCTCCACCCATGCCTTCGACCATAAACGTCACGTCGCACTCCTTGGTCGCAGCCGCATTGCGCAAAATGTTCAACGCTTGCTCCTTGAACACCATTTCCACCGAAGACGACTCGCAGAGACTCGTGATGAAGGGGAAAGTGAGTTTGGACATGACGTCCTGCTTCAAGGTGGTGTCGGAGTGCGAGAGAAGGTTTTTGAGTGCCCACAGGGCGTGTAGACGTAACTGTTGACTGCCGGAGAGGGTGGAGTTGCGGATTGCGCGGTGTTTGCCACTGTTGCCGGAAATGCTGCCGCCGCCGCTGCCAGGAGCAGGCATGGTGGCCGTCGCTGAGAGTGTGTAGTAGCGTTCTTCGTCAACGCTGGTGCTGTGTGCTGCGGACGAAGGCCCGCCGCCGCTGTGAGCAAGCTGTACGAGACTGTTGACACCACCAAGTTCTTGAATGAGCTTCTTCATGGGGCTGAAATCCAGCACCAAATTGCAAATCGCAGCGGTGGCTTCCACCTTGACTACCTCTTCTTCGTCTGGATCCTGCAGCAAAGCTACGAGCTTTGGCGCTACCCCAGCGTCGACTATCGAAGTTCGTAGGATCGAAATGCTTCTCGACAGCGCTCTTGTCAGCCGACACGCTGCTACCCTGACACCCAAAGCTGGGAAGCCAATGCTTGACACCACCATTGCGAGCACCGGTGGTTGTACAGAGTCAATCAGCTTTCGTCGAGGTTCATCGTGTTGGAAGGTCAGCGCTGCCAAGGCTGTCAGACACGCTTCGCGCAGCCGGATGGCCGATTCGTCAATAGTCGGTGGGGCAACGCCCAATGTGGCATCCGCGCGAGGCGTGCTGACAGCGATACTGCCCAGGGTCATCGTGGTCGCCTTGGCACGCTCAACTTTGGCCCCCGTGGGCGGCTGGCTGCGGGTGCAGGCTCGATCGAGCAAAGAAGCGAGCTTTTGCAGCGCATTGTAGCTCTCCGTTGCCAGCGTCTGCAGGGTGACATTATCCGCGACGAGACGTGCGATAGCAAAAGCTGCCTGAATCTGGATCTCTACCTGGCTGGAAGCTTGTAGCTGCGACGCAGCCGTGGTTGAGCTGCCATGTGGAAGCCCAGAGGGCGTGTAGTCCAGTAGCTCCATCAGCACCTCAAGTACGCATTGGTTGGTCTTGGCGGTAAAGGGATGGACTTTGATGATATTGGCCAAGCAGCAAAATGCGGCGAGGCGGACGTTGGCGCTACTGGTCTGGCGCAAGTTGAGCAAAACCGAGGTGGGGAGCATGCCAGAAGGGGAGGTGCACCGGAAGAGACGTAAGGAAGCCTCTGGCTCATCACGGGTGATCTCTGCTAAACAGTTGAGAGCCGCTTCCTGAGTCTTTGCGAACCCACATTCTGCAGCAGCGAGGAGGACGGTGAGGACGGAAGCTGGACCGGACAAGGCAAGGTCATACTCGAGGCGTAATTCGTCACTCCCATCCTCGTCCCAGGGTGGCAGAGGAGGAGCATCAAAAGTTCCGGCATTCTCTGGGTCGTTGATGCGAGAGCGGGAGCGGGAGCCCTTGCGAATCACCACGGATTGCAGGTTGGAAGGCGGATGACTGGCTTCACTTCGACCGCGTGAAGCTGATTCGGGATCTGATCCTGGAGTGAAAGAACTGTCTAGAACGCTAAAGGCCATAATCTGTTGGCGACGCAGTGCGATCTGCTCTGCTAGCGAGGTGGAGATGTTGCTGGTGGAGTCTGTACCGCAACCAGGGATAAAAATGGTCCCCGAGAGGATGGCACAGATCATCTCTACCACGCTGAGGACCTTGGTCTTGATGGTCATGGGCAGGCTTTCGACATCGATTGCCATTACTGCCTTTGACGCCTCTGCTTGATCCATACGCATGCCGATAGACGAGGAGGCCTGGGAGGCATAGTGACGCTCGCTTAAGGATGGAGAAGCTGTTGCTGAACTGGCGGCGGTAGGGGCCGCAGAGGACACGCTGGAAGGTTGAGCAGATGCCGAGCGAGCTGCAGAGCCTTGCTGTTGAGGAATGGGACACATAAAGAGAGGCCCGAGCAGCAGCGGTAGATTGGCGGGATCGTATACCTGAGCGAGAAAGACTCTGGAGAGGTGACGCAACTCTCTCTGCTGGTGTGCCTCGGATTCGGGTTGGTGCTCTTTGACCTTTGCTCGCAGATTGTCATGGCTGGCACTGCTCATGAGGATGTCTTGGATGGGTGCCGGTGTAGCAGAGAAGGAATCGCGACTGCTCTTGCCAAAGATCTTTGATGCGGCAGCATTCGAGCCGAGTCGAGCGATGGAAACACCAGAGGCTGCGGGTTTGGTCCCCCAGCTCGAGCCGATACCCCATCGTGGGCTGGCAGAGAGCTGATCTGCTACTGAAAGCAACATCGATCTGAGCGCTCTGAGAACGGCCTCGAGCAGGCGAAGGGCATCGAAGGAGTTGTCACGCTGTTCGAGGACGTGTCGTTTTGATCGGACCAGTTCTTGGCTGAGGTTACGCAGGCAGCAGAGGAGGGCATCGTGGGTGCCGGATCGCATGAGCTGGAGAAGGCTGGATTGTGCAGGAGTGTTGGCAAGCGATGCAACAATGGTGGCAGAGAGACTGACCAGGTCCGAGGCATGACTTGTCGAGTCGAGATCGATACGAAGAAGCTGGACGAGCTGCTCGATAACACCAGTGTGGACGAGGTTAGATTTCTTAGTTCTGGAGCCGATTACCGAGTTGCGGATGGCCTTGAGCTGCGAAATGGCCTTCTCTGGGTTGTCGAGGTCTAGTTGAATGGGTGCCTGCTGGGGCAAGGCAGAACCTCCGAGCAGAGAAGGAAATGCCATGGTCATTCTGAGTGAAAGGAGTCAACGGTCAGCCTGGACAGGCGCCGGTGTCCAGTATCCTTGCCGTGGTGTGGTGGTTGTGAGAGGGGGAAAAGCAAGGTCGAGGTCAAAGATCAGAGGCGAAAGAGTTGATGTTCGAGTGAGAGTGAGAGGTGAGCCCAAAGCGTTTGGTGTAAAAGATACTCCGCTTTGTGTGTCTCTCTTTCTCCCCGCACTTTGGCAGGCACGAGTCTTGTGTTGGCTTTCATGGAGTGAGTGGATGGTGCACGGTGGATTCGACGCGCCGCATCACACCGCACAGCACAGCACAGCACAGAACCCTTTTTGGTTGCCCACCGATCTGCAGCGTTGCGTCGAAGGATTTCATGTGGAGCAATTTGGCAGCTACAGTATTCTGACGCGTCTTTCGTAGCTCTTCAACACCAAGTTTCGACTGTAACTCTTACCTCGACACTCGATTGAGATGAGAATGGTGAGATGCTTACATATCGTCGCCTTACATTCCAGCATCACGGTCAGAAGATGCTCTTAAATCACTAGGTCTGGCAACTTGTTATCAGCAAACAGAAAAAAAAAAGTACAGATTGACCGACGAAAATACAAAGCACACATGAGAAACAAGATCGCAAAAGACACCAATGACAAGAGACCAAGCGGATGACGAGCACGACGCGATCGGGGTATAGTACAGCAGATCACAGCTTGAATACCATGTCCTCGCTAAACATGATGCTGTTCTCCCTGTGCATCTGCTCCAGCACCTGTCGCGCCTCGTTGCTGTCAAACAGCTCCTCGGTGCGCCGGCCCTCGTTCATGACCGGTAGCAGCTCGTCGAGTGGGATGGCGTCCATCTCGGCCAATCGGCCCTCAGACGAGAAGAGAAGCTCCGAAAGCGCCTCCTTGAACGCTTCTGTCCTTTGTGCAGAGATGCCGGTCGAGGATGAGCTCGAGTACATTGGCTGCGAGGGGATGGCCACTTCAACGTCGAGCGATCGCATCGCCTCGAGCGCGTCCTCATCGTCGAAAGCCTCTTCATCCATGCCGCCAGGTCCCACCATCGCAGCTTTCGACTTGGGACGTGTCGCAGCCGCAGCACGCGTGGCGTACGCACCGTTAGATCGAGTCGAGCGTTGCGACGAAACCACTTCATCTCCATCATCGTCGTCGCTGCTGTGTTCGTCTTCGCCGTAACGCTGACCACCACGACGACCGCCCCGGGTTCCTCGGTTGCCTCGGCCGCTGCGATAGGCCTGGTTCGCGTCAGCAGCAGCAGCCTCGTCTCCGCTCTCGTCATCGTCGTCATCCTCATCCTGCTCGTCGCCGCTCATGGGACTGTTGCCGGTGCGGCGACGCTTGTTCACGCCCCTTCGGCCACCCAGCACCTCCTTGAACAGCGCAAACCGCAGAATCTCTTCGGCAGCCTCGGCATCGCGTTCCTCGACTTTGCTGCTCAATCGGCTCTTGGCGTGAGCAGTAGCAAGACGAATCAGCGTCTCAAGCGTACGAGCCGTAAGGGGCGATGTGCGCTTCTGGTTGCCAGAGAGCTCATCGTTTCGCAAGTTCGAGTAGACGTTGACAATCCACTCGGCAGCGCCCTTGGTGAGCACAGGGTGGATACGAGACTTGGCGTACTGGATGTACTTCTTGATGAAAGCGATCGAAAGCACTTCCTTCTTGTCGGTGCTGCGGCCGGTGCCCGTAACGCCCGCGTGCAGCAGAGGGTTGTACTTCTCGAACGGAGAAGTGTCGCCGAGCATGGCAGCGCCATCGGCGTCGGTGCCTTCGGGAGCACCAACATCGAGAGCTTGGTCGAGGTTGTCCACTGCTGGAGTCCCCTCCTCAAGACCAGGCTGCAAGTAGCGGTGCATGCGCAGAACATGCTCCGAGATCATTCGGTCGCGTTGCTCATCGACATCGTCGGTGACGACAAAGAGCAAATCGAAACGCGACAGGAGCGAGTCGGGCAAGGCGATGTTCTTGTGCGGATCCTTGTGCACATCGTATTGACCGTAGATCGGGTTGGCGGCTGCCACGACTGAGCAGCGAGCGTTCAAACTGGTGTGGATACCAGCTTTGGCGATGGTCACCGTCTGCTGCTCCATCACTTCGTGGATCGCGACTCGATCGACATCGCTCATCTTGTCGAACTCGTCGATGCAGATGACACCTCGATCGGCGAGCACCATCGCACCGGCCTCGAGTCGTCGTTCACCCGTCTCCTTGTCTGTCGTCACAGCGGCTGTGAGACCGACACCACTCGAACCTCGACCAGTGGTAGCGATGGCGAGCGGAGCAGTGTTGAGCACAAATCGGAGCATCTGCGACTTGGCTGTCGACGGGTCACCCACCATAAGGATGTTGATGTCTCCTCGAATGTGCGTGCCGTTTGGCAGGTTCTTCTCCTCACCTCCGAGCAAGAGCAACAGGACCGCCTTCTTGATGTATTCGTGCCCGTAGATCGATGGTGCCAATGATTGCGAGAGCAGATTAAAGACATTCTTGCGCTTTGCAATCTTGTTGATGTTGCGGATGTCAGTGTCGGTGATGTGCGCCTGCGCGATTCCTCCGCCCGCCTTTGAGGAGAGAAGGTTGAGGTTGTTGCCAATCATGAGGGTACGGAAGGTCGAGGAGGAGCTCTGGCCAACACGATTACCGAGCGACCTGTACATGCCTACGAGCTGAATACGGTCGCCTGGTTTGCAGCGGTCGACCATGTCATCGTCCATGACCACGTCAATACTCCTTGGCAGCTGACCTGGAGGAGCACGTTCGGGCATCTCTTGGATGGAGATCATTTGGTGGTCACGGAAGAGACTGTGACCGTACTCGGTCGTGAGTCTGTTACCGCTCTCATCCTCGGTTGGGTAGACTGTGGACGAAGGTGGGAGAGTGCCGTACATTGTGGCATCACGGTATTCGCGCTGGTGGAATTTGGTTGTCTTTTCGCAATAGTGGACCGACTTGAGGATCTTGGGACGAACGAGGGAGCAGCGAGTGACGATTCCTTCCAAGCTCATCATCTTTCCAAGGTGGACACTGCGCAGCGTTCTTGGGTTGACATGGTGGTCACCAAAGGAGCCACGCAGTCCAATGTAGTACTGCTTGCCCTTGATATCATCCTTGATTGGGTTGGCCGCCAACTCGACCGACATGTGGAGAGCAGCATCGAAGGCGGGAAGGTACTCGTTGGGCTCATTGAGCAGACCAGTAGCGAAGTCTCGGTTGTAGGATCGAAGGTCGTCAATGTTGATGATGAGTCGACGAGCGTCCATCCTCAACATGCGGCGAACGGCATCTTGGTATTCTTCCTTGGACAGGAATTCGGAGAAGACTCGTTGTCTGTCCCGAAGCAGATCGTCCTGAAAGACGGGGAGATCGAGGTTGTTGTTGTCGTCGAATGCCTGGCTCATCTTGGCGAGTCTGATTTAGAGTGCGAGAGAAAGGATCTCTTTGAGGGAAAGTGGCGCTAGGGCCGGTGCAGTCTTCTTCTTGAAAGCCCGGGACGTTGGTGAGCAGTCGAACGGGGATAGTTAGATCAAACGAAAGGATGTTGTTAGGTGTGGTGATGGAATAGGGATGATGGTGGACGGTGAGCGTGGAGAATGCAGGATGCAGTTCAGAATGAGAATGCAACAAAGGCGAAGTTCATTCAGATTGCCACCACCGAAAGAGTTGGCCGTTGTACGCATCTTGCCAGAGCAGCAAAGAGAGAAATACACTGAGCAACACCGGAAGCGCGTTGGACGCAAAGAACAGTAAAAGGGCAATTCAATTTACGCGTTCGTCTCAAAGTCGCGTCAAGGTCATTTACGCGTTGACATCAATCAGGCGCGGTCCAACAGAGACAGACGCGTTCACATATTCGGCCGGCACCATTCCCGATGTTAGGCCGCTCGTCTGGTTTAGTTCCGTTGATATCACCTTTGCAAGATCTCGCACCAGTGTTTCGATCCATCGAGATCGACAAGCTCCGTCCAACTCTGTATGCCAAGCTCGACTCAGATCATCCTACACAAGGCGAGGAAACACAGCCACACAATGGGTGTAGACGCGTGTTTGACTGCGTTTGGGGACATCGAACCGGGAGCACTGTAGACTAGGACTAGGATTTGTGTCACAAGGACCTTGTGCTAGTTACTGTGATCTTCCTTCGGACAAGTAGGCCCTACAGATAAGACTATATAGTAGATGTGCGCTTCATGCACAGCAAGAGTGCCACTTTGCAAACGGTTTGGACATGTTTGTGACATGCGGTATTAGACGCCTCGGGTAGAGAGAGAGGCAAGCACGACATTTGGCAATCTTGTCAAGCGAGAAAATGCCGCGCGCCGCAGGGTCCTGAGGATTCATTGGCATCGTATCGCGGAATTTGAATCAAACGGACAACTACAGTATCCAATGTGGGATTGCAGACTTGCCTGTGCTAGATGCTTGACGCACCTCTTCTTCTCCTTCTAAACGTCGGATGTTTGCGCCAGGAGAGACATGCTACATCTGAGGAAAGGCCATCTTAGGCTGAATTGGAGGCAAGGCAGATCAACACCTCTCAATCTTCTTCCTCCTCCTCTCTGGTCTTTGCGGATCTGTACGCTCGTCAAGGAAGATCATGAGACATAGTTTACCTTTTCTGAGCTCTTTAGGTCCGGTCCAATACAATTGTGCCTCCGACAGTCTAGTAGCTCTCGATCAAGCTGCCGAGCCATCGTTCATCGTGCTTTGCTCTTACTTGTGTCAATGTTGAGATTTGCAATGCTACACGGCTGAGAAGGCGGCAAGTCACTACAGTATCACTTGGGAAGAGCAACATGCCCAAGGTGCAAGTTTGGCGGAGGTCAAAGTATGCTGCAGGCGACTTTTCGGTCAAATTCTCATCTAAGATGCCGACGCAATGGAACGAAATTCCCAAGAAGAAGAAAAAAGAACAAGAAGAAGAGGTGCAAGGATTCTGCAACGTCTCCGAGCAAGATCAGGTGGCGGTAGAGCTTAGGTGGTGCTGATCGATGGTATGGTGTCTCAAGTCAAGCGCTTGTCGATTGAAGTGATCTTGCACAGCCCAGAAAACGCATGCTTTTGTTTGGTTGTGAAACATATCCCTGCGTATCGGTGACACTGCCTTGAAAAAGGGCAGATCATGCGGCAAGGCTTTATCAGTTAGGCTGGCTAGCTTTTTCGTTGGTCGCCTGCTCAAGAGTGTACAGTACTGTACTGTGCATGACTGCGTATGTCCTGTATCCAATGACCACATTGTCAGTGATGTACAGAAGCATGCTCGGATGTATGTATCACCTTGTCAAAATTTGCGGCAACCTAGGCAGGGCCTTGATCTGCATCTTGCTCCCGGTTGGAGCTGCAAATCCTTTAAAGAGACAAACCACAGACTTGTACCTTCCTGTGCGGACCTGCTTGACACATTTCACCTCTTGATTGAATTGAATTGAGCAGAGCTCCGCCCCAAGCCTGGTGCAAGAGGTGTGCCACGAGGATGAGCCCACAGCAAGAGTCTTCATCTTTTCGTGATTCTGGCCAAACGGCAACTTTGAATGCCTCGTGGAACGATTTGCTGGAAATTACTTTTTGATGGTCATGTTCTTATTTCACACAGTTATTCTAGATGGTGGCTTTGCGGCTCTTCAGACACAGCCTAGTTTGGCACCAAAAATTGTAGCTTTTTAGCTCGCCTTTGCCCTGTGTCACGCTCAACAGCTCTTCCAACACAGACAACCGCAATTCCCATGCCTACAGGCTAGTAGTCTGCTAGGCCCCATTGAGCTAGTTAACCGCCATGGTGCGAGATCTTGCACACTGTACGCCCGTCAACCTCGCTGCAAGAAGCATCCTTCCACCAGCTGTCATGGGTTGAGGGCAACGGATGACAGGCAGGCAAGCTTTGGTCTGCTTAGCTTGGGAAGAAAGGTGCAATAGTGAGCTTGTTGCTGACATGGAAGGAGCGGAATTGAGATTATTTTTGAGATGGATGGTGTTGTTGCCAATCCGTCAAAGCTGACCTTTGTCCAGCCGCCAAGTCGGTCAACTTTGCTTGGGACTTTGGATTGCGCAACTCTGCAACTCGGCTTGGCAGCATTTCTTCCAAGACTTGCTCTCGTGATTCTGCTGGTGTGTGCTTGTACCTGACACAATAGCATGAAAACCTAGTGTTGGAGCATCATGTCATTACAGTCTTTGCAGCTCCGTGTGGCCTGAAATAGAGATACTTCTCCTCAAATGTATGCTACCCATGGACAGATCCTTGATTCTTTTTCTGCTATCTCTCTCACCCTGACATCCTCCCTACACCATCATCGCTTCCCTAAGCTTGCTGCATACGCTCAGTACAGCCAGTCTTTTTAGCTGGACGTGCTTGTTCCCGATATCTCTCAGCATCATTTTGGTGCATGGTGCGCTTCTAGACCTACTTTATCTACACCTTGAACGTGCATTGCCCTTCCCACCTCTTCTAGGGGCTTGCCAAACTTCACATCTACACTGGATAGACGCAGAGACAGGCTGGCACAAAGGCCCGGCGTACATCGCACGACGACTTCATCTCGTCGGCAATAGGGTGACATACTTGGTGCCGCCAAAACAAGGGCATCCAACAAGAGCCAGCCCACCGCTTCCCGGCAACAGTGCATATACGGTCCTCAGGCCCCACCGTATTGGCAACATCCAAGCTGGTGCGTGAGTGGGTTCAAGCTCCCCTCTCTCTCTTTCTTTTTTTTTGCCGTGTGGGATCAGAAAGCATTCAGATCGGTGCTTGGAGATTGCATCGAGTTGCAGGTCACCATGCTTGAGCAGCATGCGCCACATGTGTTTGCTTTGTCGAGCTTGCCTCACCGGCAACGCTCACCTCCTATGCAGCCACAACAGCCCCACAGCATACTTAAGAAATCCTCTTCCGCTCCTACATCTCCCACCGGCTCCAGATCTCCTTCTTTGTTCTCTTCGCCCATCATGTCGCCTAAGACTGAAACTTTGGCACTTCCTGCATACCGGCCACAGCAATGGACAGTCGTCAGCATTGCCTGAGCCCAACAGCGACGATCCTATAATGCAAGTCCAACGACTTTGTTACAGGACACAAGTCCCAGTTTGAGAAAGACGCGTACTTGGCTCTTGAACTCAAATTGAGTTCGAGAATTTAGTATGTCGGATTCTCGAACTCAGGAAGCGATGCTGGGAAAGCGCGAATCGGCTGGTCTCGAGTAGTGCAACTCGGTGGTATCGAAGGGCATGGTGCTCGACACCATCTGTGATGGCGAGCAGGCCTGATGGTTCGATAGGAGAGCCGCATGTGCGAGTTGCATGCTGGCAGGAGGCCCGAGCTCGGTACACACGCAGGTCGAGTGCACTCAGCTTGGGCCGAACGGTTATATATACTCATTCTTCACTTGCAGTGTGATGAGCGGGGCTCATCCACTCTACTCTTTACTTTCATTATATCAAGAATACCTCTCAGTTGCGCTTTGTAAGCACTCTCAGTTGTACCGATTGCAATAGCAGAGCTTTGCAATCCTTTCACAGTCTGTGCTCGTCCTCAACATAGGAGAGCCTGTCTTTGAACCTCGTCAGCACCTACACTGACGCTGCGACACCTCAATCACAGCCGGAACCTCAACCGGGGCCTGGAACCTCAACCAGTCCATATACAGCAAGGCCGCTCCACGGCTAGGACCACTGGAGAGCATCAAGAACACTCGTGCTTGATCCTAGTGGTCAGTTATATCGCTTTACTGCAACAGCTAAGCCCATCGTGCCGTATTGCCTCTGAACGGAGTGTTCACAGGAGTTAGTCGAGCTCGAAGATCTCAGCAGGCCTTTCTCGAAGTCGTAGCGACATCGAGAAAACATCAACCTCATTCTCGGAGTCGAGTGTCCTCAAAGTGGGCGAGATCAGGCAACGCGCGGCATCTGCCTAAGTCTCATTTCGAGAATCACCATAGGTTCATTCTCGAATTCAATCCCATCTCGAGGAAGCTTCAGTGCTAGACATCCGAGCTCAGGCACACGACCCCTGACAGACTTCTGCGGCGCCTAACACAGGCCTCACCGTCACGCTCCTCTACACGCCTACAGAGACACTGTATGCGTGGCCTTTCAACCTTTCCTGCCCTGATGCAAAGGGTGTCTGCTACAAGACCCACTCTGCCGACCAAGGAGATGGCTCGATGCAAAGACCGCCAGATGGGACAATGAGCACCAGTCTTTGCGTGCTGGCCGACGTGATCCGGTGCTGGATGAAGATTCGTTGAGAGCGCTTGGCTCTAGAAAAACGCCAAGGATCCAATGGCTCAATCATCAGCGTCCTCAGCACTCCAGGCTCTTTGGTGGACGAAGTGGTGGACAATGACAAAGTGATTGATCAGATTGTCGACACTCTGCACTTGCACAAGCTAACTCCGGTGGATAGGTTGGTGCACCTCTTGCGTCAAAAACTACCTCTTCAGTCTATGCTGGAGTCAAGCTGGTCTGCGGCACTGTCTAATGACCCGCAATGAGGACAAGCAGCACTCAATTCAAGCAGCTCGCATGGATCCGATGACGACCAAGACTCGCATCATCGAAGCGACTCTTCTGCTTCCAGTAGGGCCAGCACTGTCAAAACAAGCCTCAAGGAGTATCTGCAAAGTAAAAAAGGCTTCCTCACCTAAACTGCCAAAGATCAACACCTCTCTCCCAAACTCAAAGCCGGAAGTCCAGGCTGCAGTGCCGCAAATCTGTCTGCTGGAGGCAACACCTCAAGAAGCGGAATACGAAGAGCGCAATCGCACGCTGGAAAGGGCGATGAACTCTGCCTCTAGTTGCAACAGCAGCTTCACCGGTCAAAACATGGATACAGTCCACAAAGACGATTCGGAAGACGTCGACTATGAGGCCACACCGATGTGTGATAGTGGGGAAGTGACATTTATCAAAATCCACCCTTATGACCAAAGCGAGCCAGAAGTTCCGACGAGCCCTAAGATGGCCTCGCCCATGCCAACCTCTGCTTTGCCGAAATGGACGGCCAGCAAGACAAAGCAAGCAAGCAGCCCAAGTGGAACCAAAGTCTTCTTCCATGATCCATTCAAGGGCAGCACTGAACGTATCAGCTCCAAGCCCAGCATTTGTGTTGAGGCCATCAAGTATGGGAGCCCTGACTCGCTGATTGTCTCATCGGACAGGGAGGCTTCCAAGCCCAAGTCGTTGAGAAAGCCTTCCTTTGAAGGCCTCCGCTCCATGTTTGGCGGCCGGAACAAGTCGCCCTGACAACCGTATTCTCTTCTCTCGCTCTCTCCCTGCAATATTTTGTGTCTATGGACTCTCTTTGCAGTCTCTCCTAATAACTTTGCATATATGTACTCTAGTCTCTCCGCATCCATCAGCCGTTCTCAATGTCACTAGCTCTGATAGTTGCTGAAGACGAGGTATTGCCAGGCCTGCTGCCACGGGTTGTGTTTGGCTGACAGCTGGACCCCAGCTTTTCTTGTCACAATTATTTTTTTCTACTGTATTTTTGATTTTTTATCATTATTTTTAATTTCTATGATGATTCACTGTTGCAGGGACTGCTTTGAACGTCAAAGTGGCAAATCCGTTCAATCTTGTAGCTACTACTCTGTAGCTCATGACATATCTAGCGTTGACCCTGTGATCTTGTGCACACAATTGCTTCTGGTCTGCCCGCTCTTCAGAATGAAACATTGAGAACAACACCGGTTCGCTAGCCAAACCTTGCTGTTCTGAGGCAGATAGGAAAAGTGTCACAGAGCTGGCTGCCTGCCCCAGAAACTGGTAAGCGCTTTTGGGCTACAAGTAGCGAGAGGAAATGCCTGTTTGACATCCTCTTAACCCAACCATTCACTACTTCAAGCTAGGCTTTGACTTCGAAAAAGATGTCATCCACCAACCCCAGCAGCAGTGAGTAGCTTACAACATCAAGCTTTGGATGCATGTGTTGGATACAGCCGTAGTTGAGGCAAATTGCTGACCAAATGACATGGCGACCACTTTACTACACTGCTCACTTGCAACGTATCATGCCAAAGACTTGGCGGGAGTGTAGCCACTTTCTGCCAGCAACGACCGCCTGGCATCCAACATCAACTTTACAAACCAGTCATTGGCCCATCTGAATCCATCTGAAGACCCGCAAGTGGAGAGCGGCAAGACGATCGACCAAGGCGGATATGGTCTGTCTGCTTCCGGTGGTGATCAATTTGCAAAAGAGAACCAGACGGGCCAGGGATTCTCATCAACTCCATCAAGTGGAGGACAGTTCAAGCCCAGCGTGCAGGACTCGATGGCCAACACTACTTACCGTGCCAATGCTGGTTCAGATTCTGACATTGTCATTCACTGTGGTTCCGAAGTGTAAGGCCAATGCAGAAATCGCAATTGACAAGGTGTGTTTCCATGGCATATACGATGTGATATGTACGGTCGAGGAAGAGGGTTGAGCCCATTGGTCTGTGCAAGCTTTGAACAGTGTGAATTTGGACAAAGGTGTTAGCACGTGGTCACTGACATTCAGAATTAAAAAACAAAGTCGGCTGAGCACTCCAAGCAGCTCACTAGCAGAAGTGCTTTAGGAGCGTTGCGCGGTCATCGGGACTTGAATTCGACCAAGTTCAACCTGCAGCTAACAGGGTCGCGGCCTTAAGCCTCTTGTGATTTTATGGTTGCCGCTCAGTTTGTCTCTCTTCAAAATCACAATTTTGAGCGTGGTTGTTCAACCTTTGTCCAATTTTGACTGCTCTGGCG
The DNA here is from genome assembly GCA_900323505.1 of Ustilago trichophora. NCBI lineage: Eukaryota > Fungi > Basidiomycota > Ustilaginomycetes > Ustilaginales > Ustilaginaceae > Ustilago > Ustilago trichophora. The sequence continues at coordinate 1,268,656 of OOIN01000003.1, read as the reverse complement.
CGGTGGCGATCGGCCCACACAACACTCAATCCACACACACACACACACACACTTTCTCTCTCCATCTATCTCCATCTCTCTCTCTCTCTCTCTCAGTCTCTTCCATCATCTTCCTTCACCATCATCCCACCCGCACACCCTGCAAGCACAAGCAGACCCTTCTCATTTCTTCATCCTCGGCTGCTGAGGATCGAGCCTGCTATTCAGGCCCGCTCCGTCAGTTCTTCACCCAAAACCTACCGCCAACTATCCTCGATCGACTGAGCACAGACAGAAAGCTTCGCTTCTTTTCACACCATCGACCTTTCGCACTCCACACAACTGTCTTTGCGGCTTGATCGGAAGCCATGTCTGCATCAGGCCTCTTCTCCGTCATGTCCGCCTCACCGTCAAGATCCTCATCGCCCGCTGTGGCTGCTAACCCTAACCACCAGATACCCTTCAACAGCGCTCCAGTTCACCATGCTCCAAGCCCGCTCGGTTTCGGCTTCGGCTTCGGCTCCTCCTTCGGCGGCAACAATGCCGCCGCTGGCTCTCCCGCACCTGCTTCTAACGCTTCTCCCATGTTTGGCTTCGGTTCGGCATCCACATCCACCCCTACACAACTTGCGACCTCTCCATCACGAAGATCCGATGCAAAACGAAGGCGTGATCTTGACGAAGCCGATCACGACGTCGACGACGACGAAGACATGGGTCACTCTCAGCGCTCCCGGCATGGTTCCGATCCATTCGCACCTTCACACGAACACAAGCGCATCGTGCTGCCAAAGCGCATGCGTGCAGGACTTGGGTTTGGGCCCATGAATGCCGAACCGCTCCACTTTTCGACTCCACAAGCAGCATCACCATCCGCCTTCGCACCATCGACACCTGCACAGGCTACCGTGCTGCATCACACTTCGCAATCAGCTTCCAAACGACCCGCTCTCGGTCTTTCGAACCGCGTCGGCATGTCTGGCATCGACGTCGACATCGGTAAGATGCTCGCCTCGATGGATAAGCCTTCCCTCCTATCTATGCTCTCATCCCTCCTCACCCAGTCAAAGGATGCAACCTTGCCAGCACAAATCCTCTCGCTCCTGCCTACACCTTCACTCGACTCGGTCGAGAGCTCATTGGATGAGCTCGAGAAGGCCATCCGTTCAGCGATACCTTTTGTTGCCGATGGCACTTCGGCCAGGCATGAATACACATGGTCCCGGTTGCGTGCCCCCATTGCTGCTTTTGTGGACGCTGCGTTGGGCTACCTGCCCTTCTTCGTCACCGAGCTCGATTCCGATCGCGAGCAGCGTCTCCAGGAGCGAGACCCACGCCTTCAAGCAAACAGAGAAGAAGTCCACCCGGCTACCACCTTTACTTTCCTCCTCATGATCACCAGCCGCGTACTCCGCATCGAGGCACTGCTGCCCTCTGTCACCAAGTCCAGCCTGGCATTCAACCTCTTCACCGCTTCGTCTCAACCCACATCCTTTGGCTTTGGAGTCGCATCCACCCCCACCTCACCCACCAAGCACAACGCCGACGCGTATGGGAAGCACAGCAATCTCGCATATCTGCTCGGAACCGAATTCGCATCCCCTTCCTCCCCTGATGCACTCATGACAGTGTTGATGCCTGCAATCCTCAAGCAGTGGACGACGCTTCTTCACCGCTTGGACAAAGCGGTCAACGGAGACGGAAGGATGTTTTCCCAAGAGCTGGTGCTCACTTGGGCTCGTGGATTGGAAGGTACCGGTACTGCCGGAGTCAACTCCTCCTCCCACAGCGGCGGCGGGTACAACTCGGCCTTCAGTGGGGTGAAGAAGGACGACGCTCAACCAAAGTCAGAAGAGATGCTCATCAGGAAGGCCATGGATGAGGTCAGAAACCGCCTGGAGAGGGATCTCGCTTGGTTGGTAGGCGGTCCAAGTCAGCCACAAAAAGTTCAGAGGAAGGAGAAGAGAGGAAGGGGGGCTAGTATGAGTGATGACGAGGAAGAGCTGTAAAAACTCTCATCCCAAGCTACTCATTCAAGATACAGGTTTGGTCTGTCAAAGCATTTTGGTTTCGTTCCCAGTTCACATATATACATCTCATACCCCTTTTTTACACTCTGCAATACGTTACATATAGTTCAACCAGTCTCTCGTCTATCTTTTTTTTTTTGGTCAAGTATGCGGTGTGCTCAAGGACTTGTTGATCTTTGGGATGTGAGACAGTCAGGCTAGGCATCGAGAGTTGTTGCAGTTCAAGATGCAACTTGTCATTGCGGTGCGATTCTACAGTACATGCTTCAATGTTGAGAATCTTTCTTCTTGCGTGTTTCCTCTGAGCGACCTAATCGTTGAACTTTAGCAATTAGGTCCAAGAGGTTATCGATTTCGTTCAATGAGGCCTTCTCGTGACGCAGAAATCCTTCTCTGGCAGCAGCTTCAGTGGGAGCCCTGGCAATCTGATCCATGTGGTGTTGCTTTTTAACCAGCAGACATCGCTTAGCTTTGAGCAAGGTGTGTTCGAATCGTCTGCGATTGGTTGTGGATAGATGGAGTAGCAGAGTTTTGGTCAAGGTGGGGTTGGGACGGAAGCGAGTTAGGATCTCGGTGAGGGTTTGGGAAAGGATGGATCGCTTGATGATCGGTCCTCTTGTCTTTGACGACTTGAGAGATACAGGGCAGGGGTCGGGTAAGATTTGCTCGGCTGCTTGTTGGCGCAATCGACGGCCACGACGTCCGCTTGCGATGGTCGAAGGGTGCTCAGCCGTGGCAGAGGGCGCAGGTTCGGGGAGCGCAACGCTTTCGGAAGCAAGGCCAGGCGCAGGCGCAACACATTTCTCAATGATTATGCGAAAGGTGCGTCCCGACAGCTTGACGGTAGGAAGGAGCTGCTGGAATTCGTCGACTAGCTTGCGTGTCCAAGCTGCTCGGAAAAGCGGATGTCGTACTTTCTTCAGAACCAGGACGAGGGACTCTTCGTTTGGGATGATATGTGCTTGGCCTGCGCTTGCTATCCTGCCTTCTTCCAACGTGTGCTGCTGTGGCTTGTCGCTACTCTGCTTGAGATGTAACTTCGATTGCGATTGACCTTTTCCACCATTGGAGAAACTGGGCTGCGCGAGGACGGTAGAGCCGCTGATAGTCAACCCGAGCTGCGACCCAGTGAGGTTGTTGAATATCCTGAGTGTCTCTGTCAAGTTTACAGAGTGGTTCTGGGAGCAAGCCATCAAGGCAAAGTTCAGAATGCTGGTGGCTCCTCCGCGAACTAGTGCAAGCTGCTCAAGGGCAGACTTCTCCGACAGCGCCAGCTGAGCAATTCGGACGGTCGATGCTGCATCACCTCGTTCAGCTAGCTGTGCCAACACCGCATGGAGCAGCCAAACTGGTGTGGTCGGTTCTGCCGATCGCGAGGTAGCATCCTGCGCCGAGTCAGCCGCTTTGTCATTGTTCTTCGGCGTACTCGTGAAGCGCAAAAGGTAGGGTAGAAGACGCTTAGTCACCGAGAGCTTTGCTTGTGCCTGCATCTCGTCCTCTTTCGCTTTCCTGAGCTTCTCGGCTTCGATGTCGCTGGAGATGGGATCGAGAAAAGATAAAGTCTCGCTGGCTGATGTTGGTGCTGTCGACATCACCTGCTTGCCGTTGCCAGACAGCACGGCGGAGGTGACGGGGTTGCGACTTTCGACGTCGAACCTCTGCACACTGCCTAAGCCGAAGCGGAGAAGGCCTCCCCAGCCTGTCGCATCCAATGCGTATTCTGAGCGGCCCGTTGGAGGACCTGTCGCTTGGCCCTTTGAAGATTTCGCTATTGAAGGGCTGGGTTGCGTCAGAAGCTCGTCTACTTTGAGCCAGTTGCCCTCTCTGGCGGCGAAGGCTACCTTGAGATTGTAAGCAAGACGGCGAGGATCCTCGCCTGGTTCGGGCCAGATACTAATGCCATCTACTTCGGTGCTACCCAGTTCCTTCGGCGACACGTTCGATACAAATGCGTCATTTCGCGAACGAGCAAAGGTCGAAGACAGGCGAGCGGCTCGGCTTTCGATGCGGAGCAGTGAGCGAAGGTCGTTCCTTTGGTAGGCGAATCGGAGCAGCATGGAAAGGCTTTGTGGGGATTCGATCCTCACCCGTTCTTGTGCTTGGCGCTCAGTTGTCCAGATGAGTTCTTCGTACCATGTAACTAGAGCTCCAGGAGCATGCGAGCGGAGTGATTGAATTCGGCGGAAAGTCTGTAGAAGCACAGTAGCTTGGTCTTTGCTCAGTCCAGGGTATGCCGCCATGAGCCGCTCCGCTTCTTGCGATGATGGGACCTGCGCCGATCGAGATCGGTTCGAATTGGAGGAATTGCGACCGGAAGGATTGGAGTGGGTCTTTGAAGTCAAAGTGTTGGTGCTCGATGTGTGATCAGGCTGGGATGGACGATGTTGGAAGGTGGCATCACGCTGAGACAGAGGTCGCTTGAGCGGTGTTTTGTGACGAATAGAGCTGCGAGCATCCTCAGAGTTCTTGGCTGCCTCCTTGGAGCTTCTACGCGGTGCAGAAGACTTGGGCGGTGTCGTTGTGGCAGAGGTTTGGGCTGCAGCGCTGTAGCTAGAGGAGGGCAGCGGAACATGTCGGGGGATATAGGGACGCTCTAATGAGCGAGATGCTTCTGCCAGCCCTCTGCACAGTTGCGAGGCATGGCGCATGGGCTATGAGGGAGCCAGCACCACTGATGCTGATGCTCTGTCGGAGAGATTAGACGACTAGCAAAGTTGACATTGGTGGTGCTGATGGTGTTGAGGGAAGGCTGCGCGAATTGCTGAGTGTGCGGCGCTACCGATGGAGGGGCTGAGTCGATGTAGTCTGGATAGTTTGAATCGTAGCCGATCCAATGCTGTCTCTGAAGAGCTGTGACGAAGTGTAAAGAATGTGGTGATGAGATCAAAGGGTCCAGGAGTGATCTTTGTGACAAGGACAAAGCCAGAAGCTTCGGCCAATGGGTTTTCTTCGCTTGACCCTTATTTTCGGAACATTTTTGAGGCAGCAGTCCACTTTCTTCTTGTACGCTCAAGCAGCATCACGTGTGGCTGCCCACATCCGATTTCCGAAATCTCACCTGTTCACCAACGGCTTTGTGTAGGCCACACTGCCTCTAGAACGCTCACTAACGGAAAGCAAAGATCTCGAGATCTGGAATGACCGGAACTGATTGATACGATAATGCATACTTGTACAAAGAGACGGAATCGGAAAAGTCATGAGGAAAGAGAGTGAGATATGCGGAAAGACGATGGGCCAAATTGGAAGAGAGGATGAGCAAAGCTCAACCTGCCGGCAATTACGCGGGCCTCGTGCCGTACAGCTGACTGAACAGCCGGTTCAGTCTTTGAACAGTCCGTTGCGAGCCTATACAGCCCCAGAGAAGAAGGTTTGGTCTCAGTTGACTGGCTGGCCGGATACACCTTGTTGGTAGGAGCCTTGCTGAGCACCGCCACCGTTGCCGAGGTTGAGCTGGCTGTTGCTTTGCGGGTGCGTGAGACCAGCAATCGCGGCCGATGTGGTAAAGTAAGGGTGTCTAAGGGCTTCGTCTGCCGAAATTCGCTGTGTGGGGTCAAACTTGAGCAACTTGTCGAGGAGGTCGATAGCCAGAGGGTGTGCTTTGGGAAACATGTTCTGGAAAGGCACGCGAGGAACGCGAGGGAATGGTCGCACTTGGATCTCGGGCGAGTCGTTGACGAGTCTCTTCATGGTGTTGTCGTCTGGAGTGCCGAGGATACGCAGAATCTGGTTGAGCTGGTCGTTGTTGTCACGTCCACGGAAGAGCGGAAGACCAGAGATCATCTCTGCCATGATACAGCCTGCACTCCAGATATCGATTGAGGTCGAGTAGGTGCGAGAGCCGAGAAGAACGTCGGGGGCACGGTACCAGAGCGTTACGACTTCGTTGGAGAAAGTATTGACGGGGATACCAAAGGCTCGTGCCAGACCGAAATCGGCCAGCTTGAGCTCACCGCGCTTGTTGATGAGAAGGTTCTGAGGCTTGAGATCGCGGTGGAGGACACGATTCTCGTGGCAGAAAGCAGTGCCCTTGAGAAGCTGGAACATAAAGGAGCGCACGGTGACGGGGTCGAGTGCGCAGCGGTGACCGTGGATCTCCATGTATTTTTTCAAGTCTTGCTCCATGAACTCGAAGACGAGCATGAGCTTGGACTCTGTGTGGATGACATCGTACAGGCGGACGATGTTGGTGTGACGCAGCTCCTTCATGAGCGAGATCTCACGAATGGCGGTGGATGGTGTTCCCTCTTCAGCATCGAGGTGAATCTCTTTGAGGGCAACAATCTCGTTGTTGAGCCTTGATCGCCCCTTGTATACGGTGGCGTAGGTACCCTCTCCGAGCTTTTCGAGCTGTACGTAGTTCATCTTGAAGTATCGCGGTTCGGTATCGTCTGGAGGTGGTGAAGTGTGGGGACGGCGGTTGCTAAGCCAGTAGCGGACTGAGTAAGCGCCTTGCGGGACTGTGCGTTGGCAAAAAGGGGCCTAGGCGTGTATTGCAAGCCAAGCAATGGGTAGGTGAGCCGGGTATTTGATTTGGAAGATAGAAGAAAGGAGAGGAGGAGGAGAAGTGAAGGTTAACAGCAGCTACGTTGGGAGCGACTGCAACAGCAAGAGTCAGTCAATCTGTCACAAGAGTGTCGGTCTCAGCCGCGGGAGTCGCGACTTTGTGGTTTGCCTCAATGTCAGGGTTAAAGTTGCGGCAGCTCCTTGCGCCTCTCTGCCTTTGATCTGACAGGGCTGAGTGGCGAACAGGCCACACGCCAACTGCCAACTGACAAGCCAACTCAGAGAAATTCAAGCTTATTATAAAGTGCACGTTGGACAGCACGTTGGACGGCCACCTCTCGGGTGGTGTCTGCTCACGTAAGCATATCTAATTCAGTTACACCTGACTGAGAGTTCTTTCATTTTTTTCTGATGCTTGCAGCGCAACACAACAAGAAGAATTTCTCATCCCACCAGAGAGAGAGAAGAAGAAAAAAAAAAAAAACAAAAAAAAGTTGGAAAGGGTTTCTGTGTGCTGCTCCACACCTTGGGATTGTCGTGGTTCTTGCTACCTTTCCACTTCTCCCATTACAGTGTTCGGACACCATCCTTTGCTCTTGGAAAGGTCGATCACTCGTGGCATCTGCCTGTTCGCAATCATGGCCAAGAACAAGACACCAAAGCCATCCAAGTCTCGACCCGTCTCCACCTCGGAGCTCAACCAGCCTTTGCTCCCATCCGCTGGTTCGGTCACTGCATCCACCGCTTCGTGCTCCTTCTCTCCTGCGCCTGATCACACGCTCTTTGCACACATCAGCAATCAGATTCACCAGCAACGCTTGCGTATCTACAATGCTTCCGCCTCGGCAGCCTCGAGTTCTCAGCTGGTTACCGACTTCCTTCTCGCCTCCTTAGGTGGGGCAGAGTGCACTTCGTCGCACTGGGTCCGCCTCTCATCATACAATTCCAAGTCGTCCAAGCGAAGAAAACACGATGCTGAGTCCGCAGATGGTTCTGCTCCTTCGGCCTCATCCCAGCTCCTCTTGGCGCTCGGTCTCAGCTCCGGTCAGGTCCACCTCCTCAGCCCTGCTCTCGCACAGTCGGTTGCCATTCTCGATGCTTCCTCTGCTTCGGGCAGCAGCACTTCCTCGGCAGCAAACGCAGGCATCGTCTCCATCTCCTATTCGGAATCCAGCAAGACGCTCTTTGCCTGCTCCAAAAGCGGCTGGGTCTCTGCCTTTGCTCTTGCAGATGTCAAGCTGGGCGACCAGCCCACCCCGCTCCGACCCTTCTCCTCCTTCCGTCCCGACACCAAGTCCGCCGTTCAGCTTCTCTCTTCGCGTCGCAATCTCGTTCTCTCTGCGCATCACAGCATCAGCTTGACTGACGCTGCTCAGTCGGACAACACCATCCGTGCTACCTTTACTGGTCACGCCTCCCCCGTCACACACCTCGAATGGCTCAACGACAACTCGTTCGTGTCCGCCGCTGAGGGCGATCGCATCGTCAGCGCGTGGACTTACGAGGCCAAGCCAGGCAAAGCGGTAGCAGGTCGCGCCTTCGCCACTGCTGCCCTCGACGGCCCTGTCCGAGCGCTTTCGGTCAGCTCTACTTCCACCCAGCATCCACGCACCCTGATCACGATTGTCACACAGACCGGAAGCGTTCGCATTTACGGTCTTCCCGCCGAATCAAAATCCGATGCGTCGCCATCAAGGAAGAAGTCAGCCGCACTGCCCTCCTTGGAACTCTTGGCACAGTCGTCGACAGAAAGCAGCGGTGCGTCTGTTGAATGGATCGATGCCAGACTTGTCTCGGACAAGCTCCGATTGGCCCGTCTCATTCGCGGTGCAAAGGTGTCGATCGATGAGACCACTGTCCTCAGTGGCAAGGACGCCCAGCTGCAAAAGACGCTGCAGCTTCCAACCGCTGGCGTCAAGCAGAATGTTTCGTCTGGCGGCTTGCTCGCTGCTGAGACCGACGAAGCAGAGCTTACCGGTGGTGCTGCCGAGACACAACGATACATGGACGCTCCTGCGCGACCGCAAGATATGGATGATGCCGTTCTGCCAGCAGGTCTTCAAGACGCCGGATTCGCTGCATCTGGCTCGACACGAGGTGGCGACATGGAACCCACTTTGGCTCAGAGATTGAAGGAGCTCGGATTTGGCGATCCCACGCTGGCCGGTCAGGAGGCAGACGAAGACGACGCCGATGTACCGACCAAGAAGCAGCAGTCGTTGCTGAGCGAGGCTTCGCTCGCTTCGTCGCTCTCCCAGGCGCTCCACTCTGGTGACACGAGCTTGCTCACCAGCTGTCTGAACAACAACGACCCTATCCTCATCCGAAACACGGTTCGCAAGATTTCGGGCCCGCTTGCGGTCAAGCTGCTCGAAGAGTGCGTCAACCGACTCAACGGTGTTGGCGGCAACCACGTGAGCAAGGGCAGCATGGGAAGCTCAAAGGCAAGAGGCTTGACGGAGTGGGTGCGCGCAACGCTTCTCAACCACATGGGCTATCTCATGTCGCTTCCCAACCTCGTCAGTCGACTCTCTGGTCTTCACGCCACCCTCACCAACCGTCTCGCCACCCACGAGCGATTGCTGGCGCTCAACGGCCGACTCGAGCTTGTTCTTTCCCAGATCGAGGCACGCGCTGCCTACATGTCGCAGGCGAGCAACAACCAGGTTCGCGTGCAGGGTGTCAAGTTTGGCAAGAGGATGCAGGGCGATGCTGTTCAGGTCAACAACACTGTTGACAAGGAGAGGAGGAAGGGTAAGAAGTGGGTGGAAGAATCGGATGATTCCGACTCGGACGACATGGCTGTCGACGATGAGGAGGACGGCGTATTGGTACGCGGTGATGACAGTGAAGACGGAGATGTGCAGGACATTGCTCTGGGAGCTGACGACAGCGATGACGAAGATGATGATGACGACAGTGACGAGGATGGCCCTGTTCGCCGCCGTCGTCGTGCCAAGAACGGACGCATGTCTGATGGCAACACTTCGGCCGACTCTGATGGCGATGATGATGATGAAGAAGAGGATGAGGACGACGATGAAGACATTGAAGACATTGAGGAGGATGACGAAGACGAGGAAGATGAGGAGGACGAGGAGGAGCTTCCAGATGAAAGCGACCTTGAAGAGGAAGGAGCTAGCGATATGGAGGACGACGAAGACGAAGACGAGTACGACGAAGAAGGCGGGCGTGGTCCCAACGGCATGTTTGACCTTGAAGCTGAAGAGGGCACTGACGAGGACGATGAAGAATAAAAGCTTTCACCTTTTTCTCCGTCCTTTCCCCCCAAATTCAGTACGCTAGCATGGTCGCATTTCTGTATACATCCTCTACCAATACATTCTCATAGTCACAAGCTGTGCTGTACGGTCGCCTGTTGTGAAGAAGCTCTTTTGAATAGATGTCTCGAGACTGTGGATTTTCCTATCGCATCTGATTGAACAAGTACGCTCTAACAAGGCTATGGTTGCCGGCCAAAATCCGATCACGGACGGAATGAATTTCGCCGTTCTCCGCGTCCGTTAGGCGGAGCTTTCCGCGCCAACCAAACAGAAATGCGGTTGGCCGAGTCTTCGCACTGTTTAGCCCGATCCTTCCGACTCTCCGTCACAAGCCTCTTCGATACTCGAGGACTACGTCGTCAGATACAATGTCAGCTTGAAGAAAGCTGAACAGTGAGGTACGATGTACAGATATCATCCAAAGTGTAGCGTGAACATTTAAAAAAATAAAAAAATAAAAAATGGAGTTGGCTTTCCGGGACGAAGCGAGTGAATTGGGATTTTTGAGACTCTGTGCGTTCAAAGCGCCGGGTTCCGATCCAAACCAATCCAACAGAGCCCAACACGTTCGGTCGCCTTGGAGAGCCCATTGTGGATCTTCCAGCCAACAAGCAACCAGTCGTCGTACTCTCCGCAAAGTCTTGTACACACCCTTCCTCTCGTCACCATCACCACCACCACTCTACATACCCCACATCCCGCGTCTCTCCTCTCGCTCATCATGTTCAAGCACGCTGCAGCATCACTGAGCCGACCTTTGGCACGAGGTTTCTCGTCCTCGGCCGCCCGCGCCTCGTACGAGGACACCATCAAGAACCTTCTCATCAACAAGGACTCCCGCGTCATCTGCCAGGGCTTCACCGGTAAGACCGGTACCTTCCACTGCCAGCAGGCCCTCGAGTACGGCACCAAGCTCGTCGGTGGTGTTTCGCCCAAGAAGGCTGGTCAGACCCACCTTGGCTTGCCCGTCTTCGGCTCCGTCAAGGAGGCCGTTAGGGAGACCAAGCCCCACGCTTCCGTGCTCTACGTCCCTCCCCCTGGCGCCGCTGATGCCATCATTGAGGCTATCGAGAACGAGGTCCCCCTCATTGTCGCCATCACCGAAGGTATCCCCCAGAAGGACGAGATCCGAGTCGCTGCCGCTCTCCGATCCCAGTCCAAGTCTCGTCTCGTGGGTCCCAACTGCCCCGGTATCATCAACCCAGAGGGCTGCAAGATCGGTATCATGCCCGGTCACATTCACACTCCCGGCCGCATCGGTATCGTCTCCCGTTCCGGCACCTTGACATACGAAGCCGTCAACCAGACCACCCAGGTCGGTCTCGGTCAGTCCATCTGCGTCGGTATCGGCGGAGACCCCTTCCCCGGTTCCACCACCCTCGACCTCGTCAAGCTCTTGCTCGACCACGACAAGTCGGAAGGCATCGTCCTCATCGGAGAGATCGGCGGTTCCATGGAGGAGGACGCAGCCGAGTACCTCGCCAAGTACAACAAGACCCGCGCCAACCCCAAGCCTGTCGTCGCCTTCATCGCGGGTCGAACCGCTCCCCCTAACAAGAGGATGGGTCACGCGTAAGTGTTACATAAGCCAGATCCCTTGATTCTTGATCCTCGATGAATGCTGTGTACTTACCATGACTATCATGTCTTCCCCTTTTTTTTTCTTCCTTTCTTTTCTTTTTTTTGATACTACAGTGGTGCGATTATCGCCGGTGGCAAGGGCAAAGCCGAGGATAAAGTCAAGGCCCTCACTGAGGCTGGTGCTATTGTCGCTGACTCGCCTGCCAAGATCGGTGCTCTCATGCAGGAAGCCATGCAGAAGGCCGGCCTTGCCTAGACTGCAAGCTACTGACAACTTGCTTCCATCGTCATGACGACGTGCTCAATAGTGTTTCTTTCGCCGAATAAAAGCGTGACCAAGTCCCAATGGTTCGTCATGTCACCAAAGTGACTGTGAAGTGTTGAGACCAGCCTTGCATCGTCTCATCAGCCTCCATCTTCGACCGCAGGCTGTGACCTCACCATTTACGGAAGGGGGCCAATGTCAAACTGACCTAAGGCTCACGATTATGAGGCCATCATCAGAATCATGGAAACGACAAGTGCGTAGGAGACTGACAATCTGGCTTCAAGGGACAGAAATGCATTGCAGTGAGTGAGCAGAATCGGAATGGATGGGATTGGATACTCGAAAGACAAAGTGAGAGACCGTGCGAGAAAACGAGATGTTAGACGAGGGTATTGAGAGGGTATGCAATTATGCTCCGTGACTAAGTGGCTGAGATGCTACGAGGGCGCAAAGATCTGGACATCGAGACATGAGAGATTGCGAGAGCGAATCCTGGGCGCAGTGAAGAAGGAGGCCAAAAAGGTAAGTGATGGGTGAAATACGCAAGTTTCAATGCCACTGCCAAAGCTACGATGTGTGTTTGGTATCGCCATCACAACTTCGCTCAGATCGCTTTGACGTAGTTCCTGGGGAACAAACCCACTTTGCTGGCACTCATGCCAGCTTCGACCCTGCCTTCCCACCAGTCATCCGTGCTGTCCGTCTTCCTCGTTACAGCAATCACTTGACCCTTGCTAAAGCCAAGATCGCCCTCTTCCTGGGCCTCGAAATCATACAGTGCAATCACGCGCTCGATGACGGGCACGCTGGCATTCTCGTTGGAGAGCGAGAACGACTCGCGCCTGTCAATGCCGCTCCCGCTCGCGCCGTTGTGGCTGTAGGTATTCATCGAAGGGGAGATCAGTGAAGTGTGCTGATCTTCGCGTCCGTCATCCTCGGCGATGGTGGGGGTCTTTTTGCGGCCGAATGCGCTGCTGCCGGGACTGGGCGTGCGGAAGCGGCCGAAGCGGGATCCGCCGCTCTTGGATGGGGGTGGTGCAGATCCATGGTCGCCATCCCATGGCGACTTGGTGCGTCCGTGACCGTAACTGCTGCCACCACCATTGGTGTAGCCGTTGTAGCTGCCACTGATAGCGCCGGTGTAGCGTTGTTCCGCCGTAGTGTCGAGGTCGCCAAAGGGATCACGAGCAGCAGCAGAACTGGACTGTGTAAAGTCGTCTCCAAACAAGTCATCATGAGCACCTTCCGTCGAGCTGAATTGTGACCAGCCAAGGGGTGTGTTGGAGCTGCCTGCACCACCGATGCTGCCACTGCGAATACGGGTGTCGGAATTTACCCCGGAGTTGTATGCGCTTGTACCATCTGCTACACTGTAACTCTTATTGTGGCCGAAAGGCGACTTACGTGCAACAGAAGGGCTTGCAGGACCGCCGCCTTGAAGCTCTCGGTCGAGCGCATCCATGCCGTCGGTGTCTCGCTTGCCCCATGTACCGGTGTTTTTGCTTTGCCCAGGAATGTCGTTCCAATCGGGCGGTGGGGTAGGGCCGGAACGGTCCAATTTCTTCCTGCCAAAGCTTGAAAAGCTGAGGTTGCTCGCGATACTGCTTGAACGCTGTCTGATACCTGGGCGTTTGCTTTGAGACGAGGCTGAACCGACTCGAGCTGGTGTGTTGCTTAGAGACGAAGAAGGCGAACCGAATGCGTATGCTCCAAAGTTACGGTTGTCATAATCGTCGTCCTTCCTGCGACGTTCGCGGTCGTCCCAATCGTCCAAAGAGTCGCGGCCCCTGTCATGGTCACGTTCGCGCTCACGATCGTTGAGGCTGAATTGGTCGAAGCGGTCGGGTAGATCATCAGCTTGAGTGTTGCGAGACGGCTTGCGTCCGGAAGATAAATCTTGGAGATCTCGGCTGTCCATAGAATCAAAGCTTGCCCTGCGTCCACCACTTCCGCTGAGGCCGCGACGGTCAAAGCTGCTGGTATCGTCGTAATTAAAGTACTCGCCGTCGAGATCCTTGCTTGGCGTATTGGCCAATGTGAATCGGTCGATAGTCTGAATGAGACCAGAGGCCCAGTGAGGTCGGTCGATGTTGCCGGATAGAATCTGCTTGGCGTTCTTGCCGTAGTGGCCGTAGGCTTTGACATTGGCGTCCTCGCGATTGACGAGGATGGTTCCTTCGACCGAGATGCCGCCGTACAAGCCTTTGGACTTCGAGTATGAGAACATGGCAGCCACACGACCTTTCGTATTGACACTTCCGCTCGCTTCTGCCGATCTGCCCAAGGGACCGACTGCAACTGACAAATTGCCACCGAGCTGAAGCGAGCCGGTAGCCATAAAGGATCGGACGGCAGATTTGGAGTTGAGCACGATCAAGAAATCGGTGACCTCGGCACCGGCATTAAAGCCGCCACCGAGACCGCCGATGCCAATAGCGGCAGGAGCAGACCAGCGACCATCTTCGAGCTTGGCGACCACAACGCCAGATCCAGCACGTGCTGAGAGGAGGAATCCGATACGAAAGACGGAAAAGATGGCGAATCCCTTTGCCTTTCTCAAGACGCTGAGAGGAACGATCTTGTCGAGGCCGTTGACGGGGTCGACAAACTCGTTGAGGATCTTGGTGGCCTTGCGGCACTCTTGCTCCAGGTGAACCGGGATTGGGTTGCCCATGCTTCCAGCTTAAGCCTCAGCTGCGTTGGAGGAGTGGTGAGAGGATGCCCAGTGTGTGGACGAGCCGGACAGATGCAACTGAAGTGGATCAAGGTGTTGTCAAGAAGTGAGTCGGTAAGAAGCAAGGGTGGAGGGGATCCGATAGATTGCCGATGACCAGAAAATATTGTTCGGGCGTCCTACTTGGATTGGCAAAGGTGCTGAGGCGAGGATGGAGAGGAGGACGTAGGATGGCGAAAGTGAAGATTATGGTGGTGGACAACGACGAGGAAGGATGGCGGTAGCAATAATGAATCAGGAGTCAAGAGGCTGTGTATGGGAAGTGATGGTCCGGGCCGTGAGTGAGCAGGATGCTCGGAGAATAATCAAGTGCCGCGGAAGGTGGGACTAGAAGTGAGCATAGCCAGCTTCAGTGTCACAGTCAGGTGTCCAAGAGAGGCATGCCAAGAGGGCGCGCAAGAAGGAAGAGCAAACCAGCATCGTAGTGTACTGTACTGTACTGTACTGTACAGTACGTTAGCAGTACACACAGCTTGTCAGCGTCACAAGGAGAAGCCTTGACTACGCCTTTTTTTGGTATGCGTGTGGAGGAGGAAAGCCGAAATAAATTTGGCATGCAATTTGATTCTGGCTGGCCGGCCCGAGCGTTACTACTGTTTGGCAAAAAATTCCCTCATCTCGCATCTCTTCGCCCTGCCTTTTCCACTCGCACCCGCTCAGGGTGCCTAGAGACCCACAGCTGGTCACACATTCAAATGTGGGGGTTCACTCGCCGCCTCTAGATTTACGCCCTTCTTCAGTATCTACTTGGCCTTCTTCAGTTTGCGATCTAGACTGTAACAAATGGGACCACCTGACACGCCAGATCATAGCGAGCGCCTCACTCTTCGTTTCACTCGGATGATGAATCTTTTATTTTGTGATTGTGTCCGGGGTGGCGAACTTCCTACGTCGATGAGATGGGCCATGGACGACATTGACGGCGTTTCCAAGGCACATTGAATGAAATGGGGTGCAGCTCCATCTTCAGCTTTAGCGATCCAGCAAAACACCGGCACCGCCTTCCCTGTCGCCCCGAGTCCTCTCTCTTGCTCGGCGAGAGGCTGCATACAGCCCATTGAGCGACTGCTTGATCTGGTCAAGGCTCTTGCCGTTGGCTGCTTGCAGGTAGCGTTCAACAAAGGCGGCCTTGTCCTTGTCTGGGACATAGCTCGTTGGTAGCTGCTCCACGATGCCTGGAACCCATGCCGCCATCTCTCCAGCAAAGCCGCTCGAGAGCACCTTGAGCGTGGTCACCACCATCGGCATCACTTCGGGGCTGAACTGCGTCACGAGACCGTTGAGCAACACGCAAGCAAGCTGGAAGCCTTGTTGCCCGACGACGTGGCGGATGGCGGCGGCATAGCTTGTCAGCTCCTCCATCGACGGAGAGCCATCTGCGTTGGGGACGCCCGTCGCAGGCAACGGTGTGCCGGGCTGTGAGGCTGTCACGGGCATCATGAGCGAATCGTGCCCCACAATGCCAAGCACAAGGTCCAGCGCTGTTGCAACCGTTTCCGTCTTGAGTATCGTGAGCGCTGCTAGAGCTGCTCGGAAGACATGCGGGAATTGTGGCGAAAGGAACAGCATCGAAGGCACATTGTTGAGCACTGCCAGAGACGTGTGAATGTAATCGTCGAGCACATCGCCCATCTCGGCAGGCATCGTATTCTCCAGCAGTTGCACCATCTTGCCGTTGACCCGTTCCGATGCTCCCTGGAGCGCTGCTCGAACAGCCATGTTACCATCGCGACCGAATTGGTCGACACACTTGCCCACGATCCATACGTAGCCCGGATATCCTGTCTGCTCGAAGCATGACGACAATCTCTCCAGCAGAGCCACCAGAGTTGGGGCGGCAAGCGGACCGAAAAGGGAGAGACCACGTCGAAGTAAAGCAGATGCTCGTTCCGAGATGAAGAAGACGTTGCCATGCGAGGCCAGCACTCGATCGATTACTGAGTAGGCTTCCTCGCACGTCTTGGCGCACGCTTCTGGCAGATGACCAGAGAGCGAAGAGCCGACTACGGCGAGCATCTTTTCCAGCTGTTCCATCCTGTCGGCTGCTTTACGCAGCTGCTCCTTGCTTGCATCCGGGAGAGCCGCGACTTGACTGAGGGACTCGAGAAGCGGTTGAGAGAACTGCATGAGTGCCTGCGGTGCCTCATTGGGCTGCATACCCGCGATCACGTACGCGATTCCCTCCGAGATCGAGATGAGGTCGTCAGGCCCGAGCTTGTCATTGACTGAGCGGAAAAAGTCGTACAGCTGTGGGAGGTAAGGCACAAGATGACGATGGCAGTCCTGACAGAGGAAGTTCATCGCCTGTGCTGCTGCTGCAGTTACATCGCTGTCGGCTCGTTCCAAGCCGGCACTGATGTACGACAATTGAGCGGGAATCTGCTCTGGGTGCATGTCGATCCATTCCGTGTATCGAGACAGGACAAGAAGTCCGGCATACTTGAGTTTGGGATGGTCTGGGAGCGTGGGAATGATGTTGATGATCTGAGGGAGGACCTCGTCATCACGAGGATCCGCTTCAGCGCCCATAGCACGCATGCTGAAGAGGGGAGCTTCCACGTCCTGCCACTTGAGAGTCTCTGGCGTCGACTGCGAGATGGTGGATTGGATCAGATGAAGAGACCTCGAAAGACATTGCCGTGAGCCAAGAACATGGCAGCAGTCCTTGAGCGTGTCGCCCATAAAGTGTCGGAAAGATCGGAAGTCGTCTCGCTCCTGACCTGTGAGTGCATCTGGGTCGTCAGGGAAGCGAAGGTGGCGGATAATGATTTCGAGGAGCCTTTCGTAAAGCGGGAAGAAGCGCTGTGCCTCGGGATGGTCATAAGCGTGTGAAAGGGCGCCTGACAGCAGGTACCAAAAGCGGAATGTGATCTGGACAATGTCAAGGTCGTGGTAGGCCGTGCACTCTGCGATCGCTTCGACGATCGGGAAGAGCTCGTTCTGATGGCGGAGGATGATACGATGGTAGGCTTCGCCTGCCTGAACAAAGATTCGGCAAAGGCCACGAACTTTGTCCTCGTCTTCGCCCGCAGCTGACAGCACTTGACGCAGAGGATGGAGACGGGCAAGGACACGCTGGATCACGTCCATGTTTTCTTCCACTTCTTGTGTCTCGTTGATGAGGTCGCAGACGACATCTGTAGCCACGTCGAACAGCTCTTCCGAGCCCAGCGCGTCGAAGGAAAGGTCGAAAAGAGGCGTGTCGGCCATCTGACCTGCTGACACTTCACCACTCTTGAGCCAAGATCGAAGACACTGAAAGATGCCGGTCTGAATCTGTGACGTCAAGCCAGATGCCTGCACGTACATGGAGAGCAGCTTGAGGATCTCGGGAGCTGCAGCCGAGAGCAAAAAGTGGCATCGAGCATTGTAGAAATCGTTGTCGACGGGGATGCGGTGATTTGTAATGACCTCCTCGGGAAGCACAGTGAGGAACTCGAGAAGAACCGGGACGGTCTCTGGGCTAGAGCCAAACCTTTCGATCATACCTGGCACCACCGCGGGCCACTCGGATTCGTCGAGTTGGAGAGCCAGACCCGAGAGTGCCAGACTGAGCTGCGTCTGGATCACCCGAGGCCCTGTTGCGTATGCCGAGAGCGCTGTGAGAAGGGTGTCGCGGAGGGCAGCCCTCTGCTGTGAGGGGACCTGCTCGAGGTCAAAAGTGATCTTGGTACGGAAGGTCTGTGCAGCGAAGAGGCGTGGTTCGAGTGGCAGCTCGGATGCCAAAAGCAAAGAGTTGGCCGTCTGCCAGGCTTCAGAGGTCTGTTGAAAGTTCTGGAGCCATTCGTTGGCAGAAGCCTTGGCTTGGTTGTTGGGATCGGTGTAGAGAGTGTTGAGAGCTTGCATGACGGCCTGGATGGCCTGCTGCTCTGTCGAGCTCGGACCTGGTGTCGCCGACATCGTGGACAGAGCTCAAGTTTGACCAGCTGTTGCACGCCGGTTATGCTTGGATGGAATGGAGCAGTGTCGATGAGGTCTGGATGCTCGAATCTCCAGCGTCTGATTGGCTCGAACAACGCCCTTCAAGCTTTCCTGCGAGTGAGGATCAAGTACGATGATCGAGCAGTCCGGCAGCTTTGTGAAATTGAGTGAGGAGCGAGCGATGCCGGAGTGTCGTGACCAGAGTCCGATAGCGTAAGTGTTGGTGGGAGACGTTGCGAGGGAACAATTGGTAGATGAGAAGATCTGCTGTTGGTCGTGTCACATGCTGTCCCTGCTGTGTTGCCTTTTCGGATTTTTGAGTCTAGCGACACGCTTCTGTCTTGGAATTTCGCCGACGAGCCTTTTTCTTGTGTCACTTTTCTTTTTGTGGTTCCCGATCTCATTTCCTTGCCATCGCGATTCAGACATACGAGCTCAACTCATTGCAACATGACATGCTGCCATAGTTAGCTTGTACAAAGACTCAAACACACCTGACTCTATTGCCGGTGGTGACAAGTGACAGAAGTACAGAAACAAGACTGAGGGCCGAAACTCACGGCGAAAAGAATATGCACAGCACGCATGGGCGAAAGGCACTGCGCCGCACACTCTGGGAGCCAGAAACGCTTACTCGAGGCCGGCCTCGTTAGTGAACTCGATGTGCTTCTCGACTGCACGACATTGAGACCAAGCAAAGAAGCAAAGTAGAAGTCGAGAAAAGTCAGTACTTGGCATGTTGAGACTAACCAGCCGATCAAGATCAAGGATCTTTTTGCATTGCAACTTACTATCGGCCTTTGTGACGGTTGGACGAACAGCCTGGATGGCGCGCAAAAAGTCGTTCATCACCAGCTTGGGTTCCAAGAGTTGCTCGCCTTCAATGTCGTCCCAGGTCATCTCCATGGCATCAGGGTCTCCAGGCGAGCATGGTGTGAGGAACTCCTTCATCTCTTCGACCTCGTCGTCGGCTGCGGCATCATCACCATCCTGCTGAGCGGCATCGCCATGTGCGCCAGTGTCGATATCGCCGTTCTTGGCCTTTTCTTGCTGCTTCTTACGCTTTGCGGGAGCCATGACCTTCTTGAAGTGGGTGGCTCCCGTCACTTTTCGTACTGGTTGCATGAGCGCATCTCGCACCAGGACGCTGATATCGGAACCAGAGTAGCCATCGGTCAAGGATGCCAGCTTGCGGTAATCCTTGCTGTCCAAAGCGCATGGGGTTTCGCCTACGTTGAGCTCAAACATGCGCTTTCTCGCCTCGAGGTCGGGGAGTGGAATGTAGATACGCTTCTCGAATCGACGCTTGATGGCCAGGTCCAGGGCCCAAGGAATATTGGTGGCGCCAAGCACAAGCACACCCGTCTCGTCGTTGCCGACGCCGTTCATCTGCACGAGGAACTCGGTCTTGATTCGCCTCGATGCTTCCGACTCTCCTTCTCCTCTTGTACCGCAGAGCGAGTCGACCTCGTCAATGAAAATGATGGATGGCTTGGCCTCGCGTGCCATTTGGAAGAGCTGCTTGACCAATCGTTCCGACTCTCCCATCCACTTGCTGACGAGATCCGAACTTGAGACACTGAAGAAGGTGGATTTGGCTTCAGTTGCAACGGCTTTGGCGAGGAACGATTTACCAGTACCGGGCGGACCGTACATAAGGATGCCGCGCCAAGGGGTTCGCTTGCCAGTGAACATCTGTGGGAACTTGATGGGCAGGATGACGGCTTCTTTGAGCGCTTCCTTTGCTGTGTGTAGACCGGCAACATCGTCCCATCGTACATTGGGGGTTTCTGAAAGAACTGCGCTGGACAAACCTGCTCGCAGCTTTTTGGTTTCTGGGTCGACATCGTCATCTTCGCCATCCTTTTTGCCGCCGGTGCTGCCACCAACGCCCTTCTCAGCACCATTTGCGCCTACTGCAGCTCTGTTGCGGTCTTCTGAGCTCTTGGCAAGGTGCTCCTTGAGCTTTTCGGCTCGGTCGAGGTACTCTGTAAACTTTTTGCGGATGAGGTCTTTGAGCTTGTCATTCTTTTCGTCTATGGGAGCAGCAGGATGAGGGCCATTCATGGAAGCGGAAAGGACGGATTGGATCAGTACGAGCTGAAGCTCGAGCGCGTAGCCTTGTGAAGCAAGAGAACTTACACTTCATCGCCATCATAAAGTAGTCCAAGCTGTTCTGGTAGAGCTTGTACGCTTCTTGGTAGTTTTGCTTGACATCCTCGTCGATCGCCTTCTGCACGATCTCAATCGCTTTCTGTAAGGATGAATGGAAGAAGGGAAAGAGAGATGAGTGCATTGCCCACCGAAGAATATTTACCGATCCTGAGGATCGTCAACTGAGCTTACATTCAAGAAATCCGAGTTAGCCATGGTTGGATGGTAGTGATGGTGTTGAAAAAGACAAACGATAGTTGAAGGGATGTCGTGATCCAAATGCTGCCGTGAGAAGCGAAGTAGGATCTGCCTGGCACTGTCTGCCTTTGTCGGACTACGATTTCGGCCCACTGAGAGTGAGCAAGGTTTACTGTGGCTGATTTGGTCGTTGCGCTGCGCTGCCAAGAACAGGTCGAGGTATGTGACAAGATGGCTGAGTATCGGCTACACGAGCGAACGATGGAGATAGGACGGGGATAGAGAGGTGTTGAAGAGATGGAAAGAGAGAGTTGGATGAGAGAGAGAGCCCTGAGCCTTGGCAAGGGTTCTGGTTCGCCTATTATCGCTGCAGTGTACAGTCAAAGAGTGGAGTTAAATTCAAAAGGGCAAAAGCGGGGGGGATGAGAATTGAGAAAGGAGCGCGTCCTCTTGTGCTCTTGCAGCTACGTCGGTCAGCTCGATCTGAAATTCCAAATCGCAGCTCAGTCGTACCGTCCAGTACTGTAGCAGTGTTGTGCATTTGGATCGGGCCACGCTTTGACCTCCTCCTGTCCTTCAATCGCTGACCATCCTTCCGAGATCCGAGACAAGCTCCCTCATCCATCTGAAGCGAAGCTCTCATCAAACATCTTGCACCTTTTACCACACTACCGCCAGCATTCATGAGCTCTCCGATGTTGGGGCATTTTCGGCATCAATCCTGACGATCACTCACAGTCGACAGTAGCTTGACGGCGGCAAAGCCACTTGCCCAGCATGGCACCGCCTCAAGGGCCACCCTTGCAAGGGCCCGTGCCTCCCTACGCTCTGGCACCACTTCTGTTTCCCACTTTGCCGCTAGACGACAATGCAGACTCTTCGAATCCGGAATCACCTGCTGCCATCCAAAGAAACGCACAAACATCCATTCGCTGCTCAGAGTCCGACGGCTCCTACCTCTACATTGGCACATCCCACGGACTCATCCACTCTTTTCGCATCAGCTTTCCAAGATCGAGTACCTCAACAGCCCAGTCTCCCAGCTATGGCCTCAGACATAGTCGCACAATATCCAACAATGCCAAGCCCGTCGAAAAAATCGTCCTTCTTCGGCCATTCAATGCTGCTGCTCTCCTCTGCGAAGGTGTCGTCAGCTTCTTCTCGCTTCCCGACTGGTCGCCAATACGAAGTTTGCCCTCCACTAGAGCTGTTAGCACCATCGTTCTCGATGACCAAGAATCAGAGCATGGATCTGGCGTCGATGCTGCCGGCATGATCAGTATCTGCCTCGTGCGCCGCAAGAACATCATCTTGGGCAAGATCGGTGCAGATCCGAGATCTGGTCTCTTGTGGGCCACCGTCAAGGACATCCCTCTCCCTGGAGGTGCCATCTTCGCTCGCCGCTTTGCTGATGTCCTCTGTATCGCCAATGCCTCTGAATACAGTCTTGTCAATCTGTCCTCCGGAAATATCACTCAGCTCCACCTACCCATCAGCCAAACCGGCGAGTCGCCCTCAGCCCAAGTGCGTCCCAGCATCGTCACTGTACCAGTACAGGCCTCCAACAATACCAGAGAAGGGAGCGTTTCACCTATCGTCGATCGTTCTGCATCCGCCTCCTCGGCACCGGTCAGATGCGAGTTTCTCGTCACCTCGCACAGCGGTGCCGTCACTCTTGGTGTCTTTGTCAAGCCGTCGGGCGAGCCGGCACCAAAGCTGCTCGAATGGCCATCCCATCCTCGCTCCGTAACCTATGACGGCAACTATCTCGTCTCTCTACTCAGAAATGACACCATCGAGATCCACAGCCTCGGCCACGACTCTGTCGATAAAGTTCAGACGCTTCAGCTGCCCCCAGGTCTGGATCCGCGATTCCTCCAATCGGTTCAAGAACCAACTCATACGCTCAATCGTAAGGCTGGGGAAAAGGCCGAGGGGGCAGCTTCTGCCAGCAACGATTTGGACCTTGTCAAAGTGTCGCTCAACCAATTGGACAATCCCGATGCGCCAGTGTTGCGGCGTGCATCCGAGCACGCATCCGTATCATCCTCATCGCCACCCCAGATTCTCCTCTGCGGGAGGAATTCAACCTCAGCCGTTCAACAGGACTCGCTCCTGAGCTGGACGCATCAACAATTGCATCGGGGCCGACTGCGTAGCTTGCGGGAGAACCTGGACTCATACCGAGCGAGCCGATCTTCACAGACAGAGGGACATGATTCTGTGCGCGCCTCTCTCGAGTCATCGGTGGCACACGCACTGCTCGGCATCGAGCTGCTGTATCGAACAGACTTCTCAACAGCCCTAGAAGTCTTGCGCAACGCCAATCTCGACCCGCGACTCTTGCTCGCCCTCTACCCGTCTCTCGGGCATAAATCTCACAAGGATCAAGAAGCTATCATGCCAGCATCCGTGCTTTCCAATCTCGAGAAATTGAAGCACAAGAGTCAAGATCAGCTGCAGAGCATAGACGAACTCGTTGCCGCAAATCTGACACTCAACTACTCGCCGCCCTTGAACCTCGAGACAGATACGACACTCGGTCTACTCAGAAAGGATCTATTGCGACGGTCTGATGTCCTGCTGCGCGTTCTGTTGGAAGACTGGCGTATGAGCAGTGCCGCTGCAGCCAGTGTAGACGAATCCAGCTTCTCGCTCTGGGCTGGCTCTTTCATGGACGAGCAGATGCTGGCCAACGTCAGCGGCTGCGTTGATTCGGCCTACCTTCAACTGATCGCTCAGCAACGCGGCGTGGCCGAACCAGGCAAAGCTTCGGTCGAAGAAGAGCTTAGCTCCTTTTTGGCTTCAAAGCATGCATGCGAGTCGTCATTAGTAGAAAGGGTCCTCCAGGAAAAGCAGTATCTCAGCCTACTCGCAGAGCATTACGAACACGCTGGCAAGATCGAAGGGGCATTGAAGATCTGGACCGCCTTGATCGATGGCGAGATGACCGATGCCCTCAGAGAGACGATAGATGTTCCTGCAGCCTTGTCGAAGGTGGCGGCTTTGCTCAGTAAGCAGAGCGATTCGAATCTGCTCTCCAGCTACGGAAGATGGCTGGTGAAGAGAGACCCTGAAGCTGGCATTGACATTCTCACCAAGCAGACCGCGACATCCGCATCTGATACGTCCAAAAATTCGACATCGCGGACCAAGGCACAAGAGCTCGAAGCCATTCAAGCACAAAGGGCGACCATTGACGAGTTGCGCGACATTGATGCAGATGCAGCAACAAAGTATCTTGAGGTGGTGGCGCTATCGACCGCCAAGGTGCAAGATGAGCAGATGCATCGCGAGTTAGCTGCAGCGTTGTTGCATCGCGTGGGCCAGCATCTCAAGGAGGACGACTATCGCCAAAAGATGGAGGCCGTAGCGCACGAGTACGCTGTTGGATCTTATGCCGAGTCGTTCTTTGCGCACCTTGCGCTGGCAAGCAGTGGATCGCCTAAAGATGTGGACCGACTCAAATTGGCGATGCTGCTGCAGGGCTCTACGGTGCTCGAACACGAATCGCTGCTGGAGACCATCACGCCCCTCGAGACTCTGATGTACGAGAAAGCCATCATCCTTGGCAAGCTTGGGCGTGACGGAGAAGCTCTGTCGCTACTTGCGATCCATCTGCGGGATGCCAACAGTGCGGAAGCGTACTGCTCGCAAGATGGAGAGGTTCTCTCGCCTATGCTTGCCATCTCGATTGCTGAAGACCACGAGGCACTGCGGCCGTATGCAGCGATGTTGAGCCGCACGTATGCACAGCGCGTCAAGGCGCAAGCCAAGGCCACAGCTCAACGGGAGCTTTCGGGTGTACAACGCAAAGAGGAGCTACTCAAGCAATTGCTCTCGGTCTACATGGCCAATGGCGCGCAGGAGAAATTCCGCATCGCAACGGCGCATCTGCTCAATACGCAAGCGCTGCATCTGGACAATCGAGAGGTGCTCGAGTTGGTGCCCAAAGACTGGCCGCTGCAAACGCTCGAGACCTTCTTGACACAGAGCCTTCGTCGACAGCTTCATCGTAAGCGCGAGATGCAGATGCTGCGTAGCATCGCCAAGTGTCGGAATTTGGATGTGGCAGAGGATCTCTGGGCAAGACAGCGTGCGATGGGCGGTATTCTTCAAGACACCGAGATGGAGGGTAGCCCCGGTGATCAAGGCGGAGACGGCGACGAGGAAGAGCCGCGCTACGGGGACTGGAAAGAGGGTGGGGGCGTGGCCAACCTGGTCGAGAAGAAGCAGCGGCAGCAGCCAATGATGCCGAACGATGCTGTTTTGGCAAAGGAAGCAAGGATCGACAGCGCACAAGCAGGTTACGAAATACCCCAGTTCAACATTGTTCATGCTCAAGTGGACGATGTCGACGACCTTGCCTAGTCTGCTACCAAATGCAATTCCATCAGATCACATCTTCTTTGTGCACCTCAAAGACATCGCAAGTCGTGGCAGCACGCCTAAGCGCCCCCCTTGTCAGTGGCTTGAATTCCAATCCCCTCTTTTTTTTTCTGCAAT
Source organism: Ustilago trichophora (assembly GCA_900323505.1). Taxonomy (NCBI): domain Eukaryota; kingdom Fungi; phylum Basidiomycota; class Ustilaginomycetes; order Ustilaginales; family Ustilaginaceae; genus Ustilago; species Ustilago trichophora. Next base: position 1,243,495 of record OOIN01000003.1, on the reverse strand, counting down.
ATTCTCGCTGCAACGGCTACGCAGTCTTGTCGCGGCTGAGACAAGCAAGACATGGGAGAAAAAAAAAAGGCTCTTCTACTCAAATCATGACAGGGTCCAAAATAGGTCGAATTGCGCAAGCCAAAGCGTCATCGTTGACACTGGTTGCGCTGCTTAGTGATGCGAGTGGTTCGGGATTCCAACCGTGTGCCATCTCACAACGCCGTTTTGTTCACAGCCTTGAAGCACAAGTCATACAATGTGAGATCTCTAACCGATTTCGCGTTGCTCTGAAGCCAAAAAGGCACCACTGTACAAATGGGACGTGTGATCTCTGAAAAGAGGGTCAAGCCCTGTCAAAAGCTTAACTGGCAATCGGAACAAGAGGCGTGTGAAATGCACAGTCGCATCACACTTTTTGGACAAGTTCCCGAAGTGTCGCTTTGCCCTTGTCTTGTGCCCTTGCTTCGGCTGTGCCTACATCCTCGGCCCTCTCTCCTCCTCTTCTTGCCGTCCAGCCTAAATAGGGTGACAGACAAAAGATGCTCACAATCAGCCTTCTCCCGCTCACCCCTTGCCCTGACTGAACTGGCGCGTGCAGAGTGGCGGCTAATGCTTGGCGAACCTCAACCCTCTTCTTCCGCTGGCTGGCTGGCTGGCTGGCTGGCTGGCTGGCTGCAACTCTATCCCAGTGTTGGTCTGCTGAAAAGGCAGTGCCCTTCCTCAACTTCTTTTTGGCGTAGCCACATGTTGGCTCCCTACCATCATCTCCACCCGCTCAAGATTCACTGAGTCTTCTAGCTACTATCGCACAGCGCCATCATGAATGCGTCCAACGCCGACCAAGAGATCAAGCGTAAGTAGAGATGCTGCCGCAGCAACATCGATTCACTGCAGGCGAAAAGGAGAGAGAGTAAACAAGCACTTCGATCCACTGACGCTTTTTGTTCGACTTTGACTCGATCAATGCTACCTTCTCATGCACAGACGTGGTCCGCGACTTGCTCTCCAGAGACCCTGTACAGTTCAACTCGACCATCAATGCCCACTTTGCCTCAAGCTGCACCTACCAAGGTCGCGGCTTGAAGATTTCCGGTGCTAGCCAGGTCAAGCACGCAGCCTATCTCCTCAACGTCCTCGACTTTGGCTCTCCTGCCCAGATCACGGACCAAGACATTCGCTGGGATTCGGCTGGCACCACTGCCATTGTCAAAGCCACTCGTCATGTCCGACCGGCCTTCTTCCCGCTCTTCCAATTCGCAGTGCCCACAAAAGTCGTACTGAGCTTCAATGCCGAGGAAGGAGCCAAAGACACGCTCTTCTGCACGCAGTGGAAGGATGAGTGGCCCCTTGAACAGCTCATTCAAGCCGTGCCTTTGGTTCGATCGTTCTACAGCTCGCTTCTGGTACCTCTGCTCACGGTAGTTTTCCTTTGGGCCTCCAATGTCGCCTTTTGGCTCCACTCCAAGGTCGAGTCTGTTGAGCACAGATATGCAAGGGATGCAACCAAGGTCTACCGCCAGAAGGTAGAGCCCCGCCTGCCTCCTAGCCTTGTCAAGGGCTTCGATGCCGGTGTTCACGCAGCCGAACACGTCGGCCAGCATGGTGTCCACGTCATCTCGCGTGTCTCGCATGGACCGCTGAGGGCCGTCGAAGAGCTCGCTCGCACAGCCACGGTGCTCGTCAACCTCGCCCTACCTCAACAGCTCCAGATCCCGTATCCTTCCGTCTTCGCCGACCCTCCCCACACCGCTCCTGTCAAGCAGCAAAAGCCCGACGCAGTGCAGAGCACTTCGACCAAGAAGGACCAACAGAAGTCCGAAGACAAACCCGCCGCACGCTCCAAATCGGACAAGTCCGAAGGCGATGGCTCTCAGTCGCCCCGCAAGAAAGTTTCTGGCTCTCCTCATGTCGACACCGACTCGCACAAACAGACCACCGCCCAGAAGGATGAGCCCACTGTCAAGGACGATTTGGCCGAAGACCACAAGCGCAAGGCCGAGTCCAGCCCTACTACTGAAGAGCCTCGCCATGCCAAAGTCGTTGTCGGCCCCACGGAGGACGGCTCGCAACCTCAAGCCAAAGAGATTGACGTAGTCACTCAGCAGGTGACCGAGAAGCCCGCCGCCGAGTCTGCCAGGCAGTCGCTCTATGACGTGCTCAAGAAAGACGATCAACTTCCCGGCGGCAGCGGCGGAAAGAAGTCGGGTGGTAAGAAGAAGGGCAAGAACGGGGGACGCAAGTGAATCCAAACCGAACCCTCTTCTTCTGCTCCACAGGGCAACCTCCATTAAAAAAGTAAAGCATAGCTCCCCACGGAAGCTACTCGTCAGACTACCTTCCCCCAAAACAGATCTTGAGATCCCGGTCCTCCATTTTGCATCGCACCATTATCGATTTAAGCATGAAAAGAAGCAATCAACCAATCAATCTCCCCTTCATTGCCTCCCAGATGTGCCCTGTGTTGCGCATGTGCTGAGGATGTCTAGGAGCCAGAAAATTGGGCTGCAAACCTCCAAGTCTGACCCTAGAACGGAGCTGATTGGTCTCACTCCAACGCCTTCGAGCCCCGGTTTTGCCCTGATTCGAATGACGACTCAGGGTGTGTTTGAAGAAATCTTGTCTGAAGACAGCACAAGATTCCACAAGAAACAGGTCCGACATGTGAACAAAGACGCTTTTGAGCCAATTCAGCCCGTCACAAGGCTAGAGATTGTTGACTGTTGCAAGTCTCGGTGGAACTCTGTCGTTTTCACGCAGTGTCGGAGGCGTTTCGTCATTTGGGTGCAGATCAAGTGTGTGGGGAATTTGAATTTTGGAAGAGTAGTGTTTGTTTTCGTTTCGTAAGGTGGTGTTGTACAAGGGGGTCGAACCGAACTGATTCGGAGCAGGGTTGATAAGTCTCAAGCGAGCTTGAGCTTCAGGAAGGTGGTACTAGTTCCCTACTCTAAGTGCCAAGCTCTCTGAGGCTTCCGTTCGGTCGGTGTAGGGTGTCGATTGAATCAGAAGACGGGAGTGATGAGGTCGCCAAACTTGCGTGCGGCAACGATACCAGCAGTGAAAACGCTCAATCCCCAAAGAATCGAAAGGTTACCAGCGCGGTGTTCGGGAGCGAGGATCTGGTTGTTGATGAATCGGACCAAGAAGTTGGTCTGCTTAGGAGCTGGCCTGCCCGAAGGCGAGGAGAGGAAGCCTTTCTGGGCCGAGCTGTCGTTCCAAAACCATTGTTGAAGGAGGACGTGGTAGAAGAGGGGCGAAGGAGGTTTGGTCAGCTCTTTGGGGATCAAGGGTTATGCATCCAGGACAGGACAATGCAGTGTTTAGAATGGCGCAAGCGGTGATCTGGACAAAGATTTATGCTGTTCCGTAGCTCGAAGTGGGCGTACAAAGCTGGCCAAGGAGGATCGCTAGTGTACTGTTCGAACAAGGCCAAGCTGAGTTCCCACCTACATCGGCGCCTGATGGATCGACTGACTCCGTTCCAGTCCGCTTCCACGGCGCGATTACACTTACAGGTAAGAGCCTTGACTTGACATATTTGCAAAGTTGTTGAACGACGAGATGGTGGCGACTGGATGTCTAATGGCTGCAAATGTCCAACAAGATGTTCGACGAGTTGCTGCACAGATTCCCTGACACACACACACCCAAAATGTACATTTCTCCCCGATGCACGCCGGAAAGTGGAGCTTTTGTTTTCTACTCCCGATCAGAATCGCCGATCTGTGCACCTGAAAACTACGCTTCTTGGCTCTTCTCACTTTGGATACCTTGGAACTTGTGTACACACTGCCATCAAGAATCGCACAGACCTATCGGTAGGATGACGATAACGTGTGTGTATTGCAGCCTCTAAAAAAGGTTGGCCGGACTCTATAGTGCGAAAAAAAAACAACGGATTAACGGGACACTGCGTGCGGTTGCATCTAAGCCTTGATCTGGACTCCTTCGTCCTTGACCGCCCCCTTCTTCTCTCTCGAGTAGTCCACTAGCAACCTGAGCTTCTCCAAAACCACAAAGACGATGATCGTATTTGGGCTGAGTCTCATCCATGCTGGGGTCCAGCCTCTGAACAGGAATCCTACGCCTTCTTTGCTCAGATCCTTCCTCAAGGTCTTTACGATGCCATCTCCGGAACCCGCGGCGTTCATGACTCTGCTCTTGATGACATCCGCCGGGCTGCATACAGTAGTTGCTACTGTACCTGCCATGAAGCTCGCCGAGAAATGAAGGGCGGTTCCCTCGTGAAAGTAGCCAGAGGAGAGGAGGAGGTTCTTGAAGACGTCGTAGGTTGCCAGTTGGGAAGCGTTCATCAGCACCGCCCGAACGGTATTCGGCCCCAAACCACGGAATAGCGAACCCACGCCTTCCTCCTTTGTCATCCTTACCAGCCCACTGATAGCATTGGGATAGTTGTACCTCTCCGCCGGCTTCTTGTTGACATCACTCGTCATGCGCACCAGCAAGATATCGGCCGGGTTGCCTGCCAATCCACCGGCAGCACCAGCAGCACTTGCGCACAACGCCATCTGCAAAGGTCCCAACTGTTTTCCATCCCCGTTCTGCTTTAGAGTCATCTCTTTGAGCTTATCGTAGGCTCCGAAACGGGTAACGCTGTACGTCATCTGTCGTAGCAGCGATGCGGTCAGGCCGACATAAAGACCCTTAGGCCCTTCAGTGCGAAAAGTCTTGACCATGAGAGAGAACATGTTTTGCCGTGAGGATGCCGTCTGCATTCGTGTTTTGGTGAGATCGAGCGGGTGGGTGAAAAACGCTGCTATTGACGCGGCACAGCCGCCCAGGTAGAAGGGGTACTTTTTGGGGGTAGCTGATGTTTTTGCCGGGGATGCTGCTGGTGTCTGTCTCGTTGAAGAGGACGATGACGAGGAGGAAGCTATTGAAGACGACATGATGTTGTATGTGATTTCGAGCTCGAGATACGAATCTCTCTTGCTTCAACTACGTTTGTATGTGTGTGTGTGTGTGTGTGTGTGTGTGTACCGCCGCTGGAATGTCGGCTGGCCAAACGGTGGGTATCGATCCCGGTCTTGTAGACTTGCTGTATCGAAATAGACGTATCTATATCGTCCTGATTTAGTTGCCGATACTTGCTTAGGACGGCCAAAGCGTACGTCTATGGCAGATGAAGATGATGATCAAGAAGCACCTCCGGGTAGCACAACAAGGTCAACCTCGGTTCGAAGATCAAAGCGGACGTCACGGCTTGCACCAAATTCACTTCGCTAAAAAGGAAAAATGTCCTTTTTTTTTTTTTTTTTGTGTGTGTTTGCCTCAGAGTGGAGACTGCTCCCACTGCGGCGGAAACCCGAAATCCGCGCCGCCTTCGTCATTCTCATCTTTCTCACCTGTCCGCCCACGTTGCCGTCATGACCTCCTACACACAGTTTTTTTCCCTTTCTTTTCAGATCTCCTGTTAAAACCACCCCTCCTTCGCTTGCTCCGCTGCCCTCGCCGAAAAAGGCCGAATCCCTTAATACAGTATGTGCGTATTTTAGGTCCATCTGGCACCCTTTGTACCATAGAAACCTCACAAGCATTTCATCCTTTGCCAGCGGGGCGGCCAGATTGACTCTCACCCTCACGTGGTGTGAACCCTGCATGTCTCGGTGTTCTCCCCTCTCATGCGGACGACGCACAGACTAATCGAATCGCACACAAAAACACAGACGAGAAGTAAAGTGGCTGGATCAGGACTGGATTGAGGAGCTGAGAAGTGCGAAGCTGAGCTTTTTTGGGAACCGAGACGAGGGTGAACAGGTAGATAAGATCGAGGGAGACAAGACAGCGAGGGGAATGAAATGGAAGAGTAACTATCGCGAGAGAGGGAGACTACGAGAGAGCGAGAGAGAGAGAGAGAGAGAGAGAGAGAGAGAGAGAAGAAACTTTTTTGGGGGTGTTTTGAGAGCGAGGGTGCAACTCCTCTGTTGAGAAGCTGACCTGAGGGATCCCGGTGCTTTGACAAAGGCAGGCGCGAAGGGACAGCGGGAAGACCGTACATGTGCGTGGCAGGTGAGAAAGGAGGGAACTAGAAGAAGCAAAAGACTCGACAAAATCGACAGACACACCTGCCGAACGAGGAGCCTCGCTATGGAGTAACTCGACGGTGTGGAGGAAAGACAAGCCAAAAAGGCGGTCTTGTCAAGTCCTGCAGAACACCAACGAGAGCAAGAGCGGGCCAACAAATCGCTACCAGAACCAGGAGGGGATGAGCATCAAGGCAGAAAGTTACCAGTGACAGTTGCTCGCGCCCAGACACAAGCCGAGAGACGAAACGGGGGGATCGCGTGTGCGTTCTGCTATGGCAGAAGCGCCTCGAGGAAGGATGTCTGAGTATGCGGGGATGGGGCTGAAGACGGTCAAAGTCCCGCCAGCATTCCGCACGGAATCAGAAGGCTTGAAGCAATCCTTGGTCGGTCAGAGGGCTGTGATGGTGGGAAGGGAAGCATCGCAAAAAGCAAATGCTAGGGTAGCGTCTAAAAGCATCATCCGAGATCGACGAGGGGAGGGGACAGCTATACTCTCGGGCGATCGAGCAAGCTTGGAAAGCGAGCGATCTCGGAATGATGTTGGGGGAGAGTGGTGGCTAAGGAGCGCAAATGCGCTGCACGCCGACCGCTTTGACATGGCGCAACGAAATGTGGTTCGAAACGCAGACAGAGCGGCGGCCCGCTCGAGACATAGATAAAGTTGACAGTTGCATCAACGACCGGAGTAACGGTGAACGTCACGCGGGTGCAGAGACAGCATGCTGTGCGAAGGTGCAAATTTGAGTGGCTATGAAGAACGAAGCAAAGCAGAAAGGCGGGGTGTAAGGATCGTGTCCTGCGCAAAAAAAAAGTCGTGGCTGAAAGATATGTGTAGCCACAGCTGACCAGTCGCCCAGGCCCAGTCTAATGAAAGGTGGTCGAGCGGCTGCATAGCGTTGGATACTTACTGTTGCAAGAGAGATTCATTCAAAATAGGAAGGGGGCCGGACGCCTTGGTTTAACCCAAGTCGTCAGCGCGGCTCCGTTTTGTGGAGCCACCTCTGGCCCTTCTTGATTCGCCGCGATGGACGTTCTCAAAGTGCCTCTGCATGTCGTGCTTTCGCGCAAACTGCTTGCCACAGCGCTCATCAAAGCAGATGTAGGGACGCTCGCGGGTCTCGATGGGCTGATGGGTGATGCGGTGCGTCTTGAGGTTGTAGGCGCGGTCAAAGTACTTGAAGCACTCGTCGCACTGCCAGCGCTTGGTGTTGGTCACAGGGTCGATGATGGGCGCCGGACTAGCAGAAGCCGAGACGGCGGCGACCTTGCTGGGCGAGGGTCGGCGGTCTCGAGGAGCGCGCGAGGAGCGGATAGGACCGACCTGCGACGTGTGCTGCTCATTGTTGTGAGCGTTCGACTCGGAGGCCGGGAAAGTCTGCTTGATGGGTTGCGAGAGGTGTTGGCCAAAGGCGTTGGCGAGGGTGCTGAACACAGCAGCCTTGGACTCGTCGTCGCTGAAGTAGGGTTTGAGCTCTTCAGGGGACCACATGTCCTGCTCATGCTTGGGCTCGAGCTTGGTGGTGTCCTCGTCCGACTCGGTCTTGAAGGCGGCTTCAAGGGTCGACTTGGAGTCGTAGACATCGTCCTCGGTCTTGACTTGGCTCTGAGAAGGCATGACGGTGGACTGGCTGGCGCCGAGGTCGGACTCGGTCAGCTGCGAACTTTGGTCGTCCGCCTCGAGCTTGACGTTTTCGAGGTTGGAAGCGAAAGCGCTGACAGGATCCTCAATGAGAGCTTCAGGAGCATCCCCGTAGGCACACTCGCCGAAGAGGGGGAAGTTGCTGAGGTTATCGGCGTCAAACTCAAAATCGGCGTCGTCAAACAAGGAAGGCGAGGTGAGGAAGTCGCGCTCCGAGTCAGGCGAGCCTACCGAGTCACTGTAGCAAGTATCGAAGGACTGACGGTGAGGAGGGGTGAGAGCGGGCTGGTAAACGGCAGAAGATGTGGCGATGGGGGCGACGAAGGCGGAGTTGGGAGCCGGAGTGGCTGCAACGTTAGCTTCCGGCATACTGACTCGAGAAGCGACGGGAGTACTCTGCATCATGGGCTTGACAGTCTCCACCGATGAAGGGAAGAGAGGCACGTCTGCCGTGGAGGAGGGCCAGAGGTTCGAATTATCGACAACGGCGCGAACGGATGCAATGGGTGGGCTCAACGACGAAAGAGAAGACCAGTCGCTGCCGAGAAGGAATTTTTGAAGTTCACCGATGCGGTCCGAGGTGGTGGAGTCGATCGGCTTGGTGTAGGTGTCAGTAGAGGGTGGCGAGCCGAAGGAGGTGATGCCGGAGGATGGGAAGGTGAAAGACATGGATGCGGTATCTGCAGACGAGAGTTCGACTGGTGAAGACACGGTGGAGGATGGGGAAAGGTGGTGAAGAAGCGAAGGTGGCGTGATGACGAGAAGTGTCGAGGAAGGTGCAAAGAGCTGAGGTGGGGTGAAAGGCGTAGTCGATGCTCGTTGGCTTAAGATTGAGTGTGATGAAGGCGATAAAGATGGTGATGGTGAGAGAGAAAGATGTCAAGTGGTGATCTGGAAGCAATTGTAAGTGAACGTAAGGTGAGAGGGAGAGCAGAGGAGGACCGAGCGGTTGAAAGGGCAGTTTGGTGGGGCTATCTATATCGGTCGGTGGCGATATTTTTCACAGCCGGACTTTTTTTTTTTTTTTGTTTTTATCTCCACAACGACACGAACACGTACGCAACGGAAGGCAGCCGAGTGGAGGTCTGGTCACTAAATAAAATAAAAAATAAAAAATAAAAAATAAAAAAACCACTACTGTAAAAAAAGATGGAATAAGGGTCCGGAGGCAGGGTCTTGGGTGGCATGCGCATTCACGCAAAATTGCAAAATCTGGCAGAGTTTCTTAACTTGACGCACGGCTCCTAGTCATCACAATCGTATCCGGTCAGATAGCCAGTATCCTCTCGATCCTTCCCACTAGTGCCATTTCGGTTCAGTCACACGATCTCATTTCAGATGATTGAGAGTTGACTCAGAAGAGAGGGAGATCTTGTGCACCGCTTTAGATGTTCGAAACGCATTTTTTTTGTGCTTGAATGGCTTGAACAAGTGGGAGCTAGTTAGTATGCGCGTACAGTAGATGAGTCAAAAGTGGGAGGAGTCATAGCGCGTGGGTCTTGCGACATAGCCGACCCGCACCTGCGTCTGCGGAAGCTCTTCTCTGATCCACGGAGGCAATGGCATAAAAATTTACATATTTTACGGCTGCTACAGTATCAACGTGCTTTTTAGCCAGATTGCTTCTATCGTCTTCGGCGTGGAAGGTGACAAGATGGTGTGTCTCCGATGGAAACAAAACCCGCTCTCCACGTCGACAGCTTGATCAGCGACTGACTGCCTCGGTCACACGCATGACACGCATTCACACACACATACACACACACACTCTCTCTCTCTGCTAGCCAGAAATGACCATTCATATGGGTGGATGATATTCGGTTTGCCACCGCAAAGTCGGTGCGACTTATTCTGTCCCACCGAGGCCTCGCTGACCCCAACGAAGCAACTGAGAGCCGGTGATGAGGTTGGTGACACATGCCCTGGACTCACTTTGAGGGACGGGGGCTTGCTGTAGAATAGAATGGTGAAACCAAAGGAGGCTTTCTTTCGCTTTTCTTTCGCTGTGTTCTGTCGTGTTCCTTTTTGCCACCCTGAAAGTCTCAATTCACTTCGCGCTTTTTCGCGTCACCTTAACGTATTTCTTAAAAAAGGCCGTCACACCCGACGCTTATCATCCGAGGTGTAGACTGAAGAGCTGCTGCCTCATTCCAGCTGGCCGATAAACGCGAAGCTTAGGACGCGCTTAACTCCATGCAGGTGTGGTTCGGCAGACTTTGACTTCCTCTGTTTCGAGATCAAGTCCGTGGGATTTTCAAATTTTCATGCAAATATCCTAATATCCAAATTGTGGAGAATAGAGCGCCGTGTCCCACCGCGCCAATGCCTGGCACAGCACTTGTCTGAATGCTCAGAGTGACTCGACCAGGCGCTTGCTCTCTACCATCCTTCTGTACTGACCTCCTCAATTGACAATCGGTCGGAAGCTCGGTCCTCGAGCAGAGACTCGGTTGCCTGTCTTCCGAAAGGAAATATCAGAAAGCAGTCGGAGAAGAATCGAAGCTTTTGTCGTGACCACGTCCAGATGCCTACATGTGATGCCGTGGACTGTATCTCACTGATGAATAATGCTGGCGCATCGTCTTCTGTATCTTCTCACGCGAACCACGAGTCGGAGTCCCGCGGAGCCTGAGCTCAGCACGTCAAAACCCTTCTTATCTGATATTGTGTTGTGCCAGCCACTGTATATTTTTCCCCACCCTCCCTCTTCATCTGCTCGCTCATTCTAGATCGCTCCTCGCTTAAGCATCCCCCGAGTCAGGGTCGAGCCTCTACTTTTCGAAATGACTCGATCTTTGCTTTGTGGAGGATATCGACTCCCTTCCAGCTCCACTCTTCCGGATAGTTGATTCCACGTCGCCGCTTCGGCGCTCATCTCTCCGTATCCAGAATCACGTTCCCATCAGCACAGCCTCGTACTGTACAGAACTGGATTCTCTTGACACAGATATGCATTTACCTCTGCCTCCATACACCTTATTTTCTTGAGCGTGAGTGGCTTGATTTTTATGCTCCACGTCGATGCTCCCCACACAGTCTCTGTTCATCATGTCAGGAGCTGTAGCACGTTCCGCCTTCGTTAGTCTCTAACATCGTCTTTGCCCCTTTTCATGCATCGAGTGACGCGGCCCCACCATGGAACGCACATCGTCCTGCAGGTGATCGACCCGCATCAAAAGCCGTCTACTGTAACTCAAATGCGAGGCCCGTGTCGTGGTGTCTGTGACGGCCTGATTCCATCAACACAATGACAGATCGCTCGGCCTGAATGAGGAAGGAACCGCCTGAGCCTCGGGGAAGATCACCTGGGAGAGAGCGAGATGAGGTTTCTTTAGAGACCTAAAAGCATGTGCTTGTTTGTTGCCACGAGCGGATGAGTGCGGGTTCCTGAATATGAATGCCGGCGTCTAATACAACGCATGTCGACGGATGCTGTTGGCAAACAACCGGATCGGCAATCCTAGGCTATGGTCCCGATTCATCCCATTGACCAAAAGGCACGGCACAGCGCTCGTCTTCTCGGTAAGACTAGGCTCTATCCACCGGCAACAACGCTTCCCAAAAATCTGTGTTCACATGGCAGGTCCCACAGAAGCTCGATCGACCATGCTTCCGTCCAGCTTTTTTGCCGTGTCCACCTTGTGAACATACGCCGATTTCTAAAGATGACGATCGAACATTGGTCAACGAATCGGTCCGTGCACATGACAAATCCAAAAACTCGGAGAATTTTCGAGCTCGCAAAATCGGTCGCGAAATCAGGACGCAGATCTTCTAGACAGACGAAACACAGCATCCAATGCATCATTATCATCAACGTCACCCACCACCACTATCAATCATCGTCCTCATCTCATTCGCTTTTGTAACGAGATCGAACGATATCAATTACACCTCTTTTTTCTATATCCGTTAGTGCATGTTACGGATCTGCTCACCACGGCTTGGACGGATCTCTGCTCGATATCTTCCACACATTTCTAGACCTATTCTCACCTATCGACACATCGGCATGTCCTCGTCATCATCGACACAATACGCTCTCGAGCGCGCAGTTGCCATCTCGGCAGTTGAGCGTGCCTGTTCACTTACGGACAAGGTCTTCCGCAACCTCGTCACCGCCGACACTGTGACCAAGAAGGACAAGTCGCCTGTCACCGTTGGAGACTACTCTGCACAAGCAGTCGTCAATGCCATCCTCGGATCGCACTTCCCTGACGACCCTATCGTGGGGGAGGAGGATTCCAAGGACCTTCAGAAGCCCGAGTCGGAATCGTTGCGCAAGCAGATCTTTGCGCTCGCCAACGAGGCGCTCAAGAACCCTGCACAGGAATGCCCCGCTGTCGCCGAAGCCGAGTCCAAGTCAAACTCCCAGGCATGGGGCGATCGTGAGCTCACCGAGCAGGAGCTGCTCGCGGCTATCGACAGAGGCAGTGCTGAGGGCGGTGCCAAAGGCCGATGCTGGGCGCTGGATCCCATTGACGGCACCAAAGGTTTCCTCCGAGGTGGTCAGTATGCTGTCTGTTTGGGATTCATGGTGGACGGAAAGGTGCAGGTGGGTGTGATGGGCTGCCCCAACTTGCCCCACGATGCGTCCTCCGACAAGCCCAAGGAGGGCGAGTTTGGTGCCGGTGCCAAGCGCAGCGATCTCGGTACTCTGTTCATTGCTGTGCGTGGTCAGGGAGCCTTCCAGCGCCCTATCCAGGGTGGTGACGAGCAAAAGATCTCGATGCGTCAGATCAGCTCGCTCTCGCAAGCTTCGTTCTGCGAGTCGGTTGAGGCAGGTCACTCTTCGCACGGCACAAATGCTAGGATCGCAGAGTTGCTCGGCATCTCGGCTCCTTCGGTCAGGATGGACAGCCAGGCCAAGTATGCCAGCATCTCGAGAGGCGATGGTGATGTCTACCTGCGCCTGCCTGTGGGCGATGGAAGCTACCAGGAGAAGATCTGGGACCACGCTTCTGGATCTCTGCTTGTCGAGGAAGCTGGAGGTAAAGTGTCGGACATTCGCGGCAAGGAGCTCAACTTTGGCGTGGGACGCACGCTTCGAGAGAATCGTGGTGTGGTCGCTTCGCAGAAGGAACACCATGCCAAGGTCATCGAAGCTGTCCGCAAGGCTCTTGAGGAGGAGGGCCGTGGCCATCTCTGAGACGACCGCAGGCGATGCGAAGAATCGGGTCGATTCGAGGGTAGCAACAGAGGTTGATTCAATGAAATGCAGCACACACTTTCCTTATCTTCTAGATCCAAACACGCCAGGACTGACCGTGCCCTAGACGGCTGCGTCTCAGCCTTGCGTGCGTTGCATGCGTCGCTGCTCTGTCGATCACAGAATAACGCACGGAAAGATGGAACCGAGGCGATTTTCGTGCACAGGCCAAAAAGGGCTGCTGCAGCTTCGGGTTGTCCCGCAGATCCAGCAGATGCAGTTGCAGTAGCCATGCAGCCGAACCATGAATTGTCTGTGCGGGACCTGCTCCCCTTTATGAACATGGATGTGCCGAACTGTGTCACCTTTGCCTCCGTCGAAGAGTCGCAAAGCAGCTTTGCGAATTGGTTGTTCCGATTGAGGCTGCCCAGGTGGGAAAAAGAGAGGGGGAAAAAAGTGACAGCAAAGGTCCAGGGAGAGAAGCGGCAGCGGCTGTGTTTGCGTGGCTCAGAGTGTGCCCCTCTCGATCGATGTCAAGATAAACGATCGAAGGGCTGATCCAAACACACTCTGTCGGCCAAGTCGCTCCAGGACATGATCAGTTGCTGTAGCTTAGCTGGTTCGCATGCCGACGAAGACAAGCCGACGGAGATCCACGTTCCGGTCTTGTCTTTTTGGTCTCTTCACTGCGGGCTTGGAAAAACAGGCGTCGTTCTGATTTAGTCTGCTGCTTGGCTCGACGCTTGATCCAGCCTTTCACATTGCGTCCAGCAATACGGCGCGTTGCCCAAGGTGTCATTGCACGAGAAGGCGAGGCACTGTGGACAAGCGCACCAGCAGACAGCAGGCACAGATCAGCGGGCGGGGAGGTGGGACTACGCCACGAGCTAAGAGCGACATCGCACATACCGCATGCCTAACCACGAACGCATGGGGGAGTACTGAACAGTAGTCAGATGGGCTGGAAAGAGCCAAGTCAGGTGGACAGCTCATGCCAGATGAGAGAACGGAATTTTTTGACCCTGCTGCGGCCCTTGCCCTAACTCCGTCACATCCTTGGTCCTGCTTGCAGCCCATATGCTTGTCAGGGTCTCAGAGTAAAGCTAACGAATGTGTGGTGTCTGAAAGCCGAAGACCAAAACCCCTGTTTTTCATTTTCTCTTTTGCGTGCTGAATCAGGTTTGCTTGCTGCATCGGGCTTGGTGTGAGCGTGGGCTTCCATTTTTGTGCCTTTTTTTTTGCGCTGCACTCCGCACAGCTCAACGACCACTCCATACCTCCTGCACCTGCTCTGGGGTGCATTGCGCTGGCCGCACAGATGCCAACGTATCAAAGCGTCAACCGACGGACATGATGACGATGACGGTAGGAGTCATGTCCTTTGAGGCTCCACCGCTGAAGGACGTCATGCTTTTATCTGTTACGGCATTATGTTGAGCCGCCTGTCAATCTGGTGGTCAGCTAATGTGGGCATCAAGCAGACGACCCACCAGAGTAGGTGGAGCTCTGTCAATCAGACAATACGGATGAACTGTATGCCAATCCGCAAGTGAGGAAAGACACTGTGTGTGGGCCCTTCGATGCAACGCCGGCAAATGTCGGAAAAGGTGGGGACTTGAGAGTATAGCATGAGAAAAGATGACTGTGCCATTTCCTAGGCTTTTGCCGGTACGACGCCAATTTACACAGCACTCTTTGAGATAAGATGAAGATGGTCAATTCTCGGACAGAGAAAGCACCAGCTCGACCATTCGGTAGAAAGCAAGAGGGTCTCACTTGGTTGTTGGGGAAGAGGAGAACCACTTCTTGGTCTTCTCTCTTTTCCTTTCTTCTTTCTTTCTCTCTAGAGAGTTGCGAATTGAACCAGGAGAAAGGCAAAGGCGCACGATACTGGTCTGCAGCAGAGTCACAGCGGAAGTGGGCGGTCAGCAGGCGAACCACGGACGAGTCGCGGAAGAGCGGACGAGAGACGGAGCAGGCCAGCAACTGCACTTCCCACATTTAGATGCGAGGCAGAGAGACAAGAACCCACGGGTGCTTGCTACCTATTGGCTGGAACATGCCCACAACACATACATACACACGCATTAGAGACGCATGTGTCGCAAAGGCCTTTTTCCCTGCATGAGGAGGAGGATACAGTAATTGATACTGAGAGTTCAACCTCTTGAGCACACTACCAATTTCAAAGGCAACCAGCTCGGTCTCGGCTACACCGGCGTCCTGGTCGGGCGGGTTCCCTGACGAATCAGGCTCACAGGGATACCTGAGAAGAATTTTGGGTTTTCAAACAGCGAGAAAAATGGACAGAATCGCGTTGGCTGGCAGGTGAAAATTTTTGGGGTGGGGGGAGAAAAAGAGAGAGGCGATGCCAGGTCAGAAAAATTGAAAAGGAGGAGCGGAATTCTGTGAGGCGAACGCAGGGAGAAAAAAAAAAAAAAAAAAAAAAAAAAAAAAAAAAAAAAAGGGAATTATTGTCCCGATTGGCCAATTTGAAGCGAAGGGTGAAAAAAGGTGACCGACATAGGCCAGCTCATCGGCCCGGCACGAGGCCGGACAGTCACTGTCTTACAATTACTAACTTTTCTTTCCTACCTCTCTGAACTGAACTTCGGGAAGACAAGAGATCGGCGAAAATTCAACAAGGTCCAGGCAGAGATCGCTGGCAGCGATTGAGGGTATCTACCGCTCCAGAGGAAGAAAAAAAGCGTGACCAATGATTTTGTATTGCTGAATAGAAGTGGTTTGATTTCAGTCCAAGTTGAATTCTCTCCAGAGTGGATGTAGCAGGCGGAATAGACAGTGCCGGGCTGTTATCGGTGCTTGATATTCGGACCACCAAACGCTCTTCTCATGACTGTCTTTGTCTCAAGTCGACACTTTACCCTTCCTGTACATGGCTTCATCTCGTTGACATGAAAAGAGCATATGATGATGATATCGAAGCCGGGTACAGGCCGGGAGCGGCGAACGCGAAGAAAAGGGGAGGGGAAAAGTAACAAATCCTGCGTTTGCGGCAGATCAGTTTTGAAAATGTAGATCAACCAGTGCCAGCGCCAGCCCCAGCTCAAAGTTGTGTGTGTGTGTGTGTGTGCGTGCGTGCGTGCGTGCGTGCATGCGTGCTTGTGCGGGTGACTGCGCGTGTGTGGCAAAGTGTTGGCACGGCGGCAGAGCAAGAAAACCGAACAAGCCAGACAGGCAGAGAAAACGCAACCCAGTCCAATCCAACACTACCCGCGGTCGCCTCTGTGCACTCGCCGAGTGCGCTGCATGAGACTCAAGCTTTTTTTCCCCCCTCGCTTCACCTCTTTTTTTTTCTTTTTTTTTTCTTCCTTCTTCGCGGTGATGGGTGTGTGTTCCTCCGTTGCAATGCGGTGCAGTGCAGTGCAGCGCAGGCAAGTCGAGGAGGCAGTAGAGCAGCGGCGCGTCTTTTTTTCTTGTTCTCTCTTCTTCTTGTGTGTCTTTGAAATTTTAAACCCTGCTCAGGCATTCTGCCAGGATTTTCTTTTTCTTTTTCGACTTTGACTCTTTTGTCTTTTGACTTTTGACTTTTGACCTTGCGTGACTTTCTTCGCTGCCCTGCATCTCGCTGCTTTTTTACCTGCGCCTGCGCTTCTCTGCTGCTGCCGCTGCTTGTCGTCGTGCTGCTTCTGCTGCTGCTTCTGCTGCTGCTTTGCTGCCATTCGCTCCTGCCACTTGCAAGCAAGCAATCTGCAACCTGCGTGTCGTTTCTCTCTCTCTTCCTCTCCTTTGCCCCCCCCCCCCCCCCTTCTGCTCAACACCTCATCCCCTTCCTCCAACGCTACATCGTCGTCTTTGCTTTCACTCCAATCCTCCATCTTTTCCCCCTGTGAGGCGCAGATCAGCACATCGTTCTCATCGTGCTTCTTCCCCATCATCCACCTCGTCTTCATTGTTTCTTCAAGGCTCTACCGTTCTCGTTTCCCAAACGACACGAAAGAAGCCGCCTTCATCTTTCGATTTCCCTCCCAATCCTTTCCTCTTTTCTTTCGAATCACTCCAGCCCGTCTTGGCTCTTGGACAGGACAAGCTTCAATCGATCTTTGCCACCATCTTTGGCTTTGCTCGGCATCCTTTTTCATCCTCCGGAACTGCTCGGGTGTCTGCATTTTCCGTACACCCACTACCTCAACTGTGTTGCAGCAGCCTTCCCATCTGGTCACCCCAGTTGCGCGCGCTTCTTTTTTCGTAAAGAAAGTAGTCCGCATCAAGTTGGTCCCCTTTGGCAACTTCAGGAAAAGCATATCGTCTCGTCTTTCTGCTCGGACAAGCATCGACCTTCTCACGTAGCCGCTTGCGCATTCAGCCTTTCGTCTCCTTCTATCTTCCCTTCGGTTCGCTCCTTTTTTCTTTTAGCTTCAAGCTTCATTTTTTTCTCCGTCAAGGACCTACGTATTCTTCTCTCGTACAGACAGCGGATCCAAAAGCTCTGTCTCTCTCTCTCTCTCTCACCACCTCGCATCACAAAATTGCCTTTTGCTCTTTGCGGCGCCTTCTAGTTTGGATCTCCCTTTCCCCTTTCAGTTTTCTCTGAACACAAGCATCCTTCCTTCTCCCTCGTAGCTCTCTGCAAACCTCTGTCTCTCCTCCTTTTGAAAAAATGTCTACCGCTTCCCCTCTTCACCACGGTCACGGCAACGGCAGCTACGGCACCAACTCGCCCGCTCCCACCGGCGTTACTGGCCGAGACGCTGGTGTCGCCGCATCCACCGTCGCTGACTCGGCCGTCCGATCGGGCTCCGTGCCTGCTTCCGCCTCTGGCAGCGCTCCAGGCTCCGCCTCTGGCTCCATGTACGGCGAGGGACACGCTCATCACACTGCCCACCACCACCACTCGGGTCACCACGCTCACTCGCACGGCGCGTTGGCTAGCCCTGTCAACGGTGGTCACAGCTCGAGCTGGTCGCCCTATGGTTACCCCTCGGCCCCCGTCTACGGCGGCAGCCCCAGCCCTTATGGCCACAACGCCTACTCGCAGTATGCCAGCGGCTACGGCTACGCCAACGGCACCACCCATCACGTTGCCACTGCCCCTACCACACCTGCTGCCAACGGCACTACCTATCACGCCGGAGTCAACGGCATGATGATGCACCACGGACAGCACGCTGGCTACGGCTATGGCAGCCACCACCTCGGTTCTCACACGCCCACGCACACCCATAGCCACTCGTCCGCCTACTTTATGAACGGCGACGGCTCTCACGGCCACCTCAACGGCTCGACGCACCTCTCCTCGCCCTCGTACACTTCGGCTCCTCAGTACTCGACCCAGTTGCCCCTTGCCGGCCGACACCGCGTCACTACGACGCTTTGGGAGGACGAGGGCACACTCTGCTTCCAGGTCGATGCTCGTGGCGTCTGTGTGGCTCGCAGGCACGACAACAACATGATCAACGGTACCAAGCTTCTCAACGTGTGCGGCATGTCGCGTGGTAAGCGAGACGGTATTCTCAAGAACGAAAAGGAACGAATTGTTGTCAAGGTCGGCGCCATGCATCTCAAAGGTGTCTGGATCTCGTTTGCCCGCGCCAAGCAGCTCGCTGAGCAGAATGGCATCGCCGACGCACTCTACCCTCTCTTTGAACCCAACATTCAGTCGTTCCTCTACCACCCGGATAACTATCCCAGAACCGCGGCTGTCATCGCGGCTGCTCAGGAGCGACAGGCTCAGCGACAGCGAGCTCCTGGTCTTCCGAGCCCCGGTGCCAACGGCACCTCGCAAGCACCACCGCTCATGCGAGCCAACACCACTCCTTCCAACGGCGACACTTCGGGGTTTGGTAGCGGGCTGAGCAGCAGCACCAGCTGGACCGGCTCTCACGACCAAGGCCACGCTTCCGCTCCCACCACTACTCAGCCCTCGCCTTCCTCGATGCACAATGGCGCTGCCACTCAGATGCACATGAGCCTCTCGAGCCACGGCACCTCGTCGCCCACCTACTCGCAGCAGCAGCAGCAGCAACAGCAACAGCAGCAACAGCAACAGCAGCAGTATCCCATGACCGCCGCCCAGCAGCTTGCTCGCCCTTCGGTGGGCGAACGACGCCAATCGGCACCGATCACCCTCAACACGGTTGGCCACACTGGCCACGCTGAAAACCCATATGGTGCTTCCAACCTTGGTGCTGTCAATGGAGGACTCGTCAACGGTGCCCGAAAAGTTTCGGGCTTGAAGCGTTCCTGGAACGACGCGGAGGACCTCAACGGTTCCGCAACCGCTTCCCCATCGGATCGTGATATGCAGCGAAGCGGCAGCGGCGCTTCCAACGGCTACAAGCTCGAGGGCGATGAGGCTCACAGCCCCGACACATCGGGCGATCGTCTCGCCAAGAAGAACAAGGCCATGCCGCAGCGCGGTGCCGCCATGCCCTCCATGTCTGGTAACATGCTGATGGGTGTCGGCAACGGCAACGGCATTCACCATGAGTAAGGCGAATCCGCAACACAATAAGAATGACGGCAACCGCCTCCTTTCTCTGCTTCCTGTTTTCCCCGGTGTGCGTCTCCCGACGGAATAGTACACCTTCTAAAAGCCTCTTGTCAGCATCTGCATCTCGTGCTCCTCGCCCGACACCAAGCATCAATTCTCACCCTAACCCGACCCATCATCAACAACACACAAGAATCTCTTTTTTCTCTAATCTCATGAGGTTGTGCCCGCGCTTCTCCTCCTCTACTATCCTATGAGAACCGCCTCATGCTCTCATCCTCATCCCAACTTTGTGAAATATAAATGTCTCTTGGTCTCCTTACCTTGTGCGGCTGTGGATGAGTCAAGTCTGTGTGGGAATCTCGTTGTCTTGCGAAGGGTTGCATGGCTGACATGTGTTGGCTGCAGCAGACGATTGAGTTGAGCATGGGGTCCGAAGACGGGCGAGGGATCGTTAAGAGTACGTCAAGAGTGCGTGGTCGTGGTGACGCTGCGGAAGATGTTGGCGCTGCACAACACCATGCAATCAAAATTGCTTACAAGGCTGCTGATGCCCTCGAATCTGCTGCAATCCACTGCAATGTCCCGAAACAGCGAGCTCAGCCGAAATGAATGAAACTCTTTACCCTCTCAGCACTTCACAAGCAAAGATACCATCTACAGTACAGTGTTATATCAGAAAGATTGAACTGTTTGGTTTTGCAACCTTGATCTTGTCTGCATTCCAGTACATTTTCGATGTGTGTGTTTCCACAGCATCTATGGTGTGATATGAAAGGTCGAGGAAGAAGGTTGAGCCCTAGACCGCTTTTTTATTTGAAAGAAAATGTTGGCTTTGGCGTAATTAGTTGGTTGCGCAGGCAGGTAGGCAGCAAAGCACGTCGGTCATCCTTTCACCCGTCTTGCAATTTGTGCTTGTGCTTGTGCTTGTGCTTGTGCTTGTGCTTGTGCTTGTGCTTGTGCTCGTGCTTGTGTGTGCCTGTGCCTGCAATTTCTTCATCACCCTCCAGCCACAGTCACACAACCGCTCCTTCTCTCCACCTCACCTCCTGTCTCCCTTCTCCCATTCGTCCTCTTTCGTCTCCTTTGATCATCGGCTTGGCTCGGTCTGGTGGCCTTCGCATCATCTCTTGTCAACATCGACCATCCATGACACCTTCGTAATTCAACTCTTTCACCTTCACCTCGGAGCACGCCCCCGCTACTCAGCTGCACGTGTACATGCTTCCCACTCTCTTTGGCCCGGACATCATCAAGCCGCTACTCGAGCTTGATCTCATACAACCCTTTGGACAGCTTCGGTTCACCTCTGATCCCCAGTCTTTCAATCCAGCTCGTCGTATCTAGCTTCTCAGAACGACTCCAAGCCGCCTCGCTGCAAGCAGGAGCTCACCTCACCCTTCTTCCCTACTGGGCACCACTCGTACCATCGCTTCGACAAGCCGCAGGCATTCAGCTGTCTTTCCTGCATATCAACCCTCTTTTGCATGGCCTCTTGCCAATTCCAGGCTTTCCTGAACGCAGTCATCGGCCCACTAGCCTTGCGCGATACCTGAGCTGATCCCATCTTCAGCTGGCTCCAGCCTCACTGACACGTGCCTTGTTGCTCACGAATGTCGCCAACCGCTTCACAGCTCTAAACGTGTTCCAAGACACATGAACGAGCCGTCCGCGTCCTGTTTCCATTCCGCAACCGAACGCATCTCGCTCCGTGCGTCTCATCTGTAACAACAGGCGCATGTATGTGCAGCGTTCCCACTCCCACCTAACTTAGGTCGCTGACGCCAGCATGTCGTATCATTCCGACCCATTCGTCACGAGCCCGGCCACCGCAGATAATGACCCCACTTGGCAATTACACTCCAGCACCGACTCTTACCTCCAATGGGATGCTACTCCCAAGACGCCCGTGTCTTCTGACCAGATCCCTACTCGTAGCTCCACTGCAGGCGCACCACCACCCATGTCCAGATTACGCTCGGGCAGCTCCGCAGCTACGCCCCCTGTCGTACGCGGCCAGACGCCCACAGAGTCGGCATCCACCGATACCGCCTCTGTACTACCTCACCATGGCCATACTGTAAGCCCGGACCGTCCAGTGTCGCCTTCCTACTTCACCAAGCTCTACTTTCAAGCGCCCAACCGCACCTCATCCGGCGCAAGCCCGACCATCACCTTTACCGGTGCGCCCATCGAGCCCTCTCTCTTCGCTGCAACGCAACCCTCCCCCATATTGCCCGATGGTTCCCAATCCGCCTCTCACCTCACCGATTTCGCTCGAGAGCCCATTTCAGTACGTCGGTCCTCTGTCAGCACATCCGCATCCAGCCCGACGGCAACTTCGGCAACGCCCCTTTCGCCAACAATGTCCAGCAGATCCAACGCCGGCGGAACTGGGTTTTTTGCTTCGTTGCGCCCCTCCTCTCCCGGCAACCTCTCCATCTCTTCTTCCTCCAGGACACAGGACAGCGAAGGCTCTGTCAAACCTCGGCGGCCCAGCAGCGTCTTTGAGCACGTTGGCAACGTCTGGGAACGTTTCGGTCGCAAAGTCCATCACACACGCACTGCAACCTCCGAGCAGCAAGCCAGCTCCTCTTCGCACGCTCGCCGCTCTGCCAGCCAAGTCTCACCTCCCATCGGTCTCACTCCCGATGCCGCCGATCCTTTTGATAATGCTCGTACCTCGCCGTCCGAATCCATGGCCTCACAGGCTTCTCCTTCACAGTCTGCAGCTACCGAATCCGAATGCCGTACTCCCGCAACGCCCAATGCCGAGACGCCTGCTTCGCTCAGCACTCCGCAGCCCCTTCCTTCCGCTCCTGCCTACACGTCCATAACCGCGCCCGAGACTCTCGCCAACGCGCCTCAGCAAGAAGAGATCGAAGAGCTTCCCTATTTGGCTCCCGAATCACCCGATCTGTGCGGTCCAGGCTCGACCGCGGTCGACTCTCCTAGAATACCGAGTGGTCAGAGATCTCACGTGTCACACCGCAGGAGCTCTAGTCTCTTTGAGCGGGTTCTAATCCAGGTCACCGACGACAATGAACGGTTCTCGGTCGTCGACATTTCGGGCGTCGATTCAGCTGATGCGATCAAAGAGAGGATGTTTGCCAAGCTTCATCTCTTCGACGCAGACCATTCCAGCTTCCAACTCTTTCGCACCGAGATTGGCCAGTCCGAAGCCACCGGTCCCGTTGTCAGCGACGACGCTCTGCTCGTACTGTGCCTCCAGATGGGCGATGATCGCGGTACGCTCAAATTCTTAGTCCAGCAAACTGCACCTCCGCCCAACTCGACCGTACGAGCCATGCCTCCACCCACATCGACGGTCGGACATCAGAGGGCCCTCAACGAAGTGCGCAGGACTTCAGGGACCGGATCAGCCGCGAGCCACCATCTTCGAACGGGCAGCCAGTCGTCCAAGAGTTCTTTGAGCGATGCATTGGTCTACCCAGAAATGTTTGGTGCAGATGGAAGCCACGAGGGATCCAATCGCAACTCGGGAAGCAGCTTGATGCGCTCCAAAGCTCAGACGAGACGAGCCTTGCCAAGTGCGCCTCCCATCGACGATTTGCGCTCACCCACCTCGAGTGGCGGGCCGCAAAACTCTTTCCAGGATCGCAGGTCAATCGCCTCATCGGGCGAAGGCTCAGCCAACGAGCCGTGGGCCAAACACGGTGCCTCGGCCAGTGAAGGTGCGCCCTCTGTCATCCTCACTCAGCGCTCCAGCTCCACCAACGCCACTGGACCCTCAGCAGCTAGCTCTGCAAGCAGCGGCCGTCGTCCGAGCTATGTCGAGGATGAAAGATCGTCGAGACTCGAGGCAGAGTCGCACGCGAACCGGTCATTGCAAGCACCTCCAAATGGACCAGGGCATCGCCAAGAAAGATCTGACGAAGGCCTTCGCGAGACTTCCAGACAGCAAATGGCCAGACAGGCGCATGGCCTCACATTGCACAACGCAAGGAGCATGGACGATCTGCCTCGACAGCCGCAGCCTTCCTCACAGCCATCACCCATTACCTCGCAGGCCGAAGTGCGTAAGCAGGCCGGCATGGATCGCGACGGCCGATATCCCGCACCAGCCATCATGAGGCCTTCGACAGCCGCGCCTGCCGGTCCAGGCGCTAGAGAAAGCGGCTCAGGACACCGCCAGTACAGTTCCGATGCTCAGGGAAGCGGCAGACCCCCTGTCGACCCTGTAGCCAGCCTCGATGCTCGAATTTTGCAGAGAAATCGTAGTGCGCAGGCAGCCATACCCAGCAGCCAGCAGGTTGTGAGTCACGGACCGACCCGGATGTCGAGTACTCCTCAGATTCGATCGCCGCCTCTGCAAAATGCGTACGCCAGTCAGGGACATGCCGATCCTCGCTTCAACACGCAGCCTCCTCACTCTGCACATGGGATGCAAGCTCGACCTGCCAACATGGTAGCGCGCCCTCAGTATACTGCGCCTCCCAACTACGGAGGGCAGGCTCCATACCAGTCGCAGTCGTTTGGCCAGGCGGCACCTAGACCGATGGGTTCGGGCTATGTCAACGAGTTTGGGGCACGGGCGCCTGCTTCTGGCCCCAGCTTTAACACATATCACGGTCACGATCCTCGCTTGAATGCCAATGGTATGCAAGGCTCGCTTACACCTCGTCCGTACTCGTATCATGAGCAGCCGTCGATGCAGCTTCATCCCGTCTACCGACCGTACGGCCAGCAGAACCTTGTTCCTGCCGCGTCGCCTTACCGCATGCGTGAAGACCCATTCACGATGCGCTACTTCCCAGCTTCGAGTTCTCGCCAAGTTTCCGAGTTCCAGATGCAAGCTGGTCGCTTGGAGCCAGGCATGACAGTTCAGCAGACGCTGCGAACGCACGAAGTGGTTCGCAACCAGGCACCCGTTGGCTCCCCGGGCCAGCCCTACCAGACAAGTCATGCGCATCCGCCAGGACCCTCGTATGGGCCTCGCGATCCACGCCAGCCTACTCACCCCAGTCAATACACAGGCATGCAAGGCTATTCAAGCGCATCGGCGCCTCCGCACATGCAACAGCGGCCAAGTCATCAAGGTTCGGCCCTCCCGAACCCGCATCATCAGCCCACTCCGCGCCCGCAATCGTATCCGTCAACACCGGTACCATCTCAGCACGCACAAGCGCCTCTGCGCCCGACGACGGCGGGCCATCCGAGCTCGCAAACACGGCCGCAGTCGTCCAGCTCGTCCGTGGGTCGTGGCCCTGCACCTACACAGCAGCAGCAGTCGCAGCAGCAACCACAGCCAGACCCCGATTTGCATCGTCGCGACCCTCCTGTGCGAACCAACGCGTCGGAGCGCTCATCTGGTTCGTCCTTCTCGAGTCAGGCCAGTTCGCAGCATGGACGCCCATCACACGAAGACCGCAACAGTCGCGCTTCGATTGAGGACTCTTTCAGCGCACCAACATCCGCCAGAAGTTCGCAGAGTGGTCCTGCATCGACCAAGCCTTCCAACGTTGAGAATCGCTCTTCTTATGCCGATCAAGAGCGCGATCTGGCCGACGATGAACTTGCACACATCAGACCTTTGCCGAAACTTCCGAACTCTTCCGCCACAACACCGACGGATCCATCCAACACGGCCGTCTCGAGCCTCAGCAGCGCGTCAGGTGAAGTCGTGCGCAAGTCCGAGGACGAGGACACCTTGCGCGCCGGGGAATGGGCGCATTTGTGGCGGGTACTGGATCCCAAATCGGATGGCACTGTCATCGGCACTGCGATCAGCGGTAGCAGCGGAGGCGACGGTGACACTGTCAGGGCTGAGCCGAGCACGCCGGGAGCCACGCGACCTCACACCAAGGATGGTCTTGTCTCGTCGACAACACCTGAGCCGCCGCGAGCATCGAGTCCAAGCATGGCGCCGGAGGAGAACGGTACAGTGGCATCCTTTGCCTCCTTTGGAACCTTTGATGATGATGAGAGCGAGTCCGGCACTTGGGCGCAGCCGTTGGACTCGGATACCAACGCACCGCGTCTGCCTCTACGGCTCGATGCAGACGGCCAAGTGTCGTCTGACGATCACGCGACTCTGCTTCCAGACGAGGGTACATTGCTGCAGAGCGCAACGCGCGGAGCGGCCTCGGGGCTTTCTACGAGTCCGAAGCGGCCAGAACTGCGTCTGACGATCGACCCGGCAGCGGGTCCGACGTTGGTGGCTCCGAGCCTGCAGCGGCCAAACAACTCCCCACGCCCAAGCTCGTCACATCTCTCCTCGGCGCTCAACAGCGGCGGTATCACGCGCAGCAATTCGTTCGCTCGACGGGATGACGACTGGGCCTTCCGTCCTCCACCCGAACAGCTGTACGAGAACCTGGATGACTTCTTCCCGAAGCATGATTTGGACAAGCCTCTGCTGGATACTGCTGCTGTGCCCGAGAGCCCGATGGTCAGCAGTCCACGCTCAGACACGGGTGCTAGTATGGCTTCCAGCCCGCCAAACGTGTCGTCGCTGGGTCCTCAGCAGGCTCTGAGCCAGCGGAGCCGCCACAAGAAGTCGATTCGACTGGTCGCACAGGACCGCAAACGGATTCTGGACCGCGCCGAGAAGCGACCCGCAGCGCAAGGTGCCGAGATCAGCGGCGGTCTGATGAGACGACGAAGCACCAAGCTATGGGGAACAAAGGTGGTCGAGATGACGCCTGGCCAAGAACTGAGCACGCCTGCATCTGCATCCTCCGCCGAATCGCCCTCGTCCGATACGTCGTCTCACAAACCCGTCTTCAAGTGGGTCAAGGGTGATCTGATCGGCAAGGGTACGTATGGCAGGGTCTACCTTGCGCTGAATGCGACCACTGGTGAGATGATCGCCGTTAAGCAGGTCGAGCTACCGCGCACAGCAAGCGATCGCGAAGACTCGCGGCAAAAAGGCGTCGTTGCAGCGCTCAAGTCCGAGATCGAGACGCTGAAAGACCTCGACCACCCGCACATCGTATCTTATCTTGGCTTTGAGGAGACAACGACGTTTCTCAGCATTTTCCTCGAGTACGTACCCGGTGGATCGGTCGGCAGCTGTCTTCGCAAGCACGGAAAGTTCGAAGAGCCCACGATCAAGTCGTTCCTCCATCAAATTCTGGAGGGTCTCGCCTACCTGCACAGCAAGGGAATCCTGCATCGAGATCTGAAAGCGGACAACATCCTAGTTGACTTTGAAGGCATCTGCAAGATTTCCGATTTCGGCACGGTCCGAAGGTCCGACGACATCTACGGCAACGTCGAAAACATGTCTTTGCAAGGCTCGATCTTCTGGATGGCCCCCGAGGTCGTTTCTCTCTCCAAGAAGGGTTACAGTGCCAAGATTGACATTTGGTCACTTGGCTGTGTCGTCTTGGAAATGTTTGCAGGCCGACGTCCATGGTCCGACGACGAAGCGGTGCAGGCAATGTTCAAGATTGGTGCCGAACGCAAAGCTCCCCCCATCCCGGCGGACGTCAAGCTCAGCAAACAGGCAGCCCATTTCTTGAAAAATTGCTTCGAGGTGGATCCAGCTAAAAGACCGACAGCGCAAAGGTTGCTCGACCATGTCTTTTCGGTCCCTGACGAGAGTTGGCACTTCCAACAGAGCGCTTTGTGGAGATCGCTCCAGCGCTAGGTGACGAGACTGGTGACAAGCACGAGCACGAAGACGAGAATGCCAGCGAGGATGAAAGACTAGGTGAACTTAGGAGCAGCGGTGGATCCATTTGCTAGTCGACGATAGTATTGTAGCCCAAGTAGACGTAATGATACCTGTGAGCTGCCAAGCAGCCTCACACTTTTTACTACCATTAGCGTCGGAGGTGCCGTTTGTGCATCATAATTCCCATGTGTCTCTCTGCTCATCACATAATCTTGTCGGCGATGCCGCTGTTTCGTCGGCTGTGTCTTGTAAAAAGTCGTGGCGTGCAATCCTGAAGCGGTTCATCCGAAAGAGCGGAGCTCAGCCTGCCTGACTCACTGTTAGCCATGGTGTCTGTGTGCTGGGCCCCTAGTGGCTAGTCGTGCCCTGCTCATCTTGGCTAGGGGCCCTCTTCAAGACTCGGCGAGGGTGCTTGAGAGCCTGTGAGAACAGCATAACGTATTTCATGTACTAGCGAGGCACCCGTAAGTTGCAACGCAAGCGCATGTTTTTGGACCCCACTGCAGTTCAGTCTCTTGTGCAATTTTGCTGTTCTTTTTGAGCCCTCATAATTTCATATAATTCGATGATGCCTGCTACACTGAGCATGGAGTCTACCAGTGAGACCATATCCACTGCCTTCTGCAACTATAGGCTGCTTCAATTCTGTTTGAGGAGTGTGTGAGCATGGATGATGCTGTTGAAGCATGCAATTTAGGCGCCTGAGGGGCGGTAACCGATTGCCAACGCCGCTGCCTTGCCGAGCGATGTCAGACTGAAATTGAAAGTGTCGATTACCAATGACGGGGATGTTTCCAACAACTCATGCTCTGATGCCCAACCTCTTTATGAGGTTCCCCGAGTCCTCAGTGACAACGGTCTACGCAACCTTGTAGCGACGGAATCAGCATGTAGACGTTCTGAGAGTGGTGCCTGAAAACTAGGTCACCTTCCTGAAGTTTTCCCCGACCAAGGTCAGACAGTCCAATGTCGCCCATTGCATGGCTAGCTGTCCGTGGTTCATGTAGCAGCTCATGGTTGTACAAGATCACTACAAGATTCAGTTATAACGTATCATGGTGCGGAACCCCACATATGCAAGGTGGCAGCCTGATCTGACGAGGATCCTGAGAAGGCTCCAATCAGTAGCCTGAAGTGAAAGCTAACCTTGTTTCGAGCGAGCCGAGCAGCTCCGTTTCAACCGCTGCATCACAAGCCTTAGCCGCGAATAGGGTTGCGGATGACGACTCTAGAGGCTCGGTAGCAGACTCGGGGTGAAACGAATGCTGAGGTGGTCTCGAGAGAGAGATGAGTTGGTTGAAAGCCTCGAAATTTTGGGCGACCTGCATTTCCGCTGTTTCGCGTCGCTCAGGTCCCACTTGCCTGAAACTCAGACCATGACGCGGGGATTCGCCAAAAAAAGAGAAGCGAGAGAGCGGGGGCAGCAGGGCGGATAGAATCGAAAGGGTGGAGGAGAGACTCTCCGGCTATCAACCAGAGGCGGGGCTGCCGATCCTACGCTCCGAGTGTCGCATGCACACTCTCTTGCTCCGCACGTCCAAATGCTACTGCTGGCCAACACTGCACGACAGGCATTTGGATGAGCATCACCTTTGCTCCTGCTCTCATTCTCCATCCTTGCCTTCGTCGGCTTCGTTCCGTCCTTCTACCATCCCCAACGCAGATCGCTGCCTCCTTTCCATTGTCTGCTTCTTCTTCGACAACTCATCAGATCTCGTGCGTCTTCGGTCCAATTCCGAGCATCTCGTCGGCCATACATCGATAGATCTGGCGAGCCGCACACCTTTCGAGCTCAACAGCGTTTCTTATTCACCTGTTCACCCGAACAAGACACCAGGATGCCTCCAACCGGCTCCAATGCACCGGGTAGCGGCAATGATTCGGAGAAGCCATCTGCATCCACAGCAGCGGGAGGCGTGCCACAACGTCGCAACGTGCCCGGCTTGCGTCTGCCTCAGATGACCAAGGTGAACCGCGATGGAGACGACTCGGATGAGGACTCTGCCGACGAATTTGCCCGATGGCAAGCCTCTTCAGGACCCACAACGCCCAACATCTCTGAGACGGCTGCCCAGCTACGACGCAGTCTCAGTGTCACCGGACTGCAGGATCTTGCCCATATGCCACGCAGCCAGATCCGCAAGTCGGTAGGCAACAAGGTGTGGCGACCACAGGATGAGGAGGCCCGAATCCCGAGCGACTGGGAGAGACTGGCAGTGCACGTAGCAAGAGGTGGTCTCAGGGCAGGCAACTTGGCTTTTGCATTGAGAGCCACCCTCATGCTGGTGCTGGAGCTGATCAAGTCGCTTCGCACCAAAAAGTTCAACAAGAATGCTTTTGGAATCGCTCTGTTTGGTCCCAAAAACTTCCGCTTCGCAGCCCTGTTTGCCATCTGGGCTTCCCTCTACAAGGCCGTGCACAACGGCTTGCGTCTCCTGACGCCGCCTCCCGTCAAGAGGCCACGATCTCGAGCAGCCTCGGGTGCGGGCGCTGCAGCATTGTTTCTCGAGAAAGCCGCCGACGGTGGCTCGCCAGACGAGCCTGGCAGCGGTACTGCCACCCCTCGTTCGGGCAGGGCAGCGTTGGAGGGGAAACCGCCCGAAGAAAAGGCAAAGGAGAAGGCCAAGCAGAAGCGTCGTGCTTTCATGCCGGATCCACGCTCCAAGGTGTGGCACGCGTACGTCGCCGGTGCAGTCTCGGCGTTGGCGGTGTTGGTCGAGGACCACGACACGCGTGTATCTCTAGCTCAGCAGCTCTTTGTGCGAGGCTTGGAAGGCTCCTACAACGTCGCTCACGAGCGGGGTCTGGTCAATATCCCGTACGGCGCTGTCATCACCTTCGGTATTGCCTGCGGTCAGATCATGTGGGCCTGGCTCGAGGCGCCCGAGTCGCTGCCCAAGTCCTACAAGAACTGGATTACAAACGCCTCTCACGTCAGCCCACGCGTGCCCGAGATCTACCGATCGATCAAGTTCGAAGCCAAGGCCGACGCCGACTTTGCGCTCAAATGGTTCCCCGATGGCAAGGTGCCTGAACCTATCTCGCTCAGCCCTCTACGCTACCCAGATGTGGCCCCCAACGCGCTCAACCGACGTGGTATCAAGGGCAAGAACGTGCGCAAGATCGTCGAGTGGATGGACCGAACACGAAAGGGCGAATGCGGGGAAGTGGTCGACTGTGCGCTTGTCCATCCTTGGGAGACGAGTCACTGGCGCAGTCCCATTGATCGATTCTTTGAGGTCACTCGCTGGATTCTGCCCGTCTACCTCACGCTGCACTTTGTCCCCGCCGTCTTCCTTCGTCCGGGCAAATTCCTCAAAGATCCACTGGGCGCCACGCTCCGATCGCTCAGGGGCTCAGTCCGCTCTTCGTCGTTCCTCGGCGTGTTCGTCATCATCTTCCAGACACTCTTCTGCGCCCAGCACTCGCTGTACAACTACATTCAGGCCAGCGAGACCCTCAAGCGCTACGTGCCCACCTGGTTCTCGCGTATGCTTATCAGCTCATGGATCAAGTGGGTCACCGGTTTCATGACCTGTCTCTCGCTCTTTGTCGACGACTCGAGACGTCGAGCCGAGCTTGCAGCCTACGTATTGCCAAAGGGTATGGAGAGTGCTTGGTCGGTGCTCAGGAAAAAGTCCTACGTTCCGTTTGTGCCCGGTGGCGACCTTCTGCTCACCTCGGCGGGTATGTCGCTCGTCATGGGTACCTATGCTCAAAATCCAGAACACCTTTCCGGTCTCGTTCGCCGAATTGTTTACCAGGTAAGTCCATGTCGCCAGTATGATAGCATCCCCGTCTTGTCCAGTCCGCTGACATCTGTTTCCCTCTTGCTTCGCTTTCGCTGTCACAGTTCGTCGGCCGCAACTAGAGTCAGACAGACAAAGATCGGCCGATCGTGTACTAGACTCACGCTGAATCGAGATACTTGCCCAGTCGCCGCTACTTTCGCTGATGAGGATCGCGGTGATCTCGGCCCGATTGACGTATTCATGCCGCTCCGTTCCCGCGCCTATTGTTCTTTCGTTATATGCTCTAGCTCTGTGTTGCTATACAAGGCCTGCTGAAGCTCTTGAACCTCTGCTACCGGGTAAAGTGAGCAAAGCTGGTTGGAACGTGGATCCCAACAAGCTTGCATCGGGACGCACGCGCGGTCGGAGTGAACCGGTACTATTGCTGTAGGAAGGGTGAACCTCTGCCGGAATAATGCACCTTGTGAAGCTGAAGAGATAATGCTACACAGTACAGAAGCAGCACCAGACGTAGCACGATTTCCAATCCTGAGACGACCATGCGGAGACGTGCAGGGTGGGGAAGGCAGGTCAAGCTACTAGCCCCAACATAGGAGCAGCATCATCACGTGAACCGACATGTGCAAGCAGAAGCTGTAGCAATGTACCGAGGACAGGACCCGATTCCATGCTTCCTTGTCGGTAACGCTTGGGCCGCGCTACCGGTGTATTCTGTGAAAGGGAGCGCTTGTGCTCTCATGCGGGAGAGCGAGGATGGCAGTTGGAGGGGCAGGCCCTAAGCGGGCTTGCAGAGGCCGGACGCGGGGTGCATGAGCCAGCGGAAGAAATCGGGTGCGTCCATTGTTGTATTCCCTCTCCTGCTCCGCTCCTGTCCTGTCCTCTCCTGTCCTCTCCTGCAATGTGTCAAGCTGTTCGTAGTTGCAGCACCGTGAACCACTAAAGCCGAGCCTTCTGTAGAAACTGGGTGTATGCTCTTCGTCGATCCCTAAAATGCGGGGATGCTGCAGAGGTCTTCCGATGACAGGTGGGGCAGACGAATGATGGCGGTATAGTCGACACTTCGGCTTTTGTGGTTTTGCACTGTTTGACGTTGGTGAAGTCGGTCTCCCTCGTCCCTTGCCCCACACAAGGGTTTCTTCGACCGTTCTTCCGCCCTTTGACTGTCGTGTCTAGCTCTCTAGCTCTCAAGGTCGCTCTGACCGTTGTCAACTCTTGGATGCCGTGTACAGGCTTGTAGGGGTTGGCCCTCATGGTTCGTTCTTCTGCTGGCTAAACGGACTCTCAGGCTGCCGGGCACTGATGTTCTTTGAAAACCATCAAACATGCCCTACACACCAGATCTCTGTCTTCAAGCAATCCTTGTTCCCCGTAAAGAAGATTGCTTCGCGCTTCTTCATGTCTCGTGTTCGCTGTCAGGAACAGAGAGCAAGTAGTTGGTCTTCGATCTCACAGTCAATCTGCAAAAAATGTCTCCTCAGACCTCTTCTCGGACGATTCCTATCTGACATGGATTTGGAATGCTCACATTGTTGTCCAAGCTCATAGGTCTTCACTCGAACCGTTCGCCACAATGACAACGACGGCCACAATCGTCCGGATGAGCCGAGCGAATCAGTTTTTTTATGCACTGGCAAAAGATGAAGCAGAGATTACCGATCTTTCGCCGAGGAGCCCAGCAAGCTCACCAGACGATGGAGTCTTCGGACCGCTGCAAGAAGGACCCTGAATTGATATCGGCCTTGGTCAACCAATCAAGTGGTAGAGAATTAAAGCTTGTGGCTTGTGGGCCGTATTTGTAGGAGAGAAGAAGCAAGACAAACTCACCGAGACGTCACCTCTCATGCGTGGGGAGCGATCGATAAACGGCGACACTATGCTTTTTAAGGTAAGGTAGCTCGTGTCTTCGCAAAAGCCGATACTGCAGATGCGATCATACTCGAGTCGGCAGAACAACAAAGAGAGCATCATTGATCTCTGCATTCCTGATGTCTTCTTTGTGCTTGATCTTTGATGTCCGATATCGGATCTGCTGGAAAGATGTGGTCCTTTGTTTTTCATTTCCACCGAAGCCTTGCCGTGACCAAAAAGAAGCTCAAGGGCCAAGAATGTGCGACTCTTCTAGATCCCCGGTCCGACTTGATCCTCCCAGCCAAGACAGCAGATCGCAACCACATTGAGCAGTCTGAAACTACATCAAGCGTCACACGATGTGAAGATCAGCTCTGAATAACGAGTTGGAGCTGTCAGTGGGCGAGGACGATCTGGTTGAGGAGAGCAGCGCATCAGGAAAAATAGAGGCAAAACTTGGGTGCGATCAGCTCCACGCGGCCATGCCAAGATTGCTGGAAGGTCGAGTCAACTTCAGAAGAGCTGCATCCCTTTTTGTGTTTGTTTTTGTTTTTGTTTTTGTTTTTGTTTTTTTCTGA
Organism: Ustilago trichophora; assembly: GCA_900323505.1. Taxonomy (NCBI): domain Eukaryota; kingdom Fungi; phylum Basidiomycota; class Ustilaginomycetes; order Ustilaginales; family Ustilaginaceae; genus Ustilago; species Ustilago trichophora. Next base: position 1,210,407 of record OOIN01000003.1, on the reverse strand, counting down.
AATGCGAGGTCAGCAAGCGTCGGCTGAGCCGGTTAGGCTCCCAACACTGGATTTGACCGCCATCTTTCAGATATCGGCTCTGGACCGAGATTTTTTCTTCTCTTGTTTTCCAAAAATGAGACAAATGCAAAAGAACAGACGTGGAGGTTGAAATACAAGAGACTGGACTGCTGCTGCTTTTTTGGTTTTAATCTGATGACCCGGTCGTAGCAGGATGCGGATTTACCGCGTTTTCAAGCTGCGATCCTCGCGATGTGTGTAGCGTCCGTGCGAAGACAGACAGACATCTCAAGAGACACAGAGAAAAGGAGCTGAAACCTCGGAGCATAAGCCGGCTATCGAAGATCCTTTTCTTATCTGGCGCCAGCCTCTAGTTTCTCTGCACAGTATGATGGCTCAGATCGGTGCACCGTTCCCGCTCATCGGTCGTCTTGAATGTGCACCTCGTTCAGGTCTGGATGCGTGCTGGCGTCAAGTGTCCCCGCTTGGCCTGAGAAAGAGTCAGAGTGCCCAGAGCGTTTGTGTGTGTGAGAGAGAGAGAGTCTGTAATTTTTCAGCGGGAAAGTCTATGTCGGCTTTGCTCTGCCTGATCTGTGCTGAGGAGGGCCAAAAGTTGCAGGGCACAACTGCCGCCATCCCAGTCCCATCCTCTTGTGAGCATTCCAGCAGCAGACTTCTGTGCCATCCGATCTGTCGAGCCAGAGACAAGCTCTTCTATCGTCGACCTCTTTCAACATCCTCGCCTCCATCGGCATCCCGCTTCTCTTCTTGCCATCACCGTGATCCCAAACCTTTTCACCTCTCCTTCTCCTCATCTCCTTTCCTTTCCGTCCATCACGTTCTCTACATCCTTCTCGTCCCGCTTTGCACTCGCTCCCCTTGTCCCTCTACTGACGAGATAGAGGGTCGCAAGTCGTATCGAGAGTAACTCGATTGCTATCCCCTTGGCAATTGCTTCTCTTGAAATCCTCTTCTGCTGTGCATAGAATCGCAGCGTTCCGGTCGCGAGAGCACTTCGTAGACTTTCGATACTTTCAGGCCTTGTTCATAACCCCCTTCAGCCAAGATGCCAGTCGAGCCCGAGACAGCACAGGCTCCTCAGGGCGCTCCCAGGAGCACCTTTGTGGACACCTTCGAGAGCCAGCCTGGCACTCCTGGTGAGAGGACTGGCCACCTCTTCCCCACCATCCAGCGCATCCGAAACAGCATGTCTGGAGAGGCTACCGGCCCATTGAAGAAGCTCATGGTTGCCAACCGTGGTGAAATCGCCATTCGTATCTTCCGAACGGCCCACGAGCTCGCCATGACCACCGTCGCCCTCTACTCGTTCGAGGACCGAATGAGCGCCCACCGATACAAGGCCGACGAAGCTTACCAGGTTGGTGCCGGTCTCAACCCCGTCTCGGCCTACTTGGCCATCGACGACATCATCCGCGTCGCTCTCGAGCACAAGGTCGACATGATTCACCCCGGTTACGGTTTCTTGTCCGAGAACCCCAAGTTTGCCAAGGCGGTCGAGGATGCCGGTATTGCCTTCATCGGTCCCCGCCCAGAGACCATTGACGGTCTGGGTGACAAGACCAAGGCCCGTGACCTCGCCCGCAAGGCCAACGTGCCCATTGTGCCCGGTACCCCCGGTCCCATTGCCAGCTACGAGGAGGCCAAGCCCTTCGTCGAGGAGGTCGGCTTCCCCGTCATTATCAAGGCTGCCATGGGTGGTGGTGGACGTGGTATGCGTGTCGTCCGCAAGATGGAGGACTTCAAGGAGTCGTTTGAGCGTGCAGTCTCCGAGGCTAGATCGGCCTTCGGCGACCCCACCGTCTTCATTGAGCGCTTCCTCGACCGACCCCGCCACATTGAAGTTCAGCTGCTTGCTGACGGTGAGGGTAACGTCGTCCACCTCTTCGAGCGTGACTGCTCAGTCCAGCGTCGTCACCAGAAGGTCGTCGAGGTCGCACCTGCTCCGAACCTCCGCGACGATGTGCGACAGGCCATTCTTGCCGACGCTGTCCGTCTCGCCAAGACGGCCAACTACCGCAACGCCGGTACCGCCGAGTTCCTCGTTGATCAGCAGAACCGTTACTACTTTATCGAGATCAACCCCCGTCTCCAGGTCGAGCACACCATCACCGAGGAGATCACCGGTATCGACATTGTCGGTGCTCAGATCCAGATCGCCGCTGGTGCCACCCTGGCCGACCTCGGTCTCAGCCAGGAGACCATCCAGAAGCGTGGTTCTGCCATTCAGTGCCGTATCACCACCGAAGACCCCGCCGCCAACTTCCAGCCCGACACGGGTAGGATCGAGGTCTACCGATCTGCTGGTGGTAACGGTGTCCGTCTCGATGCTGGTTCCGGTTTCGCTGGTGCTCAGATCACGCCACACTACGATTCGTTGCTCGTCAAGGTCTCGTGCCGTGGTGCCACCTACGAGGTGGCCCGGAGGAAGATGCTCCGATCTTTGGTCGAGTTCCGTATCCGCGGTGTCAAGACCAACATTCCCTTCCTGTTCCGTCTGTTGACCCACGAGGCTTTCGCCACGGCCAGCACCTGGACTACCATGATCGACGACACTCCTGAGCTCTTCAACCTGGTCCAAACCAAGAACCGAGCCCAGAAGCTGCTTGCCTACCTCGGAGATGTCGCTGTCAACGGCAGTTCCATCGCTGGTCAGGTCGGCGAGCCTGGTCTCAAGGAAGAGATCCAGATCCCCACCTTCACCGATCCCAAGGACCCCACCAAGACGCTCGACACCACCAAACCTTGCACCGAGGGTTGGAGGAACATCATTGTCAACGAGGGTCCCGAGGCCTTCGCCAAGGCTGTGCGAGCCTACAAGGGCACCCTCATCATGGACACCACCTGGCGAGACGCCCACCAGAGTCTGTTCGCTACCCGTCTGCGAACCATCGACATGGTCAACATTGCCAAGGAGACCAGCTACGTGCTCAAGAACGCCTTCTCGCTCGAGTGCTGGGGTGGCGCCACCTTCGATGTTGCCATGCGCTTCCTCTACGAGGACCCTTGGGAGCGTCTGCGCAAGATCCGAAAGCTCGTGCCCAACATTCCCCTCCAGGCCCTTGTTCGTGGTGCCAACGCCGTCGGCTACACTGCCTACCCTGACAATGCCATCTACGAGTTCAGCAAGAAGGCCGTCGAGTGTGGTCTCGACATCTTCCGTGTCTTTGACTCGCTCAACTCGCTCGATTCGCTCAAGCTCGGTATCGACGCCGCCAAGAAGGCCGGTGGTGTTGCCGAAGGTACCATCTGCTACACTGGTGACGTTGCCAACCCCAGCAAGCACCCCAAGTACACGCTCGAGTACTACCTCAACCTCACTGACGAGCTCGTCAAGACCGGTATCCACATCCTCGGTATCAAGGACATGGCTGGTCTGCTCAAGCCCGCCTCGGCCAAGCTGCTCGTCGGCGCCATCAGGGAGAGGTACCCCGACCTGCCCATCCACGTCCACTCGCACGACACGGCCGGTATCGCTCTCTCGAGCATGCTCGCCTGTGCCGAGGCTGGAGCTGATGTGGTCGATGTTGCCATCGACAGCATGAGTGGTCTCACCTCGCAGCCCTCGATGGGTGCCCTGGTCAGTGCTCTCGAGCAGACCGGACTCGGTGCCGGTATCCGCCACGAGGACATCCAGAACCTCAACCTGTACTGGAGCCAGGTTCGCCAGCTCTACCAGTGCTTCGAGGCCAACGTCAAGGCTTCCGACTCGTCGGTCTTCGACCACGAGATGCCCGGTGGACAGTACACCAACCTCATGTTCCAGTCGCAGCAGCTCGGTCTCGGAACCCAGTGGAAGGAGATCAAAACTGCCTACATCCAGGCCAACAAGCTTTGTGGAGATATCGTCAAGGTCACCCCCTCGTCCAAGGTGGTCGGCGACTTTGCTCAGTTCATGGTCGCCAACAAGCTCTCGGCCAAGGATGTCGAGGAGCGAGCCGACAAGCTCGACTTCCCCAGCTCGGTCATCGAGTACTTCCAGGGCTACCTCGGTACTCCCCCCGGCGGTTTCCCTGAGCCTCTGCGCAGCAAGGTGATCCGCGACAAGAAGCGCATCGATGGCCGACCTGGCGCCAGCATGGAGCCCATCGACTTTGCTCAGGTCAAGAAGGATCTCACTGCCAAGTACGGCCGTTCGATGAGCGCCACCGATGCCATCAGCTACGTCATGTACCCCAAAGTCTTTGAAGAGTTCCAGGGCTTCCTCGACCAGTACGGAGACCTCAGCAACCTGCCCACGCGCTACTTCCTCGGCAAGGCACACCCAGGAGAGGAGCTCCACGCCTACATTGACCGCGGAAAGCTTCTCATTGTCAAGCTGCTCGCCGTCGGTGCTCTCAACACCAACAACGGTACCCGCGAGGTCTTCTTCGAGCTCAACGCCGAGCCTCGTGCGCTCACCATCGAGGACCGCAGCGCAGCCGTCGAGACCATCACGCGACCCAAGGCCTCGTCGGACCCTGGCAGCGTCGGCTCGCCTTTGGCCGGTGTCGTGGTCGAGATCCGCGCCAAGGAGGGCCACTCGGTCAAGGCCGGCGACCCGCTGTTCATCATGAGCGCCATGAAGATGGAAACTGTCGTCTCGGCGCCCGTCGGTGGTCACGTCAAGAAGGTCCTGGTCGAGCAGAACGACTCTGTTTCGCAGGGTGACTTGCTCTGCGAGATTGAGCACTAAAGAGAAAACAAACACCAAAAAAAAAGAGATGTAGACTGATAATAATGATTCCGCAATGATATCGTCGTTCCCGTTTCCAAAGAGTTTCATGTGATATGACATCTCAAAACGGCAGGATGCGCCGTGAGAGCCATTGTTAGACTTGATCACTGTGAGTCTTGATCGAGAATGAGCTGAGGTGCAAGAGTATAGCTTTGCAGGTGAGGACATCGACATCGGCTATCCCGCACGGCGAGAATGAGAAGTATTGCTAGCTACGGTGTGTTCTTTTCTGCAGAGATCAAAAAGACAGCGAGACGCGCGACTTGCACCCAAAAATGCTGGAAAAAAAAAGTTGGGAGCGGAGATATGTTGTGGCATCAATTCATCTTCTGAGGCCATCTCTTTGCGGATGTGCCGACAGAAACACATGGCTTTGTGAGAAGAAACGGTCACACCGAATTTCTTGGAGTCAGTCGGTCAGCAAAGTCATGTGTGACCCTGCAGCGTGCTGGAACGTGACTCTTCAGCTGAGATCGAATGTGTGACCTTTCCTGTTGACTGTCGGTAGGATGATCAACATGAGCGGGAGAAAAGATAGCCGGCTCATGTCTGGAGGGCGGGAGATGTCCGGTCCGCCCCCGCTCTCCATTCTTTTGGTCTCGAAACAGACGCTAGCCGGCTAACTTCAATCCTGACAACTCTGAACGTTGATAACAAGCGTGATGATAAATCGGTCTACAGCCAAGACCAAAGCCTATCTCTCTACGGCCGCCAATCTCAAGCTCGGAGTAGTCAGCATCGTTCTCGACCAGGAAAGAAAGGTGTGTGATGCAATGCACAGCTAAGCAGGGGCCAGCTTCGCTCGACCGTGAGAAAAGATCAGACATACGATAAGGCTTTTACTCAGAGGTGTGCTCTCGCATTCCTGGACAAATTAGGCTCTGAGTCAGAAGACGGCATTTTCGCTACCGCTTCCCCCACAGATAGCACGCGTGGCAATGATCAGAAAGAAAAGGAAGTCTCTTTTTTTGGGACCTGGAAAAGGGTGGCTCGGATCGCGCTGTCAAAAAACGCCGGCAGTTGTCCGAGGAGGATGCGAGAAAGATGGTCCCTCCGGTGACTTCTCAGAGACTGGGGCCTCAAGTGGTATGTTATCGTACCACTTTTTTACTGAAAAGTAGCCAGGATTGGGCTGAGCATGTCACATCATCAGACTATCGTCGGCACCGCCGCATGGCTAGGCTCAGTCGGGGTCCATGCGTTGACAAGAGTCGAATGTCTATGCTTGAGCTTCGGTGAATGCGTGTGCTCTTGCGGCTCTCAACTATAGCTAGTGCTGCGCAGCATCCTTCTCGCCCCCAGGCATATATAGACAGTCCGCCTCACAGACGTGTCCCTTACTCGAGAAGACCACACACAGCGCACTCCAAATCTTCGCCCCTCATCCTCAATCGTCTGACCCGTCTTGACCTGAAACTCCTCCTCTCATCCTCTACTAGCTTTGAGCACACCACCTACACCCTTCTCTCTCTCTCCAAGTCCAAGCTTCGCACCACTACTTGAATCTATCACAATGACTGCCTCCATCATCCGCAGAGCTTTCTCCTCTCGATCGGCTATCCGAGCCCCGCCCGCCCCTAGCTCGTCGACCCTGCCCCTCGCCACCGCTCCTCGCAGCATCGTCCGCCCCGGCCGTGTAGCCATGCTTCCCAAGGCGTCTGAGCCCACATCCAGCTCGTCTTCCATCAGCCACGTCAGCACTGCGGCCGCAAGCTACTCCCAGGACATCTTTCCCCAGGTCGGATCCATCTCCGTCCCCGGTGAGCAGCCCAATGTCCTGCGCGTCGGCGAGAACGCTTAATCGTCTGCACCTTCGCAGCGACACTGCTCAGTCATCTCTGCTCGAGCAAAGCGAGGCATCGCGCCTCAACATCGCATCTCACATGGACCTATCAGTATCTGCCACTCCCAAATTTTAATCTTGCTCTAATCGCCGTCAGCGTCGTCCGTAACAGTGCAAAGCTCGAATGCTCTCCACACCCGAACACGCCCCCGCGCACCTTCCCCATAGCTACTCGCCTCTTGTTCCTGTTTGCATCTTGTCACCGTATGTCTTCCGCGTTCATCAAAGTCATTGTTTTGTTCTCTTCAAGTGCTTGTTTGTGAGCTTTCGTGGTCTGGTTGCTTGTGATTGCGCTGCAGCGACACGGCCGTTTGTGGGTCGGGAGGCGGAAAAATTGCATTGAACATGAGGACAAAGCTTGTGAAATCCAGTCCGTACCCAGCTCTAGCAGCATTTTGAGCGTTGTTCGCAGTGTGGCTTGAGTGTCGTATCACGAGAAGAAAGTGTGCCTCGTGGAGCGTCTACTGCCTATTCAGCCGGAACGGATTCCGATCGACACTTGAACAGCATACCAAGCCAAATGGCTAAGCTCGGCACTTGCTCCTCATTCATGGCCTTTGTTCTTTTCGATCTGTCTTTTCTCACCAAATCGCCAAAGTTCAGTGAGTCATGTCGGCAAGTCTGATCATGTTGAAGCCGTTATGGACAGTGGAAACTCGCTACAGAAGATGGCAGTTTGATCGAGATGGATCGAAATGACAACGTTCAGCAGCACAACCATACGACAATCACACGACGCGGCTTCAAATGTGACCGGTGACATTTTGTGCTAACGTAATTACAGTAGTTCCGACGCATATGTAGTTCCGACGCGTTTTCGAATGTGAGATTAATTCAACACGTGATGGTAGTGGCCTGCATGATCGTGAGCACATTGTTTGTTCCTTGCATGAGCCCCACCATCCCAAGTTCTCGGACCCCATCTCCACCATCGCCGTTCCATCATCAACTGCTTACAACAACCTTTTGACACCATCACTCAGCAATATCAACCACTGTTATGCCACGCAACCCTCTGTCAAAACGGTCTGTGACGTATCGAGCTGCAACGGCGAGCAAGCGAGACCAGCGTGAGGGACACTTGCAGCTGGCCATCAGTGAGCTCGAGCAGGGCCAGCACAACAGCATTCGCAAAGCAGCGGCTGCCCACAATGTCTCGGAATCGACGCTACGCCACCGGATGTCGGGCCGGCAGAACAAAAAGGCCGCCAATGAAGCTCAACAGGCACTTACATGTGCCGCCGAGAACGCTGTCATCACACACATCCAGTGTTGTGCCTGCAGCGGCTTCCCTCTGACGCCCGCCGTTGTGATGCAGTATGCAAACGCCGTGTCTCGGCCTTTGCCTGCCGGCGGCACGCTGGTTAAGCTCAGCCATGCATGGCTGCAGTCGTTCCTGCTTCGGCATCCTGAAATCAAGTCTCATTGGTCTCGATGCCTCGACAATGCACGGCTCACAGGCACAGACGAGGCCAGCATTCAACAATGGTTCACTCAATTGGCTGCCATACTGCGTGAATACAATGTCTCATCAACAAACATATACAACATGGATGAAACAGGGTTCATGTTTGGTGTCGGCGGCAGAGAGCGAGTGGTTGTGCCTTCCGGTGATCAAGCTGCATCCTTCAAGGCTCAGCCAGGCAACCGGGAATCTGCAACTGTGATTGAGTGCATCGGAAGTGCTGGTCAGGTACTTCCGCCGCTTGTCATTACCAAAGGCCGTGTTCATACAGTCGGAGAACAGCGGCGAATGGAGGATGTTCCGGCCACATGGCGATTCGCCAAGTCAAACAACGGCTGGACCAACAACGAGCTTGCCGTCCAATGGGTCGAAACCATCTTCGACCCCTCCACTACGCCATCGCCACCATCAGCATGGCGCCTTCTCATACTGGACGGTCACGGCTCTCACACCAGCGTTGAGTTCTGCAATGCACTGTGGTCTCAACACATAATACCATTCCTCTTTCCACCCCATGCAACACATGTGATGCAGCCACTGGATGTCTCGATCTTTCGGCCTTTGAAAGGCCGGTATCAGCATGCCGTTAATGAAGCTGCACAGCACGTGGACACAATTGACAAGGCGCTCTTCGCCACATTCTATGCACAGGCTCGGGAACAGGTCCTGACACAGTCTGCTGTGCGTAAGGCATTTGTGGACTCCGGAATTACCATGAGCCCAAGTCCGGACAAGGTTATCGCTCAGCTTCCAGGCCATTGCACGCCCGTTCCTCAAGAAACACAAACCCCGCTGCAGGAAGTCGCCGTTCCTGCATCGGATGCAGCCATGAACGCCACGCTGGATGCATTCAGGAACGAACCGGATATCCGGAGAGCCCGACGTCTCAAGAGGGCCGTGCTACAAGCAAACGAGCAAGCACATGCATCAATTGCGATCCTGGAGGCCGAAAACACGGTACTTCATGTCCAAGAGAATCACAGCAAGAAATTGGCTCAAAAGGTACGTCGTGTCAAGGCAAAGGGTGATCAGCGAGTGCTGTCGAAGGATGTCATGATCACTCGAGAGCATGCAGAACGAGAGTTGGTGACAAAGGGCATAGGAAGCTCATCACAGTCGAAGGGGAAGGGCAGGCAGGTGGATACGGAGGTTGTACCTCCATCAGCTGCAGCTGCTGCTGATCGCGACGAAGCAGGTATTGATGGTGACGAGGCTCTTTTGTCATCATCAAGCACGCTCACAACACCATCCATGCAGAATCTGGATGATGAGCTCAGTGAAAGTGAGCCTCTGTCGGCCATCAGAGATGACGAGGAAGATCCCTTTGGCTTCTTCGAACTGCTTCCTGTTGCTGGCCCATCTCGCAGGCACACATGACTTCAGCCTCTTCAGTATGTACCATAGCATCTCATGTACGCGCAATCCAAGTCTCATGTTGTTTGCACCTCATAACAGCCGTGCTCATCATCACGATGTGTACTACCATCAGATTTGATTTCATACTCAAAAACGCGTCGGAACTACATATGCGTCGGAACTACTGTAATTACGTTAGGACGAGCAATCAGAGCATCATTACATGACATGAATGTGAATCCACGGCAAAGTGATTCGGAAGAGAGTGTGATGTGGCGAAACCAAGCGAGTGAAAGAATGTCCGGAAACGCCGAACCCATACAATAGGGCTAAAAAAAAAATGGCAGTCAAGTTAGCTACATAGCCAAGATGACAACGCAGCCCTCATCCAGATTTGACATTGCCATCCGTACCCGAACTGGTCAGCGTCGTAGCCCTGGACTCGAGCTTTGCACGACGACGCTTCTCGCGCTCCTCGACAATCTGGAGTTCCTTGGCGAAGCTGCTGCGTTTGCGAATGGTTGGGCCAAATTTGTAAAAGATGAGCGGAATGATCGATAGCGGAACACCGATAAAAGCGAGAATGGAACTGCTCCACTGATAGCCAACGTTGTGATACATGATCTCGGTGATCAGCGTGAAAGCACCGCAAAAGAGCTCGCGCAAGAAGGATTGAGCAGCAACAGCCGAAGCGGCGTAGATCGAGTAGGAGCTGACAGTGTAATCCGAAACGATGAGGAAGAGGGTATGCGAAGAGACGCCAAACAGCGAGCCTGCAATGACAGGTACAATCCAAGGTACCGGCGGGAAGGAGGTCCAGGCGAAGAAGAAGAGGCTGACGGGGAACAAGAATCCACCGGGGATACCCCAAAGTAGGAGATCTTCGGGCGTCGGAGTGCCGTCAGGCCTCCTTGTGCCAGCATAATTGTACCACTTGATCTGGAGAGCATACAGGAAATACGCGATAATGAAGCCCAGCAGTACGCCGATAAATGTAAGACCTTGCTG